>CM055123.1:307788062-308388062 GCA_029206835.1 Rana muscosa | reverse complement strand
CCCGGGAGAGGGGATAGGGAAGGTGTGGAGACTTGGCAGAGAAGGAGTAGTGCTACAGCCCGGAGAAGTAACCTGTCTTAGGGCCACTGTGAAGCTTTCGTGGGAACAACCTGGCCCCTTTGTCATGCTGGAATCAGACCCAAGGGAAGAGTCCTCAGGCCTGGAAGTGATACCAGAAGTGATTCCGTTCAAGGCCCTGAAGAAGGCCCATGGCAGAGTTCCGGTGAGTGTTAGGAACACTACAGGAGGACCCATGGAGATCCCTGCCAGAGTGTTGCTTGGTCAGGTGAGCCCTGCTGCCCCGGTCACTTGGTCCGAAGTCAAGGGGACGGGTGACGGAGGAGATGTTTGGGAGAAACTGTCCGTGGAAAACCCGAACCTACCCAGGGCTTGGAAAGAAAGAGCCAAGGCCCAGCTGACCAGGTGGGAGAAGATCTTTTCCGAAGATAAATTCGATGTGGGGTGTGCAAGAAGTGCCACCCATCGGATCCGCCTCCAAGAAGATAAGCCCTTCCGAGAGAGGGTCAGGCGGGTCCCCCTGGCAGATCTGGAGGATCTGAGGGAACAACTTGTAGAACTAAAGAAGACTGGTGTGATCCGGGAGTCTAGAAGTCCCTATGCCTCCCCAATCGTGGTGGTCAGAAAGAAGAATGGGTCGTTGAGGCTTTGTATCGATTACAGGACTCTCAACAGGAGAACCATCCCTGACCAATACACCACGCCAAGGATAGAAGATGCCCTACAAAGTTTGTCTGGAGCCAAATGGTTCAGTGTGATGGACCTCAAGAGTGGGTACTATCAAATCCCTATGCACCCAGAAGACAGGGAGAAGACAGCCTTCATAACCCCGGTGGGATTCTTCAAATTCAATAGGATGCCTCAGGGTCTGTCTGGAGCTCCTGCTACCTTTCAACGCCTTATGGAGAAGACTGTTGGAGACATGAATCTTATAGAAGTCCTTGTGTACTTGGACGATGTCATTGTCTTTGGAAGAACCTTGGAAGAACATGAAGCCAGGTTGGAGAAAGTATTGAGAAGACTCAGCGAAGAGGGACTTAAGCTTTCCCCCGAGAAGTGTCGGTTCTACCAGTTTTCTGTGAACTATCTGGGGCACATAGTGTCTGAAGAAGGGGTGGCCACAGATCCTGAGAAGTTGGAAGCAGTCACTTCCTGGCCACGACCCACCACAGTAACAGAGCTCAGATCCTTCCTGGGGTTCTGCTCCTATTATAGGAGGTTTGTGGAGGGGTTTGCTCGGATTGCCCGCCCGTTGAATGAATTGCTAAAGGCAGAAGGGGAAGAGGATGACTCAGGGCCCAGGAGGCCTGGTGAGTCAGTTCAAGATCAGTGGAACCCAAGGTGTGAAGAGGCCTTTCATGCTCTGAAGAGGAGCTTAACCACTGCCCCAGTCCTGGCCTACGCCGACCCTACCAGACCTTATGAATTACATGTGGATGCCAGCCATGAGGGTCTAGGTGGTGTACTCTACCAAGAACATGAAGGACAACTGCGACCAGTGGCCTATGTGAGCAGGAGCCTGACCCCCTCAGAAAAGAATTACCCCACTCATAAGCTGGAATTCCTGGCCCTCAAATGGGCGGTAGTAGACAAGCTAAAAGACTACTTGTATGGGGCAGAGTTTACTGTGAAGACAGACAACAACCCCCTGACCTACCTCTTCACCACCGCGAAACTAGATGCCACCGGACACAGGTGGTTGGCCGCATTGTCTGGATTCAACTTCAGTCTGAAGTACAGACCAGGAGCCGGAAATAGGGATGCAGATGCCCTGTCCCGGAGGTCTCATGCCACGACAAATGACTGGGAAGATTGGACCCAAGTGGCACCGGACGGGGTGCGGGCCCTTTGTCAAGGGGCTGAATTCCAAGCCAGAGGAGGCTCCAGAGCAGAAGAAATAGGGGTTACCATGGTAGGAGTCCCCAAACACTATTGTGGGGTAACTCAACTGGAGGAAGACAACCTACCGAGACTGTCCAAGAAGGAGTTGAGGTGTGACCAATTGGAAGACCCCATGGGGAGATTGGTCCTCGAAGCCCTGGAGAATCAGGATCCCAACAAATTCCTACATCACCCCTCAAAGGAGGCTCACCTGTTGAGGAAGGAATTGGACAGGCTACAGGTACATCAGGGAGTGGTCTACCGAAGGGGCCCCTCTGATGACTCAGAAGATAAGTGGCAGTTATTTCTTCCAGAGAAGCACAGAGAGACTGTACTAATTGCCCTGCATGACCATCATGGTCACCTAGGGGCAGAAAGGACCTTCCAGCTTGTCAGAAATCGGTTCTATTGGCCCTGCATGAGGGCAGAAGTAGAGGAGTATTGCCATTCCTGTGCACGATGCATTCAGAGAAAGACCCTACCCCATCAAGCTGCCCCAATGGGCCACTTACAGAGTCAAGGCCCAATGGATCTGGTATGCATTGACTTTCTCTGCCTCGAACCCGACCTGAGTGGATTGGGGAATGTTCTGGTAATAACCGACCATTTCACCCGCTATGCTCAAGCTTTCCCAACCAAAGACCAGAAGGCATCCACCGTGGCCAAGATACTTATGGAGAAGTATTTTGTCCATTACGGACTACCACAGAGACTCCACTCAGATCAAGGAAGGGACTTTGAGAGTCGGTTGATCCGAAGACTTTTGGATTCATTAGGAATAAAGAAGACCAGAACCACGCCTTACCACCCACAAGGAGATGCTCAGCCGGAGAGATTTAACCGGACCCTGCTCAACATGTTGGGAACCTTAGAAACAGAGAAGAAGCAACACTGGAGTCAGCACATATCAGCCCTAGTACATGCTTATAACTGTACCACAAGTGACGCCACTGGCTACTCCCCTTATCGACTTATGTTTGGGAGAGAAGCAAGGCTACCTGTGGACCTGGCCTTTGGCACTTCTATAGACAATACCTCAGCTACATCCCACAAGGGATACGTGGACAGACTTAGACGTAGCTTGCAGGTGACCTATGAACAAGCCCAGGCGGCTTCGGATCAAAGGGGGGCCCGCAACAAGAGAAATTTTGATCTGAAGGTTCGAGTGCAAGATCTGCAGCCCGGGGACCGAGTACTGCTACGCAATCTGGGGGTCCCTGGAAAACACAAGCTTGCCGACAGGTGGAGATCTGAGCCCTATGTTGTCTGTAGGAAGTTGCCCGGTTTGCCTGTCTAAAAACTAAAGCCAGAAGGAAAGGTGGGTCCACTGAAGACGTGGCATCGGAACCACCTGCTCCCACTTGCTGAGGCAGTCAGAATACCTCCCGTGAGAGACTCCCCTGAACCGGCCTCTATCCTGGATATTCCTAGGCCGAACACTCGGTCCCAGACCTCTCGAGCCAAAGATGGGGAGGCCTCCCAACTGAGTACAGAAGAAGGTGGAGAACTGGACTGGCTGTGGCCTCCCTCGACTCTGGGAACGTCCGCCATAGATCTCCCAAATGGAGGGGATACCCCAGATGCAACGCTGAATCCGGAGGCTACTGAATTCATACCCTTCAGTCCCTCAGCTGATTACTGGGAAGATGTTCCTGACACTTGCGCAGAGGAGGACTCTAGAGATTCCATACGTCAGTCGACTTCTGAATCAGAGGTTCCAGAACCAGCAATGTTACCTGAACTTATTCCTGAAGAAGAGCCTGTGGTGCCAGAGTCAGAAGCACCAAGAGAGCAGAGGGCTCGCAGAGTCATCAGGCCTCCCAAGAAACTAACTTACCCCCAAATGGGGACGAGCTCAGAGGACTCTGTTGTAAGGGCTAGGAGAAGTGTTGAACAACCTGATCCTTCCACCGTCCATTTGGTGGAGGGCAACCCCAGCTCACTCTCTGGCACAGTTAGGCAGGCCACTCATGGTAGTGTGACCTGTGGGCAAGAGAGTTCCATCCCAAAGTTTTGGTGGAAATTCCCTATGCCAACATCATGCTCGACATTGTCCAAAATGGTAAACAGTATTTGTTGAAGTTTATCTTTGGGGACCAAAGAGTTCAAGTGGGGGGAGTGTGTAGCGGGGTGTTCCCCTTTAATGCAGAGAGACAAGAAGTTCTAGGTGAGAGGTGAGTCGAGAGGAAGTAAAGAGACATTATGGAAGTGAAAGCAGAGGAGAGAGAGACTACATCTCCCAGTACATCTTGCAGAACCCAGGGTGCATTGCTCCAGAACAGAGACTGCTGGGGCAGACTTTATAAAGGGGAGGCGGAGTTTTGGTCGGCCTCTTTGGACCCCCCTCTCCTAGCAAGAGGATGTCTGTGCTGAACTGCTGTGTGCACAAGGCCTGAAGCCCGGGCCCTGTGCTCCTTTCCAAAGAGCCCTCTGCCAGCCTAGCAGAGCCTTAGAGACATCTAATCCTCCTTGCTGCAGTACACCAGAAGGATTGAAGACTTGGATGTCGGTGGATTCCTGTTCCTAGACGAATCGATGGAGGAAAGGGACTTGGACTTGTCCAGGTGGTGAGAGCTGTTTAAAGACAGATCCTTTATCTTTACTATTCGTTGGGATTACAAAGTTGTTCTTCAAGTGCACCACCGAGAGATTGCTAGCGAATATTGTTTCACTGAACTTCCATTTAGATCAGTCAGGCCTGACTGCATAGGTAGACATTGCTGGGTGTTAGTCTACCCATGAGGGGAAATAGCTGTAAAAGGGCAGCGCTAGAGTTGCATAGCAATACTTTATTATTCTGATTACTCTGTTTATCTTTATTACTGTTTATTGCAGGGATCTGCAACTTGTTATACTGTTGTTTATTACTTGCCCATTAGCCTCAGTAAAATATCTGGGTAAAGTACATTTGGTGTCAGTTCCGCTTACTTTAATAGGAGTTTTAAAGTATATTCTGTGTATGTTTGTTATAGGACTGCGTCACCAACAGTTGCGATCACGCGGTCCTATCTCTCTATCACCAGCTGTGCCACGGGAGGTTAGAGCCGATTGCCGGGGGTTGACAGCGGTGCACTGCAGGGCCCAAATCAATATCAGCGGCTCTCTTAACTGGGGGTAGCGCTACATTAGTTTTTTGGTTTAATATACTTCAATGGAGAAGCTACAGAAAAGCATGTAATGTGTTTTTGCGGCAATTTGTGTTTTGTAATCTGCCCAGCAACAAATTGGCCCAAAAAATGTAAAAATGCAAAAAATTACTTTTTTTTTTTTACGGTTATTAACCGATTAATCTAAACAATAATCGGCCAACTAATCGATTATGAAAATAATCGTTAGTTGCAGCCCTATATTGGACCTTTGGTTAAATACCTTACGCTTCATACGTATACTGTTTAATTTTTGTTTATTCATTTGAATATTGTATTCTCTGTATTTTTTTATACATTGAGGCTGCCTATGTCATTATAACATTGCGAAGCAGTATTTGAGTATTACCTCAGGTCATATACAAATAATTAGTATTTTACAACATTTGTGAATGTACTTATGTATTTCTTACTACCTTTTTTCTACTAATAAAATACCCCTATTTTTTTACCTGACTTACCTGTGTGCCGCCAAAAGTCCATTTACTTAGTTTCACTAGCACATTCTCTCTACCCTCCTTACCTAGTGAAGGTAGATAGACTCTGCCTGACCCAAGATGGCCACCACAGTCACATGGGGTGCCACCATCCAATCGGATAGCTGCCTCCTTGTGAGCGAGGAAACCATAGAGGAACTAGGTTCCTCTCGACTTTCTCCTCCACCTGCATTGCTGCTGTGGATAAACGCCATCTGCAGTGGAAACAATAGACTGCACCTGCCTACATACTCACCAAAGTGCCCAGTCCAGATCCAGAGGTTGTAATCCTTTCCCTCATTAGTGGATCCCACTGAAGACCATCCAATCAGAGGTGTCCATGTCTCACAGGCAGTGACATGGAGACCCAAAGAAGTAAATAGAAGAGGAGATATTTAGGCAGGCAGTGTAACACGATCGCAGCTTCAGGTAAGTTAAAGATAAAGTTTTTATACTAAGTTGGGGGGGGTGGACAGTGGGTGAAAGGTATCCCATAGTGGGCCTTTGATTTTCTTATCCAGCATAGGCCGTAGCAGGGCTTGGCATAGCAGGGTTGCTCTGGAGAGATCCGGCAGAATCTTAACATCTGCACCATCAAAGTCGACCGTCCCAAGGGCCCAGGCCTTCCAGAGGATGGCTTCCTTGTGGGTATAGCAATGTAAATGACATATGATGTCCCACAGCCTGTTCGGATTGGTTGACCTGGGAACAAGCGCCTGGTGCACTTGGTCCAATTCTATTGGGAAAAAATGAAGCACTCACAATGCCACATCCGTAAATTGAAGCAAGGACACAAAAAGAGCTACTTCTAAAAGTAACCAGGGGTCAGAGATTTAAGGCATGGAAACAATCAAGAAGTATATATCAAAAATAAAAAATAAGTATTAATTGGAAAAAATACATAATAGATTACAGTATTCAAGAATTAAAAAAACATATACAATATACAAGTTGTGGTGGTGGCTCTGGTTTTCCAGGTCCCAGGCCTTTCATTTTCATATACATGGGCACAGGATTCAACAGCAACTTGGTACCTTGCTCGCTGGGAACAACTCTCTAGATCCCTTACAGTCTAGCTTTTGCCCAAAACTGAAACCCAATAAAAACTGCCCTACTAAAACTCACTAACGATTTATTAACTGCAAAAGCCAATGGGCACTAGACATGTGCACACTGAAATATTTCGTTTCGGAATTTCGTTTTCGTCCGAAAAATAAATTTATTAAGTTACTCCCGAAATTTGTTTTTATTTATTTCGTTTTTCGTTAAAAATTGCATTCGTCCGAAAATCTGAATTAATTAAGGTCGAATCTGTCATTGAAGGCTTATGGTGTCTGTCGAATGTTCAAAGAAGATTCGACGGAGCAGTGAAACTGTACGACTCTGCAATCATACATTTCCGGTCGAATGTTCCGCCCACAAGCAGTGATCTTTTCTCTCTATGTCGAATCTTTTCTCTCTATAATAACGAATCTTTTCTCTCTATAATGTCGAATCTTTTCTCTCTATAATGTCGAATCTTTTCTCTCCTATGTCGAATCTTTTCTCTCTATAATGTCAAATCTTTTCTCTCCTATGTCGAATCTTTTCTCTCCTATGTCGAATCTTTTCTCTCTATAATGTCAAATCTTTTCTCTCCTATGTCGAATCTTTTCTCTCCTATGTCAAATCTTTTCTCTCTATAATGTCGAATCTTTTCTCTCTTATGTCAAATCTTTTCTCTCTATAATGTCGAATCTTTTCTCTCTTATGTCAAATCTTTTCTCTCTATAATGTCGAATCTTTTCTCTCTTATGTCAAATCTTTTCTCTCTATAATGTCGAATCTTTTCTCTCCTATGTCGAATCTTTTCTCTCCTATGTCGAATCTTTTCTCTCTATGTAGAATAATCTTGGACTAATAGAGTTAAGGTTAGGCACATTCGACCACAGGTTCGATAGACACAGATTGTTATTGTCAGCGTCACGTCGAATCTCCTATCTATATCGAACTGTTGTAGCAACGAAAACGAAAATAAAGCATTTGTTTATGTCGGATCTTTTGGTTTTCGGATTCTGTGCTTTCGTTTTCGTTTGTTAAAACGATAACGAAAATAGCTGAAATTCGGACGAAAATGCATTCGGACGAAAACGAATGCACATGTCTAATGGGCACTACTCCATGCTAATACTATAACACCTTTCTGCTGCATTCAATACAGTTGACCTCCCGCCAGGGCCATCTTAATAACATAATGGGCCCCTGGGCAAAGTAATACACTGGGGCACCTACCAGCCTGCCCCAATTTGCACCCCTACTCTGAAGAATTATAGTATTGTAGCGGGGGTCCTAAATTTAGGGATTGCTATGCTAAATTTAGGGGTGATTCGAGTGGTAGTTGGCTCAAATCTTTCAATTGCTGGACTCTGCCTTGCTGCTGTTTCACCTGGCGTGTAGTTCCCCTTAGAAGTGTGGATGGCGCTGTCACTTGTACTCGGGGTTGAACCACAGGTGATGGAGTAGCGATTGGGTGTCCTCTCTCGGCAGCCGTGCAGTGGGGGTGGTCTACCTGCTGTGCGTCCTGGGAGAGGATACATAAGGGGCAGACACCGCCTGCGAGGGGTCGGTTCTTCTTGGTTCCAGAGTCGGAGTCCTGGTGCGTGGCGCATGGCCCTCCAGGCCATGGGGTCATGTGCGCTTCAGTCCCAGGCACTGGGTCCTGGGACTGCAACTCCAGCCCTGGGCCCAGCACCTTTAGCTGGAGCCCACTTCGGGAGGAGGAATCCCAGGGTGCCGCCTTGCGAGGGGACCCGTTTCTAGAAGAGGAGGCTGGGGGAGGACCGTTCCGAAGGACTGCTGAGAGATCATAGTGAAGGAAGGGGCCCAGTATCTCTCTGGAGGGATGTCATCCATCCAAAAACAGGGATCTAAACAACAGAACCATTTTGGAGGTTTGGGACACTATAGATTCTGTGGCAGAGGATCTCCTGAACGCATCCATTAGGGAATCTAATAGACTGTTCGAGTTACACGCCGGCTGCTAGTGCCTTCGGGTGACTATCCGGGTGAGCTATACCCATTTGGGATCGAGTGGCGAAGAAACAAGAGTGCCTGAATTGATCTGTCTCCCTAACACCTTTCTCTTCACCTCAACTTTGTGGATGTTCATGCATAAAGAAAGAAATAAACTCTATGTTGGAGTTGACGCTGGTGTGGACCTTGGAGTTACTGGGGGTATAGAGACTTTGTCCTTACATTCTAGGGACGGAAACCAACTTTGAGGGGAACCTCGCTGCAAGACCTGTAAGTGAAAACAAGTTTGCTTAACCTCTGCAAACCAGGGTGTACGGGCACGGTGGGGACTGTGTGCCTTTTTCTCCTGTGAGCGAGCCAAGGACAGTGGAGAAAGAGGGCCGGTTGCTACAGTATGAATAGTTGATAGAATTAAAAATATATTGATTAGTACTTTCAATAAAATCAATTTTAAACAACGAGAACACATGCCATAATTCAAAGACTAATCAACACAAAAGACACAGTACAGAGGGAGGCAAAAAGGCACAGTACAGGGTAGGTCAGGAGGGCACAGTACTGGTTCTGGGACGCTGACTAGGACACGGCCATCCTGGAACAGCTTAGTAAAAGCATAACTGCCCCAGCAAATCTGAGACAGTTGGCAGGTATGATGTAATGCAAGATTATCATGGGGCCCCCATGAACCTGGGGTCCCTGGACAGTGCCCAGAGGTGCCCATGCATTAAGATGGCCCTGCCTCCCGCTTATCCTCAAAAAACTCCACTCCCTTGGCCTCCTAGACTCTTTTCTTTTCTGGTTCTCCTCCTGCCTGCCTGTCACCTACTGCTCTATCTCCTCCTCTCCTCTTCCCTTTTCCATAGGATCTCCCAAGGCTTTTTCTCTGGACCCCCTCTCTTTTCTATGTACACCCCCCTCCCTAGGTCAGTTGATAACCTCTAATGGTTTTCAATAACATCTCTATGCCTATGACATCCCTATCTATCTCCCCCGTCCTTAGCTCACCCCTTCAGTCTCTTCATGCCTCGCTAACTTACTAAGCGACATATCAGTATGGATGTCACACCACTCTGTCTCCCTTTTATATTGTTCTTGTAATAATAATTCATAATAATATAAATAATAATTTCAGTTGCTCACTTTGTTGCTTCAGGCTGCTTCTAAATTGCATTGAGCTACTTAGAGTTGCATTTACATTGATTTGTATGGCGTTCAGACACTAAAACCTGAGTACATAAGCCCTTGGCCGTTCTCTTCTAAGGTGATGTTGTTTTGGAACTGAAGACTTTAAAGCGGAATATTTAAAAAAAAAATGTAATATTCAAAGCAAACTCCCCCATCCATCTATGTCTCCATGCTTCTTTTTTTTTAAATCACTTTGAAAAACAGCCCCCTAGCATTTTTGGGCATGGCCATCTTGGGTAAGGGCATGTAGGCAGGTTGCCTACAGAAGTGTTGGTTTTAGTTAGAGGCTGACCCAGGCTGGAGGATGAGGGCTGTATAATTAATGTATGTGCTGCTGTCTCTGGGCTTTCTGGATCCAGCCTACCCACCAGTGACATAAATATGGGGGAGGCTGGGTATTGCATGCTGGAGGGGGGGGGGGGCACGTAAAGTAAGATCTACATGCCATGACTCCTGTGGAGGAGGACTGCTGTGCCATGCAATGGGACATGCCAGCTATGGCCTACTACCTGTAAAGGTATGCCTGGGCAGCCAACTAGTCAGCTAGGGATCGATAGAGTTCTTCTAATGTTAATGTTTATCATGGACTGTAATGCTGAAGACTTTTAGGTAAAGTTGCCTCAACTGTTCCAAGCCTTGTCAAAAGAACTTAGGTCAGTAAAGCACACACGGGGGATAAAGCCCTATGACAGATCTACTCGGTGAGGAAAACAGGAGGAGTAAAGCATGTTCATAGAGGATAGGCGTTTACAAAAATATTACAGCTTTGGAAGGTATCGTCCCTATAATAGCCAAATACAAAATAAACAAAGGGTTGGGAATTTAAATATTGTCAGTAACCATAAACCAGGCAGAGACAGAAAATGCTGTTAAAATCACACCTTTAATGTAATAGCAAAAATACCAGTAATATTCAGGAACATAGTCAAAAACAGAAGCCAGGGTTTGAAAGCCAGAGCGGGTAATCAGATGAGCCAGGATCAGGGAACCAGAAGTTAGCGTTGTCAGGAGCCAAAGTTAAGGAGCAGAAATCAGAAGAGAAGTCAACCAGGCCAAGTCATTAACAGGAACACACTGGAAATGTTGACCACGCGAGGGCAAGGAGGGAATGAGCAAAGTTGTTCAAATAGCCAAAAGAAACTGGCTGTAGGCTGGACTAATGAGGCAGGTAATGGTAACCAGGTAAGTCACTGTGGAAACAACGAATGGCTGGTAATTAAAGCGGAGGTGCAGCCAGTTAAAAAAGAAAAGCAGTTACTAACAGTACTACCTGTCCTACTCGCCCGCGATGTCGGTCCCGCCACGGCGATCGTTCGCTGCTGGCAGGTAACGGCTCCTCCATCCTGACTAAGGGAAACAGGCAGTGAAGCCTTACGGCTTCACTGCCCGTTTCCTACTGCGTATGCGCCACTCGCACGGCGCTTTGTGAATGGGCGGCTTGCCTCCTGGGATACACACAGTTCCCAGAAGGCAGCGCGCCCCATTCACAAGAAGAGGAAAGGGAAGTTCTCAATCCGAGGACAAGGAAGAGGCACAGTAGAGGCAGATTAGAGGACTTCCGCATAGCAACAGGCATTTCGGGTGAGTATATATATATATATATATATATATATATATATATATATATTTTTTTCTATTAATTTTCTTCTTTTTTTTTAGGATTTTTAAAGTAAAAAAAAATTCTGGGTGGACCTCCGCTTTAACCGACAGCTGAGCAGCCTCTGTGCACTGGAAGAAAGAGCTGCTATTAAATAACAGAAGCACAGCCCTGACAAATATACCTCCCAAGAATATACAAACACCAGAAGAATGTTTTTATTATAAAAAAATAAGTAGCTTTATTATAACAATTTTAAAAATATGTCGGGTAAAAAAACCTTTAAAAATCTCAGTGATTTCAATGTAGAGTCCATTATCCATTACAATGTATGACTCCTACCAAGCATAAATGAGTGCAATGAAATCACCATCTAAAGATCAGTGCATTTCATTAGATCCTCTGCTTCATCAGGAGTCGGACCATGGGTTCATCAGGACCACAGGAAGGAAGGAGTTAACAAAAGCATGCATGAGGTCCATGCTAGTTCTTGGCGGGACCCCATTCTGTTAATGGGAGTGAGGTAACCGAGCTACGCTGGACGGATGGTGTGCCCCTCCTTAATGCATTGTACATCAGCAAAGATGTGTGGTTACCCCGGGACGCCACTTCCAGAGGAACTTCGTACATGTGGTTACTGCACATAGTGTTACGGCTCATTTCTAAGTCTACCTTAATGTTAGACTTTGACATGGCTGCAGTCCCCGCCTGTTCCAGGGCATTGGTGAGCGCATACACTGCGAAAGGTACCCCCATGTGCTGGGCAAGTGGCCCCTCCCACAGGCAGATGATTCATGTAGCATTTCCTTCCTGGAATCCATCTGCCCTTAGCTCAGGCATGCAGACAGAAGGGTGTGCTTAGCTGAGATAGTCCCTCCTCCTGATCAGAGATTGAAATAACGAGGTTGGCCTCTCTTTTATCTCCAGCCCATGTCCTGAAGGTTTTACTGAGGGTACCGAGGGACAGGAGGAACATGAGTGCCGGCAGGTGTTTTGATAGGAGTGCTCGCAGCAGGAGATGCAGACCCTGACAGGCTGGCAGAACAGCATGTCAGGAACAGTAGTTAATCCAGCCAAAGTTAAAGGGGTACACCAACACAGGCTGCAGGTTCCAGATGCGAGGCTTGTCAGAGCTCCCAGCAGGCTTGAGACAGGATCTCACTGTGATGTGCAAAGCTGATGCAGATGACAGCTGGATAGGCACTTGAACCAGATGAGAGAGGTGAGCCGGGAACAGCAGTGTGGACACAGGGATAGCCGAGGTCAGCAGCAGGTGGGCAGCGAGGTACTGAGACATAAGACAGAGACGTGGTCAAGTACGGAGCTGGGGTCAGGAACCAGTGACAGAGCAGAGGCAGGATCCAAGCTCAGGTCAGAGGCAAGCCACTTTAAATAGTCCATCTGGCAGCAACATCCATTAAGCACATGCCCGTATGCTTTTCTGTGTGCATGCGCACACCTAGTCACCATTCTGACGAGAATTCTGCGTGTATGGGCATTTCTATTAGCCAAACGTCTTGAAGTCACCTCCCCTCCTCCAGATGAAGACACTTGGGATGTATGACATCATTTTGGCCTAGGCCAGAAACCAGGAAGCAACTGAAGAAGTGTAAAAAAAAAGAAAAAGTATTGTAGCGCCCCCCCCAATATTTGGGGGCGCTATGTGTAAATTTAAGGGTAGTCTGAGCCAGTAATTGGGCTCACACCAATTGATTGTTCTGGATTTGCTTCTGCTCTGGGTGTGATACTGCCTGGCAGTAGTGTTCCCTGTCTGCCTGTAGGTGGCACTGTCATCACCGGCATAGGTTGAACCACAGGGGGTATCACAACACCTTGGTTGTCCTTTCTCTGCAGCCATACAGTGGGCGTGGTCTACCAGCTGTGCATGCTGGGAGAGGGTAGATAAGGGGCAGACGCCATTAATTGGGGTCCTGTTCTGGGGTTTCGCCCTGGGAGCCCACCCGGCGGCATGCACCTCGTGGCCCTCATGGCACGGGGTGCGTGTGTGTGTGTTCTGGCCCCGGGCACCTTTAGCCCGAGGCTACATCGCTGCATGATAGGCCCAGCTCTGCTGGCTGAGGCCTATACTTATCAAAAAGGATCCTCAGCTACCCACTTGAGGGAAGCCACGCTTAGGGAAGGAGACCAGGGGAGGATCTGCCTCGGAGGAGACTAGCGACGGTACTGCTGTCTCGGGAGGAGGCCTGGAGCTCACCTAAGGAGGGATCCATCATTACAAGCCCTGCAATACGCCAATCCAGCTTAAAGGTTCTTCACTATTGCTTGGCTGGGAGGTTTGGGACTTTTACAATCCTGTGACAGAGGATTCCCGATCGTATCCCTAGAAACATTGATTCGTGCTTCATCCCGGCTGCTAGGACCACTAAAACGGGACTATCCGGGTGAGCAATACCCACTCAGGCTTGAGTGGCGACGATTGGGACTTTAGTGTTGCGTGCCTGAACCTTCCCCTGTGTTTCTCTCGTTTCCTACTTTCCTCTAAACTTTTCCACTTCAGCAAAGTAAAATAAAGCCTGACTGTTTGGGTTTTACATTGTGTGGACATTGGCCTTTCTAAAGACTTTTCTCACACCCTGACAACGGAAGCCTTGGAGGTAGTTTGCAGACCCAACAAAACCAGCCGGTCCCTTAAATGGGGGTAAGTGTTACAGTATAAAACAAGTAAATATAATCTACCTTCCTATCTATTTACTAATGCTAGCAGCATAAGGATTAACAGCTTCCGGATCAGCCGACGCAGTTATACTGCGGCAGGTTGGCTCTCCTGCGCGAGCCGTCGTAGCTGTAAGTCGGCTCTTTAAGACGCTGTAGCAGGTGCGCGCAGCCTATCCTCGGAGCCGATGCGTGTGCCCAGCAGGCGCGATGACTGCCGGGAACCCGCGATCGCTCGTGACAGAACGAGAATCGGGATCTGTGTGTGTAAACACACAAATCCCGGTTCTGTCAGGGGAGAGGAGACAGATCGTGTGTAGGAACAACAAAGGACAGACAAAGTAGGAACAACGATCTCTCTCCTCCTTTAGTCAGCCACATTCCCCCCCATAGTTAGAACACACAAAGGGAACACATTTAACCCCTTGATCGCCCCCTAGTGTTAACCCCTTCCCTGCCAGTGACATTTATACAGTGATCAGTGGCTATTTATAGCACTGATTGCTGTATAAATGTCAATGGTCCCAAAAAAGTGTCAAAAGTGTCCGATCTGTCTGCCGCAATGTCACCGTCCCGATTAAAAATCACAGACCGCTGCCATTACTAGTAAAAAAATAATAATTATAAAAATGCCATAAATCGATCCCCTATTTTGTAAACACGATAACTTTTGCGCAAAGCAATCAATATACGCTTATTACGATTTTTTTTTACCAAAAATATGTAGAAGAATACGTATCGGCCTAAACTGAGGAAAAAATATGTAGAATACATATCAGCCTAAACTGATGAACAAAATATTTAAAAAAAAAAATTTTGGGGGGGATATTTATTATAGCAAAAAGTACAAAATATTGTGTTTTTTTTTTCAAAATTGTCGCTCTTTTTTTGTTTATAGCGCAAAAAATAAAAACCGCAGAGGTGATCAAATACCACCAAAGAAAGCTCTATTTGTGGGGGGGAAAAAGGACATACATTTTGTTTGGGTACAACGTCACACGGCCGCGCAATTGTCAGTTTAAGCAACGCAGTATCGAATCGCAAAAAATTGCCTGTTCATTAAGGGGGGAAATCTTCCGGGGCTGAAGTGGTTAAACATAGTTCATGCTGATTGAGAGAGTTTAGTTCCACTTTAAAACATCGAGAGTCTTAGCCACTGTGCTAATGCAGACAATATTTGCAAATGCTCAGTCTATGTTTACTCGCTGTAAATGTCACTCGGCATTGACACAGCTATGCCATTGGACGGAGCGTTGTTGATATGTAACGCTTTTCAAGCCAATCCAATACCTCCCACTGAGTCTGACTTTCTGCATGCCCTTTGGATGTTTTAGCCTGAACTAAGAGTCCTTTGCTGTACAAAAACTCCACAGTTCCCACAATCCTTTAGTATCGACGGCATGGCTATATTCAGAAGCATTCGACGAGTATGTGTAAGCGGAGCAGAGTGTTATTGAACTTTCAAGACTTTATTCTGCTGTGTGTGGCTTTTAAGGAATACTGTACCTGCGTATATCGGGGACTCTTGTCGTTGGCTAACTCGGGTTTCGGTAATTTGCCGGCGTCTCATGTTTCTGTATTTCACGTTTCAAGGACATATACTATGCCGAAAAAGTTAGAAGGATGCAAACTAATTTCCTAAAAATGAATCTGGAGAACACAAATAAGTTATATAACGGCCTTGATTATGTGTAATAAAATACTGTACATGTGGTCACCTAAAAACTTTGGCTTCTTTTTGATATTCGTCTTTGATTATGGGGGCCGCTAGTGCAAAAATATTGTATTATAATACCTGTACCAGGTTAATACTTGTAAAGAAAGTATTCTGTATATTCATTGCTTGTTTCTGTTCTGCGCCCCTTTTATTTATCACTTGCTGACCAGGACTTTTCTGGAACTTTTTGTTTAAAAGTTCAAATCCAGAATTTTTTTGCTAAACATTATATACAGGGGGGTCCCCGACTTACGAACGCCCGAGTTACAAACCTCTCCTACTTACGAACCGGGCGCTGCGGGGACCCTCTGCCATTTTGGGCGGCTTGTCGGCTGTTCTGCGCATGCACGGCCAGACGGAGCCTCGGGTAATGTCGGAAATGTCCGTAATTGCCCGCGCATGCGCAGGACGGCATTAGACGGAACATCGGAAAAGATCGGAAATGTCCGTAATTGCCGGTCTGCGCATGCGCGGCCGACATACGAACATTTCCGACATACAAACAGGAGGAAGGTCCCTAACGGGTTCGTAACCCGGGGACCCCCTGTACCGTATATACTTGAGTATAAGCCGACACGAATATAAGCCCCTAATTTTACCACAAAAAACTGGGAAAACGTATTGACTCGAGTATAAGCCTAGGGTGCCCATCTGCATGCCTCACTGTGCCTCACTTTGCCTCACTGTGTCCATGCCTCACTGTGCCTCACTGTGTCCATGACTAGACTGACGTTTAACATGGGAGTCTATGGAAGGGGTGCCCGGGTTTGAAAAATCGGTGCTCCCCAGGCCGTAGGTCCCCCAGACATCAAGCTTTGTACACTTGTAGAGGAGAAATGGGGCTACATGTGTGCCAAGTTTCGGGTCCAGGGGACCTAAGACCGGCTGGTACCGGGTCCCCAAAATTTCAGAAGAAATTACAGTTTAACATGGGAGTCTATGGAAGGGGTGCCCGGGTTTAGAAAATCGTTGCTATCATTACATATCATAGCAGTCTGCTGTACCGAGAGGAACACGGGCACAGGAGTTGTGTTGAGAGAAACATCCACCGACCCATCCCTGAGCGAGTGTTACATTGGTTCTGGAGGTGTCTTGGAAGGAATACCCATGGTCAGACGGACATATTACTGAGCCTATTTGATCTCTTATTGGAGATCTATCTTATCCGGTAAGCGCCCCCCCTTATCAGTTGCCATCGGATTTCAACATGAATGCATGATATCAACATTTTTGTTTCAACATTTATTTATTAATTAATTTTTTAAACACCATATGGACTTGAAAGTCAACACAGTTTGATTATCATAGTATTTCAAAGCACGCTGTTTGTTTGCATTCATATTTTATTGCACATAGGTTGAATGTATCAGAACTTACCATATAGGTTTGCGCAATTTTAATCTCTTTTTCCAGTACTTATGAGCTGTATATTCAGGCTAATTAAATTGCAGCACCTATACCTAATCACATCAATTTCACGGTTAAGGAATTAACCCTTGGTTATAATATTTGTAATTGTTTTCAATTTGTTTTTCCATTTTATATTTAAATGGTTGGAGGCAGCGCAGATTTTCTACTATACACTATAGAAATAAGGATGACAGGTCCTCTTGATTAAGAGACCTGGGGTCAAAAAGACCCCAAATCTCTTATTTACCTTTAAAAACAAAAGATCAAAGAATTTTTTTGGGGGGAACTTTTGCTTTAAAAAAAAAAAAATGATAGTAAATATCTATATATATATATATAGATATTTACTATGGACCGGGAACCGGAAGTGACGTCATGACATCGCTCGGGTCCTCCAAGGGCATAGAGATGAGTGGCGGCCATCTTGGCCTCACTCTTCTTCATACCCAGCTACCTCCAGCGTCGGATGGCTCCCGGGCTTCACCGATCGGTCAGGTAAGCCCAGGAATGACCACTTTTATCTGAAAGAGAATCGCCTATAGTAAAAAAAAAATACCGGGGTTATGGCAGCTAGCTGCTGCCAAAACCCCGGTATTTAACGTCAGACAAATGACATATTTTTATTAAAGGCTGGTTGGCAAGCAGTTATTAAAGGCCTCTTCATACCACTAGTGTGACATGTTCACAGGGGAGGGGAGGAGAGGAGGGAAGCCGCCATTGCTGTGGGAGGGGCCGGACAGCAGATGGAAGGAGGTGCAAATCCTAAAACCGCAGTGCAGCCAGAGGGAAAAAAAAAGAGTAGAAGCTGGCAGCACTGCTGGGGAATCCACAGGATTCATAAGTGTCAGCAATACGGTAGTACAGTTAGCCCTCCTGTAACGGGCCCAGGTCCCATCGGTTCAAAAGGAGTGCTTGGGCACCTGATGAGCAGGAGACCCGGCTATACTTCCTTATTGCTTGCACTAGTCCCACTGCAACTGGTGTGAACTGGGCCTTACAATGGTTGTAAACCCTTACATACAAGTGACTGGCCTCGGGTGATACACAGAGATGAAACAAAAATTTCCTGCATAAGTTGTACCTGTTTATCTGCAGTCTTCTCTTCTCTACATCCATTCAAAGTGCATAATTTATACAGTTTTTCTGAGCTTTCAGAAAGCAGGGGGAGGTGGGAGCTGACATTACACTTTGCAGAGCTCAGTGAGAGCTGATTTCAGGGAAGGGACACACAGCACACAGGAGCAGAGCTGAGGCTGCAAATCATAGGCTGCGTGCTGAAACTTCCTTACCCTGTCAACTTTTTTTTCTCTTGGTGTCAGGAAACCTTGCCAGAAGTGACTCGTGCAGATAGCAGAGGAAGGAGGCAGCAGACAGGAATGGCACTTAGTGCTCTGGATCGAGGCAAGTACACACTTAAAGAGGGATATGCTTTGTTCATATTTCATGTCTGAGGTTCACAAACACTTTAAATGTGGGCCAAGCAGTACAGCAAAAGGTACAGTAACCGGTATTTGGACAATCTATACCCCTGCCAGGTAAGATTAAAATGGGCATCACATGGTTCACATTTAAAACTACCCAAGCACCCGAGCAGTGCTGAAATTTATCTCAACCATTTGATTTTCACTGTTTGCTGGACAAAAACTGTTGAAAATAAAATTGACGAGTGATTGCTGATCAATCAGGGTGTGGGGTTTTACACTGTAAAACTGAAGAAGTGGCGGATTCCCCAAGCTGGTGTAGGTAGGTAGTCTGAGCGTCTGCAGAGTTAGGCTGGGCAGCAGGTGGAAGATCCACAAAAACTGTCTGGCAGAAGGTAGATGATCAGTAAAGACTGGCTCGGTAGCAGGTGGAAGATCCGCAAAAATTGTCCAGCAGCAGGTAGATGATCAGTAGAGACTGGCTGGGCAACAGACAGGTGATTATCAGAGACTGTCTAAGCAGCAGGTAGATGATCAGCAGAGACTGAATGGGCAGCAGGTAGGCGACCAGCAGAGACTAGATGGACAGCCAGCAAAGGATCAGCAGAGACTGGCTAGGCAGCAGGTAGGTGATCAGCAGAGACTGGATGGGCAGCCAGCAGATGATCAGCAGAGACTGGTTGAGTAGCAGGTAGATGATCAGCAGAGACTGGCTGAGCAGCAGGTAGATGATCAGCAGAGACTGGCTGAGCAGCAGGTGGATGATCAGCAGAGACTGGCTGAGCAGCAGGTAGATGATCAGCAGAGACTGTCTGGGCAGCAGGCAGGTGGTCAGCAGAGACTGGATGGGTAGCCAGCAGATGATTAGCAGAGACTTGCTGAGAAGCAGGTAGATGATTAGCAGAGACTTGCTGAGAAGCAGGTAGATGATTAGCAGAGACTTGCTGAGCAGCAGGTAGATAATTAGCAGAGACTGGCTGAGCAGCAGGCAGGTGATCAGCAAAGACTGGCTGGGCAGCAGGCAGGTGATCAGCGGAGACTGGCTGAGCAGCAAGCAGATAATCAGCAGAGACTGGCTATTCAGCAGGTAGATGATCAGCAGAGACTGGCTGAGCCACAGGTAGACGATCAGCAGAGACTGGCTGGGCAGCAGGCAGGTGATTAGTAAAGACTGGCTGGACAGCAGACAGGTGATCAGCAGACAAACAAAGACTTGGGGGGCACACCCTAACTATGCATCACATTAAAGATGGTGCTGCTATAAGCAGAGACTGGATGGGCAGCCAGCAGATGATCAGCAGAGACTGGTTGAGTAGCAGGTAGATGATCAGCAGGGACTGGCTGAGCAGCAGGTAGATGATCAGCAGAGACTGGCTGAGCAGCAGGCAGGTGATCAGCAGAGACTGGATGAGCAGCAGGCAGGTGATCAGCAGAGACTGGATGGGCAGCCAGCAGATGATCAGCAGAGACTGGATGGGCAGCCAGCAGATGATCAGCAGAGACTGGCTGAGCAGCAGGCAGGTGATCAGGAGAGACTGGCTGGGCAGCAGGCAGGTGATCAGCAGAGACTGGCTGAGCAGCAGGCAGGTGATCAGCAGAGACTGGCTGGGCAGCAGGCAGGTGATCAGCAGAGACTGACTGGGCAGCAGGCAGGTGATCAGCAGAGACTGGCTGGGCAGCCAGCAGATGATCAGCTGAGACTGGCTGAGCAGCAGGCAGGTGATCAGCAGAGACTAGCTGGGCAGCAGGCAGGTGATCAGTAGAGACTGGCTGGACAGCTTGCAGGTGATCAGCAGAGACTGGCTGGGCAGCAGGCAGGTGATTAGTAGAGACTTGCTGGGCAGCAGACAGGTGATCAGCAGACAAACAAAGACTTAGGGGGCACACCCTAACTATGCATCACATTAAAGATGGTGCTGCTATAAGACCATACATACAGAGCAAAATCACCTGAACATAATAAGCTAACAGGCAAATATGGGGATTTGGTCACACCATATGGTCATACAATGCTTAAGCCCACTACTGCGTCAAAGTACCCCATTATCAGTGGGTCCTACACTAATCATAGAATAAAAGATCCCACTTCTCAACCATGGGAGAAATACACTCCTCTTTATGGGAGAACTAAAAGGACTCCTCCTATGATCAGCAGAGACTGGCTGGGCAGCAGGTAGGTGATCATCAGAGACTGGATGGGCAGCCAGCAGATGATCAGCAGAGACTGGTTGAGTAGCAGGTAGATGATCAGCAGAGACTGGCTGAGCAGCAGGCAGGTGATCAACAGAGACTGGCTGGGCAGCAGGCAGGTGATCAACAGAGACTGGCTGGGCAGCAGGCAGGTGATCAGCAGAGACTGGATGGGCAGCCAGCAGATGATCAGCAGAGATTGGATGGGCAGCCAGCAGATGATCAGCAGAGACTGGCTGAGCAGCAGGCAGGTAATCAGCAGAGACTGGCTGGGCAGCAGGCATGTGATCAGCAGAGACTGGCTGGACAGCTGGCAGGTGATCAGCAGAGACTGGCTGGGCAGCAGGCAGGTGATTAGTAGAGACTTGCTGGGCAGCAGACAGGTGATCAGCAGACAAACAAAGACTTAGGGGGCACACCCTAACTATGCATCACATTAAAGATGGTGCTGCTATAAGACCATACAAACAGAGCAAAAGTTCATAGCGCATACATACAAAAATTTAATGTAAGTCCTACAAGGCTATTTAAAGCACCTGAACATAATAAGCCAATAAGCAAATATGGGAATTTGGTCACACCATATGGCCATACAGTGCTTAAGCCCAGTACTGCGTCAAAGTACCCCATTTTCAGTGGGTCCTACACTATTCATAGGATAAAAGATCCCACTTCTCAACCATGGGAGAAATACACTCCTCTTTATGGGAGAACTAAAATGACTCCTCCTACAACTCAGGTGGACACTGATTAGAAGTACTGGTGGAGGTGGGGGTGATGGGGTGCTCCATCCCAAGGGGTCTGGTCAGGACCCATATAACAGACTAACAAAAACTTGGGGGGCACACCCTAACTATGCATCACATTAAAGATGGTGCTGCTATAAGACCATACAAACAGAACAAAAGATTATAGCGCACACATACTTTGACACAATAGTGGGCTTAAGACAAGTCTTTGTTTGTCTGTTATATGGGTCCTGACCAGACCCCTTGGGGTAGAGCACCCCATCATCCCCCACCGGTACTTATAATCAGTGTCCACCTGAGTTATAGGAGGAGTCCTTTTAGTTCTCCCATAAAGAGGAGTGTATTTGCAGTGTAGTTGCAGAAAAAGCCTGGTCGGCGAGTGATAGCCGGCTTGGTGCCAGTATTAGTGACAGATGTGCATACATTTGCGCACACATATGCACGACTATGTGCCGGCCTGCCCACAGATACACAGCCCGGTGCACCATTCTGGCATGCCCTTACTGACAGTAGCGCCAGTACAGTATGGCTCTGTTTCCACTATTGCGACCCAAAAGTCGTGCGATTTTGCCGCAATTTTTTGCCGCAATTTTGATGTGACTGGAAACAATGCCTGTGTATTCTAGAGGTCTATGGACCTCAAGTCGCATCAAAGTGGGACCAAAGTAGTGCAGGGACTACTTTGAAGTCGCACAGATATGAACGGTACTCATTGGAAATCATGGGGAATGACTTTTCATGCGACTTTGTAGTCCCAAGTCGCATGATATGTCGCACTAGTGGAAACCGAGCCCAAGTCTGATAGGTAACTTGGGTATTGCTTGTAAACAGTTTTTGATCATAATGTAGTAATTATATATGTAGCACACAAACCCTTTACCTGCTTTTGGCTCCTTGGCAGGAAAAAGCACACCGTGCTATGTGCCCGTACCCTCTTGAGTGAAGAGGTTGAGCGGTGTTAGAACAGGGTCTCCACAGCGAGGTTCTCCAGAGAATAGTTCTCATCTTCACAGATAATAAAGACAAGTCTCTATTTCCCCCAATAACTCCAAGGTCCACACCAGTTGCAACTCCAACGTAGAGTTTATTTACTCAAAGCACAGTCTCTAGATAGAAAAGGTTGGATGGAGAACAGGACAGCAGAAGGTGTGGAGAAGGTCCAGGCACAAACGAAAATATGTCTCACTACTTAGCATCTCAAGTAGACTTAGCCCATCCGGATAGTCTCCCACAGAGTGGATACTAGCAGCCGGATTGGTGCTCGAACTAGATACACACAGTCTCTGCACAAACTCTGCCACAGAACCGGTGAACTTGGGTCTCTGCCACAGAACCGGTGAACTTGGGTCTCTGCCACAGAACCGGTGAACTTGGGTCTCTGCCACAGAACCGGTGAACTTGGGTCTCTGCCACAGAACCGGTGAACTTGGGTCTCTGCCACAGAACCGGTGAACTTGGGTCTCTGCCACAGACCTGGTAAACTTGGGTCTCTGCCACAGAC
The DNA here is from genome assembly GCA_029206835.1 of Rana muscosa. NCBI lineage: Eukaryota > Metazoa > Chordata > Amphibia > Anura > Ranidae > Rana > Rana muscosa. The sequence goes on along the minus strand of CM055123.1, from coordinate 308,365,086 downwards.
CTGGTGAACTTTGGTTGCAATGTTAAGCCTCTTTCAGGGAGATGACACCCCTCCAGAGAGTTACCGGGCCCCTTCCTTCACTGTGAGTTCCTCATCAGTCCCTCGGAACGGTCCTCCCCCGGCCTCCTCATCTAAGATACGGGTCTTCTCGCAAGGCAGCACCCTGGGATTCCTCGATCCTCTGTGGACCCCAGCCAAAGGTGCTGGGCCCAAGGCCTTTAGTTGCAGCCCCAGGACTAAAGGTGCCTGGGACTGATTCAACGGACAGCAACCCTGGTCCCCGGGGGGTAGGATCCCCCCCCCCCCCGGGGCAGAACAGAGGTGTAACCCCGCACCGAAAACCCCAAACAGGCAGCGTCTGCCCCTTTTATATCCTCTCCCGGCATGCACCGCAGGTTGACCACACCCACCATACCACTGCTGAGAGGGGACATCCAAGGCACAGCACTATACCAGCGGTTTAACCCTAGCCTTTGATGGTAGTGCCACCTACAGGCCACAGGGAACTATATTCCACCTGCGGTACAAAACGGCCAGCAAAGCCCTAACAATCAGAGTGTTTGAGTACAACTACCACTCAAACATTTCCCTAGATTTAAAAGCCCCGCTACATATATTTATTATGATAATGCAATGTTCCGTTCAACAAGATATTTGAATCACCCACCTAGTCACAACCAAAGATTTTCTTTTTTCATTTTTCACGATAGTCTATATTATTATTTTATGTCCTTGTAAGGACAAGCCGTGATGTTGTATTAATCTTGTCAGTGTTTTGGGGCCGGAAGGCTCAGGGCCGGGGGTTGAGACCTCCTTGAGACTTCAAGAGGTGAACGTTTCTCTAGAGTCGTGTTTTTTATCTAGTTTTACACGGGGGCTATGTCAGGAGAGACTGACAAGAAGACATTGAAATCCACGCTTTATTGCACAATAAGTACAAATCCTTCTAGCGTATGAACTCTCCTAGGACCTTCTCTCATCTGTCTGATGTTTGTCAGAGGTGCCACACGACTGATAATAACACAGGCGAACGTCCAGCTTTAAGAAGACCCACAGCGATCTCTCCGGCCTTGATATATCACTCGATCAGAGACCCCCCGTGGTGTCATCTCTACCTTCAGAAGTGCTTCATACACAGGCCTTAAAATAGCACCGCCGGCCGGCTAAATGACTTTCATGTCAGAATAAGGTGCAGGCGGCCTGAATAGTCAATTTTTATGCTAAAATTTGGAGGAATTTTAAGAGCCATGATGGAAACCCTGCCTAGAATGTGTTCCCTAGAATTATAAAGAGATCAGGCACAATCCTCAGAGCAAACAAGGAGAGTCTGTCACACTTCTTCTGTATCTCATTACAATGGATGGTGGAGACAGGTCTGTGCAAGCTGTTCTTTTATTAATGCCCCTGTCCTGCTTGGTATAAAGCAAGGAAAAATCCAGCTTATGCAGTAAGGAGAGGTAACTTTCTCACCTAGATTAGGCCTGAAAAAGGAAAGTATGACATTAAAAAATGGGAAGAAAGAAGCTACAGAGACACTCCGGGTATTGACTACTGTCAGCATTGCTCCTAAATTAGGTCTTCATTTGCAAAAGGCCAAGGCCAAGGCTTTCCAGCAGAGGCTTCCATTTTTACAGATGAGTGATTTTGAAGATAATGAAGAATATCAGTTCGGATTATCATCATGATCCCGAGGTCTGTTCATTGGTGGATAACCCCCCAATTCTCCAGTAATTTTCAAATAGACGATGCCAAGCCAAGATACAATACTAGACACACCAGGTCTACCCTTGGTTCACACCTATGTGTTTAAAGTGGAGTTCCACCCTCTTTTACAACTTGCTTGCATCCAATGTATTTATGTCCCCTAAAAACTAATTGGCATATCATTTTTTTTTTTTTTTTAAACTCACTGTTTTATATTGGTATGTTTATATCTCAACCCCGCCCCCCCCCCCCCCCCCCCCGCGCTCAACAACTATGTAAAAAAAAAAAAAACAACTGTGTCGGAGAACAAAACAGTGGTAGTCAGTGTAGTGGAGAAAAAAAAAAAAACTGTCCCGCGCCAGAACCCCCCCCCCCCTCATAAGCAACTCTACACTACAGTGTAAAAAAACTTCCCCCAGCCCCCCCCCCCCTCATCTACTGTACAGTGAAAAAAATAAAAAAACAAAAAAAGCAGTCCCGCGTCAGCACCTCCCCCAGGCCACACCCCCACACTCATCAACTGTACAGTGAAAAAAAAAAAAGACCCGTCCCACGGCAGTACCCACCCCTACTGTCAAAAAAAAAAACAACCCCCACGGCGGCGCATCCCCCCCGCACCCAACAAGGGTACAGTGTGATACAAAAAAAGTCCCGCGCACCTCTAACACCCCCCCCCCGCTCTAGAACTTTACAGTGGGCCATGCGATTCGATGTGCTGGGGGTTATGCAATGTTCTGTGGGCCCTGCGATTCAATGTGCTGGGGGTTATGCAATGTTCTGTGAGTGATGCGATTCGATGTGTTGGGGTGATGCAATGTTCTGTGATTGGTACACACACATACCCCTCAGCCCTCAACTTCGGCCTTCTCGTCCCTCATCTTCAAATACAGAAATCTGCTGATAAAGGTAAGAGCTTTAAAAATATCCTAATTGTAAACTAAATTATTTGTTTCTGTGCAGATATATCTACATTATATATATATTGTGAGGGGGTTAACTCGGTAGCGGGTGTGTGTGACCCCCTGGTTGGGCTCCCCACACAAAAACAGGGCCAGCAGACGGAGGTTGTGGTTTTCAAAATCAAAAGGTGCGGTTTATTTCTCTATGTACAGTGACAAAAACACAGCAAAGCCAAAAAGAAACATAAACAAAATAAATCCTGGTCAGTTTGACCTCTGACTAAACATGCAGGTTTCCTAAACTAACAACTGGGATCAGCCTGGTGCTGTCCTAGTCCCTAAGTCCCTGGTTTAGTAAAAGTCCAAACAAATAGCCACACAGGCTTTGCCTCACCGCACAGGGGTTCACTCTCCCTAGACAGTCCACACAGGTCTGGTTCCAGGCATGAGCTAACATCTAATGAAGCTGGGAGTTTTTATAGAGGCCTTAAACGAACTGACAGGCTTCAGCTGGTCTCATCAACTCCCTGCCTGCACGACGCCCAGCCCTCTCCCTAGAGGTATGAGTCATCCATGAGCCCACTAGCCTCAGCTGGGCTTCATCAACTCCCTCCCTAGTTGTATAAGTCAGCATAAAGCCTGAATCTGGGAGAAATATATCTACCCCCCTGGATGCAACCAGGTGACTTTACCTTCCTGCTGTCACAATATATATATAATCTTATTATGTAGATATATCTGCACAGAAACAAATGATTTAGTTTACAATTAGGATATTTTTAAAGCTCTTACCTTTAGCAACAGATTTCTGTGTTTCTAGAATACTATTGCTTGTACATACTGGAGGGGAGAAGGGGAGGAGATGTTTACATAAATAGGGGGCGGCAACTTGCTATGAAACTGGAGAGAAAATATAACATGAAAGTGAAACCGATTACACTGCTTGTGATATCCAGGAAGACATATGCAGTCTGGCTTCAGATGCCCACACTTAAAATGGCCACGGCCTATTTCTAGTTTATATACTATCTAAATGCTGTAATAACCTAACAAAACGGACCTTAGTTTACAGACTAACTTTACTAGAATACATTAAAATTGTGTATTCTAGGGGTATTTTTTTAAAAAAAGTGTAATTTCGGCCGGAACACCACTTTAACCTATGTGTTTATAGTGCATTTTTTGCAAAAACGCATTATAGTCCATTTTTTGGGGGGAAAATTATTTTTATTAAAGGTTTCTCACATAGAGAAAAACAAATAATACAAACTTGTAAACATTCAGCACTACAATTTAACAGTGCATTATATTCCATTGCTTTCCTTTTGGATCTAGTTCACATGTGTGCATCAGGAACTTTTTTTCCCGCAGCAGGTTGCGTTTTTCATGTAATATGCCGCGTACACACAACCGTTTTTAATGTCATTGAAAGAAACAACGTTATTCTCGACGTGATTCTTCTCAAGCCTGCCTTGCCTACACACTATCGTGGAAAAAAACGCTCGAGCAAAGCGCAGTGACCTACAAACACGTACGACGGCACTATAAAGGGGAAGTTCCATTCGGATGGCGCCACCCTCTGGGCTGCTTTTGCTGATCCTCGTGTTAGTAAAAGTTTGTTGAGAGACGATTCACGTTTTTCAGCCTCGTGCTTTTCAGTCCGTTACAGCGCGACGAATGTGCTATCTCCATTACGAACGCTAGTTTTACCAGAACGAGCGCTCCCGTCTCATCACTTGCTTCTGAGCATGCACATTTTTTTTTACGTCGTTAAAGCCTACACACTACCGTTTTTCATGACGTGAAAAACGACGAGAAAAATTAGAGCATGTTCCAAATTTTTAATGCCCATTTTTCATGGCGCGAAAAATGCTCTGGAGCCCACACACCATCGTTTTTAATGACCAAATAAAAAAATGGCATTTTTCTCGTCATGAAAAACGGTCATGTGTATGCGGCAATAGACTTTAATGGACTCCCCCACCTAAAAGGCAAGTGTTGCATTTTTTGATGCAGTTTTTTTTTTTTTTTACTAACAGGAAAGTATGACAGCTCTGTTCATGGAGTGCAACTTTGATGTGACTTTGAAGCGACTTTACACTCTCTGGCAGACAAGTAAAATCAAAGTAATGCAGGAAACTTTATGTGTCCAAAGTCGTATGTTGGAGTTAAAGCGGAGGTTCACCCAAAAGTGAACTTTTTTACTTTTTTAAAACAGGTATTTGCACCACTTCCGGGAGTCCCGACCCTTCGCGTCAGACCCCCCCGTTGTGTTCTGGGAAACACATGGCTCCCAGAACACAGCGGGGACCAGTGAGGATGGCGCAGCGCGACTCCCGCATGCGCAGTAGGGAACCACTACGCGTGCGACCTGGACAGGTAAGTGTCCATTTATTAAAAGTCAGCAGCCATTAGGGATACGATTAGCGATATTCGTTAGGGTTATAGTTAGCGATATTCGTTAGGGTTATGGTTAGCGATATTCGTTAGTGATACGGTTAGTGATATTCGTTAGGGATACGGTTAACGATATTCGTTAGGGTTATGGTTAGCGATATTTGTTACGGATACGGTTAGCGATATTCGTTAGGGTTATGGTTAGCGATATTCGTTAGTGATACGGTTAGTGATATTTGTTAGGGATACGGTTAGCGATATTCGTTAGGGTTATGGTTAGCGATATTCGTTAGGGTTACGGTTAGCGATATTCGTTAGGGTTATGGTTAGCGATGTTCGTTAGTGATACGGTTAGCGATATTCGTTAGGGATACGGTTAGCGATATTCGTTAGTGATACGGTTAGCGATATTCGTTAGTGATACGGTTAGCGATATTCGTTAGGGATACGGTTAGCGATATTCGTTAGGGTTATGGTTAGCGATGTTCGTTAGTGATACAGTTAGCGATATTCGTTAGGGTTATGGTTAGCGATATTCGTTAGGGATACGGTTAGCGATGTTCATTAGTGATACGGTTAGCGATATTTGTTAGGGTTATGGTTAGCGATACACGTTAGTGATACAGTTAGCGATATTCGTTGGGGTTATGGTTAGCGATATTCGTTAGGGTTATGGTTAGCGATATTCGTTAGTGATACGGTTAACGATATTCGTTAGGGTTATGGTTAGCGATATTCGTTAGGGATACGGTTAGCGATATTCGTTAGTGATACGGTTAGCGATATTCGTTAGGGATACGGTTAGCGATATTCGTTAGGGTTATGGTTAGCGATGTTCGTTAGTGATACAGTTAGCGATATTCGTTAGGGTTATGGTTAGCGATATTCGTTAGGGATACGGTTAGCGATGTTCATTAGTGATACGGTTAGCGATATTTGTTAGGGTTATGGTTAGCGATACACGTTAGTGATACAGTTAGCGATATTCGTTGGGGTTATGGTTAGCGATATTCGTTAGTGATACGGTTAGCGATATTCGTTAGGGTTATGGTTAGCGATACGCGTTAGTGATACAGTTAGCGATATTCGTTGGGGTTATGGTTAGCGATATTCGTTAGGGTTATGGTTAGCGATATTCGTTAGAGTTATGGTTAGCGATGTTCGTTAGTGATACGGTTAGCGATATTCGTTAGGGTTATGGTTAGCGATACGCGTTAGTGATAGAGTTAACGATATTCGTTGGGGTTATGGTTAGCGATATTCGTTAGGGTTATGGTTAGCGATATTCGTTAGGGTTATGGTTAGCGATATTCGTTAGGGTTAGGCCTCATGCCCACGGACGTTTTAAAAAAAACGGCTGTAAAGCTAGTACAGACGCCAGGAAAAAAACGGCGTTTTTAACGCGTTTTTTTTCCGCGTTTTGCATTGAATTCAATGCACGTTTCCCCGCGCTAGCTTTCAGCTGCGTTTTTCTTTCTCTATTCAAAATCAATGGTTCCCTTTGGGAGCCCATTGATTTGAATAGAGGTTGCACCAGAAGTCGGATCAAGATCATCCGACTTGCGGGGCGACTCATGTGCGGAGTCTTGCACGAACTAACGTACAGCTACGCCGATTCGCACAAAAGAGCCAACCTGCCGCAGAATAATGACGGCGGCTGGTCGGCAAGTGGTTAAATATATAAATGTCAACTGCAGTTGGGAAAGAAAACCAAAGTCAAAATGTTATATCTCCTAGAAATAATGGCGCGCCCGCTGAATTCTGCCTAAATGACTTAATCCTTATTCTGAATTAGTTTATTAGTAACTGAATCTGAAATGCTTTTACTTTTTACAGCAGACAAATATATACTGTATACTTGGGGAAAAAATACAAAGTTGCGATTTCACTTGTAAATCAGGAAACGAGAGGAAAGATAGAAAGATAGAACACAGAGAGTTATTTTGCTGGAATTAGCACAAATCTCACATCTCCGTAAACTAATCTTGTGTAGTACATTAAAATGTCACTTGCTAGAGACACTTAACCTTTCATATTCACAGTACGTAGCGCAGTCCAAGCCCCTATGGCGGTCCCAAGCTTTTCCAAGACATGTCTGCCCACAATCAAATGTAACCGCGCTAGCCGCTAGGCTTGTGCAATTCGTTTCGTAACGAATCAAAATTCGTCCGAATTTAGCAACTTTCGGACATTCGGAAGCATTCGAATTTCCGAACAAAGCAATTACGAATAAAACCGAATCCGAAATAAATTATATCGCAAATAGCGAATGCCCGAATGTCTTCGGCATAATTCGTTATGAAAAAAGTTACGAATGTACGAATCCATACGAAGCACAATAACACTCTGCTCTGCTCTCTGCTTCTCCCTCACCGTGCTGAACTCCCTCTCAAAGTGGTGTACAGGGGCGGAGGCTATAGCCGGATGTAAAATACGAGATTTCGAATCGTTACAAATAACCGCAATGTATTTAGAAAAGTACAAATCTATTCGAAGCACATTAGGCATAATAGGCAGCGTCGTTGTGAGAGAGACACGGAAAATTACGAATCAACGAACCCAAAAAAAGTTACGAAAGTAGGAGTTGTGTCCAGAATCAACGAAAAACAATGTACTCTACCGAAAGTACGAATTATAAATCAACTAAAAAATTCAACGAAAAATGGCGCTTGCGAAAATACGAATTAGTCCGAACACGAAAAATCCCGTCTAGCAAAATTACGAATGATTACGAATCAACAGGACCGAAACTAAACAAATTTTTCCGTTGGGCACAAGAAACGAACCGAAACTAAACAAATTTTTCCGTTGGGCACAAGTCTACTAGCCGCATTGTTTTCTTTTTTCTCTTTCTTTTGCTTTCCTGCTGTATAAATTAATTTACCTAATTTATAAGCGTGTGTGTGATTAATAATGTCAGTCTTCATTTGTATTCACTCATTGCATTAAGGTAAAAGCTTTAGGCACACAGACTAAATACCTTTTTTTTAAATACATACAGCACTGTGCAAAAGTTTTAGGCTAATGCTGTAAATGAAGAATACTTTTAGAAATAGAAGTGCTAATAGTTTTTTTTTTTTCAATTAACAAACATGGAAAGTAAATGAAGAGAAATCCAAATTCAATCAATATTTGGGGTGACCCCAACCCTTCGCCTTCTTCTAGGTACACTTGCACATTTAAAGGAACTCAGCAGGTAGGTTGTTCTATGTAGATCTTGGGGAACTAAGATGTTGGCTGCCTCCAATTCTTCTGTCTCTTCATGTCATCCCAGGCAGACTCTATGATGGGGATGGCTCTGTGGGGGCCAAACCATCACTTCCAGGACTCTTTGTTCTTCTTTATGCTGAAGATTGTTCTTAAAGCGGAGTTGCACCCTAAAGTGGAACTTCCGCTCATCGGATTCCCCCCCCCCCTCCGGTGCCACAATTGGCACCTTTCGACGGGGGAGGGGGGACAGGATACCTGTCAAAGACAGGTATCCTTCCCCACTCCCGGGAGTCCGGACGCGGCCGTGACGTCACTGCGGGGCTCCCTCCTCCTCCTCCCCTGGCCGCCGGGCTAATAGGAGAGAGGAGCGGGCCTCGCGCATGCGCAGTAGGGTTCCCGGCGTGAAGCCGAAAGGCTAAACTGCTGGGTTCCCTTACCCGCAATGGCGACGGCAGCACCCGACAGCTGATGGGAAACATTAGCTGCGGTGCCGACATCGAGGGACACCAGGACAGGTAAGTCTCCATTTATTAAAAGCCAGCAGCTGCAGTATGTGTAGCTGCTGGCTTTTATTAATTTTTTTTGCCCGGAACACCGCTTTAATGACATTGGCTGTATGTTTGGGGTTGTTGTCCTGCTGCAGAATAAATGTGGGGCCAATCACACGCCTCCCCAATGATATGGCACGATGGAGAAGTATCTGCCTATATTTCTCAGCATTGAGGACACCATTGATCCTGACCAAATCTCCAACTCCATTTGCAGAAATGCAGCCCCAAACTTGCAAGGAACCTCCACCATGCTTCACAGTTGGCAGCAAACACTCATTATTGTACCGCTCTCCAGCCCTTCCCCCAACAAACTGATTCCTGCTACAGCCAAATATTTCACATTTTCACTCCTCAGTCCAGAGCACCTGCTGCTATTTTTCTGCCCCTCAGTTCTTATGTTTTCCTCCATAGTTGAGGCTCTTTGCCTTGTTTGCATGTTGGAGGTTTGGCTTTTTTAGCTACAATTCTTCCATGAAGACCACCTCTGGACAGTGAATAGGGGTACCTGGGTCTCACTGGTTTCCATCAGTTCTGTGCTGATGGCACTGCTGGACATCTTCTGATGTGGAAGGGAAGTAAGCATGATGTCTGCTGCATTAAGTTTCCTTGGCCGACCACTGCGTCTACGCTCATCAATGTTGCCCTTTTTTCCTCTGACGCTGTCATTGTCTTCACAAAATAAAATAAAGGAGACCTCTGAGAAATATATAACATGTGAACTGGCTGTATATTCTTCTATATTATCTGGCTGTATTATCTTCAAGTGCACTCCAGAACCCTGCACTCTGTATGTAGCGCACTCCTGAACCCTGCACCTTGTTTGTGGCCCACTCCTCAACCCTACACTCTGTACGTAGCACACTCCTGAACCCTGCACCTTGTTTGTACCCACTCCTCAACCCTGCACTCTGAACGTAGCGCACTCCTGAACCCTGCACCTTGTTTGTAGCCCACTCCTGAACCGTGCACTCTGTACGCAGCACACTCCTGAACCCTGCACTCTGTACGCAGCGCACTCCTGAACAGGGCACTCTGTACGCAGCGCACTCCTGAACCCTGCACTCTGTATGATGCGCACTCCTAAACCCTTCACTCTGTACGTAGCACACTCCTGAACTCTGCACCTTGTTTGTACCCATTCCTCAACCCTGCACTCTGTACGTAGTGCACTCCTGAACCCTGCACCTTGTTTGTAGCCCACTCCTGAACCCTGCACTCTGTACGCAGTGCACTCCTGAACTCTGCACTCTGTATGATGCACACTCCTGGACCCTGCACTTTGTACATAGCACACTCCTGAACCCTGCGTTCTGTACCTCTCACCTTGTATGTAGTGCACTTCTGAACCCTGCACTCTGTATGTAGCACACTCCTGAACCCTGCACTCTGTATGTAGTGCACTCCTGAACCTCTCATCTTGTATGTACTGCACGTTTTAACCCTATACTCTGTATTTAGCACACTTTTAAACCCTGCACTCTGTGTATAGCGCACTCCTGAACCCTGCACTCTGTTTGTAGCACACTCCTGAACCCTGTATTCTGTTTGTAGCGCATTCCTGAACCCTGCACTCTGTAAGTTATTATTGATCAGGAATAAAGTGGAACTACACTGCATCTGAGCACCACAAACCAAAAACGCTATTGAACTAATTTTAAACATTCAAAGCAAACTTCCCCATCCATCCATGTCTCCATGCTTTTTTCTGGACTCCTGGAATTGGGGAAAGATCACCTGTCAAAGACAGGTATCCTCCCCCCGAAAGGTGCCAATTGTGGCACCGGAGGGGTGGAGGAATCCGATGAGCGGAAGTTCCACTTTTGGGCGGAACTCCGCTTTAAGTTAAGCCTACTGGTTCAGCCCTCCACAACAGTCCCAGTTTCTCATGTGGCTAGTTGGGCAAATTAATTGCCCACCCCTGCTTTATGTAATATATGAACCGCTTCCTGACCGGCTTCTGTATATATACGGCGGTAGAATGGCTCTGCTGCGCGAATCGCCGTATATATACTGCGGCTCCATTAAGAGCCATAGCAGGCGCGCGCGCTGCACGGCAGGGGACCCAATGAGCGTGGCCGGCGAGCAGGATCCCCCCCAGCCACCCGCGATCACGTGCACGAGAGCAGGAACGGGGATTTGTGTGTGTAAGGAGAAACAGATCGTGTGTTCCTAATAAGTAGGAACAACGATATGTCTCCTGCCCCAGTCAGTCCCATCCCCTCACAGTTAGAACACACCTAGGGAACACACATTTAACACCTTGATCGCCCCCCTAGTGATAACCACTTCCCTGTCAGTGACATTTATACAGTAATCAGTGGCTATTTTTAGCTTTGATCGCTGTATAAATGTCAACGGTCCCAAAAAAGTGTCAAAAGTGTCCGATCTGTCCGCCGCAATGTTGCAGTCCCAATAAAAATCGCTGATCACTGCCATAACTACTAAGAATTTTTTTTTTTAATAAATCTATCCCCTATTTTGTAGACGCTATAACTTTTGTGCAAACCACTCAATATACACTTATGCGATTTTTTTTTTTTTTTACCAAAAATATGTTGAAGAATACATATTGGCCTAAACTGATGAAGAAATTCGTTTTTAGTTTTTTTAAATTGGGATATTTATTATAGCAAAAAGTAAAAAAATATTGTGTTTTTTTTTTCAAAATTGTCCCCCTTCTTTTGTTTATAGCACAAAAAATAAAAACCCGCAGAGGTGGAACGCTGCAACATATATATAAATATGCCTCACGAATTGGCCTTGGTGCTTTTACCGCTTCCGCTCTGAAAGGTTTTACCCCCCTTCATAACCAAATGTTTTTTTTCAAAATTGTCGCAATTTTTTTTTTTGTTTATAGCGCAAAAATAAAAAAACGCAGAGGTGATCAAATACCACCAATTTGTGGGGGGGGGGGGAAGGACGTCTATTTTGTTTGGGGTACAACGTGGCACGACCGCGCAATTGTCAGTTAAAGCGACGCAGTGCAGTATCGCAAAAAAATGGCCCGGTCAGGAAGGGGGTTAATTTTTTCCGGGGCTTAAGTGGTTAAGAAGAAAATTTTGTAGAGCTAATTTGCAAAATGGAACAGGACAAGGACATTTATCCGAGCGTTCAGCTGAGCCAGGGTGCAGATCAGGGAAGTCGCTTATCTCTGACATTTACCAAGCCTTTTATCATCACTTACTTCCCTTACTAAGCTCGTCTGTAATTACGCCTTGTTTTATTAATAGCAGTTCAGCCATGTGACATTCACAGAATTTGATAAATCCTATTTATTCTGAGCATTAAACTTGCACAGATAACATGACACGTGGAAGGCGATTGCCTGCATGGTTGAATGTTTGGGAGAAGCCAGGCGGTGTTTAAGTAGAAGAGTCTGTATAGATCCCAGAATACTGGGACAGATATTTAGAGCAGGCACTCAGCAGCAGCCGGTGACAGCTGAACGCAGACAATGGAGCTGTAAGCTGAGAAACATTGATAACCATAGGAGCAAAGGAACTGTGTGAAACTTGGACTCAAATCAAAGCAAAGTTTTGCCATGGAAGTGTAATTCATCCTTTAGCTACACAACTGAATTCCCTTTTTTCTGCTGTTTTCAACCCATTAACCCGTAAGTGCCTGTTCACACAGGGCAGGGGAGGGCTGGGCCGGGGGGGGGCAGGGTGGCAATTGCCTCCCTAACTTATGTTCAAAATGGCCGGCAGCCGCTGCCCGCTACCATTTTCTTTTTTATTCTGGTCTAGGAAGTCAGGCCAGGGGCATGGCCATGGAGGCCGACCACTAGCTGTTGCATTCCGGGAGTTGTAGTCCGCACTCAAGCTTCTGGTGGGTGGAAAATACAGCAGCGCAGAGGAAACTACAACTCCCTGGGACCGGATTCTTGGAAGCAGGCAGAGGCAGGGCGTGCCAGGGAGTCGGGCTGCAGGGCTGGGCGCTGGTTGCAACTTGACCCCAGGATCAGGAGCGTTACCCCCCCCCAGGAGACCGTGGCGTGCAAGGACTTGCTGAGCTGAGATCGCTGAGGTGAGAGACCCTGACACCCCTAGCTGCCCCCCCAGCTCCCCCCCATACACCACATGTAACCTGCCCCAGTGATCAGGCTGCATTGATGGGCACTGGAGTTGGCTGCACTAATGGGCACTGGTGAGGCAGCATTGAAAAACCAGGTGGGCCATGGATGGTGAGCTGATTCGGCGGTTCAATGGGCCACTTGACTGGACTTGCCCCCCAGGCCTAAGGCCGCTGACACAGGGGCACCCCGACTTACAGCGCGACTTTGCAAGGCGATTTGGAGGCGACTTCAGCGTGACTTTGAGCAACTTACAACGCGACTTAACCACTTAAAGCCCGGACCATTTTGTTGCTAAAGGACCAGGCCCCTTTTTACGATTCGGCACTGCGTCGCTTTAACTGACAATTGCGCAGTCGTGCGACGTGGCTCCCGAACAAAATTTGACGTCATTTTTCTTTCTCGTACATCACGGGACACAGAGCGGCATAGTCATTACTATGTGGGTTATATAGATACCGTCAGGTGCTGGCACTGGCAACTTCCAAAACCGGAAGTACCCTCCCCTATATAAGCCCCTCCCATCCGGGAGTACCTCAGTTTTTTGCCAGTGTCTAAGGTGTTGGCCAAGAAGTAACATTTTTTCACTGAGCTTGCGTACAGGTTCTTTTGGGCCTCAGTAAGCTATTCCGGATCCGACCAAAAAAGCTTCATAGCTAAACGGTCGGTACCCGGGCCTTGCAAGAGAAGAGCAAGGTTTTGCCTGTAATGCCTTTCTTAGGAGGGCTGGACCCTGGGATCCAGAGCTCTGGTCATACCCACGACCAAGATGTTTTCTGTGCAGGGTGCTATACAGGTCCAGGGGAGTGGAATCCTTGGGAACCCGGTCCCTGAAGGTTTAATTACAATGCCTGCCGTGATAGGTGATGTTTGGGCTTCTGTGGACCAAACAGAGTCCTGCGGCGAGGAAAAGGTAAGTGGGGGCCCTCAGGAACTTGGTTCTATTGAGGGACCCCCAAGCCTATTTTGTCTTTCTGCCTGTTACCTACGGTATTCCCGCTAATATTCTGTGTATGCCTGTTACTACTGAGAAAATGTAAAAAATTTAATAGTAGGCAAGAAAAAAAAAAAAAAAATGTAAGACCGCGGTACCTGTGTTAGACACTAGAGGCCGCTATGGTTCTTTTTCTTGTAATGTGGATTTTTTTCTTCCAAAATCAAATCCAGGCAGTTGGTAAGTTCTCTGCTGGGAAGCTGTCTCCTCTGCCCTGTTGCTGCGCTCATCCATCCCCGGGCCCTGCGGCAGGGACCCTGGCTCCCATCTAGCTCCTTATTTTTTTCAAAAAAGCGCCGAAAGCGCACGTGCCCGTGCGCGTGCGCGTGCACGCGCCTCTATATATAGAGGCGATCTGGAAAAAGGGGCGGAGCGGGTGGATGACGCTCGGTGTGCGCCGCGGCGCTACTGCGCATGTGCGGGCGTCCAGCGTGTTTTAAAGCACAATCATAGCTGGCTATTGAAGTGCACAGACAGAGCTAGCAACAGTATAAAGGCACACAGAGGCGGTTGATGCAGGCATCCCCTAGAAAGGCACTTTAGTAGACACCAACTGTTATATAGCAGCAATTGTGCTAGACTATTCTCAGTAAAAGTGGTGTATTACGGCTGGAATACCTCAGCTTTAGGCTTAGGAATATGCCGTCCAGAAGCTCCGGAACTGAATCTTCCAGGAAGCGAAGGGGGTCTCATCGGGCTCTGAGGATCTTGGGCATGCTTCTGCTGCACCAGTCTCCCCTGAAGTTCAGAGGTAAGTGACCGTAGAGACCCCGCAGGGGTACTTGGTACTGTGGCTGTCCTCAGTTCACCTGCTCCTGTGTATGTAATAGAGGAGGTTTTTTCCTCAGCTCTGGGAGGATTAGAGAGAGATTGTCAACATTGATCGCTGCCTCCCTGTCAGGGAAAGCACGCCCGATCTCCGTCTCCTCCTTCAGAGTGCCTGTTAGCAGAGCAACAGTCCCATACAGGGATCGACCTGCCCGAAGGGGATCAGGATGAGGTTGATTCTGTTATAGAGGAATCAACAGTGGAGGAACCTTTTCTCAGCATCTCAAGCTGAAAGATTATGGGTTCAGTCTCTGACTAACATGGTCCGATCAGCATTTAAAAATGCACCTTGCGGAACCATCAACCACTACTGTATCCTCGTTGGGGTCGCTAGAAGCCCCCAGACTGTCTGTTCTTTTCCACTTCACCCTTTACTGAAGGGGCTCATTTACCAGGATTGGGAACATCCTGAGAAAATATTTATTCCCCCCAAGAGATTTCCGGTGGTCTATCCCATGGAGGATAAGTTCATCAAAAAATGGAAGGTCCCTACAGTGGACGAAGCCATCTCTTGTGTGTATAAATCACTGACATGTCCAGTGGATAATGTCCAAATGTTCAAGAACCCAATAGATAAAAGATTGGAGTCCTTATGAAAATCTGCTTCTTTCTACAGCAAGCTTGGTGACACAACCAGCAGTGGGGTCTGCTAAGCAGTGAAGGATCAGTTGAAACAGGTCTTGAGGGACTTGACAGATCAGCAGGCCCTTGCCCTAGCTGATCTACCTAGAGCCTTAGGCTTTGCGGTTGACGCCATAAAGGATTCAATCCATCAGGCCTCCCGCCTTACGCTGTCTGTAGTACATATGCGTAGGCTTCTATGGCTCAAAAACTGGTCTGCTGAAGCTCCCTGTAAAGAATGGCTGGTTAGCGTCCCATTTCATAGTGAACGCTTATTCAGGGAAGACCTGGACAAATAATCCAGAAAATTTCCAGCGGTAAAAATACACTCTTGCCGGTTAAAAACAGAGTTAGAGGTCCCTCTTTAAGAGGCCTGCTTCTCCAGTCCCTGGGGCATCGGCTGTGTAACAGTTCCGACGGCCTCCTCGGTCAATTCCCGGGGGTAAAAAACAGGGACAATCACAGGGTAATGAGAAACCCTGGGTCAGGGGAGGTACAAAACCTCCCCCAAAGTTAAATTCATTGAAGGGTTGCCCCCACTCAGTCGGGTGGGGGGAGGACTCCAGTTGTTCGCAAGAGACCTGGCGGGACATGATCAAAACAGATAGGTGCTCTCCGCAGTATGTTTGGGATACAGATTGGAGTTAAAAGACTCTCCTCCTTCCCATTTTTGAGGTCAAACGTGCCAAGGGATCCCCGGAAGAGAGAGTCCCTCCTGTTGGCACTAGAACAACTATTGCTCCAAGGAGTAATTATGGAGGTTCCCCTGGAAGAATGATGGTTCGGGTTTTACTCAAACCTCTTTACAGTCCCGAAGCAAACGGGGACGGGAGGCCCATATTAATTCTAAAAGGGCTAAACAAATTCCTGTATATCAGGACTTTCCGATGGAGTCGATCCGATCGGTGGCCACTGCCCTACAAGGGGAGGATTGGTTAGCCGCGATCGACATCAAAGATGCTTATTTGCACATTCCCATCTTTCCAGTCCACCAAAAATTTCTACGCTTTGCAGTAGAAGGGCGCCATTTTCAGTTCAGAGCCTTACCCTTCGGTCTGGCCACAGCACCACGAGTGTTTACAAAAATTCTGGCCCTTTATTGGCCAATCTAAGAACACAAGGTGTAATGATAATGGCATATCTAGATGACTTGTTGCTGATAGACCACTCAGTGAAAAAACTAGACGTGGTCGTTCACAAGACAATCAAGTATCTGGAATCTCACGGTTGGATTATCAACCGAGGCAAGTCAGCCCTAAAAACCAGTCAAAAGTCTGGAATACTTGGGGCTAAGGTTGGATTCAGGCCAGAGAAAAATATTCTTGCCTCGAGGAAAGGTGTTGTCTTTGAAAGATTTGATCCACTTAGTGGGTACAAAGAAGACAGCCGTCCATACGCCTGTGCATGAGGCTGCTGGGAAAAATGGTGGCATCATTCGAAGCAGTACCCTACGGTCAATTCCATTCAAGGAATTTGCAAAGGGCCATACTGTCAGCCTGGAACAAAAAAGTTCAGGCCCTAGTCTTACAATGTCCTTGTCCCCTTCCGTTCGCGAGAGCCTCCGTTGGTGGTTGGTTCTCCAGAATCTGGAAAAAGGGAAATCCTTCAGTCCGATTTCTTGGAAGGTGGTCACTACAGATGCCAGCCTTATAGGCTGGGGAGCAGTACTGGAGCAATGGTCTCTCCAGGGCAGATGGTCGGATGCAGAAAAGGCCCTGCCCATCAATCTCTTAGAGATACGAGCAGCCCGGTATGCCCTAATAGCATGGACATCCAAACTCCAAGGGTCCCCTGTCAGAATTCAATCAGACAATGCCACAGCAGTGGCATATATCAATCATCAGGGTGGCACCAGGAGTCGTGCAGCCCAGAGGGAAGTAAATTACATCCTGAAATGGGCAAAAAGATATGTCCCAGCCATATCTGCGGTATTCATTCCAGGAGTGGAGAATTGGAAGGCAGACTTTCTAAGTCGCCAGCAATTATGCCCAGGGGTATGGTCCCTTCACCCCGAGGTTTTCTGGACAATATGTCAGCGGTGGGGAACACCAGATGTAGATCTTCTAGCATCCAGATTCAACGCAAAGGTGGACAGGTTTGTCTCTCGGACAAGGGATCCCTTAGCTTACGGCTCGGATGCCCTAGTGTTCCCTTGGGATCAGTTCAAGCTGATATATGCATTCCCACCGCCACAATTGTTACCTCGATTACTCCGCAGAATCAGGGTAGAAAAGAAACCAGTGATTCTGGTAGCTCCAGTGTGGCCCCGAAGAGCATGGTACGCGGAGATTGTAAAGATGTCTGTGGGGAGTCCTTGGACCCTCCCACATCGTCCGGACCTGCTTTCGCAAGGACCGATATACCACCCTTCCTTACCAGCCCTAGGTTTGACGGCCTGGCTATTGAAGCCCACATTCTAAAAAAGAGAGGGTTCTCTAATCCTGTGGTATCTACCATGATCAATGCCAGGAAGCCGGTATCCAGGCAGATCTACTATAGAATCTGGAAGGCGTACATCGCGTGGTGTGAGGCCAAGAAATGGCATCCACGTAAGTACGTAATAGGTAGGATTCTGGACTTCCTACAGTGGGCTGTAGATACGAAGCTTGCCTTGAGTACTATCAAGGGTCAGATTTCGGCCTTGTCTATATTTTTTCAAAGGCCCTTGGCTTCGCATTCACTAGTCAAAGCCTTTATACAAGGAGTGATGCGTATTAGTCCTCCGGTTAATATTCCCATATGTCCATGGGATCTAAACCTGGTTCTGTCGGTTCTACAGAAACAACCATTTGAACCATTACAGCATAGTTCCTTGGTTCTTCTCACCAGGAAATTGTTTTTTCTAGTAGCCATTTGTTCGGCTAAAAGAGTGTCGGAATTAGCAGCTATGTCCTGTAAAGAGCCATATCTGGTTATCCATAAGGACAGAGTAGTGTTACGCCCTCATCCAGCCTTTCTTCCTAAGGTGGTATCGAGGTTTCATTTGAACCAAGATGTGGTTCTTCCTTCTTTTTTCCCCAAACCTAGTTCGGTAGAGGAAAAGTTATTGCATTCTTTGGATGTAGTAAGAGCAGTTAAAGCTTATCAAAAAGCCACTGCTCAGATTCGCAGAACGGATACTTTGTTTATTCTGCCGGAAGGCCCCAGAAAGGGTCAGGCAGCGTCAAAATCTACTTTAGCCAAGTGGATTCGACAGGTCATAAAGCAAGCCTATGGCTTGAGAAGGAGACCGCCTCCGTTCAAAGTTAGGGCGCACTCCACGAGAGCAGTTGGAACTTTATGGGCAGTGCATCACCAGGCCTCCCTGGCTCAAATCTGTAAGGCCGCAACGTGGTCTTCAGTACACACGTTTTACTAGGTTCTACCAGGTGGACGTTAGAAGTCAGGAGGATGTCGCCTTTGGGCGCAGTGTGTTGCAGGCCGCAAAAGATCCTCATGTCTGATAGCGCTCAGCTTATATATGGTGTATCCCCCCCCTCATTTGGCATTGCTTTAGGACATCCCATTAGTAATGACTATGTCGCTCTGTGTCCCGTGATGTACGAGAAAGAAAATAGGATTTTTATAACAGCTTACCTGTAAAATCCTTTTCTTGGAGTACATCACGGGACACAGAGCTACCACCCCTCTTTGGGGACACTTATTGCTTTGCTACAAAACTGAGGTGCTCCCGGATGGGAGGGGCTTATATAGGGGAGGGTACTTCCGGTTTTGGAAGTTGCCAGTGCCAGCACCTGAAGGTATCTATATAACCCACATAGTAATGACTATGCCGCTCTGTGTCCCGTGATGTACTCCAAGAAAAGGATTTTACAGGTAAGCTGTTATAAAAATCCTATTTTTTCCCACAAATAGAGCTTTCTTTTGGTGGTATTTGATCACCTCTGCCGGTTTTATTTTTTCCGCTATAAACAAAAATAGAGCGACAATTTAAAAAAAAATCAATATTTTTTACTTTTTGCTATAATAAATATCCCCAAAAAATATATTAAAAAAAACGTTTTTTTTCCTCAGTTTAGGCCGATACGTATTCTTCTACATATTTTTGGTAAAAAAAAAACGCAATAAGCGTTTATTGATTGGTTTGCGCAAAAGTTATAGCGTCTACAAAATAGGGGATAGTTTTATGGCATTTTTATTAATATTTTTTTTTTTACTAGTAATGGCAGCGGTCATCGATTTTTATCATGACTGCGACATTATGGCGGACACATCGGACACTTTTGACACCATTTTGGGACCATTGTCATTTTTACAGCGATCGGTGCTATAAAAAGGCACTGTTAAGCCGTGTACACACGATCGGTTTTACCGATGAAAACAGTCCGATGGACTATTGTCATCGGACAAACTGATCGTGTGTGGGCCCCATCGGCCTTTTTTCCATCGGTGAGAAAAAATAGAACATGTTTTAAATTTATCCGATGAAGAAAAAACGATAGCAAATTACGATCGTCTGTGTGGAACTCCATCGGACAAAAAACCCACGCATGCTCAGAATCAAGTCGACGCATGCTCAGAAGCATTGAACTTAATTTTTCTCGGCTTGTCGGAGTGTTTTACGTCACAACATTTTGGACGATCAGATTTTTGACTGATGGTGGAAGTCAGCTTCATCGGATTTCCGATGGAAAAATCCATCGGATTAGTCCATAGGAAAACCGATCGTGTGTACAGGGCTTAACTGTGAAAATGACACTGGCAGTGAAGGGGTTAACCTGTAGGGGGCGCTGAAGGGGTTAAGTGTGACCTAATGAGTGATTCTTACTGTGTGGGGGCGTGGCTTGGCGTGTGACGTCACTGATCGTCGTTCCCTATGACAGGGAACAGACGATCAGTGACACTCCCACTAGGAAGAACGGGGAAAGGTTTGTTTACACTCACCTCTCCCCGTTCTTCAGCTCTGTGACCCGATCGTGGGACACCGGTCACGGAGCTCACGACCGGGTCGTGAGCGCGACCCACGGCTGGGCATCTTAAAGGGGACGTACCTGTACGTGCTTATGCCCAGCCGTGCCATTCTGTCGACGTATATCGGCGTTAGGTGGTCCTTAAGTGGTTAAGTTGCCTCCAGGACAGGTGACTTTGGCTGTGGCCAATCACAGAATAATCAGCTCTGTGGGAGGGGTTTGCCTGGGTAAACTATTTTCTTTTCCTGTAAAGTTGCTTCAATTAAGATGGAGATCTGACTTTGGAGGAAACTTCCATTGAAATCTATGGGTACAAGTCGCCTTGAAGTAGTACAGGAACCTTTTCTGAAGTCGCAGCGACTTCAATAGTGTACATTAAGACGGCTCTCATTCACTTCAATGGAATTTCTTATGTCCAGCGACTTGGGGCAACTGGAGGTCTGACAAGCCGGATCCCAAGTCGCTGTAGTGTGAACCGGCACTAACAGGCCTTCTGGCAGGATAAGGGTTAATAGGCTACACAGGGAGTCACTCTAAGATGAAGGAATATTTAGAAGTAGCTCTATTGTCGGAGGTTCTGGAAGTCAATGTATATAATTCTATACATTTGCAACTTAAATAGCACTGTACGATAGAGATAATATGAGGACTCGGTGGGTAACAATTATTTCCGCAATTACGCATGGCGAATAGAGGCGCATTAACAATATATTTTTAGTAAGTGCTTCTCTATGTATACATTGTATAGCAGACAGTTCTCACATTGAGCCGACTCTTGATAACCCTTAATTCTGCAGAGTGCTTGTTGCCTACAGAATCCAGATGGTTCCCATTTGCTGTCTAAATCACTCATTACCCATGTTGAGAGCAAGGCTCTAGTGGTCCCATCCCACCACAGGGGCAGTGGTGATAGATAGGAAGAAGGAACTCTAAGTGCCTACAGAACCCCAAACTCTAGTGGTTCCATGCCACAAGAATAAGGCAGTGATGAAAGAAGAAACTTGAAGTCTCTCCAGATCCCCCAATCTCTACATAGTTAATCTAGTTGAAAAAAGACACATCCCACCCACCATATTCCACCATAGGGACAATGATAGTAGAACCCCCCCCCCCCCCCCATCTCTAGTGGTCTCATCCAACAGGGACAGTTATAATAATAAGAAGGAGCTCTGAGTCCCTAAAGACCCCCAAGCTTTAGTGGTTCCATGCCTCCAAAATAAGGCAGTGATAATAGGAGAGCCGAAAAGTAACTCTGAGTCTCTCCAGACCACCTGTCCCCCCATCTCTAGTGGTCTCATTCCACCCGAGGGATGGGGAAATATGGGGAGAAGGAGCTCTGATTCCCTCCAGACCCCCTCAGCTCTTGTGGTCTCATCCCACCAGAAGGACGGGGGATAATGGGGAGAAGGAGCTCTAAGTCCCTCCAGACCCCCTCAGCTCTTGTGGTCTCATCCCACCCAAGAGATGGGGGATAATGGGGAGAAGGAGCTCTGAGTCCCTCCAGACCCCCCCAGCTCTTGTGGTCTCATCCCACCCGAGGGATGGGGGATAATGGGGAGAAGGAGCTCTGAGTCCCTCCAGACCCCCCCAGCTCTTGTGGTCTCATCCCACCTGAGGGATGGGGGATAATGGGGAAAAGGAGCTCTGAGTCCCTCCAGACCCCCTCAGCTCTTGTGGTCTCATCCCACCCAAGGGATGGGGGATAATGGGGAGAAGGAGCTCTGAGTCCCTCCAGACCCCCTCAGCTCTTGTGGTCTCATCCCACCCAAGGGATGTGGGAGAAGGAGCTCTGAGTCCCTCCAGACCCCCTCAGCTCTTGTGGTCTCATCCCACCCAAGGGATGGGGGATAATGGGGAGAAGGAGCTCTGAGTCCCTCCAGACCCCCTCAGCTCTTGTGGTCTCATCCCACCCAAGGGATGTGGGAGAAGGAGCTCTGAGTCCCTCCAGACCCCCTCAGCTCTTGTGGTCTCATCCCACCCGAGGGATGGGGGATAATGAGGAGAAGGAGCTCTGAGTCCCTCCAGACCCCCTCAGCTCTTGTGGTCTCATCCCACCCGAGGGATGGGGGATAATGGGGAGAAGGAGCTCTGAGTCCCTCTAGACCCCCTCAGCTCTTGTGGTCTCATCCCACCCAAGGGATGGGGGAGAAGGAGCTCTGAGTCCCTCCAGACCCCCTCAGCTCTTGTGGTCTCATCCCACCAGAGGGACGGAGGATAATGGGGAGAAGGAGCTCTGAGTCCCTCCAGACCCCCTCAGCTCTTGTGGTCTCATCCCACCAGAGGGACGGAGGATAATGGGGAGAAGGAGCTCTGAGTCCCTCCCCCCCTTTGAGGGCTCTCCAAACTGCCCAGCTTGACTGGTTTCATCCCATCAAAGGAACAGCGATGATAAAAAGAAAGAGCTCTGAGTCTACAGAACCCCAAGCTCTAGTTGTTCCATGCCACCAGAATAAGGCAGTGATGACAGAATGAAGAAACTCTGAGCCTCTCCAGATCCCCCAATCTCTACATAGTTAATCTAGTTGAAACAAGACACATGCCATCCACCACATCCCACCTTAAGGACAATGATAGTAGACCCCCCCCCCCCTCCCATCTCTAGTGGTCTCATCCAACAGGGACTGTAAAAAGAAGAAGGAGCTCTGAGTCCCTACAGATCCCCAAGCTCTAGTGGTTCAAAGCCACCAGTGAAAGGCAGTGATGATAAGAGACCCGCTGCCCTCCATCTCTAGTGGTCTCATCCCACAGGGACAGTTATGATAAGAAGAAGGAAATCTGAGTCCCTCAAGACCCCCTAGCTTTAGTGGTTTCATCCCACCAGAGAGACAATGAGAATAGGAAGAAGGTGGTCTGAGGCTCTCCAGACCCCCCAGCTCGACTGGTCTCATTCCACCAAAGTGGCAGTGATGATGGGAAGGAAGGAGCTCTGAGTTCCTACAGATCCCCAAGCTCTAGTGGTTCAAAGCCACCAGAGAAAGGCAGTGATGATAGGAAGAAGAAACTCTGAAGCCTTGTACACACGGCCGAGATTCTCGTCGAAAAAAACATGTCGTTTTTTTCGACGAGATTCTTGGACAAGAAACTTGTCCCGGCCGAGTGTACACACACTCGATTCAAAGAACCCGCGGTTCTTTGAATGGAGCGAACGCGGTGACGTCATCGAATACGACGAGCATGCGCTCGTCACATTCGATGCCGTCGCCGCCATCTTGGTATACCCTACCTATGCCTAGGAAGCTACTGCGCATGCGTCGAATTCATTTCGAACATGCGCGGGCTTCCCGGAGGACAGGTAAGTGTACACACACTCACTTTTCTCGTCGAGAAACATGCTGATGAGAATCTCAACGAGAAAATAGAGAGCAGGTTCTCTATTTTCTCGTCGAGATTACTTGTCGGTTTTCTTGACGAGAAACCATACACACGAACGAATTTCTCGGCAAGACATCTCTGCCAGCAAGTTTCTTGCTGGTTCTTGCCGAGAAACTCGGTCGTGTGTACGAGGCCTTAGTCTCTCAAGATCCCATAATCTGGTTGAAAAAAGAAATATCACACCCGCCACATCAAACCATAGGGACAACGATAGTAGAAAAAGAAGTAGCTTTGAGCCTCTACAGACCCCCAGCTCTAGTGGTCTCATCTTATCGCAGAGACAAGGATGATAGGGAGAAGAGGCTGAAACTCTCCAAATCCCCCAGCTCTAGTGGCTATTGGTCTCATCCCACCATAGGGACAGTGATGATAAGAAGGAGCTGAGTCCCTCCATAAGCCCCCCCCCCCTCCAAAGCTCTAGTGGTCCTATCTCACTATAGGGACAGTCATTATAGAAATAAGAAGCTCTGAGTCCCTCCAGAATCCCCAGCTCTAGTGGTCTTATATCACCATAGGGAGAGTGACAATAAAAATAAATTGTGAGTCTCCCCAGACCCCCCCCCCCCCAGCTCTAGAAGTTTCATCCCACCATAGGGACAGTGAAGATAGGAAGGAGCTCTGAGATTTCCTTAAGACTTTTCTAGGGGTCTCATCCCACCATAGGGACAGTGATGATAAGAAGGAGCTTGGAGTCTCTTTAGACCTCCCTCCCCCAGAGCTAGTGGTCTCATCCCACCAGTGAGGGACAGTGATTATAGAAAGGAGCTCTGAGTCCCCCCAACTCTAGTAGTCTTATCCCACCATAGGGACAGTGATAATAGGAATGAGTTTTGAGTCCTCCAGACCCACAGCTCTAGTGGTCTAATCCCACCATAGGGACAGTGATAATTGGAAGGAGCTCTGAGTCCCCCCAAACCCCCCCCCCCCAACTCTAGTAGTCTAATCCCACCATAGGGACAGCAATAATAGGAAAGAGCTTTGAGTCCTTCAGACTCCCCAGCTTGAGTGGTCTCATCCCACCATAGAGACAGTGATAATAGAAAGGAGCTGAGTTCTCCAGATCCCCAGTTCTAGTGGTCTCATCCTGCCATAGAGACAGTGGTAATAGGAAGGGGCTCTGAGTCCCCCCAACTCCAGTAGTCTCATCCCACCATAGGGACTGTAATAATAGGAATGAGCTTTGAGTCCTCCAGACCCCCCCCCCCTGCTCTAGCCCTCTCATCCCACAATTGGGACAGTGCGCAGAGTCCTCCAGACCCCCCAGGTTTGGCAGTCTCATCCCACCATAGGAACAGTGGTGATAGGAAGGATCTCTGAGTCCCCCCAGCTCTAGTAGTCTCATCCCACCATAGGCACCGTGAGCAAAGAGTCCTCCAGACCCCCAGCTCTAGCAGTCCCATCCCACCATAGGGACAGTGAGCACAGAGTCCTTCAGAGCCCTCAGCTCTAGCAGTCTCATCCCACCATAGGGACAGTGAGCAATGAGTCCCCCAGACCCCTTAGCTCTAGTAGTCTCATCCCACCATAGAGGACAGTGAGCACAGAGTCCTCCGGATCCCCCAGCTCTAGTAGGTTCATCCAACCATAGGGGACAGTGAGCACAGAGTCCTTCAGACCCCCCAGCTCTAGCAGTCTCATCCCACCATAGGGACAGTGAGCAAAGAGTCCTCCAGACCCCCCAGCTCTAGGAATCTCATTCCACCATAGGGTCAGTGAGCAAAGAGTCCTCCAGACCCCCCAGCTCTAGAAATCTCATTCCACTATAGGGACAGTGAGCAAAGAGTCCCCCAGACCCCTTAGCTCTAGTAGTCTCATCCCACCATAGAGGACAGTGAGCAAAGAGTCCTCCACACCCCCCAGCTCTAGAAATCTCATCCCACCATAGGGGAAAGTGAGCACAGAGTCCTCCAGACCCCCCAGCTCTAGCAGTCTCATCCCACCATAGGGGACAGTGAGCAAAGAGTCCTCCAGACCCCCCAGCTCTAGTAATCTCATTCCACCCTAGGGACAGTGAGCACAGAGTCCTCCAGACCCCCCAGCTCTAGCAGTCTCATCCCACCATAGGGGACAGTGGGCAAAGAGTCCTCCAGACCCCTTAGCTCTAGTAGTCTCATCCCACCATAGAGGACAGTGAGCACAGAGTCCTCCAGACCCCCCAGCTCTAGTAGTCTCATCCCACCATAGAGGACAGTGAGCACAGAGTCCTCCAGACCCCCCAGCTCTAGCAGTCTCATCCCACCATAGGGGACAGTGAGCACAGAGTCCTCCAGACCCCCTAGCTCTAGCAGTCTCATCCCACCATAAGCACAGCGATAATAGGAAGGAGCTCTGAGTCCCCCCAGCTCTAGCAGTATCATCCCACCATAGGGGACAGTGAGCACAGAGTCCTCCAGACCCCCCAGCTCTAGCAGTCTCATCCCACCATAAGCACAGCGATAATAGGAAGGAGCTCTGAGTCCCCCCAGCTCTAGCAGTATCATCCCACCATAGGGGACAGTGAGCACAGAGTCCTCCAGACCCCCCAGCTCTATCAGTCTCATCCCACCATAAGCACAGCGATGATAGGAAGGAGCTCTGAGTCCCCCCAGCTCTAGCTGTTGGTTCTACAGGAGGAAGAGGCAGTGAAAGTCTCCGCTAAACATCACACAGAGCAGCTCCAGCATTTCACCTCTTCTCTGGGAATCAATCACATCAGCCCTGAGCAACGTGACAGGGCAAGGAGGACCGAGCTGCACACTGTCATTGCTGGCAGATAGAGGAGCACATTGTCGGTGCTGGCAGTCAGAGGAGCACACTGTCAGTGCTGGCAGATAGAGGAGCACACAGGGCTTGGATGTATTCACTTTGTGCTGGGGATCCCACTGAAGAGCAGCAGCACAGCCTCGGTGTAGCAGCAGCGCAGCCAGCCGGGGTAAGTTTCCTGCACCACTCACGGTCCTTTGTTTGGGATGGAGCAAAAATAATCAGCGATCACATGGCTGCAGGAATAGAAGAGTCCTGGAACAGTGATTGCACCCTGTGTACACCGAGCTCCATCCCTTCTACCCTATGCAGGGGGATGGCATGCATGCAATGATCCTCAGCACAGCCGTAAATTACCCGACAATTGCACATCTCTGCCTTAGCTGTGTTTTTCCACTCTGTAAACAGATGGCTTGTACTGTGTCATGCACTGTGTTCGTTTTTTTAAAAGATGTCTCTTCTACGGTCTACCCCATGTAAAAATCCTGCTACCCCTGTATATGGCAGAGCGATTTGCTAGGATTTCAGCACTGTTAGCTCTGGACAGTTCCTGGACCATGTGGGACCCCCATGTGAACATTTACCCCCCTGTGCAGGGCAGTGAGTTGCTGAGATCTCAGCACTGTTGGACAGTTCCTGGACTATGTCCGTGGTACCCCGTGTCAAAATCCTAGTACCCCAAGTGAAAAGCCACCCCTGTGCAGGGCAGAGTGAGTTGCTGGGTTTTCAGCACTGTTAAGGTAGGACAGTCCCTGGACCATGTCCCTTAAACACCATGTAAACATCTACCCCCTGTACAAGGCAGTGAGGTACTGGGATTTCAACACTCTTGGTTGGTAGGACAGTGAACATTTTATTCCCTGTGCAGGGCAGAGTGAGTTGCTGGGATCTCAGCATTCTTGAGATAGAACAGTTGGGAATCATGGACCATGTCCCTGGAACACCATGTGAACATGTATCCCCTGTTTATAGCAGTGGGTTGGTGGGAGTTCAGCACTGTTAGCTTTGGACAGTTCCTGGACTATGTCCCTGGAACCCCATGTGAAAATCCTGGTACCCCCCCCCCCCCCTCTTGTGCAGGAGTAGGACAGTTCATGGACCATGTCCCTGAAACACCACGTGAACATTTACCCCTATGTGTGGCAGTGAGTTGCTGGGATCTCAGCACTGTTAAGGAAGGGCAGTTCCTGGTGCACCATGTGAACATCTACCCCTGGGCATGGCAGTGAGTTGCTGGGATCTCAGCACTCTTGAGATAGAACAGTTGGGAATCATGGACCATGTCCCTGGAACTCTATGTGAACATTTATCCCCTGTTCATGGCAGTGAGTTGCTGGGAGTTCAGCACTGTTAGCTTTGGACAGTTCCTGGACTATGTCCCTGGAACCCCATGTGAAAATCCTGGTACCCCCCCCCCCCCTCTGTGCAGGAGTAGGACAGTTCATGGACCATGTCCCTGAAACACCATGTGAACATTTACCCCTATGTGTGGCAGTGAGTTGCTGGGATCTCAGCACTGTTAAGGAAGGACAGTTCCTGGTACACCATGTGAACATCTACCCCTGGGCATGGCAGTGAGTTGCTGGGATCTCAGCACTGTTAAGGAAGGACAGTTCCCGGTACACCATGTGAACATTTACCCCTATGTGTGGCAGTTAGTGATGAGCCGAACACCCCCGGGTTCGGTTCGCACCAGAACCCGCGAACGGACCGAAAGTTCGTACGAACATTAGAACCCTATTAAATACAATGGATGCGAACGTTCGAATTCTAAAGTGCTAATTATAACAACTATTATGCATGTTATTGTCCTAAAAAGGGTTTGGGAACCCGGGTTCTGCACCAGGGGACATGTATCAATGCAAAAAGAAGTTTTAAAAACGGTCGTTTTTCGGGAGCAGTCATTTTAATGATGCATAAAGTGAAAAAAAAAAAAGTCAAATATTCCTTTAAATATCGTACCTGGGGGGTGTCTAAAGTATGCCTGTGAAGTGCCACGTGTTTCCCGTGTTTAGAACTGTCCCTGCACAAAATGACACTTCTAAAGGAAAAAAAAGCCATTTAAAACTTCTTGCGGCTTTAATGTAATGTCTGGTCCCGGTAATATGGATGAAAATCTTTAAGAAAAATGGCATAGCTACCCCATGACCCCCCCCCCTACCCCAGCCCATTACCAGCCCCTTTGGGTCTTGTATGGATATTAAGGGGAACCCCGCACATAAAATAAAAAAGGCCCTATATACTCTGAACAGCCGTATACAGGCGGTGCATACAAGACAGGGACTGTAGGTTTGTTCTTATGTAGAATGTGTTTGTAATTTTGAACAGGTACATTGTTGAACTGTAGCTCCAGCCCAAAAATCTATTTTTAAACTTTTTGGGAAACATAGGTAAGGGTTATCACCCCTGTAACATTTGTTTTGCTGTCTGTGCCCCTGTTCAGAACATTTCACCTCACTTTCCGTCCCAATGACAACTGTTTTTGAAATGTGGTGTTTTTCTTGAAACAAGGATTGCTGATAAAGCATCAGTACAGAGGAGACACCTTTCTCCCATATTTATTCTTACAGGAGAGAATTTTCCTTCCTAGGGGTAGATTTCCTCTCACTTCCTGTTGTCTTCTTTCGTTTGCAAGTAGGAGTCGTTTGTAAGTTGGATGTTTGAAAGTAGGGACCTGCCGTATATACTCTGCAGAAATAGGCCCCTTAGTTGTTGGTGTTGGCACAACACTGTAAGCACTCACAGTTACTCTTGGTTGGTGCTGGAACGCCCTGCTGTCAACTATTATATCAGGAATTTTAATTACATATAATTGTTGAACAGTGGTAGTAAAAATTGGGGCTTTGATGGTGGTGCTGGTGCCACAACACTGTAAGCCCTGACAGTTACTCTTGGTGGGTGCAGCAATGGGCCCTGCTGTGAATTATTAGATCAAGAATTGTAATTGCATGCCCCTGTTGAACAGGGGCTGAAAAATTGGGCTTTTCGTGGTGGTGGTGGTGGTGGTGGTGTTGCCACAACACTGTAAGCCCTCAGAGTTACTCTTGGTGGGTGCAGGAATGGGCCCTGCTGTGAATTATTAGATCAAGAATTGTAATTACATGCCCCTTTTGAACAGTGGCTGAAAAATTGGGCCTTTCGTGGTGGTGGTGGTGGTGGCGTTGCCACAACACTGTAAGCCCTCAGACTTACTCTTGGTGGGTGCAGGAATGGGCCCTGCTGTGAATTATTACATCAAGAATTGTAATTGCATGCCCCTGTTGAACAGGGGCTGAAAAATTGGGCCTTAGGCACTGGTGGCACAACACTACAACCCCTCACAGATACTGTACTTGGAGCACAGCAATGAGCCCTGTTGCAAAGTATTGCTTCAAAAATTGTAATGACACGCCCCTGTTAAACAGGGGCTGAAAAATTGGGCCTTAGGCACTGGTGGCACAACACTACAACCCCTCACAGATACTGTACTTGGAGCACAGCAATGAGCCCTATGGCAAATTATTGCTAAAAAAATTGTAAGTACACGCCCCTGTAAAACAGGGGCTGAAAAATTGGGCCTTAGCCACTGGTGGCGGCACCCATAAACAAAAATGATCTTCCAAGCTATCATCATCAATCGTATCATTGAGGACTCGGAGGAGGAGGATAGCCAGTCAACATAACAGCACAGGCACTCAGCATCAGCATCAGTCTTGAAGGGACGTGACATGTTAAAATCAATTAGTCTGTTATATCAGCATCAGGTGTGTGGTAGCTGGTGGTGATCCAAGACTGGTTCATCTTGATGAAAGTCAGTCGATCAACCGAGTCGGTGGACAGGCGCACCCTGTGATCCGTGACAAATCCTCCAGCAGCACTGAATGTGCGTTCCGAAAGAACGCTGGATGCAGGACAGGCCAGTAGCTCAATTGCATACTGTGCAAGCTCTGGCCAGTGATCCATCCTCAAGACCCAGTAAGCCAGAGGATTTTCGGTGGGGAAGGTGTCCAAGTCTGACCTTGCCCCTAGATATTCCTGCACCATGTTTATCAGACGCTGGCGATGGTTGCTGGAACCAATCATACTTTGGGGCTGCGGACTAAAGAATTGTCTGAACGCATCGGTCAGACGGCCACCTTCCCCACCGCTCCTTCTTTGACTGGCCGAAGCCTCAGCAACTCGTTGTCCTGGACCAGGAGTTTGTAACCTCCCAGTCTCTGGGAACGCGTTGCACAGACCTTTCTGCAAGGCCTCCCGGAGTTGTCTCATCCTCTGCTCCCTCTGCGACGGTAACATAAGGTCCGCAACCTTACCCTTGTACCGTGGATCAAGGAGAGTGGCCAGCCAGTAATGGTCCCTCTCCTTGATCCGAAGAATACGAGGATCCTTCCGCAGACTTTGCAGGATCAGGGAGGCCATGCAGCGTAGGTTTGCTGAGGCATTCGCTCCGGAGTCCTCTGGGTCACTAAGGACGACATGATCCGCAGTCACCTCCTCCCAGCCACGTACAAGTCCACTGGTTTCTTGGGACTGTAAATCATCCCTAAAAGACTGCTGCTGATGATGCTGAGTGCCAGCCTCCACCTCCATGCTGACACAATCCTCCTCCTCCTCCTCCTCCTCCTCTTCCTCTTCCTGTGCGATGGGTGGGACAGAAGGAACACTGTCTGGGTAAAGGGGGCCTTGAGAGGCAAGGAAGTCCTCCTCTTCCTGCCTCTGTTCTGCCTCAAGTGCTCTGTCCATTATTCCATGCAGCGTGTGCTCCAACAGGTGGACAAGAGGTACAGTGTCACTGATGCATGCACTGTCACTGCTCACCATCCTCGTGGCCTCCTCAAATGGTGCCAGGACAGTGCATGCATCCCTGATCATGCCCCACTGGCGTGGAGAAAAAAAACCAAGCTCCCCTGACCCTGTCCTGGTGCCGTAGTCGCACAGGTACTCATTGATGGCCCTCTGCTGCGTGTGCAGCCGCTGCAGCATGGCCAACGTTGAGTTCCACCTGGTGGGCATGTCACATATAAGGCGGTTCTTGGGCAGGTTCAACTCCTTTTGCAGCTCAGCCAGGCGAGCACTGGCATTATAAGATCTGCGGAAATGCACACAGACTTTCCTGGCCTGCCTCAGGACATCCTGTAAGCCCGGGTACCTGCCCAAGAACCGCTGCACCACCAGGTTAAGGACGTGAGCCACACAGGGCACATGGGTCAGTTGTCCCTGTCGGAGGGCGGAGAGGAGGTTGGTGCCATTGTCGCAAACCACCATTCCTGGCTTAAGCTGGCGTGGCGTCAACCACCTCTCGGCCTGGCCCTGCAGAGCAGACAGGACCTCTGCCCCAGTGTGGCTTCTGTCCCCCAAACACACCAGCGCAAGCACGGCATGGCATCTTTTTGCCTGCGTACTTGCGTAGCCCCGTGAACGGCTACGGAGCACCGCTGGTTCATAGGACAAACCACAGGAAGAGGCCATGGAGGAAGAAGAAGAGGAGGGGGTGGAGGAGAGAGGTGTGTCACAACCAGTAGTAGCATTTTGGAGGCGTGGCGGTGGGACAACCTCCAACACTACTGCACCTTGTCCTGCATCCTTCCCAGCTGCCAAAAGAGTGACCCAATGGGCCGTGAAAGAAAGGTAACGTCCCTGTCCATGCCTGCTGGACCATGAGTCAGCGGTAATATGCACCTTACCGCTGACCGCCCTGTCCAGCGAGGCCAAGACATTGCCTTCCACATGCCGGTAGAGAGCCGGAATAGCCTTCCGTGAGAAAAAGTGGCGTTTGGGAACCTGCCACTGAGGAACCGCACATTGCACAAACTCACGGAAGGGGGCCGAGTCTACCAACTGAAAAGGCAGCAGTTGAAGCGCTAGCAATTTAGCCAAGCTAGCATTCAACCGCTGGGCATGTGGATGGCTGGGAGTGAACTTCTTTCGACGGTCCAGCAGCTGGGGCAGGGAAATTTGCCTGCTAGAATCGGACGTCGGTGTACTGCTAGCAGAGTGGCCGCAAGTACTTGGCTGTGACACACCTAATTCTACACCTTCATTCCTCTCAGTGCATGTTTCAGAGAGGACTGAAGTTATAGTGGGGTTGGAGATCCCAGCTGATGCGGTGCAAGGAGAGGTCCGCTTTGTTCTTTGGTGTGGGTCTTTGAGGTAGGCTTGCCAACGAGCTGCATGGCAGGTCAACATATGTCTGGTCAGGCATGTGGTACCCAAGCGGCTGATGTTTTGGCCACGCGATATACGCTTGAGACATATGTTGCAAACAGCAGCTGTGCGATCTGATGCACTAGCCTCAAAAAAGGCCCACACCAAGGAACTTTTTGAATGACGGGCAGAGGCAGCGCCCTGCACAGGCGGAGCTCTGCGGTGTGATTCCGTCGGTGTACTGCCCTTACGCTGGCCACCAAAGGGCATCCTGTCTCGTTGGAGATGTGCCTCCTCCTCATCCTCCTCCTCCTCTCTCCTATTAGGCACCCACGTGGAGTCAGTGACCTCATCATCCCCTCCCTCCTCATCACTGGAGCCAATCTGGCAGTATGCTGCAGCTGCTGGAACATGACTGCCAGATTGGTGTCCTTCTTGAGCATCCCCTCTGTCTGCTCTCACCCTACTGCCTTCCTGTAGCTGGGTTTCATCATCAGACCCTTCGAAACGCTGGTCATCCTCCTGGAGCATGTAGCCAACACTGTGCTCAAACAGTTCGGGGGACTCCTCAGGAGGAGGACATGGTGGGTCTAGGGAAGGAGTGACTGATGATGAGTCTGACATTGATACCAGGGAAGAGGACGCTTTGGCAGCTGCTTTGCCAGTACCCTGAGCCTGGGTGAGAGAGGATGAGGAGGAGGAGGAGGGCTTGGTCATCCACTCTACCAAGTCTTCGGCATGATGTGGCTCAACATGTCCAGCTGCGGAAAAGAAGGACAAGCGTGTCCCATGGCCATGTGCTGATGACAATGCACCGCGTCCACGACCAGCACTGTTGCCCCCAGACACAGAGCCTGCTTGCCCTCTTTTATTGCCTCCTGACTGTCTGCCTCTCCTTGTTTGCCTTCCAGACATTCTAATAGATGGCCTGCAGGGAGATGGGAAAAAAGCAATAAGGGCTACCTTCAGGTGTCCTTCTCTGTCCCTTGAAACAAGGACTTGCACAGTGAAAGAAACTGACACTCTCCCTACCTACAGTTTTCTGTCCCTAGAAAAAATGTTTTTTTTAAGCACAATATAGCACAAGGAGAATTCACTCACTGTCCTTCCAGGTCCCTAGAAACAAGGACTTGCACAGTGAAAGAAACTGACACTCTCCCTACCTACAGTTTTCTGTCCCTAGAAAAAATGTTTTTTTTAAGCACAATATAGCACAAGGAGAATTCACTCACTGTCCTTCCAGGTCCCTAGAAACAAGGACTTGCACAGTGAAAGAAACTGACACTCTCCCTACCTACAGTTTTCTGTCCCTAGAAAAAAATTTTTTTTAAGCACAATATAGCACAAGGAGAATTCACTCACTGTCCTTCCAGGTCCCTAGAAACAAGGACTTGCACAGTGAAAGAAACTGACACTCTCCCTACCTACAGTTTTCTGTCCCTAGAAAAAATGTTTTTTTTAAGCACAATATAGCACAAGGAGAATTCACTCACTGTCCTTCCAGGTCCCTGGAAACAAGGACTTGCACAGTGAAAGAAACTGACACTCTCCCTACCTACAGTTTTCTGTCCCTAGAAAAAATGTTTTTTTTTAAGCACAATATAGCACAAGGAGAATTCACTCACTGTCCTTCCAGGTCCCTAGAAACAAGGACTTGCACAGTGAAAGAAACTGACACTCTCCCTACCTACAGTTTTCTGTCCCTAGAAAAAATGTTTTTTTTAAGCACACTATAGCACAAGGAGAATTCACTCACTGTCCTTCCCAGTCCCTAGAAACAAGGACTTGCACAGTGAAAGAAACTGACACTCTCCCTACCTACAGTTTTCTGTCCCTAGAAAAAATGTTTTTTTTAAGCACACTATAGCACAAGGAGAATTCACTCACTGTCCTTCCCAGTCCCTAGAAACAAGGACTTGCACAGTGAAAGAAACTGACACTCTCCCTACCTACAGTTTTCTGTCCCTAGAAAAAATGTTTTTTTTAAGCACACTATAGCACAAGGAGAATTCACTCACTGTCCTTCCCAGTCCCTAGAAACAAGGACTTGCACAGTGAAAGAAACTGACACTCTCCCTACCTACAGTTTTCTGTCCCTAGAAAAAATGTTTTTTTTAAGCACAATATAGCACAAGGAGAATTCACTCACTGTCCTTCCAGGTCCCTGGAAACAAGGACTTGCACAGTGAAAGAAACTGACACTCTCCCTACCTACAGTTTTCTGTCCCTAGAAAAAATGTTTTTTTTAAGCACAATATAGCACAAGGAGAATTCACTCACTGTCCTTCCAGGTCCCTAGAAACAAGGACTTGCACAGTGAAAGAAACTGACACTCTCCCTACCTACAGTTTTCTGTCCCTAGAAAAAATGTTTTTTTTAAGCACAATATAGCACAAGGAGAATTCACTCACTGTCCTTCCAGGTCCCTAGAAACAAGGACTTGCACAGTGAAAGAAACTGACACTCTCCCTACCTACAGTTTTCTGTCCCTAGAAAAAATGTTTTTTTTAAGCACAATATAGCACAAGGAGAATTCACTCACTGTCCTTCCAGGTCCCTGGAAACAAGGACTTGCACAGTGAAAGAAACTGACACTCTCCCTACCTACAGTTTTCTGTCCCTAGAAAAAATGTTTTTTTTAAGCACAATATAGCACAAGGAGAATTCACTCACTGTCCTTCCAGGTCCCTAGAAACAAGGACTTGCACAGTGAAAGAAACTGACACTCTCCCTACCTACAGTTTTCTGTCCCTAGAAAAAATGTTTTTTTTAAGCACAATATAGCACAAGGAGAATTCACTCACTGTCCTTCCAGGTCCCTGGAAACAAGGACTTGCACAGTGAAAGAAACTGACACTCTCCCTACCTACAGTTTTCTGTCCCTAGAAAAAATGTTTTTTTTAAGCACACTATAGCACAAGGAGAATTCACTCACTGTCCTTCCAGGTCCCTGGAAACAAGGACTTGCACAGTGAAAGAAACTGACACTCTCCCTACCTAGAGTTTTCTGTCCCTAGAAAAAATGTTTTTTTTAAGCACACTATAGCACAAGGAGCATTCACTCACTGTCCTTCCAGGTCCCTGGAAACAAGGACTTGCACAGTGAAAGAAACTGACACTCTCCCTACCTACAGTTTTCTGTCCCTAGAAAAAATGTTTTTTTTAAGCACAATATAGCACAAGGAGAATTCACTCACTGTCCTTCCAGGTCCCTAGAAACAAGGACTTGCACAGTGAAAGAAACTGACACTCTCCCTACCTACAGTTTTCTGTCCCTAGAAAAAATGTTTTTTTTAAGCACAATATAGCACAAGGAGAATTCACTCACTGTCCTTCCAGGTCCCTGGAAACAAGGACTTGCACAGTGAAAGAAACTGACACTCTCCCTACCTACAGTTTTCTGTCCCTAGAAAAAATGTTTTTTTTAAGCACAATATAGCACAAGGAGAATTCACTCACTGTCCTTCCAGGTCCCTAGAAACAAGGACTTGCACAGTGAAAGAAACTGACACTCTCCCTACCTACAGTTTTCTGTCCTTAGAAAAAATGTTTTTTTTAAGCACAATATAGCACAAGGAGAATTCACTCACTGTCCTTCCAGGTCCCTAGAAACAAGGACTTGCACAGTGAAAGAAACTGACACTCTCCCTACCTACAGTTTTCTGTCCCTAGAAAAAATGTTTTTTTTAAGCACAATATAGCACAAGGAGAATTCACTCACTGTCCTTCCAGGTCCCTGGAAACAAGGACTTGCACAGTGAAAGAAACTGACACTCTCCCTACCTACAGTTTTCTGTCCCTAGAAAAAATGTTTTTTTTAAGCACAATATAGCATGTAACGGCACCCCAAATATGAAAGGGGTTAACACCGTTAGGATATTCCCTTTCCAACCACACGACAGCCACCAGACACTCCAACCAGCTGAATAAGACCCCATACGAATGGTTCTCCCCCCAGATACGAGACAACGCTCTGTATTCAAGTTCCAAAACAGGGAATGACTTTATTTTCAAAACACACGATAACACATTTCTCTTCAAAACCCTCCCCTCCCATCCTTTGGGGAACAGGGCGGGTTAAACTGTCCAATGACAATGGTAATACAGGTCAGGTGTGTTCAAACTTCTCCTTTGATAAACAGTCTTAGGCAGGAGGGGTGATTTTCCCCCCCCCTCCTCACAGAAGACACTTCAACATCCCATAATATGCAGCCAGACGGTTGACCAGCTCCAATCCACATTGTCACAGTAGCAGACTTAATTCATAATAGACAATAGAATGCAAATAACCTTAACACCTCACCGCAATGATTACACCCCCCCCCCCTCACAGTACACATTCAATCTAGATACAATGTATGTGCAGCTTGAATATGGCCATCATAGGCCATATTGGGGTTTTCATTCACCCTGTGCCCCTAATAGAGACACAGGGTGATTGACACATAAGAGCCATTGGGGGAGCTGAAGCAAGGGTATCTCATACTTTCTAAGCGATTCTGAGTCCCCCGGGCCTTCCAGTTACATCTCTCCCCTTTCGGCAGGAGACTAACACAGGAGGCGACCCCAGACGGGTTGACTCCGAAGTTAGTCCATCGGTCCCTTCTTCTAATGCCGGTATCCACACAGTACCCCAAATAAATTGCTCCAAACAGAGCATTACTTACCCAGCCAACCTCTGCCTCTCTCAGAGAATATACCCGCCGCTGGGGAGAGGCCTGGACTGGCCCTTCTCCCTGGAGTCCTTTCAGCCGCTGGAGAGAAGACAGGGTGACTGGGCTCAGTCCGTCATGCTGTTTCGGATCTGGGTCGACTGCCCGGCATCCCTGGGGTATACAAGTGGAGACTGAAGTCCCATCCACCGATATCCGCTCAAGTGGCAGTTGTGTGCAGCGGCCAGTAGCATTCTGCCCTGCTGCCAGTGATTCAGCTGGGGGTAAAAGCTTTACCACCTCTGCTTGTTGCTGGAGAGAGGGGCCAACTGCCCCGGCTCCCTGAAGCTCCACAGTTGTTTCCGGTGCTGGGCAGAGGTTGCTATCACTCTGCCCGGTTGCCAGCACTTCTGCTGGGGACTCCACACCATCTGCTCTGGTTAACTGTTCGGGAGGGAAAATGGCTGCTTCTCCTCCCTGCATCTCCGAAATCCACTCGGAAAGAGGAACCATCACCTTCTCAACTCGGGCCTCCAAAACTGCCACGGGTGTAGAGCAGGGGTCTGTAATACTTTGTCCTGCTGCCAGTACTTGGGCAGGCGATGCATAATCTATAACATCCTCTGAACAGTTCCTTAAGTCCATACCTTCTGTAATCAGTGGCTGGGGAGATGAGCCAACTGCCCTAGCTCCCTGGAACTCCACATCATCCACTTCGGCTTTAGGGATGGCAATCTTCAGCTTTTCCACTGCCGATTCTTCAGCCAGGATTTCATAGTTGTCAACTGGTATTTCCTGATAGTCCCAGGCACAGGTAGCCCCACCCTGCTGCTGAACAGATTCTAGCAGCTGTCTGTAAGCGATCTCCAGCTCCCATTCCTGAACGGCCAGAAACTCCAAATCTTCCTCTGCCCAGTGCCCTTCCGAGACATTCAGTTTTCGCTCTCTGTGCTCCATTATTTCCTCCAAACGCCACTCCCGATCACTCCCAAAGTCAGGGTCACTGGACAGCCTCCAATACAACAATCCCAGGCCATTATAGTCAAAGCCTTCCGTGGGGCTGTCATCCGCTGACCATGGGCACTTTTGGGCTACATACCACCGGAGGGCTCTATAGCTCTCGTCCAACCGCATCTCTGCCCGGATCAGCCTGCTTAACTCAGTTGTCCACTCCTGCTTTGGTTGTTCCCCCAATAACGGCATTCGTACATCATACTGCGACCAGTACCTTACATAGATGGAGGGGAGAACCTTTCCCTGGTGTTGCTGCTCGAGAGCAAGCGCTTTCTTCCAGAGTTCGCAGCGGATCGAATCCGACCATCCCAGCAGGACCTCCTCTGATACTGGTCCTCTATGCTGTATCTGCATCTCTTGTAACCTCCTTCTGACTTCCTCTTCCATGGCGGCTGGTATCTGTACCTCTTCTCTCCTTGCAGTTGGTGCTGCTGTGACTTCTGCTGCTGCAGCACCTCTTTGCTGTAGCAAATTTGCCTCCACAGCCGCTATAACTAGGTCTATGATCTCCGCTGGAGGGTTAGAACCATAATGTGCCAGTCTTAGTTTAACAGCCCGATCAAAACTTGCCTCTTCGGGTGTCCTGTCTGTTACACTGGGCCTTTCGGTTCCATCCATTTCGACTAGTTCTCTGATAATGTCGCTCTTCTTACGGTTGTTGGCCGGTCTTCCCCGGTTCTCCAGTAAGTCTTTGAGGGTGGAGAGCTTTAGCCGTTCATACTGTGCCTCCATTGTCCTGTGTCCTCTTGTAGCTGTCCTCCTGGCTGTGGGGATCAATCCCACTGCTTGCCACCAATTGTAACGGCACCCCAAATATGAAAGGGGTTAACACCGTTAGGATATTCCCTTTCCAACCACACGACAGCCACCAGACACTCCAACCAGCTGAATAAGACCCCATACGAATGGTTCTCCCCCCAGATACGAGACAACGCTCTGTATTCAAGTTCCAAAACAGGGAATGACTTTATTTTCAAAACACACGATAACACATTTCTCTTCAAAACCCTCCCCTCCCATCCTTTGGGGAACAGGGCGGGTTAAACTGTCCAATGACAATGGTAATACAGGTCAGGTGTGTTCAAACTTCTCCTTTGATAAACAGTCTTAGGCAGGAGGGGTGATTTCCCCCCCCCCTCCTCACAGAAGACACTTCAACATCCCATAATATGCAGCCAGACGGTTGACCAGCTCCAATCCACATTGTCACAGTAGCAGACTTAATTCATAATAGACAATAGAATGCAAATAACCTTAACACCTCACCGCAATGATTACACCCCCCCCTCACAGTACACATTCAATCTAGATACAATGTATGTGCAGCTTGAATATGGCCATCATAGGCCATATTGGGGTTTTCATTCACCCTGTGCCCCTAATAGAGACACAGGGTGATTGACACATAAGAGCCATTGGGGGAGCTGAAGCAAGGGTATCTCATACTTTCTAAGCGATTCTGAGTCCCCCGGGCCTTCCAGTTACATAGCACAAGGAGAATTCACTCACTGTCCTTCCAGGTCCCTAGAAACAAGGACTTGCACAGTGAAAGAAACTGACAATCTCCCTACCTACAGTTTTCTGTCCCTAGAAAAAATGTTTTTTTTAAGCACACTATAGCACAAGGAGAATTCACTCACTGTCTTTCCCAGTCCCTAGAAACAAGGACTTGCACAGTGAAAGAAACTGACACTCTCCCTACCTACAGTTTTCTGTCCCTAGAAAAAATGTTTTTTTTAAGCACACTATAGCACAAGGAGAATTCACTCACTGTCCTTCCCAGCCCCTAGAAACAAGGACTTGCACAGTGAAAGAAACTGACACTCTCCCTACCTACAGTTTTCTGTCCCTAGAAAAAATGTTTTTTTTAAGCACAATATAGCACAAGGAGAATTCACTCACTGTCCTTCCAGGTCCCTGGAAACAAGGACTTGCACAGTGAAAGAAACTGACACTCTCCCTACCTACAGTTTTCTGTCCCTAGAAAAAATGTTTTTTTTAAGCACACTATAGCACAAGGAGAATTCACTCACTGTCCTTCCAGGTCCCTAGAAACAAGGACTTGCACAGTGAAAGAAACTGACACTCTCACTACCTAGAGTTTTCTGTCCCTAGAAAAAATGTTTTTTTTAAGCACACTATAGCACAAGGAGCATTCACTCACTGTCCTTCCAGGTCCCTGGAAACAAGGACTTGCACAGTGAAAGAAACTGACACTCTCCCTACCTACAGTTTTCTGTCCCTAGAAAAAATGTTTTTTTTAAGCACAATATAGCACAAGGAGAATTCACTCACTGTCCTTCCAGGTCCCTGGAAACAAGGACTTGCACAGTGAAAGAAACTGACACTCTCCCTACCTACAGTTTTCTGTCCCTAGAAAAAATGTTTTTTTTAAGCACAATATAGCACAAGGAGAATTCACTCACTGTCCTTCCAGGTCCCTAGAAACAAGGACTTGCACAGTGAAAGAAACTGACACTCTCCCTACCTAGAGTTTTCTGTCCCTAGAAAAAATGTTTTTTTTAAGCACACTATAGCACAAGGAGCATTCACTCACTGTCCTTCCAGGTCCCTGGAAACAAGGACTTGCACAGTGAAAGAAACTGACACTCTCCCTACCTACAGTTTTCTGTCCCTAGAAAAAATGTTTTTTTTAAGCACAATATAGCACAAGGAGAATTCACTCACTGTCCTTCCAGGT
Source organism: Rana muscosa (assembly GCA_029206835.1). Classification (NCBI taxonomy): domain Eukaryota; kingdom Metazoa; phylum Chordata; class Amphibia; order Anura; family Ranidae; genus Rana; species Rana muscosa. The sequence continues at coordinate 308,324,296 of CM055123.1, read as the reverse complement.
CCCTAGAAACAAGGACTTGCACAGTGAAAGAAACTGACACTCTCCCTACCTACAGTTTTCTGTCCCTAGAAAAAATGTTTTTTTTAAGCACAATATAGCACAAGGAGAATTCACTCACTGTCCTTCCAGGTCCCTGGAAACAAGGACTTGCACAGTGAAAGAAACTGACACTCTCCCTACCTACAGTTTTCTGTCCCTAGAAAAAATGTTTTTTTTAAGCACAATATAGCACAAGGAGAATTCACTCACTGTCCTTCCAGGTCCCTAGAAACAAGGACTTGCACAGTGAAAGAAACTGACACTCTCCCTACCTACAGTTTTCTGTCCTTAGAAAAAATGTTTTTTTTAAGCACAATATAGCACAAGGAGAATTCACTCACTGTCCTTCCAGGTCCCTAGAAACAAGGACTTGCACAGTGAAAGAAACTGACACTCTCCCTACCTACAGTTTTCTGTCCCTAGAAAAAATGTTTTTTTTAAGCACAATATAGCACAAGGAGAATTCACTCACTGTCCTTCCAGGTCCCTGGAAACAAGGACTTGCACAGTGAAAGAAACTGACACTCTCCCTACCTACAGTTTTCTGTCCCTAGAAAAAATGTTTTTTTTAAGCACAATATAGCATGTAACGGCACCCCAAATATGAAAGGGGTTAACACCGTTAGGATATTCCCTTTCCAACCACACGACAGCCACCAGACACTCCAACCAGCTGAATAAGACCCCATACGAATGGTTCTCCCCCCAGATACGAGACAACGCTCTGTATTCAAGTTCCAAAACAGGGAATGACTTTATTTTCAAAACACACGATAACACATTTCTCTTCAAAACCCTCCCCTCCCATCCTTTGGGGAACAGGGCGGGTTAAACTGTCCAATGACAATGGTAATACAGGTCAGGTGTGTTCAAACTTCTCCTTTGATAAACAGTCTTAGGCAGGAGGGGTGATTTTCCCCCCCTCCTCACAGAAGACACTTCAACATCCCATAATATGCAGCCAGACGGTTGACCAGCTCCAATCCACATTGTCACAGTAGCAGACTTAATTCATAATAGACAATAGAATGCAAATAACCTTAACACCTCACCGCAATGATTACACCCCCCCCCCTCACAGTACACATTCAATCTAGATACAATGTATGTGCAGCTTGAATATGGCCATCATAGGCCATATTGGGGTTTTCATTCACCCTGTGCCCCTAATAGAGACACAGGGTGATTGACACATAAGAGCCATTGGGGGAGCTGAAGCAAGGGTATCTCATACTTTCTAAGCGATTCTGAGTCCCCCGGGCCTTCCAGTTACATCTCTCCCCTTTCGGCAGGAGACTAACACAGGAGGCGACCCCAGACGGGTTGACTCCGAAGTTAGTCCATCGGTCCCTTCTTCTAATGCCGGTATCCACACAGTACCCCAAATAAATTGCTCCAAACAGAGCATTACTTACCCAGCCAACCTCTGCCTCTCTCAGAGAATATACCCGCCGCTGGGGAGAGGCCTGGACTGGCCCTTCTCCCTGGAGTCCTTTCAGCCGCTGGAGAGAAGACAGGGTGACTGGGCTCAGTCCGTCATGCTGTTTCGGATCTGGGTCGACTGCCCGGCATCCCTGGGGTATACAAGTGGAGACTGAAGTCCCATCCACCGATATCCGCTCAAGTGGCAGTTGTGTGCAGCGGCCAGTAGCATTCTGCCCTGCTGCCAGTGATTCAGCTGGGGGTAAAAGCTTTACCACCTCTGCTTGTTGCTGGAGAGAGGGGCCAACTGCCCCGGCTCCCTGAAGCTCCACAGTTGTTTCCGGTGCTGGGCAGAGGTTGCTATCACTCTGCCCGGTTGCCAGCACTTCTGCTGGGGACTCCACACCATCTGCTCTGGTTAACTGTTCGGGAGGGAAAATGGCTGCTTCTCCTCCCTGCATCTCCGAAATCCACTCGGAAAGAGGAACCATCACCTTCTCAACTCGGGCCTCCAAAACTGCCACGGGTGTAGAGCAGGGGTCTGTAATACTTTGTCCTGCTGCCAGTACTTGGGCAGGCGATGCATAATCTATAACATCCTCTGAACAGTTCCTTAAGTCCATACCTTCTGTAATCAGTGGCTGGGGAGATGAGCCAACTGCCCTAGCTCCCTGGAACTCCACATCATCCACTTCGGCTTTAGGGATGGCAATCTTCAGCTTTTCCACTGCCGATTCTTCAGCCAGGATTTCATAGTTGTCAACTGGTATTTCCTGATAGTCCCAGGCACAGGTAGCCCCACCCTGCTGCTGAACAGATTCTAGCAGCTGTCTGTAAGCGATCTCCAGCTCCCATTCCTGAACGGCCAGAAACTCCAAATCTTCCTCTGCCCAGTGCCCTTCCGAGACATTCAGTTTTCGCTCTCTGTGCTCCATTATTTCCTCCAAACGCCACTCCCGATCACTCCCAAAGTCAGGGTCACTGGACAGCCTCCAATACAACAATCCCAGGCCATTATAGTCAAAGCCTTCCGTGGGGCTGTCATCCGCTGACCATGGGCACTCTTGGGCTACATACCACCGGAGGGCTCTATAGCTCTCGTCCAACCGCATCTCTGCCCGGATCAGCCTGCTTAACTCAGTTGTCCACTCCTGCTTTGGTTGTTCCCCCAATAACGGCATTCGTACATCATACTGCGACCAGTACCTTACATAGATGGAGGGGAGAACCTTTCCCTGGTGTTGCTGCTCGAGAGCAAGCGCTTTCTTCCAGAGTTCGCAGCGGATCGAATCCGACCATCCCAGCAGGACCTCCTCTGATACTGGTCCTCTATGCTGTATCTGCATCTCTTGTAACCTCCTTCTGACTTCCTCTTCCATGGCGGCTGGTATCTGTACCTCTTCTCTCCTTGCAGTTGGTGCTGCTGTGACTTCTGCTGCTGCAGCACCTCTTTGCTGTAGCAAATTTGCCTCCACAGCCGCTATAACTAGGTCTATGATCTCCGCTGGAGGGTTAGAACCATAATGTGCCAGTCTTAGTTTAACAGCCCGATCAAAACTTGCCTCTTCGGGTGTCCTGTCTGTTACACTGGGCCTTTCGGTTCCATCCATTTCGACTAGTTCTCTGATAATGTCGCTCTTCTTACGGTTGTTGGCCGGTCTTCCCCGGTTCTCCAGTAAGTCTTTGAGGGTGGAGAGCTTTAGCCGTTCATACTGTGCCTCCATTGTCCTGTGTCCTCTTGTAGCTGTCCTCCTGGCTGTGGGGATCAATCCCACTGCTTGCCACCAATTGTAACGGCACCCCAAATATGAAAGGGGTTAACACCGTTAGGATATTCCCTTTCCAACCACACGACAGCTACCAGACACTCCAACCAGCTGAATAAGACCCCATACGAATGGTTCTCCCCCCAGATACGAGACAACGCTCTGTATTCAAGTTCCAAAACAGGGAATGACTTTATTTTCAAAACACACGATAACACATTTCTCTTCAAAACCCTCCCCTCCCATCCTTTGGGGAACAGGGTGGGTTAAACTGTCCAATGACAATGGTAATACAGGTCAGGTGTGTTCAAACTTCTCCTTTGATAAACAGTCTTAGGCAGGAGGGGTGATTTCCCCCCCCCTCCTCACAGAAGACACTTCAACATCCCATAATATGCAGCCAGACGGTTGACCAGCTCCAATCCACATTGTCACAGTAGCAGACTTAATTCATAATAGACAATAGAATGCAAATAACCTTAACACCTCACCGCAATGATTACACCCCCCCCTCACAGTACACATTCAATCTAGATACAATGTATGTGCAGCTTGAATATGGCCATCATAGGCCATATTGGGGTTTTCATTCACCCTGTGCCCCTAATAGAGACACAGGGTGATTGACACATAAGAGCCATTGGGGGAGCTGAAGCAAGGGTATCTCATACTTTCTAAGCGATTCTGAGTCCCCCGGGCCTTCCAGTTACATAGCACAAGGAGAATTCACTCACTGTCCTTCCAGGTCCCTAGAAACAAGGACTTGCACAGTGAAAGAAACTGACACTCTCCCTACCTACAGTTTTCTGTCCCTAGAAAAAATGTTTTTTTTAAGCACACTATAGCACAAGGAGAATTCACTCACTGTCTTTCCCAGTCCCTAGAAACAAGGACTTGCACAGTGAAAGAAACTGACACTCTCCCTACCTACAGTTTTCTGTCCCTAGAAAAAATGTTTTTTTTAAGCACACTATAGCACAAGGAGAATTCACTCACTGTCCTTCCCAGCCCCTAGAAACAAGGACTTGCACAGTGAAAGAAACTGACACTCTCCCTACCTACAGTTTTCTGTCCCTAGAAAAAATGTTTTTTTTAAGCACAATATAGCACAAGGAGAATTCACTCACTGTCCTTCCAGGTCCCTGGAAACAAGGACTTGCACAGTGAAAGAAACTGACACTCTCCCTACCTACAGTTTTCTGTCCCTAGAAAAAATGTTTTTTTTAAGCACACTATAGCACAAGGAGAATTCACTCACTGTCCTTCCAGGTCCCTAGAAACAAGGACTTGCACAGTGAAAGAAACTGACACTCTCACTACCTAGAGTTTTCTGTCCCTAGAAAAAATGTTTTTTTTAAGCACACTATAGCACAAGGAGCATTCACTCACTGTCCTTCCAGGTCCCTGGAAACAAGGACTTGCACAGTGAAAGAAACTGACACTCTCCCTACCTACAGTTTTCTGTCCCTAGAAAAAATGTTTTTTTTAAGCACAATATAGCACAAGGAGAATTCACTCACTGTCCTTCCAGGTCCCTGGAAACAAGGACTTGCACAGTGAAAGAAACTGACACTCTCCCTACCTACAGTTTTCTGTCCCTAGAAAAAATGTTTTTTTTAAGCACAATATAGCACAAGGAGAATTCACTCACTGTCCTTCCAGGTCCCTAGAAACAAGGACTTGCACAGTGAAAGAAACTGACACTCTCCCTACCTACAGTTTTCTGTCCCTAGAAAAAATGTTTTTTTTAAGCACAATATAGCACAAGGAGAATTCACTCACTGTCCTTCCAGGTCCCTAGAAACAAGGACTTGCACAGTGAAAGAAACTGACACTCTCCCTACCTACAGTTTTCTGTCCCTAGAAAAAATGTTTTTTTTAAGCACAATATAGCACAAGGAGAATTCACTCACTGTCCTTCCAGGTCCCTAGAAACAAGGACTTGCACAGTGAAAGAAACTGACACTCTCCCTACCTACAGTTTTCTGTCCCTAGAAAAAATGTTTTTTTTAAGCACAATATAGCACAAGGAGAATTCACTCACTGTCCTTCCAGGTCCCTGGAAACAAGGACTTGCACAGTGAAAGAAACTGACACTCTCCCTACCTACAGTTTTCTGTCCCTAGAAAAAATGTTTTTTTTAAGCACACTATAGCACAAGCACAAAACACACTGACACTCTCCCTACCTATCCTTCTCTTTCCCTAAACTAAAGGAATCCAGGTTAAGCAAGAAAGAAATAAAAGTCACTGTCCCTGCCTATGCTGCTCTATCCCTGCTCCGGAACACACTACACTAGGCCGCCGTGCTGGCGGCCTTTTATAGTGTGGGGCGTGTACTAAACACCCTCAGCAATAATTGGCCACAGGCATCCTGCCTGTGGCCAATCATTGCTCTCCTCGCTGCCGGAGCTGTGATTGGCCAAGCATGCGGGGTCACAGTGCATGCTTGGCCAATCACAGCGCCTGGATGACACTGCAATGGCGTAGTGCATTGTGGGCCGTTCGCGTCACTCGAATTTGGCGCGAACGGCCCAAATCGTTCGATCTTCGTCGAACGATCGAACAGCCGATGTTCGAGTCGAACGTATGTTCGACTCGAACACGAAGCTCATCCCTAGTGGCAGTGAGTTGCTGGGATCTCAGCACTGTTAAGGAAGGACAGTTCCTGGTACACCATGTGAACATCTACCCCTGGGCATGGCAGTGAGTTACTGGGATTTCAGCACTGTTAAGGAAGGACAGTTCCCGGTACACCATGTGAACATTTACCCCTATGTGTGGCAGTGAGTTGCTGGGATCTCAGCACTGTTAAGGAAGGACAGTTCCTGGTACACCATGTGAACATCTACCCCTGGGCATGGCAGTGAGTTGCTGGGATCTCAGCACTGTTAAGGAGGGACAGTTCCTAGGAAACCATGTGAACATCTACCCCTGGGCATGGCAGTGAGTTGCTGGGATTTCAGCACTGTTAGCTTTGGACAGTTCCTGGAACCCCAAGTAAAAACCCACCCCTGTGCACAACAGAGTGAGTTGCTGCTCTCTGGAATTTCAGCACTGTTGGTGTCAGACAGTTCCTGGACCAAGTCCCTGTACTGAGGGGAACAAGCCTGGGTCTTTACAAATGTTCAGCTCGCCTGCCAAGTCCTGTCCCCAGCCAGACATGTTCCCTCAATAAGCCCATTGATTCTGATCAGCTGAAAGGTCTATGTGGGAAGTAGGTGTCTGATTATTGGGAGACACTGGAGCATTAGAATAGACCTTTGTAAGCATCACATGGCTTCCTGGCACATGTGAATGGGAAGTTCAGCACAGCTGATAGAGATGGGCATGAAGCAGAATTTACAGTCTACATCAATAATTCAGCATCTACTACATGCATGTTTATCTTGGTGAACTGTCACCTGAATGTTGGAAGGATTGGTCCTTGTAGCAGTCATCCATGTGATCCCTCTCCACTTGTCTTGTCTTGTGGTTTGTATAGAGGAGCCATGCTTTTGGCATTCATTATGGGTTTCCTTTTGTTGTGGTGAGAAGGTCTCAATTGACCTTGACACTGTCTGACTTGTTTATTAATGTCTTGTTTATTCAGCTTAGAGTCCATTCAGTGCTGTTGGCATTGTTCAAAAAAAAATAAAAAATTGAGGTTGAATTGCTTGGGGCTTGCATTTAAAAAATATAAAATGTTATATATGCCTTGTCCCGGATGTATGTGGTTCTTGGAGTTTGTTTTGTAATGAGAACTTTTGGGAACGCACCAGATTTGTAATACTTTATAGATGTGATCGTCCGATACCGGCACAGTCTTCCTTATTATAATTTTCCAAAGTAAAAAAAAAACGTATTGCTTAAACTCAGGCCATCTTTTTTTAAATGATGACAATTTAAAAAATGAAATGTCTGTGCACCAAAAAAATGAAACAATATGATTAATTTTTATCTTGGGAAATCTGGAGGTGAGACCTCTGTGGCTTTGTTGCAATGTACACAGCTAGTACTTGAAGTGGTACTAAACCCAAAGCAAACATTTATATTGCAGCTTACCAATTCTTATGCCCCATACACACGATCGTTTTTCATGCCGTTAAAAATGCCATTTTTAAAAATGGGCATTAAAAACCGATTGTGTGTATGCTCCAGAGCATTTTTAACGGCGTGAAAAACGGGCATTAAAAATTTCGAACATGCTCTATTTTTTCACGTCGTTTTTCACGTTGTTTTTTTTAACGACGTGAAAAACGATAGTGTGTATGCTTTTACGAGGGGAAAAAAACGCGCATGCTCAGAATCAAGTATGAGACGGGAGTGCTCGTTCTGGTAAAACTAGCGTTCGTAATGGAGATAGCACATTCGTCACGCTGTAACGGACTGAAAAGAACGAGGCTGAAAAGCGCGAATCGTCGCTCAACAAACTTTACTAACATGAAGGGTGGCGCCATTCGAATGGAACTTCCCCTTTATAGTGCCGTCGTACGTGTTGTACGTCACCGCGTTTTGCTCAAGCATTTTTTTTAATGATCGTGTGGATGCAAGACAGGCTTGAGAGGAAACATGAAAAAAAAACGACGAGAAAAACGTTGGTTTAAAAAAATGGCATTAAAAACGTACGTGTGTACGCCGCATTAGATGTGACGGCTGCATTTGTTTCCCTTTTTTAGGCTTTCTTTCTTCTATTTTCATCTGGTGACCCAGCCAGCAAGTCTGTTTTTTTTTTCAAAAGCACAAGCTCTCCAGCAGACTTTATCAGTTTACATGCATGAGACAAACAATTTACCACTGGGGGGGGGGGGGTGATTAACTTACTTGTGGACCGCGCTATAGCCAAATGACAGCTTCTGTGCGGCCCTGAAAATGTCCTCGTTCCCCGCGCGCGCTCCCGAGCGCGCAGCGGGGAAATTCTGTCCTGCTTGTGTCCCTTGGACACAACCAATCACAGATCGCTGTGAATGGCCAATCAGAGTGGCCATTTACTATGTGATCTGTGCGGCCAATGAGAGGGGATCTCAGATGTAAACATATGAGATCATCTCTCATTGCCGGCTCTCCCTCCTCACACAGAGATCGCGTGTGAGGAGGGAGAGCGATCTGTTACTTTGTTTCACAGTGAGTGATCTTTACCAGTGCCCATTCAGTGCCTTTAAGTGCCCATACAGTGCCCAACTGTGCCAGTCTGTGCCCACCTGTGACGTCAGTGATCTGTGCAATTAGTGCCCACCTGTGCCACCTCATCAGTGCCTACCTGTGCCACCTCATCGCCCACCAGTGCCACCTCATTAGTGCCCACCTGTGCCAATCAGTGCCCATCTGTGCCACCTCTTTAGTGCACATCTGTGCAATCAGTCAGTGCACATCTGTGCTGCCTCATCAATGCCCATCTTACTAAATACCTTGGAATGTCTACTTTCCAAAAAGGGGTTATTTGGGGGGCATTTGTACTTTCCTGGCTTGTTAGGGTCTGAAGAAATGAGATAGGCCGCCAGTACATCAGATGTGATACATTTTTTATGATTTGCACTATAGCTTGTAGACTCTAAAACTTTCACACAGACCAAATAATTTCCACAAATTTGGGATTACTTTTTATCAAAGATATGTAGCAGTATAATTTGTGGCCAAAATGTATGAAAAAAATGTACTCATTTGCAAAATTTTATCACAGAAATTAAGAAAAAAAGCGTTTTTTTTTTTTCAAAATTTACGGTCTTTTTTCATTTATATTTTGAAGGATAATGTTACGCCGAGTAAATTGATACCCCACATGTCACGCTTCAAAATTGCGCCCGCTCGTGGAATGGCCGCAAACTTTGACCCTTAAAAATATCCATAGGCAACGTTTAAAAAAATGTCTACAGGTTACCAGTTTTGAGTTACAGAGGAGGTCTTTTGCTAGAATTATTGCTCTCACTCTAATGATCGTGGCGATACCTCACATGTGTGGTTTAAACACCGTATTCATATGTGGGCGCGACTTATGTATGCGTTCGCTTATGCACGTGAGCTCAGCTGGACGGGGCGCTTTAAATTTTTCATTTTCTCATTTATTTTACTTTTTATTTTTTATTTTTACACTGTCCATTGAAAAATAAATAAAAAATTGTGTCACTTTTATTCCTATTACAAGGAATGTAAACATCCCTTGTAATAGAAAAAAAGCATGACAGGTCCTCTTAAATATGAAATCTGGGGGGTCAAAAAGACGTCACATCTCATATTTACACTAAAATGCAATAAAAAAAAGAAAAGGCTTTTTTTTTTTTTTTAATAAACAAAATTTCCCCTTTAAAATCATTGGGCGGAAGTGACGTTTGACGTCGCTTCCGTCATCCAATGATATGGAGCCGAGTGGGGGCCATCTTTCCCTCACTCGGCTCCATGTTACTGAGGGGAGATGACCCGATCGTCTCCGCCACTACTGACTGCTCCGGTAAGCTACGGAGACCACCAGGGAGCGGCGGGAGGGGGGGGGGGCACCTCTCCCGCCGCTGATAAAAGTGATTTGCAGCGAATCCGCCACAGAGACCACTTTTATCTGAAAGCGGACCGCCCGCTGTTTAAAACAATTCTGGGGTTATGGCAGCTAGCTGTTGCCATGTCAACGGTATTCTATGTTAAACAGCTGCCGTATAATGACGGCGGGCAAGTAGATCAAAAAATGACGGCGCAAGTAGATAAAAAAATGTAAAAAACATGTAAAAAAATAAAAATAAAATAAATCCTCTAATAAATGTAACACTCCCCTCCCCCCAGACTGACAATGCTGCTGTCTACAGTACCTCCTGTGCTCTTTTATCCAGAGTTGTGTTTCACTAATACATGGAAGCGTGCTACTGGCCAGATCACCAGGTGAAAGCAGAGGGGAATAAAAGACAAGAAAATGCATGCAGCCGCCACATCTAATGATTGGCAAACGGCAATATATATATTTTTTGTTTTTAGGTTTAACCAATTGACCTCTGAAAATTTTACCCCCCCCCCCTTTCATGACCTGGCCACTTTTTGGCGATACGGCACTGCGTTATTTTAACTGACAAATGCGCGTTTATGCAACGCTTTTCTCAAATAAAATGTCATTCCCCCCCACAGATAGAGCTTTCTTTTGGTGGTATTTGATCACCTCTGTTTTATTTTGTATTTTTTGTGCTATAAACAAAAAAAAAACAAAAACAAAAAAAAAACAGTATTTTTTACTTTCTGCTAAAAAAACATTTTCAATTAAAGAAATTGAAAAAAAAAATCGAATTTCTTCATAAATTTAGGCCAATATGTATTCTGCATGTTTTTGGTACAAAAAAAAAAAAATCCAAATAAGCATAATAAACATCTACAAACTCTAGAATAGATTTATGGATTCTTTATTTATTTATTTTTATACTAGTAATGGTGGCAATCAGCAACTTATAGGGGGGACCGCGATATTGCGGCGGACATTCTGACACTAACTAGCGCTTTTGACATTTTGTGGGAACCAGTGACACTAATATAGTGATCAGTGGTAAAAATATGCACTGTCACTGTAATAATGAAGCTGGCTGGGAAGGGGTTAAACATCAGGGGCGATCAAAGGGTTAACTGTGTGCCTAGCCAGTGTTTGTGTTTACTGTGTGTGCTGCTTTTACTAAGGGAAGAGATGGATTTGAGTCCACAGAATCCATCCCCCCCCCCCTGTCAAAACGTAACTTTGCCTTGTTTACATAGGGAGAGCTCCGTTCTGAGTCTCTGCCTGAAGATCGGCGGATGCTGGCGGACATCGAGTTCCAGGCAACCGCAGATCAGCTTCTGCTGTGAATAATCACAGCAGAAACGATGCACGGGCGTCACCACGTGCGCCCCCTGCAGGTGGAAGCATGGGATCACATATATATAGATGATCCAGCGCACAGCTGCTGCACTGTAGCGGTAAAACTGCTACAGGACAGTCAGCAAGTCATTAATATCACTTTAACCTCCCTGGCGGTATGATTATGTCAGATTTTTGGTGCTAAAAGCGGTACAATTATTTTGCATGGAAATTTGGCGTTTTTTATTGTAGGCCTGTAATTCTTAGAAATAACTCACTTAAAAGAGAAGTATGGGCTTCCTTTTTTTTTGTTTACATCTATTCTATGTGAGCTGCTGATATCTATAAACCCTTCCAGCCCTCTCAGAAGTGCCCCCATTTTGTTCAAATCGAGATAAATACCTGTGGGAGGTTCTACAGTCTTTCATACAGCATCATCCAGACAATAGTGTGAATATAGAGTCTGGATCCACCCCCTTTTCCTGTCATTTTGCTTGATTGATGTCGGCTCTCCTCCCTCTGCTTGTTTCTGAGACTTAACAGAGCGTAGCTTCTCCCCCCTCCCTTCTCCCTCCTCCCTCCTCCCCCGCTCTATCTATCAGCACAGACACGTCCCTTAGGGGAGGGGGACAGAGGCAGGGGGTGTGTTGGTGGAGATGTTCACACCCCCTGAGAACTTTTCAAACTGAAAGTGGACCGTTTTTTGCCAGCTGAAGGAAAGTTCATGTGCACATGCTGTAAAAATTAAAAGAGGTAGGAAAAAAAGATTAGCTGATATGTGACTAATGTGATATGTACTAGTTATTTAACCCATCCCATACTTCTCCTTTAAATCTGTCCAAACAAGAGTCTAGTAGACATCCCGGGTATGATAAAGTTTGAAACACGAAATCATAATATAATAAATACCGTATATACTCGAGTATAAGCCGACCCGAATATAAGAAAAGGCACCTAATTTTACCACAAAAAACTGGGAAAACTTATTGACTCGAGTATAAGCCTAGGGTGTCCATGTGCATGCCTCACTGTGCCCATGCCTCACTGTGTCCATGACTAGACTGATGTTTAACATGGGAGTCTATGGAAGGGGTGCCCGGCTTTGAAAAATCGGTGCTCCCCGGCCGTAGGTCCCCCAGACAACAAACTTTGCATACTTATAGAGGAGAAATGGGGCTATACGTGTGCCAAGTTCCAGGTCGGGGGGACCTATGACCGGCCGGTACCGGGTCCCCAAAATCACCGGAAAAATTACTGTTTAACATGGGAGTCTATGGAAGGGGTTCCTGGTTTGAAAAATCGGTGCTCCTCGGCCATAGGTCCCCCGGACAACAAACTTAGCACAATTGTAGAGGAAGGGTGGAGCTACGTGTGTGCCAAGTTTGGGGTCCAGGGGACCTACAGCCGGCCGGTACCGGGTCCCCAAAATCCGGGAGATCAGGCGCAAAAAGGTGACTCGAGTATAAGCCGAGGGGGGCATTTTCAGCACAAAAAAATGTGCTGAAAAATTTGGCTTATATTCGAGTATATACGGTAACTATAAATAATAATATAATAATAATAAAAATTATTCAATAATGTAATCCAATCAAAAACACTGAAATTTGCTCAGTTGCAGAATTGTCGCTGTCATTAGATTTAGTGTTTGATGACGAATTTCCCCACAAATCGCTATCGCTCAATTCTGCAAGTGATTCTAATTTATTATCGCTGTTTTCTAGCTGGTCTAAAAGCACTTTTGACGTAAACTGACATTTTTTGGTTGCTATGGACAATCTCCAGTTTCCAGGTATTTATAAAATAAAACTGCATGCAGGGCACTGGACACACCACTAGGGACAAAGGGGATGTGTAATTATTTGATAGAGTACTGTAATCTGTAAGATTACAGTGTACTGTATGTATTGTGTTTTTTACTTTTTGAATTTGGAGCCGTGCTCCGTCCCCGTGCGCCGCAACGCTCGCAGGGAACGGAGCTCGGCACTGTGAATCGAGCGGAGACACGGCTCGCAGACACAGCGGGGAGACATCGCAGGATCCAGGGGTCAAGGTAAGTACGCTGTACATGGATCCTGCGATGCAATCCCGAGTGTGGCTCGGGGTTACCGCTTTTGGTTTGAAAAATTCACCCCGAGCCACGCTCGGGAATACCGCCAGGGAGGTTAATGAATTTACTTTCACTTAAAGGGGGTTGTAAACCCTTGTGGTTTTTCACCCTAATACATTCCATGCATTAAGGTGAAAAACCTTCTGTAGTGCTGCAGCCACCCCAGTGTGCCCGTTTTTCTTACCTGAACCCGGTTTTCTTCTCCCCTGGGATGAGCACACCAGCTCTAGCTGGTGTCTCGTGTCCTGATTGGATAGATTGATAGCAGCACAGCCATTGGCTCCTGCTGCTGTCAATCAAATCAAATGACCTGGGCACCAGGGGGCGGGGCAGAGTCCTGCTTTCTGTGTCAACAGACACAGAAGCAGGACTCGGGAGGGCGCCCTCATGGGTGTCCCATAAAAGAGCGCTTCTCCGACGGGGCACTCGATGCAGGGAGGAGCTACTAGCGCCGCTGAGGGATCCCAGAAGAGGAGGATCGGGGCCACACAAGGGTTTAGTAACCCTTTAACAAGAGAGTACAACAGTAGGAGTGAGACCTCTTAGCAGGGGTGGCAGAGACTGTGGGGTTGATTTACTAAAGGAAAATAAACTTTGCACTCTGCATTTGCAGTTGCTCCAGGACTTGGTAAATGAGCAGAAGCTATGCTGACTTCCATCATCCAATCACGTGCAAGCAAAAATGCTGTTTTTAAAAAAAAAAAATCCTTGCATGTGATTTTGTATTCTTTGCAAAGTAAAGCTTTACCTCACTTACTAAGCTCTGGAGCAACTGCACTTTGCAAAGTACACAGACTTTTTGTCTTTAGTAAATCAACCCCTGTAACTCCAGATGGAGGATCTTGCCACTAGAGAGGGAGCCACTGGGTGACTCAGCCCACCAATGCTGTGCCCTAATGGAGATATCAGTCTTGGTTTAGACCAGGCGTCTGCAAACTGCGACCCGAGGGCCAGATGTGGCCCTTTGGTTGCCTTTATCCGGCACTTGGGGCCCTATTCCTCCCACTGATATGAGACACTATTCTGCCCTCTGACACCAAAAATGGGGCATAGTTCTTGCCACCGTCATCAACAGTGGGGTACTAGTCCCCCCCCCCCCCCAAATACCAAAGACGAGGCACTGTTTACACCCAATAATGCCAGAAAATGTTTCTACTGCCGCTGGCCACAGTCCGCCCCCCCCCCTAAAGTCTGGAGGACAGTAAACTTACCCTTTATTTAGTAAGTTTGGAGACCCCTGGTTTAGACTTTTGGTTGTGACAATTTAATAGACCTCCATGGCTTCTTCCACCTTGTTGGGCTGTTCTCAAACCAGCCAGTAGGACCCTTCAGATACTTACCTTGTGGTAGGATTGGACTCCATGCATACACCTGCTTGCCTGTCGCTTCCCCCAATTTTATCCTGGCTGCGGCAAGGAGATCGGTATTTGGACATGCATGGCAATTATATACGTCTATGGCTTCTGCCTGATCAGCCAGTCCGTGCATACACAGAGGGAGCCTAGCCCTAAGTATTTCAAGGGTCTGACTGGCCATCTTCTCTTTTGGGGGGGGGGGGGGTGTCATGATGATGAAGTCGTTTCAGGTCTACTTTAAATTGCATGCATTGTGTGAACCCAGCATCAAGTATAAACAAACTCTGTGAAAGTAAACTTTTAATGATCTTCAATTTGTGAATATCTCACCTTCGGTAAGTGTCTGTAAACTTGCTAATGCCTAATTTGTGTTGTTATGTGAACGGGTGTGTTCTCTGCAAAACTTGTCTTTATGGACAAATCTGTAAGATGACAGATCTTCTTTTTATATTAAGTGGTTCCTTACAGCCCCAAATCTCATATTAGTCAGTGGCATTGCGTAGTCATTATTCTCTTAATTATGTGACCTTTAAGATTCCCACTCAAAAGATTGCACGATAATCTCAGTATTTCTAGGAAATGCATAATGCAATATTATTGCAGCCAGGATTACATTGTAACAATTTTATCCATTTTATTTTTTCTCTCCCTTTGTAAAATCATTTGTAGACTCTGTCGTTTGCTTCGTGTGGCAATCAGTCCATCCGTATGATCACAATCATTACCGTATGTCAAGAGACCCCCCCAATCACTTCACTGACGGTTTCCCCTGCTTGGCTGTGGCCTCCCGTTCCCCTGCTCTCCACGGGTCATCATGGCGGCGGCCTCCCGTTCCCCTGCTCTCCAGGGGTCATCACGGCGGTGACCTCCCATTCCCCTGCTCTCCACGGGTCATCACGGCGGTGACCTCCCGTTCCCCTGCTCTCCACGGGTCATCATGGCGGCGGGCTCCCATTCCCCTGCTCTCAACGGGTCATCACGGCGGCGGCCTCCCACTCCCCTGCTCTCCAGGGGTCATCACGGCGGCGGCCTCCCGCTCCCCTGCTCTCCAGGGGTCATCACGGCAGCGGCCTCCCGCTCTCCAGGGGTCATCACGGCGGCGGCCTCCCGCTCCCCTGCTCTCCAGGGGTCATCACGGCGGCGACCTCCTCCCATTCCCCTGCTCTCCACGGGTCATCATGGTGGCGGCCTCCCATTCCCCTGCTCTCCACGGGTCATCACAGTGGCGGCCTCCAATTCCCCTGCTCTCCAGGGGTCATCACGGCGGCGGCCTCCCGCTCCCCTGCTCTCCACGGGTTATCACGGCGGCGGCCTACCGCTCCCCTACTCTCCACGGGTCATCACAGCGGCGGCCTCCCATTCCCCTGCTCCCCACGGGTTGTCACGGAGGCAGCGAGCTCCCATTCCCCTGCTCTCCACAGGTCATCACAGCGGCAGCCTCCCATTCCCCTGCTCTCCATGGGTCATCACGGCAGCGGCCTCCCGCTCCCCTACTCTCCACGGGACATCACAGCGGCCACCTCCCTCTCACCTGCTCTCCACGGGTCATCATGGCCATGGTGGCTTTAGTTTCCTCCCTCCACTGCGGCCAATTTTTATTATTTCCTACAATTTTATTTTTGTATTATTTTTTACAATATTATAAAATAAAATAAAACATTTTTAGGAGCCCCGTTGGGGGGGGGGGGGGCTGTGGTGAAATATCAAGGGTCTAAACAGAAAGAAATGGAGTGAGGACAGAGCTTCCTCAGTCTCCTTTCTCTGCAGACTCAGCTGCACTGCACAGTGAATGATGGGAAGTGCTCTGTGCTGAGCGGCTTCCTGTTCATTCACAAACTGAAACATAGTAAACATAGCACCTCAAACCCCCCCCCTCTTGCTGTCTGCGGTCCACCGGCACTTACCACATCTAGGCGGCACCTCAAACCCCCCCCTTGCTGTCTGCCGGTCCACCGGCACTTACCCCATCTAGGTGGCACCTCAAACCCCCCCCCCTTGCTGTCTGCCGGTCCACCCGGCACTTACCCCATCTATGCGGCACCTCAAACCCCCCCCTTGCTGTCTGCCGGTCCACCGGCACATACCCCATCTAGGCGGCACCTCAAACCCCCCCCCATCTTTGCTGTCTGCCGGTCCACCGGCACTTACCCCATCTATGCGGCAGACACATCGGGCAGCGGCGGGCACATAGAACAGCGGTGGGGATCAGGGCATCGGCGGACATCAGGCTGCGGCGGGCATTGGCCAGCGGCTCCTGTGTCTTCTCCTCCTTGCTTCCGCCATACGTCTCCTCCCCTCCTCCTAGGCGTCTGATAGGATCGCCTGTCCTTTCAGCCAATCAGGTGACGAGTATCAGACCCGCTTCCCAATTGGCCAGGAGGAGGATCAGAGTTTGAATATTCATTCGCTGTTGCAAAACAACTGGGTGGGCTCCAGACGCAATGCTCTGCGCCCCGAGCCCACCCTATTTTGAAGCCTATCAGAGCCTCTTGCTCTAATCAGGTGCTTCAAAAAACACACCCCCGCCCACCCCAGCCATAGGAATTCATGCGCCCGGCGTCCTGAAAGGGGCCCGGGCGCATGGATAGGGAGGGCGGCAGCGGTGGTGGAGAGGGGAGGCGGCGGCGGTGGATAGGGGAGGCGGCGCCCGTGCGCCCACAATGGAACGGGGCCGCCCCTGACTGGCGCAATGAAAAATCAAAACAAGTCAAGGTCGGCAATGGAGGACACAGTAGGAACAGATCCAACGGAGAACTATCACGTAGTCTACTGGAGCACTGTAATGGGAAATGAATGCAGATTGTGTTTGAAAAATAGCAAATTCACTGTGCATGACATAACACACACATATATATATATACAGCTTGTCCCCGAAGGTGGACAAATAATGGCATCACTCCAATAAGATTTGTTTTAGGTATTGAATGTAGAAAGAATGGTAAAATATTGACCTTGAAAACCAACCTCTCGTATTCTTTGGTAACCCTCCAGCCTTATTACACATGCCATACCTGCCAACTATGAAAGAGAATGTACTGTATTGCCCTGCATTACATCCTATTTTACTTTCTAACATTGCCTCACCGTCCTTGAGGCTGTGTGCACATCCGCGGCGTTTACCCTTCAATCGGTTCAGAGGTAACAGGAACATATCCCCCCCCAGCACTCCTGTCTCCCATACTTACATGCTAATTGTTCAATTAGCGGGCAATATCGCCTGAACAAATATTCTGTAACCGTGTCAGCTCAATTTTTCAAAAGGTCATCTATGTAACACCTCAGGGACAAATAGAGGACAAAGCATGATTCAATCGATGATTAGCTTGAGCCGATCCCTTCTAGAAGGAGCTGCTTTGTAGAAGATGGATATTTTCTGTTCAGTGGTTGTTATGTAGGGACTGTAGCTGAAGGATCACCTAATTAAAGCCACTATTAAGCACCTCTAATTTATTTAAATTAAAACCTTTCCACCCACCACATATTGTAAAACAGCAGCCTTAAAGTGATACTAAGGGGTTGATTTACTAAAGGCAAATAGACTGTGCACTTTGCAAATTGCAGTTGCTCCAGAGCTTAGTAAACGATGTAAAGCTTCCAAAAGGACCAAATCACGTGCAAGGAAAAAAAGAACAAAATGCATTTTTGCTGATGGAAGTCAGCAGAGCTTTTGCTCATTTACTAAGCTCTGGAGCAACTGCAAAGTGCGCAGTCTTTTTGCCTTTAGTAAATCAACTGTAGCGCCCTGCTCCCAATGACTGGGCGCTATGTTTCAATTTAGAGGGTATCTGAGCCCATAGTTAGGCTCAGATGTAAATAATTGATGCTAAATTAGCCTCTGTTCCGGCTATGGCTGTGTTGGGCAGACTTCCAAGTGTTGGCCTGTAGGTGGCGTTTCCACCTCGAGCCAATGTGGAAGACTGACAAGCCAGAGTGTATTGGGTACCTTCGCCCGGGAACAGTTCAGTGGGCGTGGTCTACCTTCTGAGTATGCTGGGGAAGGGTACTTAAGGGGCAGACGCCATGTTGTGAGGGTCCTTAGTCCCCTCAAGGCCCTCCTGGCGCGAGGGGTGTATTGTGTAATTTTTGGCCTCGGAGCCATGCTGGTCCGAGGCCGCAACTCCGACAAGTGGGCCCAGTTATGCTGACTGCGTCTACAACTTGAAGGTGATCCTGTGCTGAAACCAGGGGAGGACCTGTCCTGGAAAGGACCAAGCGGAAAGGCTGGTGTCTTGAGGAGGGCCTGGTGATTCTATTGGAGGATACACCGCAGTTAAAGTTCACCTTACAGTCTGCCGGGTCGGCTTAAAGGCTCTGGACTGTTCGGCTGGAAGTCTGGGTGTTAAATCCTGTGGCAGAGGATCCCGGAGTATCCAATTTGTCCACAACCGGTCTGTGGCAGAGACTGGTCCTGATTATAGTTTGTGCATCATTCCGGCTGCTAGACCAGGTGAGAGGGGCCTATCCGGGTGAGCAATACCCACTCCAGGAAGAGTGGTGAGTGACTGAATAGTTGAGGAGTTTTCCCCAGTGATCTGTACGGTGTGTCTGAACCTACCCCTTCCCTTCACCCTTCTACCATTCTTCATCTGTTTATGCAAAAGGAAAATAAAACCTAACTGCTTAAGGTTTTACAGCTTGTGTGGAGTTTCTACAGACTTTTCTTCCCCTAGACAACGAATGCAGAAGGTGCATTCTATGCATTATGATAAAAAAAAACTTCTGTATGCAGCAGCCCCCCTCAAGGCCCAAATTAAAACCAGCAGCTCCTACGGGGGTGTGCTACACATCCCCTGAACATTAAGGGGTTGATTTACTAAAGGCAAATAGACAGTGCACTTTTCAAAGTACAGTTGCCCTCTACAAGTGCAGTTGCTCCAGAGCTTAGTAAATGAGGTAACTCTTCACTTTGCAAAAACAAAAACAAAAAAAAAAACACCCAATTACATGCAAGGAAACAAACAAAAAAATAATAATTTTTGCTTGCACATGATGAAGTCAGCAGAGCTTCTGCTCATTTGCTAAGCTCTGGAGCAACTGCACTTGCAGAGTGCAGCGGCACGTTGAAAAGTGCGCAGTCTGTTCGCCTTTAGTAAATCCACCTCACACTGTTTAACCACTTCAGCCCCGGAAGATTTGGCTGCTTAATGACCAAGCGATTTTTGGCAATTCGGCACTGCGTCGCTTTAACTGACAATTGCGCGGTCGTGCGACGCTGTACTCAAAGAAAATTGACGTCCTTTTTTTCCCCACAAATAGAGCTTTCTTTTGGTGGTATTTAATCACCTCTGCGTTTTTTTGTTTTTTTTTTGCGCTATAAACAAAAAAAGAGCGACAATTTTGAAACAAAACACAATATTTTTTTTAGTTTTTTCTATAATAAATATCCCCCAAAATTTTTTAAAAAACCTATGGTAATTTCTTCCTCAGTGTAGGCCAATGTGTATTCTTCTATATATTTTTGGTAAAAAAAGAAAATCACAATAAGTGTATATTGATTGGTTTGCGCAAAAGTTATTTACAAAATAGGGGATAAATTTATGGCATTTTTATTATTTTATTTTTTTACTAGTAATGGCGGCGATCAGTGATTTTTAGCGGGACTGCGACATTGCAGCGGACACCTAACTGACATTTTTGACGCTTTTTTGGGGAACCAGTGATATTATTACAGTGATCAGTGCTAAAAGTATGCACTGTTATTGTACTAATGTCACTGCCAGGGAAGTGGTTAACACTAGGGGGCGATCAAGGGATTAAATGTGTTCTAACTGTATGGGGGACTGTGTGACTGGTGAAACACACAGATCCATCTTCCTGCATAGCAGAAAGACAGGATCTGTGTGATCTCCCCTGTCAGAACGGGGATTTGCCTTGTTTACACAGGAAGATCCCCGTTCTGTCACTGCAGGAACGATCGCAGGTGGCCGGCGGACATCGAGTCTGCTCCACCCACTGATTGGCTCCCCCGCTGGCCAGTGGGCCCACAAATCGGCGTGTACGAGCCGACGTACACTGACGGCGATTTGCGGGATCAAGCCACATTGCCGCAGTACAACTGCAGCGGCTGGTTCTTAAGTAGTTAAAGTGGTTGTAAAGGCAGAAGGTGCATTCTATGAATTATGATAAAAAAACCTTCTGTATGCAGTAGCCTCCCTAATACTTTCCGGAGCCCCACTCCGAATCAAGCGATGTTGTACGAGGGTTTCGGCTGTCCGGGTCTCTCCCTCCTGATTGTCTGAGCCACAGCAGCAGGCGCCATTGGCTCCTGCTGCTGTCAATCGAAGTCAGTGAGCCAATGAGGAGAGAGAGAGGAAGCAGGGCCGAGTCGCGGCTCCGTTTCTGAATGGACACTCGAAGCTGCGGCTCGGGAAGCCTCTCATAGAAAGCTGCTTGCTGTGGGGCCACTTGGCAGGAGGGAGGGGCCAGGAGCATCAGCGAGGGACCCGAGAAAAGGAGGATCTGGGCTGCCCTGTGCAAAATCATTACAGTGCAGGTAAGTATAACATGTTTTTTTATTTTCATACAAAAGAAAATTGGACTTTAGTATCACTTTAATTGCCATTCTTTCTCCTATTTCTGCATGTGGATGATGGCACTTTAATTACCGTATTTAAAATCAGGGGAAAATCGTGGGTGCGTGTTATACGCCGATACTCACCTATCCCCGGCGATCTCCACTGACTGTGAGCGGAGCGCAGCGATCGCCGCCGAGATACACATAGCCGAGTGCATTCGGCTATACTCGGCTTTTCTCGGCTCCGCTCACAGTCACGCCCAGTCCCGCCATTGGACCTGTGATATGTCCATCATAGGGCGGGACTCGGCGTGACTGTGAGCGAAGCCGAGAAAAGCCGAGTATAGCTGAATACACTCGGCTATGTGTATCTCGGCTCCGCCCATCCCTGCGTTCTCAGCGGCGTTCGCCGCGCTCCGCCCTGTATCAGCGGCGATCTCGGCGGCGCCAAATTTAAATTCAAGGCTGCACTGGACACTGGCAATGCTGCACTGGACACTGGCAAGGCTGCACTGGACACTGGCAAGGCTACACTGGACACTGGGCAAGGCTGCAATGGACACTGGCAAGGCTGCACTGTGACAAGGCTGCAAATGACACTGGTAAGGCTGCATTTAAATGTAATTTTTTTTTTTCTTAAACTTCCCTCCTAAAAGTTTTTTTCCCTAAAATTCCCTGCTAAACTTGGGGTGCGTGTTATACGCCGGCGCGTGTTATACGCCGATAAATACGGTATTTTAATTAAAAAAATAAAAAATCTAAAAAACTTTTTCCTAATGGATGTCCAGCTGTCACATGACCCAGCTCTCTCCCAGCCTGTCTGCAGGGAAACATAAGCAGGGGGAGCTTCTAGTCCTCTGCTGCTGGTCACATGTTCAACAAAAAAAAAAAACAGCCTTTGGAATACAGAGTAAAAATAATTAATGTCAACAAACTCTTTTAAATTGTCATACAAATAAATATTTGAAATCAAATCTTTATTATTTTGTGGCAATAACATGGTGTGGTCGGAATTCTGCCAGGTATCGGCTGTGCCACGCCCCTCCTTCTTATGTCTTAGGCAGTGGCGGCCTGTCCATAATGGGTGCAGGGGCACCACCCCCCCTAATCCATGCGTCCTGCCCCTAATCTACATGCAGGGCACCTTACGCATGGATCCCAATTCGTTTTTTTTTTTTTTTTTAGAAGCACGTGATTAGAACCCGAGGCTCTAATTGGTTTCAAAAATAGGTGGGCTCGGGCACAGAGCACTGCGCCCTGAGCTCACTGTGTTGTGTGACGATATCGATTTATTATTTACTATTGTCTTCCTGATTCTCCTACCTGCCAATCAGGAAGCGGGCCCTGAGACCTGATTGGCATGAGAGGAGAAGCGATCGTATTGGCCACCGAGGAGGAGAGGACACAGGGGAAGTTGCCGTGATGCAGAGGAGGAGGAGACACAGGGTGAAGCAGACGAGAAGGAAGCGATGCCGTGACCTAGATGGAGTAAATGCGCTAACAATCGAGTGACGATGGAACACCAGCCGCCACTGGTCTTAGGATAAGAATGAGGTGAAGCCTCCATCAATCTACATGTAATATCCCACCCCCATTATGTTTAGCTGGTTAGTGAGCATGGAGGAGGAGGGAGGGAGTGGGCTGTCATTTACCACTGTGTATACGCTATATGCATAGCTCCCAACGTTTTGAGATGGGAAGGAAGGACACCTGTTAGCATAAGTAAGTAGGCGTAGAACACACCCCATGCCACGCCCCCTTAAAGGGTAATTCTACAAAAAAATATTAATTATTAACTGCTTTTTTTACCATTACTGTTGCTTTATACTGGCCTTTGAAATTTACAAATGCAGAAATTTAGATTTTGGGTGAAAGGTTTAGTTTTGGGAAACACTTTTTGAAAGATAAAAAGTGCATTTTATATACAACTATATAGATCAGACTAAAATGAGGGACAAATGAGGAGGAAAGAGGGACAGAGGGACTTTGTTCAAAATCAGGGGCAGTCCCTCAAAATCAGGGACAGTTGGGGTGCCCACATGTGTGAAGAAATGTCATCAGCACACCAAGGATTCCTCGAAAGGGTCCAAAGCTTTATGTTGTAGTCACATGATAAATATACAGCAACATTTTGGAGCCACGCAGGGCCCCTTTATCAGGCAAGTGACGTCACTTGCCTGACGAAGGGGCCCTGCATGGCTCCGAAACGTTGCTGTATATTTATCATGTGACCACAAAATAAAGCTACAGGCCCTTTCAAGGAATCCTTGGTGTGCTGATGACATTTCTTCACTTTGATTATCCACGGTTTCCAGCAGGGCTTGTGTCTTGCGGGAACGCATGGAAATGGCCTTCCTGTACTTTTTCCACAGCAGGAATGCCGTTCCAGCTGCGTCCTGGCTGCGAGTTGGGAGTGGGTGATGGAGGGACAGTTCACTTTACTGTCCCTGCACGATCCCCCACTCCTCTCAGAAGTAAATGGGGACGGGGGGGGGGGGGGCGTAAGTGCAGTGCATGCCTGGCGGTGTCTGTGTCCCTGGATCCCTCCCATGTGTCCTAGTTCCCAGGTCCCTCCCTCCCTTGTGGTATCGACCCAGCCAAGCGAAGGGTGGCAGGAAGCCAATCATGAGTACCAGCTACCCTACTCTCTGTCTGGCTCCTCCTGGCTCTGAGTAGTACAGCGGGCTCTGACCCAGGGTCCCTCTGACCATGCCAGGCTATCTGGGGTCCCCTCCGATGCTGTCCTCTACTGCTCTCCTGGCCCTATGCATTCCCCTTTTCCTGCACTTCCCATCTACCCTGCACCTCTCACCCCATACTGATCTACCCTTCGGAACCCTGCCCCCCTCACTGTTCACTGTTGGTTTGTATATTGGATGAGAAGGCCTTTCTCCACTTTAATTCATCCCAAAGGTGTTCAGGTTGAGGTTAGGACTCTGTACAGGCCAGTCAAGTTCCTCCACCCCAAACTCGCTCATCCATCTCTTTATGGACCTTGCTTTGTGCACTTGTGCGCAGTCATGTTGGAACAGGAAGGGACCATCCCCAAACTGTTCCCACAAAGTTGGGAGCATGAAATTTTTCAAAATGTCTTGGTATGCTGACGATTTAAGAGTTCCCTTCACTGGAACTATGGGGCCAAGCCCAACCCCTGAAAAATGACCCCACACCATAAACCCCCCTTCACCAAATAATTTGGACCAATGCACAAAGCAAGGTCCATAAAGCCTTGAATAAGTGAGTTTGGGGTGGAGGAACTTGACTGGCCTGCACAGAGTTCTGACCTCAACCCGAAAGAACACCTTTGGGATGAATCAGAGTAGAGATTGCGAGCCAGGACTTCTCGTCCAACATCAGTGCCTGACCTCACAAATGAGCTTCTGGAAGAATGGTCAAAAATTCCCATAGACACCCTCCTAAACCTTGTGGACGGCCTTCCCCAGAAGAGTTGAAGCTGTTATAGCTGCAAAGGGTGGGCCAACTCAATATTGAACCCTACGAACTAAGACTGGGACTCATATTTTGGAAAAGGTATGCATATATGACATAATGGGGGCAGACATCCCAGGTACAAGGCGCTCGAGGTACACAGACGTCAAACAAGACAGCCAGCAATCCAATGAGGAAATGGTAAGGTACAGTGAGACCCCGTCTTGTAATGGATCCAGATAGAGTAGATGTCGCTAGACGTGTATGGTATGCCCCCAGGAGACAGCCATCCGCTGTGCACAGTGCACAGTGATATATGCATACCTTTTCCAAAATATGAGTGACATGCTTATTGCTATCTAATCAACGGTTTTTCCCATAGTGGATATCTTCCACACTGGAAGCAACTGCATGTTCATACTTAGCCTATGAACAGACATACATGGTGCTATTGCTACTTCTTGTGGAAGTTTCCCGTTTGTACATAGATTTCCCGATATTCGGATGTTTATACACAAGATCCTGTCCATTCCAAGATAGTGAGACTTGTTTTCTGCTCTTGCTACTTTGTTCATCCTGAAGAAGCCTCACGGCGAAACGCGTAGACGTGCAAGGGACTGAATAGATACTGTGTACTTTTTTAAAATTGATTTTAAAAGATTGGACCAGTGACCAGCTTATGGAAACTATCCAATCAGCTCATTCCCTAGTGGATCAGGATTACATATCTTTTGAGGATGTTCAGCCGTTAATCCGGTTATGTGTAAAGCCAGCCCTGTCATTTATTCCTGATGGGCGTGACGATTTTTCGCCCCCTTTCAATTACGACCAAGTTGAATCTTTGGTATGGTTATTAGAGGATGAATCAGCCTATTTTAGTGAACGTTATTCCTCCTGTTCCCAGCAGGTGTTGTCTGATTGCATCCATTCAGTGCAATCCCTGGTCAGACAGGCTGTGTGTCAACCAATGTTTGTTCAACCTGTGCTAGAGGCATGGTCAGATCTCCTGAATTTAGCCAAGCCACAACATTCCAGCCCTGCCATTAATCACCTGCCTTCCCAAGAATCTATCCGCCCATCGCCTATGGCAGCCCCAGTTACAGCCCAGTTTACACAGCTTCCTGACAAATATTATTACCCAGTCTCTACTTGTCGCACCTACCCTGCCTTCAATCCACCTGCTTCTTCCCTTCCACCTGTAACAAATCCACAAGAACCTCCTCCAGCCACTGTTCCCGTGTCTCTGCCGCATTCCAGTCCTTCCTCTTACTCATTTCCATCCTTTTCATACATCCCTCCCGCTATTTACAAATCTGCAGTGACTAAGCCTAAAAAGAAGCGGAAGTACTTTCCAACCCACACAATCCTACCAGTAACCCAACCTGCCTCCACACCCACCAACCTGCCCCAGCCTGCGTTCATTCCAGTTGAACCTGATGACCCACCTAAATCTGCCAACTCTATGCCTGCTACCCAGTCTGACGTCCCAGTGCCTTTTACCCAGTCTGACGTCCCAGTGCCTTTTACCCAGTCTGACGTCCCAGTGCCTTTTACCCAGTCTGACGTCCCAGTGCCTTTTACCCAGTCTGACGTTCCTGTGCCAGCCTGAAGTTCCTGTGCCAGTCTGCCAGCCTGAAGTTCCTGTGCCAGTCTGCCAGCCTGAAGTTCCTGTGCCAGTCTGCCAGCCTGAAGTTCCTGTGCCAGTCTGCCAGCTCGATGACCCGGAGCCTGTTGCCCAGCTCGATGACCCGGAGCCTGTTGCCCAGCTCGATGACCCGGAGCCTGTTGCCCCACTCGATCTCCCGGAGCCCGCTGCCCAGCTCGATGACCCGGAGCCTGCTGCCCAGCCTGGTTTGTTCCTGCCTGCTGCCCAGCCTGATGTGTTCCTGTCTGCTGCCCAGCTGGAGTTGCCCCTGTCTGCTGCCCAGTTTGATTTGCCCTTGTCTGCTGCCCAGCTTGATGTGCCTGTCTCCTGCCCGGATGTGCCTGCTGTCTGCCTGGATGTGCCCGCTGTCTGCCCGGATGTGACTTTGCCTGTTGCCCAGCTTGTTGCCATGAACTTTCCCCAGCAACAGTTATTTGGAGCGTCCGGAGGCCGCTCCTTTGAGGGGGGGTACTGTCAGGAAAGGTTCCATTCGCTGGTGATATTTATTATTTGGCTTGCAGTACTGTTGTCCACCAGCAGGTGTCTCCTGGCAGTGTGGAACTGTCAGGAGAATTTCTCCCTGCTGGTATTATATTATCCTTTGGACGCAGTACTGGTCTCCACCAGCGGATGGATCCTGGCAGTGTGGAGCGAACTGCTCTTCCTGCGCTCAGGGGTGACTTGAAGCCAATTACAAGCCTTCCTATTTATACCCGGCAAGTACAAACATACCTTGCCCTGGTATCTCTCTCCCTGACCTAGAACCTGCGATCCTGACTTTGAGCCTGCATCCTACCTGACCCGATCCCTATCCTGAGTCCATCCTGCACCTGTCCCTCCTGTCTCCTGAGAACCACGCTCACCTGTCCTCCTGTTACCTGAGTACTTTGGATCCCTGCTCTGCAGCCTACCCACCCGTCCCCTCCCTGCTCCTGTTTGTCTCCCGTCCTTACCCATCTGCTGACATCCCCTTGTGTATGACCTCGGCCTGGCTTTACTACGATTCTGGTATCTCCCATTATTGTACATATTGTCTGTAGTCACTGTTTATTGGTTGATTTATTGCACTGTGTTCTGTTGGAGGTGGTTGTGTGTTTGTTCATTGATCTTAATAAATTATCATATTTTCACCGACATCCGTTTGGTCTCCTCTGTGCAGTCACACAGTCTGGTCTACTAGCTTCTCTGACAGTCTGTCTCCCCCTGATGCTCTTGTTTTGAGTATTCCGGTACCTACTTTGTCTCCAGACTCCACCAGGTGAGCTGCCCCTCAGGGTGACTGCAGCCGAGCTGAGGAAGTCCCATCAGAAAGTTAATCCCGCCAAGGCTGCAGGCCCAGATAACATCCCAAGCCTGCGATCTCAGAGACTGAGCACACCAGCTCAAATCAGTTATGATCAATTCTCTTTAAATAAGCCAGTTCATCCTATGAATCCTTACACTTTGAAGCAAAGAAGTAATTGATGCATTTTGCTGAAGACTATATCTAACCAATGTTTATGCCAAAGGGGTTACGTTTATTCTTCAGTTTTGAAAAAAAAAGGTTGCCAAGTTATCTTCTTTTCCCATGGAAGCTCCCTAAAGTCTTGAGTTCAGTCAGAATGCTAGATTTTAGTGTAGAGTGCGATAATGTTTTACTTTTTTTATCCACTGGCACTGTTACTTTTATTTCGTTTTTAAAAGTTGAACACGTCCCGGGCTGATTGATGTGATTCACATGTTTCCACCAAATATCACTGTGCCGTGTAATGTGTGCAATTGCTTTTAAAAATCTCTGTCTGTTGCCTTTGTACAATAATTTCAGAACTGGAATTGGTCAAGATAATCGGGTTCTTGGGGATTGTGCACACCCTCTCTAAGAGATATTGACAGCTCTAAGAGACGGACATCTTTAAGGTGGTTCTAAAGCAGTGGTTCCCAACCTTTCTAGGGCCGTGACCCCTTAATAAAATTTCCCAAGTTGTGGGGACCCCTAACAGTAAAATTATTTTCGTAGCGTGGGTTGTCAGCACCCAAGGCAAGACAAGTAATTTGCGTCCCTAACACATTGACATTTAGCGCTCCCTGAGTCCCTTCCACTCGCACGGTATTAAAACCCTTTATGGTACATTTTAGGATGTACCACTTGTTCTCTTTGTTCTCCTTTCTTTTCCTTTTTTCTCTCTCTATGCTAATTTCTTGTATTTTCCCCCATTCCTCTCTCTAGCCGTTTTCTTGTTCTTTCTCTTATTCTTTCTCTCCCTTTTTCTTTGTGCCTCCCCCTCTTTTCCTCTCCCTTCCATGTATTCTCTATTTTTATTCCTTCTCTTACTCCTTGGTGGGGGGAAATGGGATGAGTAGCAGTGCTGGTGGGATCAGTGGCAGTGCTGGGGGGAGTTCTGATCAGCCAACTTAGGTGCTCTTGATCAAGGTCATCTGCTGATCTGACTGAAAACTGTAGTGGGGACTTTTAATGGCAACTATAATCACAGGTTGTGTTACTCACTGTGTCTCCAGGCTTTACTGTGTCTCCAACTTTGTGGTGTCTCGTAGCAGTCACACCTATGCCGAAATCAGGAGATGGGGTCTCCTCCAGCTCTTCCCACTTCACATTCCTCACCAGTCAGCTGACCTCTAGTCTCTGCCCCCCAGCCATGCCGTGAACTGAATGGGCGGCTGTGAAGAGGCTGAGTGGGCAGCCATGGGCTCTGGGAACAGCCCAGCTGGGTGGCCACGGGCTCCAGGGAAAGCCCTGCTGGGTGGCCGAAAAAATGCTGGAAGAGCAGAGTGGGCTTCAAGAACAGCCAAGGATTCGGCGACCCCTGGCAAAATCGTCAATCGACCCCCGAGGAGGTCCCGACCCCCAGGTTGAAAACCACTGTTCTAAAGGCTGAAGGTTTTTTTATCTTCATGCATTCTATAAAAAGCCTTCAGCGTGCAGCTCCCCAATCCCCAAATAACGGCCTAAGCCTGATTTCAATCCTGTGATGTGCAGGAGAGCAATGTCTCTCTCGGGTCTCTCCCTTCTCATTGGCTGAGATGCAGCAGCAGGAGCCATTGGCTCAATTACAACCAATTAGGAAGGAGCGGGGAGTGGGGCTGAGCCACGCTCTATGTGTCTTATGGACGCAGAGAGCCAGCTCGGGAGTGAGCACACACAAATGCCCACACAGCAAGCAGCTTGCTATGGGGGGCACTCGGCAAGGGGCCAGAGAATCGGTGGGAGACCTGAGAAGAGGAGGATCGGAGCTGCTCTGTGCAAAGCCATTGCTTAGAGCCGGTAACTATAACATGTTTGTTATTTTTTTTAAAACTCCTTACAAACACTTTAATAACTTACTTTCTCATGCGATGGACCTTACATACCTTAAGACAACGACTATTATCCCTGTCTCAAGGGGGACAAAGTCTTCTCCTGGGGGTAAGAGGTCATGGTCTTCTCCAGGTGTAAGAGGTCAAGGAGAGGGCCAAATGAAAAATCTTTAGAAGTCCAAAGACTTTATTGTTCAACTGGTTACAGTAAGCAGGGCTTGTAACCAGTTGAACAATAAAGACTTTGGATTCTTAAGGATTTTTCATTTGGCCTTCTCTTTGACCTCTTACACCTGGAGAAGACCATGACCTCTTACCCCCAGGAGAAGACCATGTATATAATAAGGCTTACCTGTAGGTAAAATTAATAAACTTGCACCGTTTAGGAGATATTCACACTGGATGCAGCCGCTGGCGTCACCGGCGCAGGTGCTCTGAAGGTCCGGCATACCGAGCCCCAACCTTCAGAGCTTCTTCCGAAAAACTGAGGGCTCCCGAACGCAAGCGCTGGAGTGGCGTCAACGCGGCTCTGGCCAATCACAGCACTGGAGCTCGCAAACCCGAAAGAAAGGCCAGGGGAAGACGTCAGCCCTCTCAGCGATGACCGGACGCCGCTGGAAGGGCCCCACGTTCTAAGGTAAGAATTTCATAGTGTGCTAGTATGCGATGCATACTACCACATTATGCCATTGTCTTACAGTTTTTTTTTTTTTTTATTCTGCTTGTTTACTACCGCTTTAACTAAAAAAAATTACGTTCTAATTTTGCACTATTAGTGGGTCGCAGCAATGCCCGATTTTCGTACGGGCATCAAATTTGAGTGATTGGGCATGTTTGGAAATTTTTTGAAAAACAAATGATTTTCTAATTAATGATGGGAGAATCGTGCGAGAAATATAATCGAAAAAAGAAATGCGCATGAGCGCAAGAAAAGAAAACTCCCGGAAAGAAAAGAAGATTCCCGGAAAGAAAAGAAGATTCCCGGAAAGAAAAGAAAATTCCCCGGAAAGAAAAGAAGATTCCCGGAAAGAAAAGAAGATTCACGAAAAGAAAAGAAAATTCCCAGAAAGAAAAGAAGATTCCCGGAAAGAAGAGAAGATTCCCGGAAAGAAGAGAAGATTCCCGGAAAGAAAATAAAATTCCTGGAAAGAAAAGAAGATTCCCGGAAAGAAAAGAAGATTCCCGGAAAGAAAAGAAAATTCCTGGAAAGAAAAGAAGATTCCCGGAAAGAAAATAAAATTCCCGGAAAGAAGAGAAGATTCCCGGCCATGAAAATTATTTACTGTAGCAACATGAGATGAAATTGAAGGCTTGGTTGGTTGA
This sequence comes from Rana muscosa, assembly GCA_029206835.1. NCBI lineage: Eukaryota > Metazoa > Chordata > Amphibia > Anura > Ranidae > Rana > Rana muscosa. The sequence goes on along the minus strand of CM055123.1, from coordinate 308,293,629 downwards.
ATCACAAAATCAATCGTGGCATCATCGGATCACAAAACGCACGAAAATTTCAGATTTTTTAAAAGAAAATTTGTTCGGTGTTCGACCCGAGTATTGCCTGCATAAGCAGCGTCAGGGCCAGAACTACCAGGATGAGGAACAGCTTTTTCCCTGACGCTGAGAGATTGGCGAATTCATCATCATGCTGAACAACTGCTGCTATTATCATTATTACTGGTATTGAAATTTTGAGTATAGCCTCACATAATGTACAGTAACAATTAGCAAAAAAGTACCATCATCCAAATTCAATAGGAAAACTAAACCGGGTGGGAATAAGGCGGCAGTTGCTGATGCTGCCCAACCAATATAACCACCTAGAGCGTGGGTGCTCAACGCGTGGCCCTCCAGCAGTTGCGGAACTACAACTGTCTCTGCCTTTGGGGGTCACGCTTGTAACTGTCAGCCATGCAATGCCTCATGGGACTTGTAGTTCTGCAACAGCTGGAGGGCCACAGGTTGAGCACCCATGACCTAGAGGGAGGACATGCTGGACTATCGCGGCACTGATACAATGACACGTATAGTATAATAAAAAATATAATTTATTACATATAAAACATACATAGGTCTAAAAAGCAATACACCACAAAAAACAACTACTACTAACGGGTGGAGTGGAGTGGAGTATAGATGTTTCCTCTACCGGTTTCGAGGACTAGGCCGCTTCTTCAGGAGGAATAATCTGTGAAACAGATGGTGCAATAAACCAAGAAATAGTAAACAACATATAAAGCAATAATATAACATATAATAGGTGATAGATGATACATTTGTAAAAGAAGAATTTATATATATGAAGAGAGGAAATAAACACAAATTTTATAATATGTGGAAAAAGTGGATAGAAGTGGAAACACGTTTAAGGGTGGGTGACGGATAAGTAAGCAAGGAGGATGTATGGGTGTGAGGTTATGTGAATGTGAAGAAGGGACAATGGGGGTTTTTTATGGAATAAAATTATAGGGGGATATTGTGGTACACTGAAAATATTGATGTATGTATGTTTTAATATGTGGAAAAAGAAAATAAAAAATATCTGATTCAAAAAATAATAATATAACATATAATCCAAAAATACAATCATCGTTTAAGATAAGAAAACCTGCTCACCCAGTCGGTAGGGCCGTAGACAACAGAAGGCTCAAACAAATGCCCCCTCGCGGCGGACGAGGGGGATTGTGAATGACAATCTCTAATTAGAAGGTAATTAATATACATTAATTAGTAACAGCAGGGCTTTTTTTCAGCTGGAACGCCGGGGAACGCAGTTCCGGCACCTCCAGCTCTTAATGTATGTAATGGCAAGGGGTGCTGGGGTGTACTGGGGGGTCTATTAATGCTGGCTGCTGGGGGATTTATTGATGCTAGAGGGGATCTATTTTTACAGGGGGAGGGTCTATTGTTGCTGTGGAGGTTAGTTGTCGCTGGTGGGGGATCTATTGTTGCTGGGGGGGGCTCTTATGCTACTGGGAGACATCAACTGTTGAGGAAGGGGTCTATTGCTGCTAGCTGTTCAGAGTCTATTGTTGCTGTGGGAGCCCCATTGTTGCTGGCTACAGGGGATCTATTTTACTTCCTATCATATACAAATTACTTAGCACGACAAATTGATACTTGGTTCTGTATCCGTTACTAAGAGGTGGGTAGGGGGTGGAACCAATGAATGGTGCTCGGAGGTGGGTAGGGAGTGGAACCAAGAAATGGTGCTTGGAAGTGGGTAGGGAGTGGAATGAAGGAATGGGGCTCGGAGGTAGGTAGGGGGTGGAACCAAGGAATGGTGCTCAGAGGTGGGTAGGGGTTGTAACCAAGGAATGGTGCTCAGAGGTGGGTAGAGGTTGTAACCACGGAATGGTGCTTGGAGGTGGGTAGGGGGTGGATCCAACGAATGGTGCTCAGAGGTGGGTAGGGGGTGGAACCAACGAATGGTGCTCGGAGGTGGGTAGGGGGTGGAACCAAGGAATGGTGCTCAGAGGTGGGTAGGGGGTGGAACCAAGGAATGGTGCTCAGAGGTGGGTAGGGGGTGGAACCAACGAATGGTGCTCAGAGGTGGGTAGGGTGTGGAACCAAGGAATGGAGCTTGGAGGTGGGTAGGGGGTGGACACAACAGGTGACTCGGAAGTAGGGAGTTCCTGCACCTATTCTCCGAGAAAAAAAGCCCTGAGTAACAGTATCTAGGAATAGCTAAGAAGCCCAAGGTGGTGGTTGTTACCGGTATCTCATTCCTGGACATCACTGGTTTCGAGATTGATAATTCTGCACTTTATGATTGATAACACTGCAATATCACCGAACATTCTGCTGTATTATACTATATTTACAATATATATATATATATATATATATATATATATATATATATACATATATATATATATATATATATTTTTTTTATGCATACTAGAATGTGTGTTTCTTCATGATTTTATCTTTGTTATTGCTGGGACCTGAGTACCTTATTTTGTTGTTGTCTTTCATGTACAACATGTTCTAGAATGACAATAAAAATAGCCTTATCTTTATGCAGGGTTGCTTATGAAAAGTTTATATTTGCTCCTTTATATAGCTATGATGTTTTGGCTTGTGTGTCAGGGAGTTTGGCTTTAATTTGTTAGCCAATAATTAAATAAAAATAAATAATAATAATAAATAAATAAATTACTAATGAGGATAATAATAATATTAAATACAATAAATCAAATAAAATAATCATAAATAAATAAAATAATAATAATAATAATAATAATAATAATATTAATAATAAATACAATAAATAAATAATCATAAATAAATAAAAAATAAAATACATACTAGTGGTGCACCGAAATGAAAATTTCCTGTGCCGAAACCAAACATTAAGGATGCACTTGGCCAAAACCGAAAACTAAAATTGATGTTTTTCTTTTAAATGTATATATTTTTATAAATAATTGTATTATATTTGACTTTTTAATAATATCATGAATTTATATGAGTATGGTTTTATTGTCGGCCATTAGCGGCACCTTTTGAAGCGGAGTTAAAAATCCTGCTGGCTACATTTTAAGTGACTATTGGGTCAGCGCCTCCCCATTGAATTGCATTGACAACGCAGCAAGAACGCATCAAAAATGCACCCGTGTTGTGTTTGTGATGCGTTTTTTTAGGTCACATGACTTATGAAAAACACACCATAAGTACAGTAAGATTGTGGTAAAATCGCTGGCGTTTTAGGCAGCCATTATCAGCATCTTTATTGCGTTCTAATGCTGAAAACCCTGTTTTCGGCGGTTGAAACGTCGATGCATCACTAATACATACAGTACATTGATAATAATATTAATAATAATAATAAAAATAATAATAAATAACAATAATAAAAATAAAATAATTCTATTTAAAGGGGTTGTAAACCCTCGTGTTTTTTCACCTTAAAATGCATCCTTTGCATTAAGGTGAAAGAACTTCTGACAGTAACCGCCGGCCCCCCACCCCGTTTTACTCACCTGAGCCCGTTTGTTACCTCGGCGGAGACACGCTCTTCCTCTCTGCCCGGAGTTCTTGGCTCTTGATTGGATAGATTGATAGCAGCGCAGCCATTGGCTCCCGCTGCTGTCAATCAAATTCAGTGACGCAGGAGCCGGGGGGGGGGGGTGGATGCAGCAGCAGGACACGGGAGCGCGCCCGCATGAGTATCCCCAGGGAAAGCGTTTCTTCATTGGGGCATCCAGAAGAGGAGGAGCCAGGAGCACCATGGGGGGACACCAGAAGAGAAGGATCTGGGCCACTCTGTGCAAGAGGTAAGTATGTTTGTTATTTTTTATTTATTTTTATCCTTTTTTTGGTGGCCTGTACAAGATGTTATTTAAAAAAAAAAAACGAGACTTTACAATCCCCTTTAACTCTAATACTAACTCCAACCCCTAATCCTAACCCTAATACCGACCCCAACCCTAATCCTAACCCCTAACCCCTTATACTAACTGCAACCCCTAATCCTAACCCCAAACCCTAATACTAACTCCAACCCCTAGTCCTAACCCCTAACCCTAATACTAACTTCAACCCCTAATCCTAACCCTAATCCTAACCCCTAACCCTAATACTAACTCCAAACCCTAACCCCCTAACCCCTTATACTAATTCCAACCCCTAATCCTAACCCCTAATACTGACCCCAACCCTTATCCTAACTCTAATACTAACTCAAACCCCTAATCCTAACCCTAATACTAACTCCAACCCCTAATCCTAACCTCTAACCCTAATACTAAGTCCAACCCCAAATCTTAACCCTAATACTAACTCCAACCCCTAATCCTAACCTCTAACCCTAATACTAAGTCCAACCCCAAATCTTAACCCTAATACTAACTCCAACCCCTAATCCTAACCCTAATACTGACCCCAACCCTAATCCTAACCCCTAACCCCTTATACTAACTGCAACCCCTAATCCTAACCCCAAACCCTAATACTAACTCCAACCCCTAGTCCTAACCCCTAACCCTAATACTAACTCCAACCCCTAATCCTAATCCTGACCCCAACCCTAATCCTAACCCCAAACCCTAATACTAACTCCAACCCCTAATCCTAACCCCTAACCCTAATACTAACTCCAACCCCTAATCCTAACCCTAATACTGACCCCAACCCTAATCCTAACCCCTAACCCTAATACTAACTCCAACCCCTAATCCTAACCCTAATACTGACCCCAACCCTAATCCTAACCCCTAACCCTAATACTAACTCCAACCCCTAATCCTAACCCTAATACTGACCCCAACCCTAATCCTAACCCCTAATCTCTTATACTAACTGCAACCCCTAATCCTAACCCCAAACCCTAATACTAACTCCAACCCCTAATCCTAATCCTGACCCCAACCCTAATCCTAACCCTAATACTAACTCCAAACCCTAACCCCTTATACTAATTCCAACCCCTAATCCTAACCCCTAATACTGACCCCAACCCTTATCCTAACCCTAATACTAACTCCAACCCCTAATCCTAACCCTAATACTAACTCCAACCCCTAATCCTAACCTCTAACCCTAATACTAAGTCCATCCCCAAATCTTAACCCTAATACTGACCCCAACCCCTAATCCTAACCCCTAACCCTAATACTAACTCCAACCCCTAATCCTAACCCCTAACCCTAATACTAACCCCAACCCCTAATCCTAACCTCTAACCCTAATACTAAGTCCAACCCCTAATCTTAACCCCAATACTGACCCCAACCCCTAATCCTAACCCCTAACCCTAATACTAACTCCAACACCTAATCCTAACCCCTAACCCTAATACTAACTCCAACCTCTAATCCTAACCCTAATACTGACCCAACCATAATCCTAACCCCTTATACTAACTCCAACCCCTAATCCTAACCCTAATACTAACTCCAACCCCTAATCCTAACCCCTAACCCTAATACTAACTCCAACCCCTAATCCTAACCCCTAACCCTAATACTAACTCCAACCCCTAATCCTAACCCTAATCCTGACCCCAACCTTAATCCTAACCCCTAACACTAATACTAACTCCAACCCCTAATCCTAACCCCTAACCCTAATACTAACTCCAACCCCTAATCCTAACCCTAATCCTGACCCCAACCCTAATCCTAGCCCCTAACCCTAATACTAACTCCAACCCCTAATCCTAACCCCTAACCATAATACTAACTCCAACCCCTAATCCTAACCCTAATAATGACCCCTGCCCCTGATCCTAACCCTAATACTAACTCCAAACCCTAATCCTAGCCCTAATACTAACCCCAACCCCTAATCCTAACCCCTAACCCTAATACTGACTCAACCCTAATCCAAACCCCTAATACTAACCCTAATACTAACCCCAACCCCTAATCCTAACCCCTAACCCTAAAACTAACTCCAAACCCTAATCCTAACCCTAATACTGACCCCAACCCTAATCCTAACCCCTAATTCTAATACTAACCCCAACCCCTAATCCTAACCCTAATTCTGACTCAACCCTAATCCTAACCCCTAATACTAACCCTAATACTAACTCCAAACCCTAATCCTAACCCCTAACCCTAATACTAAACCCTAAACTCTAATCTAAATAAATAAATAAAAATTAATTAAATAAATAATATTTAGTAATTAAATAATAATGCATTAAGTAAATTAATTAAATAACCCCATAACAAAAAAAGTAATATATGCATATACATATATATATATATATATAAAATACATAAAAGCGGATTAAAAAAAAAGCTGAAAAACATAGCAACAAGTGATGAAACCTGCGGCCTTAGTGTGATAACGTTTTTCTGTTCTCATCCACTGGCACTGTTACTTGTTTTTCGAAGAACACGCACCAGTCTGATGTGATTCACATGTTTTCACCACATATCACCGTGCCGCATAATGGCGTGAGTCATTGCTTATGAGTGTCAGTCTATTGCCTGGTAATAAAATCTCACCCAGAACTGGTAAAGATAACCCGGATATCACTGAATACTAGTTCTACAGAATAAAGAACGGCAAGCTAAATGAGATGGGTGGGATATCTCTACGGGTGGTATGGCAATGTAATTATTACTCCAACACAATAATATGTCTGGCTACACTGGACAGAATTCGGTTTCCTCTTCTGCTGCATTTTGATAGCAAAGCCGTCACAGCCAGGGAAGCAGCTAATCAAGCACAATCTGTGCATGATTAGCTGCTTTCGAGGACAGTGGAGCGGGGGGAGGGGGGGTTGTCTTATAAACCCCTGATATCTACATAAAAAGGACCTGTTACCTGCCCAAGCTATCACAATGGGGCAGGAAACAGCTAACAACTAGCCCAATAAAATAAATGGAAAAAAAAAAAAGCGCTGCAACGTTCCATAGTGCGTTGCTGGATAATGTTTAGGTGACCCATTGATTTCAATTGACTTCCTTAATGCATCGTACAATAGCCTAATACAACGCACAAATGTAAAGGGACCCTCATGGATTTTTAATGAACACATAACTGAATTAAATGTGGTTCACTTATACCGGGTTTATGTTTCTACTTTATATTTGAGTTGAAACGCTTTTCATGCTCAATACGGAAGGAATGGCTTTATATTTCAATATGTGAAATTTAATTTTCTTTTCTTGAGGAAATAAGCTTTTCTATTGAGTAAAAGAGAAAATTCTCTGGATGAAAGGATTTTTTTTTTTAAAGTGGACTAGAAAAATAAATAAAAAAAAAGGCTTAAAAGGGTTCAGGTACCTAAATCAATATTATGTATTGCAGCTTACCAGTTTTTAGATGTGATGGCTGCATTTGTTTTCCTTTTTAGTTTTTTTTTTTTTTTACTTTTTTACTTTTTACTCCTGCCAGTAAGTTTGTTATTTTTCAACTTTCTTTAACAGACCAAACTGTCCAGCAAAATGGCAGTTAGAAGGGTGGGGCAAAAACCATTTACCACCAACACGGGGGGTTCTTACGATAACCAGCTTTAATTTATTCATGTAAAACCTTCATCCCACAAGTAAAGAAATGTTGCTGTAACTGCTTACAAAAGTGTTAACTGGAGCTCTGCTTTAACCACTTCCTTACTGGGCACTTAAACCCCCCTCCTGCCCAGACCAATTTTCAGCTTTCAGCGCTGACGCACTTTGAATGACAATTGCGCTGTCATACAACGCTGTACTCAAATTAAATTTTTATAATTTTTTTCCCACAAATAGAGCTTTCTTTTGGTGGTATTTGATCACGTCTGCGGTTTTTATTTTTTGCGCTATAAACAAAAAAAGACTGACAATTTTGAAAAAAAAACACAATATTTTATACTTTTTGCTATAATAAATATCCCAATTTAAAAAAAAAAAAAAAAAAAAATTCTCAGTTTAGGCCGATACGTATTCTTCTACATATTTTTGGTAAAAAAAAAAATCGCAATAAGCGTTTGATTGGTTTGCGCAAAAGTTATAGCGCCTACAAAATAGGGGATAGATTTATGAAATTTTTTTAAATTTTTTACTAGTAATGGCGGTTATCAGCGATTTTTGTCAGGACTGCGATATTGCGACGGACAGATCGGACACTTTTGACACTATTTTGGGACCATTCACATTTATACAGTGAACAGTGCTATAAATATGCACTGATTACTGTATAAATGTGACTGGCAGGGAAGGGGGTTAACACTAGGGGGCGATCAAGGGGTTAAATGTGTTCCCTGTTACTGTGGGGGGAGGTGAATGATGGTCATCCCTATGTACAAGGGACACACTATCAGTCTCCTCTCCCTGACAGGACGTGGATCTCTGTGTTTACACACAGAGATCCACGGTCCTGCTCTGTGACTGCCGATCGCGGGTACCTGGCGGACATCGCGGCCGCCAGGCACGCGCACCGGCACCCATGTGACACAGCGGGTACAGCTATTCCACGATGCGCGCCCGCGGTGGCACGCACCGCGGAAGTAAACAGGAGGACCTCCAAAGACGCCATCCCGGCAGTTCAGGTCCGCGCTGCGGCCGTCTTTCGGCTATAGCGTGGATTTGAAGTGGTTAATTTGTTAGCCATCTAAATCTGCTAGTCCATCTAACACTACACTGTGCACCCAGATTGGAGACATCCTAAGACAGGCAGTGTGTTACTGGCTGGATCACCTGGTGAAAAGGAAAAACGTCTAATAAAAAAAGAAAACAAATACAGCCATCTCTTTTAGGGATTGTAAACTGCAATATAAATTTGTTTTTGGGTTTTAAATGGATTTTCACACCACACCAAATATCCTAGGGCACTTATTGTTGGGGAAGCTAATTCTAGGGCCCTCACGGTTGGGGATGCTATTCCTAGGGCCCTCACTGTTGGGGATGCTTATCCTAGGGCCCTCACTGTTTGAAAGACTACAGCAGACTGCAGGACGTAGCCTATGTCCCCTTACTGTTGGAGAGGAAAATCCTTGGGTCCCTACTGTTTGGGAGGCTATGGCGGACTGTAGCAGACATCCTAGGGTGCTCACTGTTTGGGAGGTTATAGCAATTTGGAGGACGCATCCTAGGTCCCTTACTATTGGGTAGGCAAGACCTAGGGCCCTTACTGTTTGAAAGGCTATGGTGATTGAAGGGCATATCCTAGGTCCCTTACTATTGGGGAGAAAAACCTAAGGCCCTTAATTTTTGGGGGGGCTATGATGGACTGTAGGACACATCCTAAGTCCATCACTGTTGGGGAGGCTAATTCTAGGTCCCTCAATTTTTGGGAGGGTTTGACAGACTGCATGACACCTCCTAGGTCCCTTAGGATTAGGGAGGCAAATCCTAGGGCCCTCGCTGTTTGGGAGGCTATGGAAGATTGAAGGACACATCCTAGGTCCCTTTCTTTCAATGGGTAGGCAAGAGCTAAGGCCCTCATGGTTTGAAAGGCTACAGAATACTGCAGCAGACATCCTAGGGCCCTTACTATTGGGAAAGCAAATCCTAGGGTTCTCACAGTTTTGGAGGCTATGTCAGACTGTAGTAGACATCCTAGGGCCTTTACTGTAGTAGACACACTGGGGTCCTCACTGTTGGGTAGGCAAATCTTAGGGCCCTCACTGTTTCAAAGTTTACAACAAACTGCAGTATACATCCTAGGTCCCTTTTTGTTGGGAAAGCAAATCCTAAGGCCCTCACCGGTTGGGAGGTTATAGAAAATTGGAGGACACATCCTAGGTCCCTTACTATTAGGTAGACAAGACATAGGGCCCTTACTGTTTGGGAGGCTATGAAGATTGAAGGAAACATCCTAGGTCCCTTACTATTGGGTAGGCAAGACCTAGGGCCCTTCATTTTTCGGGGGGCTATGGTGGACTGTAAGATACATCCTAGGGCCCTCACCGTTTGGGAGGCTATGGCCAACTGTAGCATGCACCCTAGGGCCCTCACTGTTTGGGAGGCTATGACAGAATGTAGCTGACATCCTAGAGTTCTCACTGTTGAGCAGGCTAATGCTAGGGCCCTCACTGTTTGGAAGGCTATGGCAGATTGCAATGCACATCCTAGGTCCCTCAGAATTGGGGAGGCTAATCCTAGGGCCCTCACTGTTTAAGACTACAGCAGACTGCAGGACACATCCTAGGTTCTATACTATTGGGGAAGCAAATCTTGTTTTTTGAGGCTATGGCAGATGGAAGGACACTTTCTAGGTCTCTTAGCATTGGGGAGGCAAATCCTAAGGTTCTCACTGTTTGGGAAGCTATGACAGATTGAAGGACACATCCTAGGACCCTTACTCTTGGGGAGGCCAATCCTAGGGCCCTCACTATTTGAAAGACTACAGCAGACTGCAGGTCACATCCTAGGTTCTCTACTATTGGGGAGGCAAATCTTGTTTGGGAGGCTATGGTAGATTGAAGGACACTTCCTAGGCCCCTTAGCATTGGGGAGGCAAATCCTAAGGTTCTCATTGTTTGGGAAGCTATGAAGGATTGAAGGACACATCCTAGGACCCTTACTCTTGGGGAGACCAATCCTAAGGCCCTCATTGTTTGAAAGGCTACAGCAGACTGCAGGACAAATCATAGATCCCCTACTATTAAGGAGGCAAATCCTGTTTCGGGAGGTTTTGGCAGATTGAAGGACACATCTTAGGTTCCTTAGCATTGGGGAGGCAAATACTAAGCCCCCCCCCCCCCACTGTCTAGGAAACTATGATAGATTGAAGGACACATCCTAGGACCCTTACTATTGTGGAGGCAAATTCTAAGGTCCTCGCTATAACAGATTGAAGGACACATCTTAGGTCCCTTACTCTTGGGGAGGCCAATCCTAGGGTCGGACCTCACTGTTGGTAACAGTACAGAAGACTGCAGGAGACATCTTAGGGTTCTCACTGTTGGTAACAGTACAGCAGACTGCAGGAGACATCTTAGGGTCCTCACTGTTGGTAACAGTACAGCAGACTGCAGGAGACATCTTAGGGTCCTCACTGTTGAAGCGGCTGTGGGTTAGTTCAGACATTTTTGGGATAGTAGTGCTGTTTTTCCTCTAGTTACAGAGATAATAATCAATGCTGCAGATCAGAACCCTTCATACATGTATAGATCCTCATACAGTAGAGTGAAGCCTTGTACACACGATCGGATATCCTATGGATTCTAATCCAATGGTTTTGTCCATCGGAAATCCGATGAAGCTGACTTCCATCAGTCTTGCCTACACACCATCAGTCAAAAAACCGACCGTTCCAAACGCGGTGACGTAAAACACTCCGATGAGCCGAGAAAAATGAAGTTCAATGCTTCTGAGCATGCGTCGACTTGATTCTGAGCATGCGTGGGTTTTTTATCCGATGGACTTTCCCATAGACGATCGGAGTTTTTCGATCGGTTTTTTATCCATCGGAAAAATTTAAAACATGTTCTATTTTTTAAAACCGATGGAAAAAAGACCGATAGGTCCCATACACGATCGGTTTGTCTAATGAAAACAATCCATCGGACGGTTTTCATTGGTTAAACCGATCGTGTGTACGGGGCTTAAGGCACTTAAGTTGGAAAATACAATAAAAAATCCAAACATTATCTTGAAAATTATACAATGCAAAAATTATTTGTAACGTGAAGCTTTACCTCATTTACTAAGCCCTGGAGCAACTGCTTGCAGAGTGCACAGTTTATTTGTCTTAAGTAAATCCCCCCCCCCCCGCCCCAATGTTTCCTAGCCTTTAGCGACACTCGAATGGGGTTATTGAACCCTGACAAATTCCATTGTGTGAAATTTATCAGAATTATTTCTGCCTATATAACTTGTGTCAGGAATGTTGTCCATGGAAAGAGCTAGAGCGGAGCACACAACAAGATAATTGTTTTCCTTACCCCCTTTTTTTTTATTTGTTACCATCATTTTCTCATGTATCTAGTTATCTAGTAATAGGCAGGCCGCTGTAATGCAATGTGAGCATTAATATGGTTCAATTACTCATTTGTGCTATAGAAATTCACAGTGGCCCGAGGCAATCACATACAGTACATGTTACGGCTCTAAACTCACCACAAGCTTTTTTTGTTTTGTGTACTATCTTGGACAGAAAATGGGGCAAGTCTGCAGGAAGAAGCTCACTTCAATGTAGATTTGTCTTCCCATACTGTCCTCTGGCTATGGCTTGGTAATCTCAAAAGAGATTCATTATTTCCCCAGAAACATTACATGTGAAGGGGGGGGGGGGGGTTCTACAATCATAAGCAGCAGTTCATTATACTTACCGTATATACTCGAGTATAAGACAAGATTTTCAGCCCTTTTTTTTTTGGGCTGAAAGTCCCCCCCCTCAGCTTATACTCGAGTCAGCTAACTTTTACATTGTAAATAGTACCTGAAAAAAAGTTGAGAGGCTGCGGCGTCCATCGTTCAAATCCCGCGGTCTCTTCCTGGTCCCTTCCGTGATAGGCGATTCTCAGCAGACACTCTCCGCCTATCACGAACATTCTCTCATCCTCAGTTTCCCAGCAGACGTCTGTGATTGGCGGAACACCGAACACAGTGTCTGCTGGGATGGGTGAGGATGAGAGAACGTTCGTGATAGGCGGAGAGTGTCTGATGAGAATCGCCTATCACGGAAGGGACCAGGAAGAGACCGCGGGATTTGAACGATGGACGCCGCAGCCTCTCAACTTTTTTTCAGGTACTATTTCCAATGTTAAATTTAAACAGTGAGGATAGGGAACAGCGAGGATAGGGAACAGCGAGGATGGGGGAACAGTGAGGATAGGAACAGTGAGGATGGGAACAGTGAGGATAGGAAACAGTGAGGATAGGGAACAGTGAGGATAGGGAACAGTGAGGATAGGGGACAGTGAGGATAGGAACAGTGAGGATGGGAACAGTGAGGATGGGAACAGTGAGGATGGGAACAGTGAGGATAGGAACAGTGAGGTGAGGAACAGTGAGGATAGGGAACAGTGAGGATGGGAACAGTGAGGATGGGAACAGTAAGGATGGGAACAGTAAGGATGGGAACAGTAAGGATAGGAACAGTGAGGTGAGGAACAGTGAGGATAGGGAACAGTGAGGATGGGAACAGTGAGGATAGTAACAGTGAGGATTGGAACAGTAAGGATGGGAACAGTAAGGATAGGAACAGTGAGGATAGGAACAGTGAGGATAGGAACAGTAAGGATGGGAACAGTAAGGATAGGAACAGTGAGGATAGGAACAGTGAGGATAGGAACAGTAACGATGGGAACAGTAAGGATGGGAACAGTGAGGATGGGAACAGTAAGGATGGGAACAGTGAGGATAGTAACAGTGAGGATGGGAACAGTGAGGATGGGAACAGTAAGGATGGGAACAGTGAGGATGGGAACAGTGAGGATGGGAACAGTGAGGATGGGAACAGTGAGGATAGGAACAGTAAGGATGGGAACAGTAAGGATAGGAACAGTGAGGATAGGAACAGTGAGGATAGGAACAGTGAGGATGGGAACAGTAAGGATGGGAACAGTAAGGATGGGAACAGTGAGGATGGGAACAGTAAGGATGGGAACAGTGAGGATAGGAACAGTGAGGATAGGAACAGTGAGGTGAGGAACAGTGAGGATAGGGAACAGTGAGGATGGGAACAGTGAGGATAGTAACAGTGAGGATGGGAACAGTGAGGATAGGAACAGTAAGGATGGGAACAGTGAGGATGGGAACAGTAAGGATGGGAACAGTAAGGATGGGAACGGTAAGGATGGGAACAGTGAGGATAGGAACAGTGAGGATGGGAACAGTGAGGATAGGAACAGTGAGGATAGGAACAGTAACGTTGGGAACAGTAAGGATGGGAACAGTAAGGATGGGAACAGTAAGGATGGGAACAGTGAGGATAGGAACAGTGAGGATAGGAACAGTGAGGATAGGAACAGTGAGGCTAGGAACAGTAAGGATGGGAACAGTAAGGATGGGAACAGTGAGGATGGGAACAGTGAGGATAGGAACAGTAAGGATGGGAACAGTGAGGATAGGAACAGTGAGGTGAGGAACAGTGAGGATAGGGAACAGTGAGGATGGGAACGGTGAGGATAGTAACAGTGAGGATGGGAACAGTGAGGATAGGAACAGTGAGGATGGGAACAGTGAGGATGGGAACAGTAAGGATGGGAACAGTAAGGATGGGAACAGTAAGGATGGGAACAGTGAGGATAGGAACAGTGAGGATGGGAACAGTGAGGATGGGAACAGTAAGGATGGGAACAGTAAGGATGGGAACAGTAAGGATGGGAACAGTGAGGATAGGAACAGTAAGGATGGGAACAGTAAGGATGGGAACAGTAAGGATAGGAACAGTGAGGATAGGAACAGTGAGGATAGGAACAGTAACGATGGGAACAGTAAGGATGGGAACAGTAAGGATGGGAACAGTGAGGATAGGAACAGTAAGGATGGGAACAGTAAGGATGGGAACAGTAAGGATGGGAACAGTGAGGATAGGAACAGTGAGGATAGGAACAGTGAGGATGGGAACAGTAAGGATGGGAACAGTAAGGATGGGAACAGTAAGGATGGGAACAGTGAAGCATTGTTGATCCTCGGCTTATACTCGAGTCAGTACGTTTTCCCAGTTTTTTGTGGCAACATTAGGTACCTCGGCTTATACTCGGGTCGGCTTATACTCGAGTATATACGGTAACTATATAATATACTATAATATACTCCGTAAGTCAGTGTTACTAGTTTAGTCATTTTTATTATTTGGGGGTATTACCCTTAGAGATGGACAGGCGGCATTCAAATATTTTTAAGGTAAATAATATGGAGGTGCACCGAATGGAAATCTTGTTGCTGAAACCAAACCGAAAATGTAAATATATATATACAGGGCTTTTTTTCTCAGAAAATAGGTGCAGGAACCTTTTTTTAAGCCACCCTTGTCTCCACCCCCTACCCACCTCCAAGTACCTTCCCTTGGTTCCGCCCCCTACCTACCTCCCAGTACCACCCCTTTTAGAGAATACAGAACCAAGTATTCTTTTGTGGTGCTAAGTCATTTTTGCAAAGTTTGTTAACAATAACAAAAAAAGCAGTAAAATAGATCCCCTAAAGCCAGCAACAATAGCTCCCCTGAGCAACAATAGACCTCCATACCAGAAACACTAGATCCCCCAGCGATAACAGATCCACCCAGCAACAATAAATCTCCCCCCAGCGACAATAGACTCCACCCCAGCAACAATAGATCCCCCAGCAATGGTAGACCCCTCCAGCAACAAGATCTCCACCTAGACTCCACCCCAGCAACACAAGATCCCCAGAAATAGTAGGCCCACCCCAGCAATAATATATTACCCCCAGCAACAATAGATTCCTCACACAAAATTATAGCCCCAGCAATAATAGATCCACCCCAGCAACAACAGATCTTCCAGCAGCCAGAAACAATGGACCTCTCCCTCAAAAGTAGATCCCTCCCAGCAACAATTGACCCCTCAGCAACATAAGACGCTCCCTAGCAACAATAGACCCCCATGCAAAAATAGATCCCTACCAGTTACAATAGATCCCCCAGCAGTCAGCATCAAAGACCCTCCAGCACCCCTTGCCATTACATACATTAGTGCTGGAGGTGCCGGAACTGCATTCCCCCCCACGTTCCTCCTGAAAAAAAGCCCTGTATGTATATATATATATATATATATTGAGCAAAATTATAAACTCAACACTTTTGTGTTTGCCCCTATTTATCATGAGCTGAACCTAAAGATCTATGACTTTTTCTATGTACACAAAAGGCCTATTTCTCTCAAATATTGTTCACAAATCTGTCTCAATCTGTGTTAGTGAGCACTTCTCCTTTGCCGAGATAATCCATCCAACTCACAGGTGTGGCATATCCAGATACTGATTAGACAGAATGATTATTGCACAGGTGTGCCTTAGGCCCTTTTCACACTGGGGCGGGAGGTGCGCTGGCGGTATAGCGTCACTATTTTTAGCGGCACTATACTGTTGGATTTGCGGCAGAATTGCGGAGGTATATGGCCGGTTTTAACCCCCGCTAGTGGCCAAAAAAGGGTTAATACCACCGGCAATGCGCCTCTGCAGATCAGGGCCGCCATCAGGGGGTATAGACAGTACACCTGTAAGGGGCCCGGATTGCATCCCCCCCTTTTTTTTTGTAAGGCTCCCAGAGGTCCCCAGAGGCCCAGAGGTTGTTCTTCGTCAGCACCTAAAGCCCCCCCCGCTCCTCAATTCGTGGCACCCCCGCTTCTCAATTGGCAGATGCCCCCCCGCTTCTCAATTTGCGGTGGCAGCACCCCCCCTCCGGTTCTCCTCTGCTCCAGGGGGCCCATGCCTGAAGCTGTGTAAGGGGCCCCAAAATTCCTTATGGCGGCCTTGGCTGTTATAGCTGCAAAGGGTGGGCCAACTCAATATAGAACCCTACGGACTAAGACTGGGATGCCATTTAAATTCATGTGCGTGTAAGGGCAGGCGTCCCAATACTTTTGGCAAAATAATGTATGTCTGAACAAATCATTGGTGGCTCTGCCAAACGCGGTGTTGGCCCAGAACCGTGCAGGCACCATGACATGGAAGATCAGTCAGCCATGGGTCCAGGAACCCCTAACAACCTCTGGAGGGACCCTGGGGAACCTTGGTTGGGAATGGCTACTGAGTTGAACTCCCCTGAGAAGGCCATAAGACCTTATTCGCCACTTGCTGAACGATTTCAGTGAGCTTTATGTTCTGGCAGGACGTGTAGGTACTAAATGTTATTACTACGCAGCTTACCATCGCTCTGCACGGTGCTGTAGTTTTCATGGGCATAGGCAATGCTCTGCTAAAAAGCTGCATATATCGTTTTTTTCCAACGAGTAATCTTCCTCTCTGATAGCATGCCAGCTGATTACATTGCAGCAAATATGACTACATTTGTTACAGCGTAATAGCTGTGAACTTCTAATTAAGGAAGACATGGCAGCACAATTGCTCTTACATTGCAACAAAGTTACAGAGGAGATAAAGGGTAAATATGATATTACACAGCCCAAGGGAGTCTTGGGTGTGACCTGAAGATATATAAAGATACATGCACCCTATTCATCCCGTATTTGCATTCTTTATTGCTGGCATGTGCAAGAAGTACAGTATACAAACAGAAAAAAAACTCTGTGCTTAGGTATATCCTTACAGTGCAGCTGCTAACACCAACACAGCTTGTAATAGTAAACTCAATATAAATATGTATCAAAGAATAGTGCAGCGCTGTATCATATGAATCATAACGATAATAAATGATGTTGTGTTTATATGTTCTCAGAAAACAATTAGCATAACAAATTTGCATAGAAAAATAATAAATAATATACAGTTTGCGGTGCGTAGATGACGTTACTCCCGAAGGCCCCAGCCAACACGTTTCGTCACGGGTGACATCGTCGGGGGGGGGGGGGGGCGGGGGCGAACGAACATTGGGTCTGCGGAATTGTGTGATCGGTAGAAGAGTTCTATTTCCGGTGGATTTCTTTCTCTGCACTTGCACTTTGGAAATTTCTTCTTTTTTTAGGATCTATGGGACTTTTTTGATATAACATTATTTTTGAGACATTGCTTATTATTTATTATTTTTCTGTGCTAATTTTTCAATAAATCATTTAACCACTTAAGGCCCGGCTCATGTAGATTTACGTCGGCAGAATGGCACGGACAGGCATAATCACATACCTGTACGTCCCCTTTAAATGCCTGCCGTGCGCTCGCGACCCTGCCGCCTTCCCCGTGAGTCGGACCGCGGGTCCCGCGGACTCGATCGCCGCGGGCGTCCTCGCGATCGTCTCACGGAGGTACCGTATATCGAGTATAAGCCGACCCGAATATAAGCCGAGGCACCCAATTTTACCATTAAAAATTGGGAAAACGTATTGACTCGAGTATAAGCCTAGGGTGTCCATTTGCATGCCTCACTGTGCCTCACTTTGCCTCACTGTGTCCATGTGCATGCCTCACTGTGCCCATGCCTCACTGTGCCCATGCCTCACTGTGTCCATGACTAGACTGACGTTTAACATGTGAGTCTATGGAAGGGGTGCCCGGTTTGAAAAATCGCTGCTCCCAGGCCGTAGGTCCCCCAGACAACAAACTTTGCACACTTGTAGAAGAGCAATAGGGCTACATGTGTGCCAAGTTTCGGGTCCAGGGACCCTACGTCCGGCCGATAACGGGACCCCAAATTCACCAGAGAAATTACCGTTTAACATGGGAGTCTATGGAAGGGGTGCCCGGATTTAAAAAATTGGTGCTCCCCGGCCGTAGGTCCTCCGGACAACAAACTTTGCACGCTTGTAGAGGAAGAGTGAGGCTACATGTGTGCCAAGTTTGGCCGGTACCTGGTCCGGTACCTGGTCCCCAAAGTCCGGGAGATCAGGCGCAAAAAGGGGACTCGAGTATAAGCCAAGGGGGGCATTTTCAGCACAAAAAAATGTGCTGAAAAACTTGGCTTATACTCGAGTATATACGGTACATCTCCCCGCTCTGCCTAGTGACAATGACACGGATCTCCGCTCCGTGTACTCGGAGTGAAGATCAGTGTCATGTGACACACAGCCCATCCCCCCTACAGTAAGAAACACTCAATAGGGAACACTTAACCCCTACAGCACCACCTAGTGGTTAACCCCTTCACTGCCAGTGTAATTTTCACAGTGCAGGGGGGCCCCGACTTACGAACGCCCGAGTTACGAACTTCTCCTACTTACGAACCGGGCGCTGCGGGGACCCTCTGCCATTTTGGGCGGACCGTCTGCTGTTCTGCGCAAAGCGCGGCCAGACGGAGCCTCGGCAAATGTCGGAAATGTCCGTAATTGGCCGCACATGCGCAGAACGGCATTCAACGGAACATCGGAAAACATCGGAAATGTCCGTAATTTCCGGTCTGCGCATGCGTGGCCGACTTACGAACATTTCAGATTTACAAACAGGAGGAAAGTCCCTAACGGGTTCGTAACCCGGGGACCCCCTGTAACCAGTGCATTTTTACAGCACTGATCGCTGTAAAAATGAAAATGGTCCCAAAAATGTGCCAAAAGTGTCCGATGTGTCCGCCATAATCTCGCAGTCACGATAAAAATCGCTGATCGCCGCCATTACTAGTAAAAAAAAAAATTATTAGTAAAAATGCCATAAAACTATCCCCTATTTAGTAGAAGCTATAACTTTTGCGCAAACCAATCAATAAACGCTTATTGCGATTTTTTTTACCAAAAATATGTAGAAGAATACGTATCGGCCTAAACTGAGGAAATTTTTTTTTTAGATATTTTTGGGGGATATTTATTATAGCAAAAAGTTAAAAATATTGAATTTTTTTCAAAATTGTCGCTCTATTTTTGTTTATAGCGCAAAAAATAAAAACCGCAGAGGTGATCAAATACCGCCAAAAGAAAGCTCTATTTGTGGGAAAAAAAGGACATCAATTTTGTTTGGGAGCCACGTCGCACGACCGCGTAATTGTCAGTTAAAGCGACGCAGTGCCGAATCACAAAAAGTGGCCTGGTCATTGAACAGCAAAATGGTCCGGGGCTGAAGTGGTTAATATTGTTGTAATTCAATATTATTATTGTTATAGCACTATTCTTTTATATAAGATGTACAGTATGTTGCCGCCATTAAAACAATTTTCAGTGTTCTGCCAAGGCTCCCAATGTAATCCTTATTTACTCCAGATGATATGCTTACACTCGCTGCCAGATAAAATCATAAACTATAGGGCAATTCTACCCAAGTGAAGCAAATCGGTATTCATGCTATCCAGCAAACACTGCAGTTGTGCTGCAGAAATAGGAAGAGATAGCCCGACCGCCGCACATTTCACCCGGACCGAGTGGTTACAAGGTAAAAGCAGCCTCAGCTCGATTCATCCAGACCACATTCCCAACATGGTTCACCCCACGCCCTGGGGCTTAATCATGATCTCCAGTCATGAAATCCTGGGTTGATCCCCCTGTTCTTTATCTTCCCCTCCTGTCCATGTCCCCAATGCAGCTGAGGATTCTGCAAAGCAGTGTTGGCAGCTCTGCACATTCTGAGTTTCTATGCTGAACATTTCCTCCCTATCACATCTGAACAGCCCATGTGACTATAGAGTCACCCATGTGGGTGTATACACCGTGGCAGCCCACTCCCTCCTTCCTTCTCCATGCCCACTAACCAGCTAAACACAATGGGGGTGGGATATTAATTGTAGATTAATGGGGGCTTCTCCTCCCTCTTATTCTAAGACACAGGCTGGATGGGCGTGACACAGCCTGTAACTGTCAGAAATCCGCCCACACTGTGTTATTGCCAAAAATTTGAAAAAGATTTGATTTCAAATGTATATTTGTATGACAATTTAAAACAGTTTATTGATATTAATTATTTATTTTTACTCGGTATTCCAAAGGCTGTTTATTTTATTTAATCTTGAACATGTGACCAGCAGCAGAGGGCTACAAGCTCCTCCTGCTTACGTTTCTCTGCAGACAGGCTGGGAGAGAGCTGGGTCATGTGACAGCTGGATATCCATTAGGAAAAAGGTACTTAGATGTTTTTATAATTAAAATAATTACTTTGCCGTCATCCACATACAGAAATAGAGGGGAGGATGTAAATTACACAGTGTGGGTTTATTATTACTTTAACTACTTGCCCATCGGGCACTTTCACCTCCTTCCTGCCCAGGCCACTTTTCAGCTTTCAGCGCTGTCACACTTTGAATGACAATTGCGCGGTCATGTAACACTGTACCCAATGTACTGCATTTAATCACCATTGTTTTTTTTTATTTTTTTGCTAAACAAATTAAAAAAGACCAAAAATGTTGAAAAAAAAAAAAAGTTTTTCATAGTTTGTTATAAAGTTTTGCAAACAGGTAATTTTTATTTTTCACTGATGTGCACTGATGAGGCTGAACTAATGGGCACTGATAGGCGGCACTGAAAAACATTAATAGGTAGCACTGATAAGCAGCACTGATGGGTGACACTGATGAAGAGGCACCGATTGGCAACAATGGTGGGCACTGATTGGCAGCACTGGTGGGCACTGTTGGGACTGCACTGAAAATCAGGACACTGTCAGCGTGAGAATGCTGATAACCTGCTTCTGTTTGCATCCATGATCAGCTGTCATTGGACACAGCTGATCAAGTGGTAAAGGGCCGCTGTGATTGACCCTTTACCGCGACCTGTAATCAGCTGAGTCCTAAGGACACAGCGACCACAGAGCGTGCTGGCACGTAGGCAGCGCAATCACAGGAGGACATCCATGGACCCCTCCAGAGACAATGTAAGCCCATGCTGTAGCCATCTTTCGGCTATAGAACGGGCGGGAAGAGGTTAATTTTTTTTTTTTTTTTTTACATTTGCCTAGATCAGTGGTTGTCAACATCAGTGGCAATGTCCCTTTAACACAAACCAGTTATCGTCTCTCCTCTCCTCACAATGTCAGAACGGCACAAGCCGACGCGTTTCGTCTAAAGAGACATCATCTGGGGTCATATGATGTCTCTTTAGACGAAACGCATCGGAACGAGCCCTGCTGATGTCATTGTGTTACCCAAAAAACTCAATTTTAAGCGGTTGATCCACTTTCTAAATGTAAGTGTTTCCAATTTTCTGTAAAAAAAAAAAATATGTTTATATGGATTCACACTATGTGGAGTATTTTCTTTTTTGGTCATGTCATTTTGAATACTTGAGAGGATTTGGTCTGAAAAGTTGGCTGCCTCTGAGGACTGCTTCTCGATGACATCTCTTGACCAATTGGATTGTCTTACAACTTGATCTGGAGCCCAGACGTGGAGGTCCCATATTTTGGTGGTTCCACCATAAGCCTTGTTGACTCACTGATTTGAAAACACAAAAAGGGTTAGGTATATGGAGAGCTCATCCAATATATAATTTTTCAGTGATGCCTATACAGGATATAAATTTAGTTATCTGCTGCCAGATTTTTTAAATTAGAATACCTGGATATAAAGGTGTATATCACTTAAAGAGCCTCTGAATAGTGGAAAGCATATGTGAAAAAGTATGGAAGTAAAGTATGGAAGTAAAGAAAGCAAATTTAATAGTAATGAAAAAAACACCATATAATAAACACCTAATGTAAAATAAGACTAGTCAAAAATGGAACTTTAAACAGGGGTGGCCACCCAATCGACCATACACATCACAAACATGCATCCGCTAAAGATCTTGTATATACTACCGGTATTGAGAAAAAGTCATAAATGCTCTTGGTTATTAATATGTAGCTAATGATGAACTGAGTTCATTCTATGTATGGAGCATGTTAAAAAAGCTGTTCATGAGTGGATCTGCTGGTTTGGACATAAGTATGCCGGTGATATTACACACAGATTGGCGTGGTGAGGGTGTCACAGGGCTGGGTTTGAGCATGTAAACACTTCAACCGGTATTATGGGCAAAGATTGATGTCATTTTTGACTAGTCTTATTTTACATTAGGTGTTTATTATATGGTGTTTTTTTCATTACTATTAAATTTGCTTTCTTTACTTCCATAATTGCAGTTTACTTATATTTAGTCCATATAATTAACTGAGCCTTGTTGAAGAATACTGTCTGTTGGGGACTCCCGATTCCCCAAATCTCTCTCTTTTTTAGACATGTGCACACTGAAATATTTCGTTTCGGAATTTCGTTTTCGTCCAAAAAATAAATTTATTTAGTTACTCCCGAAATTCGTTTTTATTTATTTCGTTTTTCGTTAAAAATAGCATTCGTCCAAAAATCTGAATTAATTAAGGTCGAATCTGTCATTGAAGGCTTATGGTGTCTGTCGAATGTTCAAAGAAGATTCGACGGAGCAGCAAAACTGTATGACTCTGCAATCATACATTTCCGGTCAAATGTTCTGCCTACAAGCAGTGATCTTTTCTTTCTATGTCGAATCTTTTCTCTCTATAATGTCGAATCTTTTCTCTCCTATGTCGAATCTTTTCTCTCTATAATGTCAAATCTTTTCTCTCCTATGTCGAATCTTTTCTCTCTATAATGTCAAATCTTTTCTCTCTTATGTCGAATCTTTCCTCTCCTATGTCGAATCTTTCCTCTCCTATGTCGAATCTTTCCTCTCCTATGTCGAATCTTTTCTCTCCTATGTCGAATCTTTTCTCTCCTATGTCGAATCTTTCCTCTCCTATGTCGAATCTTTCCTCTCCTGTGTCGAATCTTTTCTCTCCTATGTCGAATCTTTTCTCTCCTATGTCGAATCTTTTCTCTCCTATGTCGAATCTTTCCTCTCCTATGTCGAATCTTTCCTCTCCTATGTCGAATCTTTTCTCTCCTATGTCGAATCTTTCCTCTCCTATGTCGAATCTTTCCTCTCCTATGTCGAATCTTTTCTCTCCTATGTCGAATCTTTCCTCTCCTATGTCGAATCTTTTCTCTCCTATGTCGAATCTTTTCTCTCCTATGTCGAATCTTTCCTCTCCTATGTCGAATCTTTCCTCTCCTATGTCGAATCTTTCTCTCCTATGTCGAATCTTTTCTCTCTATAATGTCAAATCTTTTCTCTCCTATGTAGAATAATCTTGGACTAATAGAGTTAAGGTTAGGCACATTCGACCACAGGTTCGATAGACACAGATTGTTATTGTCAGCGTCACGTCGAATCTCCTATCTATATCGAACTGTTGTAGCAACGAAAACGAAAATAAAGCATTTGTTTATGTCGAATCTTTCGGTTTTCGGATTCTGTGCTTTCGTTTTCGTTTGTTAAAACGATAACGAAAATAGCTGAAATTCGGACGAAAATGCATTCGGACGAAAACGAATGCACATGTCTACTCTTTTTCACATTTGTTGACTCACTGAGCATATGCCCATTTGAGTCCTCTCACTCCGGTAAGCCTCCTCACTAACCGGTGGTGGGTCTATTGTCTGTGTCTTCCCTTCAACATTGATGTCACGTGGAATACCACTTCTATTTACACCATTTGTTTTCACCGTCCATTCAAAGACTGTTATGTCAATGTTCCCACTACAGACTGCTGAGGTCCGCACATCATATACCAAGGGGGCCACATGTTGGGCAGCAGGGGCCTAGAGTTCCATATGGGCAAAGTATTGCTTTCTAGCTGTGTCAGCATCTAAAACTTCTGTCACCTCGGTAATAGCTGCGAGATGCTCACAGAAAAGGTTTTCTCACTCCCTGGGACCTGCCGGGTGTTTTCTTTCATGTGAAACTAAAGAATAATGATGAGTTAAGTTGCAGAAAGTGATGCACGGTTTGCGGTCTGTTTATCGCCGTGGATCAGGAGACTTTGCCGTGGCAAATGAGGTGAGAGTTCTGGTGAAGTTTTCCATCTGCTTTAAATTGATTGATTTATTTCACTTCAATTACTCTTGATATTTAGATCGGAGTGATATGCCGGGGGGGATTAAGGAGCTGCTGCAGACTGAACAGAGGGAGGGAGGAGGGTGGAAAGCCTACTGGGTCTTCACAGCAAAGTGAGATCTCCCCCCCACAATCACACCCCGAACAAGCAGAGAGTACGGAAGAATAATATCCTTCTTTGGAACCAGAAAGGTCTTAATCTTGTGAATGTTTGGTGGGGAATTATACAGACCCTACAAGCCAGTGACTCCAGTTGCTTGGCTTTTGGCCTATGCTGGCCTTTCTCAACCTATCTACCCCAGAGGAACCCTTAAAACTACTTCCAGGTCTTGGGAAACCCTTGCTAAGGGTAGTTCATTAGGTACAGTATACTATAAATCAGTGGTCTCCAAACTGTTGCTTGGGCACTGGATATGGCCCTTCACTTGCCCTTATCGGGCCCTTGGGGCACTATTTAATTCACAGACACCAACAATGGGGCATAATTCCTCCCACTGACACCAGTGATGGGGCACTATTCCTCCCACTGACACTAATAATGGGGGACTATTTCTCCCACTAACACCAATGATGGGGCACTATTCCTCCCACTGACACCAATGATGGGGCACTATTCCTCCTACTGACACCAATGATGGGGCACTATTCCTCCCACTAACACCAATGATGGGGCACTATTCCTCCCACTGACACCAATGATGGTGACACCGGGCAGGGAAAATGGCTAATTGGGCCCAATTTTGACATTTTCACTTAGGGGTGTACTCACTTTTGTTGCCAGCGGTTTAGACATTAATGGCTGTGTGTTGAGTTGTTTTAAGGGGACAGAAAATTTACACTGTTCTACAAGCTGTACACTCACTACTTTACATTGTAGCAAAGTGTCATTTCTTCAGTGTTGTCACATGAAAAGATAGAATAGAATATTTACAAAAATGTGAGGGGTGTACTTACTTTTGTGAGATACTGTGTAAAGGAAAGATAAAAGGAAGGATTAGGTAACTATATTGTGAAAAACTGGGGATAAGTATCAAGTACAATACAAAATTGTTTAATTCACTTTCTTGTCTTAATCACAATGAGCAGAAATCTGAAATGACACATTTTTTTCATGACGCCCATGTCCTATAGGTCCGCTGTGCTGTGTGAGATGTCCTGCAGCAGGTGTGAGTCTGCCCTCATTATCTACTTCCATTCTTGCAGCGTTGTCTCATTACGGAGGCAGATGGAGTCAGCTTCAGCTGTTCTGTTTCTGTTTTCTTTTCTACTGACAGAGTCACGCAGGCAGAAGAAATGCAGCACCTGCGTTGCTGAGATGGAGCTGCAGATGTTGGGGAACGACGTTCTCCCTTTCGCTTTGTGTCATCAACGTTGGTTGGAGGCTACAGCATATCGCTGACATATGTATGCTCCCCTCCAGCTATTTTTTCCCCCAACAATTGGAAAACCTACAGTATGTGGTATCAATTTTACCTGCAAAATTATTTTGTTTGTTATTCTTGTGATTTACATACACTCACCACACTGCGTAGACAGCAGGTGACACCTCCATATCCTGATTTTGGCAATTTGGATCTTGATTGCTCACGCAGATACAGCTTGCCAGTTACTCTTCTGATCCAGCAATTAGCTTCCCTTGCACCGATTCACACAGGGAAGCCCTATTTTTAAAGAGAACTATAGGAATTTTGTTTATTTTAGAATCATACTTACTGTCCCCCGCCGGCTCCAAGGCTGAGAACCAAGCGATCAAACACCGCCGATCGCTCGGTTCTCAGAGCTCCCTGAGCAGAGAGTTGGTGATGGTCAGTCACTGCTGTATGCTCTGCCCCTCTAGCACTCACTGAAGCACTGAGCTATGAAGGGGGCGGGAGCGGCCAGCTCAGGCTCTCAGCGGCTCACTGAGAGGCTGAGCTAGGTGCTGGCCCAGGCATATGGGCGGTTCTCAACCATATGCTTGCGATCTTTCCTGAGACTGGACCGGCTCTGTGACGTTAGCTGACAACAGGTTTCAGCTCGCTGTCTGTTGAAAACTGGCCACAGGAGTGCAGAATGGACTGCACTCCTGTGATCCACAGGAGCAGTACAGCCAAACAAGTCCATTCAAAGTTCCTTTTTTAACTGAAGCCCTGATGAAGGGGGAAGTTTTTCTGACCCCCGAAACATTTTGCCTGTTTTTTAGTACAAAATAATATATGAATTTGGACTCTTTTATCCTTTGGTCATTTGTGTATGTTTTTTTTATGATTTGGCAATGTGACAGTCCTTTGATAGCAAGGTATTTTCAGGGCTGGGCTCTTGCTACTTAACGAGCAGCTCTTTTCCTCCAGTGCTCAGAAGCTGCTCAGCTGTCGGTTAATTACCAGCCACTTGTTGTTACCACAGTGACTCTTCTGGTAACCATTAACCTGCCTCATTAGTCCAGCCTACAGCCAGACCCTTTTTGCTATTTAAGCAGCTTAGCTAATTTCTTCCTTGCTTAAGCATGGTCTATGATCTCTAGTGCGTTCCTTCCTTTGCTCCTGTGTATGACTTGGTCTGGCTGACTTCCATTCCGATTCCCGTTCTTTATTTTTGCTCCTGACTATGCTGATTTCTGGTTTCCTAATCCCAGCTCGTCTGATTACCTATACCCACTCTGACATCCAAACCCTGGCTTTTTTTTTTTACTACGTTCCTGAACGGTGTTATTTTTGCCATTTCATTAAAGGTGTTGTTTTAACTGCACTTTCTGCCTCCGTCTGGTTTATGTTTCCTGACAGGTATACTCACAGATTCCCACTCCCTTGCAGCATGCCCACTGCAGAAGTTTACCCTGCCTAAGCTGCGGTGTTTGTGCACGTTGGCCACTTCTCAGGCTGAGCACTGTCACATGGAAAAGGTCATAAATCACTCCTGTATCTGGAAACCATTGTTCTGTTTCAAAAGTCATGCCTCCTGTTCATTTATTATTTGTCACAGTCAAGTTTGGAGACCAGTAGCTATAGCAGTAGAGAGGCTGCCACCGACCAGCTGGATTAGTATACAAGCAAGTCACCCTGGCAGATGACACGGGCTTACCTGAGGTGCGTAGTCTAAGCACCAACCGGTATTCACCAGAGCTCCTGATGGTGGGGATGGGTTTTGCTGAGTGTTAGTACCAGGTTGTGGTCCTCTGGATCACCCCACCAGGGGGTGAGCAAGCCCAGGTCCAGTAGATGATATAGCAGGTAGGAATCAAGCAGAAGTGTAGTCAGTAAACAAGCCAAAGGTCGGTACTGAGTGGTTGCAGGTAGGGATCACGCGAAAGCCTATTCGAGGAACAAGGCAACGGTCGGTAATAAGTGGAGTGGTAGTAAAGATAAGACAGCTTTAGGTACACAAAAGAGCAAGATCTCGGCTGGAGAGTGCACAATAATCTGGCAAACAGGAAGTGCAGAGACATGGCCTAAATAGAAAGTTCATGGGAGGAGCAAAAAGTTCCAGGTTCACCAGAAACAAGGCACAAGCCAAGGTTATCCAAGGCTTTAGACAGGATTCTTTCCAACATCTCAAGTGGCTCAGCAAGGAGAGCTACTGTTCTTATGCAGGATTTTGTATAATGGAGACATAACCCGATTTTGCTAGTTTAATACTTTTCTTTAGGTCCTTTGCAGATAGGGTCATTTTCCCACTGGCTGGGAAGGGGTCAACATCAGGGACAATAAAAAAAGGTTAAATCTGTGCCTAACAGTGCTTGGTGCATTCACTGTGTGCTGTTTTTACTAAGGGATGTGTCGGTTTATATTCCCTGCTTTGCAGAGAAACAGAAACCAGCACATCCCTGGCTGACAGGACAGAGCTATGTATTAGTTACATTCCCAGAGCTCTGTCCTGTCTTCCTCTTCACCAATCAGTGGGTGCCCGTCATCAGTAGTGATGAGCCGAACACCCCCGGGTTCGGTTCGCACCAGAACCCGCGAACGGACCGAAAGTTCGTACGAACATTAGAACCCTATTAAATACAATGGATGCGAACGTTCGAATTCTAAAGTGCTAATTATAACAACTATTATGCATGTTATTGTCCTAAAAAGGGTTTGGGAACCCGGGTTGTGCACCAGGGGACATGTATCAATGCAAAAAGAAGTTTTAAAAACGGTCGTTTTTCGGGAGCAGTCATTTTAATGATGCATAAAGTGAAAAAAAAAAGTCAAATATTCCTTTAAATATCGTACCTGGGGGGTGTCTAAAGTATGCCTGTGAAGTGCCACGTGTTTCCCGTGTTTAGAACTGTCCCTGCACAAAATGACACTTCTAAAGGAAAAAAAAGCCATTTAAAACTGCTTGCGGCTTTAATGTAATGTCTGGTCCCGGTAATATGGATGAAAATCTTTAAGAAAAATGGCATAGCTACCCCATGACCCCCCCCCCCCTACCCCAGCCCATTACCAGCCCCTTTGGGTCTTGTATGGATATTAAGGGGAACCCCGCACATAAAATAAAAAAGGCCCTATATACTCTGAACAGCCGTATACAGGCGGTGCATACAAGACAGGGACTTGGTAGGTTTGTTCTTATGTAGAATCTGTTTGTAATTTTGAACAGGTACATTGTTGAAGTGTAGCTCCAGCCCAAAAATCTATTTTTAAACTTTTTGGAAAACATAGGTAAGGGTTATCACCCCTGTAACATTTGTTTTGCTGTCTGTGCCCCTGTTCAGAACATTTCACCTCACTTTCCGTCCCAATGACAACTGTTTTTGAAATGTGGTGTTTTTCTTGAAACAAGGATTGCTGATAAAGCATCAGTACAGAGGAGACACCTTTCTCCCATATTTATTCTTACAGGAGAGAATTTTCCTTCCTAGTGGTAGATTTCCTCTCACTTCCTGTTGTCTTCTTGCGTTTGCAAGTAGGAGTCGTTTGTAAGTTGGATGTTTGAAAGTAGGGACCTGCCGTATATACTCTGCAGAAATAGGCCCCTTAGTTGTTGGTGTTGGCACAACACTGTAAGCACTCACAGTTACTCTTGGTTGGTGCTGGAACGCCCTGCTGTCAACTATTATATCAGGAATTTTAATTACATATAATTGTTGAACAGTGGTAGTAAAAATTGGGCCTTTGATGGTGGTGCTGGTGCCACAACACTGTAAGCCCTGACAGTTACTCTTGGTGGGTGCAGCAATGGGCCCTGCTGTGAATTATTAGATCAAGAATTGTAATTACATGCCCCTTTTGAACAGGGGCTGAAAAATTGGGCCTTTCGTGGTGGTGGTGGCGTTGCCACAACACTGTAAGCCCTCAGAGTTACTCTTGGTGGGTGCAGCAATGGGCCCTGCTGTGAATTATTAGATCAAGAATTGTAATTGCATGCCCCTGTTGAACAGGGGCTGAAAAATTGGGCCTTTCGTGGTGGTGGTGGTGGTGGTGTTGCCACAACACTGTAAGCCTTCAGAGTTACTCTTGGTGGGTGCAGCAATGGGCCCTGCTGTGAATTATTAGATCAAGAATTGTAATTGCATGCCCCTGTTGAACAGGGGCTGAAAAATTGGGCCTTTGGTGGTGGTGGTGCTGGTGATGGTGGTGCTGGTGCCACAACACTGTAAGGCCTGACAGTTACTCTTGGTGGGCGCAGCAATGGGCCCTGCTGTGAATTATTAGATCAAGAATTGTAATTACATGCCCCTTTTGAACAGGGGCTGAAAAATTGGGCCTTTCGTGGTGGTGGTGGTGGTGGCGTTGCCACAACACTGTAAGCCCTCAGAGTTACTCTTGGTGGGTGCAGCAATGGGCCCTGCTGTGAATTATTAGATCAAGAATTGTAATTGCATGCCCCTGTTGAACAGGGGCTGAAAAATTGGGCCTTTCGTGGTGGTGGTGGTGGTGTTGCCACAACACTGTAAGCCCTCAGAGTTACTCTTGATGGGTGCAGCAATGGGCCCTGCTGTGAATTATTAGATCAAGAATTGTAATTACATGCCCCTTTTGAACAGGGGCTGAAAAATTGGGCCTTTCGTGGTGGTGGTGGTGGTGGCGTTGCCACAACACTGTAAGCCCTCAGAGTTACTCTTGGTGGGTGCAGCAATGGGCCCTGCTGTGAATTATTAGATCAAGAATTGTAATTGCATGCCCCTGTTGAACAGGGGCTGAAAAATTGGGCCTTAGGCACTGGTGGCACAACACTACAACCCCTCACAGATACTGTACTTGGAGCACAGCAATGAGCCCTGTTGCAAAGTATTGCTTCAAAAATTGTAATGACACGCCCCTGTTAAACAGGGGCTGAAAAATTGGGCCTTAGGCACTGGTGCCACAACACTCCAACCCCTCACAGATACTGTACTTGGAGCACAGCAATGAGCCCTATGGCAAATTATTGCTAAAAAAATTGTAATTACACGCCCCTGTAAAACAGGGGCTGAAAAATTGGGCCTTAGCCACTTGTGGCGGCACCCATAAACAAAAATGATCTTCCAAGCTATCATCATCAATCGTATCATTGAGGACTCGGAGGAGGAGGATAGCCAGTCAACATAACAGCACAGGCACTCAGCATCAGCATCAGTCTTGAAGGGATGTGACATGTTAAAATCAATTAGTCTGTTATATCAGCATCAGGTGTGTGGTAGCTGGTGGTGATCCAAGACTGGTTCATCTTGATGAAAGTCAGTCGATCAACCGAGTCGGTGGACAGGCGCACCCTGTGATCCGTGACAAATCCTCCAGCAGCACTGAATGTGCGTTCCGAAAGAACGCTGGATGCAGGACAGGCCAGTAGCTCAATTGCATACTGTGCAAGCTCTGGCCAGTGATCCATCCTCAAGACCCAGTAAGCCAGAGGATTTTCGGTGGGGAAGGTGTCCAAGTCTGACCTTGCCCCTAGATATTCCTGCACCATGTTTATCAGACGCTGGCGATGGTTGCTGGAACCGATCATACTTTGGGGCTGCGGACTAAAGAATTGTCTGAACGCATCGGTCAGACGGCCACCTTCCCCACCGCTCCTTCTTTGACTGGCCGAAGCCTCAGCAACTCGTTGTCCAGGACCAGGAGTTTGTAACCTCCCAGTCTCTGGGAACGCGTTGCACAGACCTTTCTGCAAGGCCTCCCGGAGTTGTCTCATCCTCTGCTCCCTCTGCGACGGTAACATAAGGTCCGCAACCTTACCCTTGTACCGTGGATCAAGGAGAGTGGCCAGCCAGTAATGGTCCCTCTCCTTGATCCGAAGAATACGAGGATCCTTCCGCAGACTTTGCAGGATCAGGGAGGCCATGCAGCGTAGGTTTGCTGAGGCATTCGCTCCGGAGTCCTCTGGGTCACTAAGGACGACATGATCCGCAGCCACCTCCTCCCAGCCACGTACAAGTCCACTGATTTCTTGGGACTGTAAATCATCCCTAAAAGACTGCTGCTGATGATGCTGAGTGCCAGCCTCCACCTCCATGCTGACACAATCCTCCTCCTCCTCCTCCTCCTCCTCCTCCTCTTCCTGTGCGATGGGTGGGACAGAAGGAACACTGTCTGGGTAAAGGGGGCCTTGAGAGGCAAGGAAGTCCTCCTCTTCCTGCCTCTGTTCTGCCTCAAGTGCCCTGTCCATTATTCCACGCAGCGTGTGCTCCAACAGGTGGACAAAAGGTACAGTGTCACTGATGCATGCACTGTCACTGCTCACCATCCTCGTGGCCTCCTCAAATGGTGCCAGGACAGTGCATGCATCCCTGATCATGCCCCACTGGCGTGGAGAAAAAAAACCAAGCTCCCCTGACCCTGTCCTGGTGCCGTAGTCGCACAGGTACTCATTGATGGCCCTCTGCTGCGTGTGCAGCCGCTGCAGCATGGCCAACGTTGAGTTCCACCTGGTGGGCATGTCACATATAAGGCGGTTCTTGGGCAGGTTCAACTCCTTTTGCAGCTCAGCCAGGCGAGCACTGGCATTATAAGATCTGCGGAAATGCACACAGACTTTCCTGGCCTGCCTCAGGACATCCTGTAAGCCCGGGTACCTGCCCAAGAACCGCTGCACCACCAGGTTAAGGACGTGAGCCACACAGGGCACATGGGTCAGTTGTCCCTGTCGGAGGGCGGAGAGGAGGTTGGTGCCATTGTCGCAAACCACCATTCCTGGCTTAAGCTGGCGTGGCGTCAACCACCTCTCGGCCTGGCCCTGCAGAACAGACAGGACCTCTGCATCAGTGTGGCTTCTGTCCCCCAAACACACCAGCGCAAGCACGGCATGGCATCTTTTTGCCTGCGTACTTGCATAGCCCCGTGAACGGCTACGGAGCACCGCTGGTTCATAGGACAAACCACAGGAAGAGGCCATGGAGGAAGAAGAAGAGGAGGGGGTGGAGGAGAGAGGTGTGTCACAACCAGTAGTAGCATTTTGGAGGCGTGGCGGTGGAACAACCTCCAACACTACTGCACCTTGTCCTGCATCCTTCCCAGCTGCCAAAAGAGTGACCCAATGGGCCGTGAAAGAAAGGTAACGTCCCTGTCCATGCCTGCTGGACCATGAGTCAGCGGTAATATGCACCTTACCGCTGACCGCCCTGTCCAGCGAGGCCAAGACATTGCCTTCCACATGCCGGTAGAGAGCCGGAATAGCCTTCCGTGAGAAAAAGTGGCGTTTGGGAACCTGCCACTGAGGAACCGCACATTGCACAAACTCACGGAAGGGGGCCGAGTCTACCAACTGAAAAGGCAGCAGTTGAAGCGCTAGCAATTTAGCCAAGCTAGCATTCAACCGCTGGGCATGTGGATGGCTGGGAGTGAACTTCTTTCGACGGTCCAGCAGCTGGGGCAGGGAAATTTGCCTGCTAGAATCGGACGTCGGTGTACTGCTAGCAGAGTGGCCGCAAGTACTTGGCTGTGACACACCTAATTCTACACCTTCATTCCTCTCAGTGCATGTTTCAGAGAGGACTGAAGTTATAGTGGGGTTGGAGATCCCAGCTGATGCGGTGCAAGGAGAGGTCCGCTTTGTTCTTTGGTGTGGGTCTTTGAGGTAGGCTTGCCAACGAGCTGCATGGCAGGTCAACATATGTCTGGTCAGGCATGTGGTACCCAAGCGGCTGATGTTTTGGCCACGCGATATACGCTTGAGACATATGTTGCAAACAGCAGCTGTGCGATCTGATGCACTAGCCTCAAAAAAGGCCCACACCAAGGAACTTTTTGAATGACGGGCAGAGGCAGCGCCCTGCACAGGCGGAGCTCTGCGGTGTGATTCCGTCGGTGTACTGCCCTTACGCTGGCCACCAAAGGGCATCCTGCCTCGTTGGAGATGTGCCTCCTCCTCATCCTCCTCCTCCTCCTCTCTCCTATTAGGCACCCACGTGGAGTCAGTGACCTCATCATCCCCTCCCTCCTCATCACTGGAGCCAATCTGGCAGTATGCTGCAGCTGCTGGAACATGACTGCCAGATTGGTGTCCTTCTTGAGCATCCCCTCTGTCTGCTCTCACGCTACTGCCTTCCTGTAGCTGGGTTTCATCATCAGACCCTTCGAAACGCTGGGCATCCTCCTGGAGCATGTACCCAACACTGTGCTCAAACAGTTCGGGGGACTCCTCAGGAGGAGGACATGGTGGGTCTAGGGAAGGAGTGACTGATGATGAGTCTGACATTGATACCAGGGAAGAGTACGCTTTGGCAGCTGCTTTGCCAGTACCCTGAGCCTGGGTGAGAGAGGATGAGGAGGAGGAGGAGGGCTTGGTCATCCACTCTACCAAGTCTTCGGCATGATGTGGCTCAACATGTCCAGCTGCCGAAAAGAAGGACAAGCGTGTCCCATGGCCATGTGCTGATGACAATGCACCGCGTCCACGACCAGCACTGTTGCCCCCAGACACAGAGCCTGCTTGCCCTCTTTTATTGCCTCCTGACTGTCTGCCTCTCCTTGTTTGCCTTCCAGACATTCTAATAGATGGCCTGCAGGGAGATGGGAAAAAAGCAATAAGGGCTACCTTCAGGTGTCCTTCTCTGTCCCTTTACTTAAGGATTTCTAAATATGGTTGAGGATGATTGCTTTTGCACAGAATAGCACAACGACAATTTCCCTGACTGTCCAAAAAACAAGGATTTCAAAGATGGTTGATGAGAAATGCTTTAGCACACTATAGCACAAGGAGAATTCCCCTCACTTTCCTTCTTTGTCCCTAGAAACAAGGACTCGCACAGTGAAAGAAACTGACACTCTCCCTACCTAGAGTTTTCTGTCCCTAGAAAAAATGTTTTTTTAAAGCACACTATAGCACAAGGAGAATTCCCCTCACTTTCCTTCTTTGTCCCTAGAAACAAGGACTCGCACAGTGAAAGAAACTGACACTCTCCCTACCTAGAGTTTTCTGTCCCTAGAAAAAATGTTTTTTTAAAGCACACTATAGCACAAGGAGAATTCCCCTCACTTTCCTTCTTTGTCCCTAGAAACAAGGACTCGCACAGTGAAAGAAACTGACACTCTCCCTACCTAGAGTTTTCTGTCCCTAGAAAAAATGTTTTTTTAAAGCACACTATAGCACAAGGAGAATTCCCCTCACTTTCCTTCTTTGTCCCTAGAAACAAGGACTCGCACAGTGAAAGAAACTGACACTCTCCCTACCTAGAGTTTTCTGTCCCTAGAAAAAATGTTTTTTTAAAGCACACTATAGCACAAGGAGAATTCCCCTCACTTTCCTTCTTTGTCCCTAGAAACAAGGACTCGCACAGTGAAAGAAACTGACACTCTCCCTACCTAGAGTTTTCTGTCCCTAGAAAAAATGTTTTTTTAAAGCACACTATAGCACAAGGAGAATTCCCCTCACTTTCCTTCTTTGTCCCTAGAAACAAGGACTCACACAGTGAAAGAAACTGACACTCTCCCTACCTAGAGTTTTCTGTCCCTAGAAAAAATGTATTTTTAAAGCACACTATAGCACAAGGAGAATTCCCCTCACTTTCCTTCTTTGTCCCTAGAAACAAGGACTCGCACAGTGAAAGAAACTGACACTCTCCCTACCTAGAGTTTTCTGTCCCTAGAAAAAATGTTTTTTTAAAGCACACTATAGCACAAGGAGAATTCCCCTCACTTTCCTTCTTTGTCCCTAGAAACAAGGACTCGCACAGTGAAAGAAACTGACACTCTCCCTACCTAGAGTTTTCTGTCCCTAGAAAAAATGTTTTTTTAAAGCACACTATAGCACAAGGAGAATTCCCCTCACTTTCCTTCTTTGTCCCTAGAAACAAGGACTCGCACAGTGAAAGAAACTGACACTCTCCCTACCTAGAGTTTTCTGTCCCTAGAAAAAATGTTTTTTTAAAGCACACTATAGCACAAGGAGAATTCCCCTCACTTTCCTTCTTTGTCCCTAGAAACAAGGACTCGCACAGTGAAAGAAACTGACACTCTCCCTACCTAGAGTTTTCTGTCCCTAGAAAAAATGTTTTTTTAAAGCACACTATAGCACAAGGAGAATTCCCCTCACTTTCCTTCTTTGTCCCTAGAAACAAGGACTCGCACAGTGAAAGAAACTGACACTCTCCCTACCTAGAGTTTTCTGTCCCTAGAAATTTTTTTTTTTTAAAGCACACTATAGCACAAGGAGAATTCCCCTCACTTTCCTTCTTTGTCCCTAGAAACAAGGACTCGCACAGTGAAAGAAACTGACACTCTCCCTACCTAGAGTTTTCTGTCCCTAGAAAAAATGTTTTTTTAAAGCACACTATAGCACAAGGAGAATTCCCCTCACTTTCCTTCTTTGTCCCTAGAAACAAGGACTCGCACAGTGAAAGAAACTGACACTCTCCCTACCTAGAGTTTTCTGTCCCTAGAAAAAAATTTTTTTTAAAGCACACTATAGCACAAGGAGAATTCCCCTCACTTTCCTTCTTTGTCCCTAGAAACAAGGACTCGCACAGTGAAATAAACTGACACTCTCCCTACCTAGAGTTTTCTGTCCCTAGAAAAAATGTTTTTTTAAAGCACACTATAGCACAAGGAGAATTCCCCTCACTTTCCTTCTTTGTCCCTAGAAACAAGGACTCGCACAGTGAAAGAAACTGACACTCTCCCTACCTAGAGTTTTCTGTCCCTAGAAAAAATGTTTTTTTAAAGCACACTATAGCACAAGGAGAATTCCCCTCACTTTCCTTCTTTGTCCCTAGAAACAAGGACTCGCACAGTGAAAGAAACTGACACTCTCCCTACCTAGAGTTTTCTGTCCCTAGAAAAAATGTTTTTTTAAAGCACACTATAGCACAAGGAGAATTCCCCTCACTTTCCTTCTTTGTCCCTAGAAACAAGGACTCGCACAGTGAAAGAAACTGACACTCTCCCTACCTAGAGTTTTCTGTCCCTAGAAAAAATGTTTTTTTAAAGCACACTATAGCACAAGGAGAATTCCCCTCACTTTCCTTCTTTGTCCCTAGAAACAAGGACTCGCACAGTGAAAGAAACTGACACTCTCCCTACCTAGAGTTTTCTGTCCCTAGAAAAAATGTTTTTTTAAAGCACACTATAGCACAAGGAGAATTCCCCTCACTTTCCTTCTTTGTCCCTAGAAACAAGGACTCGCACAGTAAAACACACTGACACTCTCCCTACCTATCCTTCTCTTTCCCTAAACTAAAGGAATCCAGGTTAAGCAAGAAAGAAATAAATGTCACTGTCCCTGCCTATGCTTGTCTTTCCCTGCTCCGGAACACACTACACTAGGCCGCCGTGCTGGCGGCCTTTTATAGTGTGGGGCGTGTACTAAACACCCTCAGCAATAATTGGCCACAGGCATCCTGCCTGTGGCCAATCATTGCTCTCCTCGCTGCCGGTGCTGTGATTGGCCAAGCATGCGGGGTCACAGTGCATGCTTGGCCAATCACAGTGCCTGGATGACACTGCGATGGCGTAGTGCATTGTGGGCCGTTCGCGTCACTCGAATTTGGCGCGAACGGCCCAAATCGTTCGATCTTCGTCGAACGATCGAACAGCCGATGTTCGAGTCGAACGTATGTTCGACTCGAACACGAAGCTCATCCCTAGTCATCAGTCATTGGCCGGGACCCGCTGATTTGCTTGTTCTAATCACAGCACAGCCGGCGGGCCGAGCACGTGTGCCCCCTACCCAGAAGTGCTGGATCACATACTAGAAACATGATCCAGCGTACTGCCACCGTACTCCTACATAAGACGGTCGGCAATGCAATCCCCCAACCCCATCCATGTCTCCATGCTGAGAGATCCCTTTAACCTCCCTCCCTAAGGTGACCAGATTTTTAAAATGAAATCCGGGGACATTTTTTTTATTTTACTAGTAAAGGCTTCAATCAGCGACTCTCTGCCCGTCGCCACCCGTCTCACAGCCTGTCAAGTCTTACTCTCTGGGCTCCCGGCTACTACTAGGTGGGGAGCTGAGGAAGATCACTCCACAGGAAAGGCAAGGAGATCGGCAGGCGGCTGGCCGGGACTTGAGCCAAGGCAGAAGAACATGTGAGCGGAGCTGAATGGGCATGCAACCGAAACTGAAGTTATATTCCCTCCACTCCGACCAGCACATGATCATCAGAAAGGGGCACAGATATTAGAAAATATACACCCCCCTAAGCTAGTAGGAGCAGCGGAGCACTGACTGTCTTTGAAATTGCCCCAGTCCCTGTTCAAATCCAATCCAGGGACAAAACCGGGAACAGACTTTGTCCAGGGACAGTGTCCTCAATACAGGGAATGTCCACAGAAACCGGGGATGTCTAGTCACCCTATCCCTCCCCCTTAGCACTTCTACCCTCGGCCATCTTAAGTAAGGGCAAATGATTCATGTAGCATTTACCGTATTTATCGGCATATAACATGCACTTTTTCCCCTTGAAAATAGAGGGCAAATACCTGGGCTGCCTCGGAGGGGAAGGGGGGAGCGCCGCTGGATTACACAGTGCCGGGAACTCCTGTTTACTCGGCGCTTGCAGTCACACACAGTCCCGCCTCCTGGACCGGCTCCTAGAATAGACGTCACATGTCCTGGCATCGGACCAGTGTTCTGTCTATCATAGGAGCTGGTCCAGGAGGCAGGACTGTGTGTGACTGTGAGCGCCAAGTAAACAGGAGATCCCTCTGTGTAATCCCGCAATAATCAGGCTGCGATGATGGGCAATGGTGAGGCTGCAGATGGGCACTGATCAGGCTGCATTGGTGAGGCTGCAGATGGGCACCGATCAGGCTGCAATAATGGGTAATGGTTAGGGTGCAGATGGGCACTGATCAGGCTGCATTATTGGGCAATGGTGAGGCTTCAGATGGGCACTGATCAGGCTGCATTAATGGGCATTGGTGAGGCTGCAGTTGGGCACTGATCAGGCTGCATTAATGGGCAATGGTGAGGCTTCAGATGGGCACTGATCAGGCTGCATTAATGGGCATTGGTGAGGCTGCAGTTGGGCACTGATCAGGCTGCATTAATGGGCAATGGTGAGGCTTTTGATGGGCACTGATCAGGATGCATTAATCGGCAATGGTGAGGCTTCAGATGGGCACTGATCAGGCTGCATTAATGGGCAAGGGTGAGGCTGCAGATGGGCACTGATCAGGCTGCATTGATGGGCAATGGTGAGGCTGCATTGATGGGCACTGGTGAGGCTGCAGATGGGTACTGATAAGGCTGCATTGATGGGCACTAGGGATGAGCTGAACACCCCCCGGTTCAGTTTGTGGCAGAGCATGCGAACTGACAAAAAGTTTGTGCGAACATTCGAATATCGTTAAAGTCTATTTAAGTCTATGGGAGCCGAACGTGAAAAATCAAAAGTGCTAATTTTAAAGGCTAATATGCAAGCTATTGTCATAAAAAGTATTTGGGGACCCGGGTCCTGCCCAAGAGGACATGTATCAATGCAAAAAAAAATTGTAATTACACGCCCCTGTTAAACAGGGGCAGAAAAATTGGGCCTTAGGCAGTGGTGGTGGTGCCACAACACTGTAACCCCTCACAGATTCTCTAGTTGAGCCCAGGAATGAGCCCTGCTGTGAAATATTACAGCAAAAATTGTAATTACACGCCCCTGTTAAACAGGGGCAGAAAAATTGGGCCTTAGGCAGTGGTGGTGGTGCCCTGAACCAAAAATATTCTTAGAAGCTATCATCATGAAGATTGAGGAGGAATAGTATAGTCACTCAGCATAATAGGATAGTCACTCAGCATAGGCAGTCTTCACGGGGTCCCACATCCATAGAAAAATCAATCGGTTACATCAGCATCAGGTTCTTGGTAGCTGGTGATCCAAGACTGATTAATTTTTATGAATGTGAGCCAATCAACAGAGTCTGTGGACAGGCGCACTTTGTGATCGGTTACAAAGCCTCCAGCAGCACTGAATGTGCGTTCAGAAAGAACGCTGGATGCAGGACAGGCCAGTAGCTCAATTGCATATTGTGCAAGCTCTGGCCAGTGGTCCATCCTCAAGACCCAGTAACCCAGTGGATGTTCTGTTTGAAAGGTCTCCAAGTCTGATCTTGCCCCTAGATATTCCTGCACCATGTAATTCAGACGCTGGCGATGGTTGCTGGAACCGATCAGACCTTAGCGCTGCAGACAAAAGAATTGTCTGAAGGCATCGGTCCGCCGGCCACCCTCTCCACCGCTCTTTCTGTGACTGAACGAAGCCTCGGCAACACGTTGTCCAGCACCAGGAAATTGTAACCTTCCAGGCTCTGGAAACGCATTGCACAAACCTTTCTGCAAGGCCTCCCGAAGATGTTTCATCCTCTGCTCCCTCTGCGAAGGCTGGATAAGTTCTGCAACCTTACCCTTTTAATATGGATGAAGAAGGGTTGCCAGCCAGTAATGATCCCTCTCCTTGGTACCACGAATCCTAGGGTCCTTTCGCAGGCTTTGCAGGATCAGGGAGGCCATGCAGCGTAAGTTTGCACAGGCATTCGATCCGGAGTCCTCTGGGTCACTAAGGATCACATGATCCGCAACCACCTCCTCCCAGCCACGTACAACTCCATGGGTTTCTGGGGATGGAAATCAATCCCTTGAAGACTGCTGCTGATGCTGAGTGTTATCCTCCACCTCCATGCTGACACAATCCTCCTCCTCCTCCTCTTCCTGTGTGATCGGCGGGCCCGCAGGAATACTATATGGATAAAGGGGGCCTTGAGAGGTAAGGAAGTCCTCCTTTTCCTCCCGCTGTTCTGCCTCAAGTGCCCTATCCATTATTCCACGAAGCGTGTGCTCCAACAGGAAGACAAGAGTGACAGTATCACTGATGCATGCACTGTCACTGCTCACCATCCTCGTGGCCTCCTCAAATGGTGACAGGACAGTGCATGCATCCTTGATCAGTAGCCACTGGCGTGGCGAAAAAAAGCCAAGCTTCCCTGACCCTGTCCTGGTGTCATACTCACACAGGTACTCATTGATGGCCCTCTGCTGCATGTGCAGCCGCTGCAGCATTGCCAACGTTGAGTTCCACCTGGTGGGCATGCCACAAATGAGGCGGTTCTTGGGCAGGTTGCATTCCTTTTGAATGTCAGCCAGCCGAGCACTGGCATTATATGACCGGCGGAAATTACCACAGACTTTCCTGGCCTGCCTCAGGAGATCCTGTAAGCCCGGGTACCTGCTCAAGAACTGCTACATCATCAAATTCAGGACATGAGCCAAACAGGGAACATGGGTCAAGTGGGCGGAGAGGAGGTTGGTGCCATTGTCGCATGCAACCATTCCTGGCTGAAGCTGGCGTAGCGTCAACCACCTCTGAGTCTGCCCCTGCAGAGCTGACAGAATCTCTGCCTCAGTGTGGCTCCTGTCCCCTAAGCAGACCAACTCAAGCACCGCATGGCATCTTTTTGCCTGAGTGCTTGCGTAGCCCCTTGAATGCCTACGGAGCACCGCTGGTTCAGAGGACAAATCTGCAGAGAAAAAGGCCATAGAGGAAGAAGAAGAGGAGGGGATGGAGGAGAGAGCTGTGGCAGAATCACCACTACTAGCATTTTGGAGGCGTGGTGGTGGAACAAGCTCCAACAATACTGTACCTTGTCCTGCATCCTTTCCAGCTGCCAGCAGAGTTACCCAGTGCGCCGTGAAAGAAAGGTAACATCCCTGTCCATACCTGCTGGACCATGAGTCAGCAGTAATATGCACCTTACTGCTGACCGCCCTTTCCAACGAGGCCAAGACATTGCCTTCCACATGCTGGTAGAGAGCCGTAGGGGTGCAACGGATCAAAAAACTCACGGATCGGAACGATCCTCGGATCAGGGGTCACGGATCGGATCATTTTCGGATTGGCAAAAAAAAATAATAATGTTACATTTTCAATTTCACAGTTATTTTCAACACAAAACGGAGCTTATAAGCTTAAATACAGTATTTGTAAATCCAACGGACTCTTTACATAATTCAATTTTCAAAGCAGCAGCAAACCTGCTGACCTTACATGGTTGCTAATGTGACAGAACACCTCTGATTTTCACATTTAACATTTAGTTAAATGTGAAAATCAGAGAGGTGTTCTGTCACATTAGCAATCATGTAATGCCGCGTACACACGATCATTTTTCCCGTCGGGAAAAATGACATTTTTTCCTTTGGACGAGAAAAACGATCGTCTGTGGGCTTTTTGCCGTTTTTCCCGACGGGAAAAACGGCATTAATCACGATGAGAAAAATTAGAACATGTTCTAATTTTTCTCGTCGTTTTTCCTGACATTTCTTCCACGGCAGTGTTTCCCATAGGGAAACACTGCCGCGGAGCCCATAGACGATCGTTTTTCTCGTCATTTTAAAAAATGACGAGAAAAATGACCGTGTGTGGGGAACAAGCTGTTCCCTCGTTTAAAATGTCATTATTCACGGCGGTTTTTAAACCGCCGTGAATAATGATCGTGTGTACGCGGCATAAGGTTTGCTGCTGCTTTTAAAATGTAAAATGTAAACAGTCCAATGGATTTCCAAATACTGTATTAAAGCTGATAAGCTCCGTTTTGTGTGGAAACTTTGGGTGTAACAAGATGTCCGCTTGTCCCCTTCTCTCATTACTGTGTGGGGTGGAGCAAGATGGCGGCAAAACGTCATTAGAGCGGCCGCCGCCGGGTGTACCAAGATGGCCGCCACTCCGGAGCTAGGCCGAAGCCGTGGCCTTTCCTACGGCCGAGGCTCCGGAGCGCTCCACAGATCGCGTGGTGATCCGATCCGAACAGGGTGGCCCGTTCGGATCACGGATCACCACCGATCCATTGCACCCCTAGAGAGCCGGAATGGCCTTCCCTGAAAAGAAATGGCGTTTGGGAACCTGCCACTGAGGTACAGCACATTCCACAAATTCACGAAAGGGGGCAGAGTCTACCAGCTGAAAAGGCAGCAGTTGCAGTGCTACCAATTTGGCCAAGCTAGCATTCAGACGCTGAGCATGTGGATGTCTGGGACCGAATTTCTTTCAACGGTTTAGCAACTGGGGTAGGGAAATTTGCCTACTAAAATCGGATGTTGGTGTACCGCTAGCAGATTGGCCGCAAGTACTTGGGACACCTATTTCTATACCTTAATTTCTCTCAGTGCAGGTTTCTGAGAGGCCTGGAGGTATAGTGGGGTTGGAGATCCCAGCTGATGAGGAGCAAGGAGAGGTCCACCTTGTTCTTTGATGTGGGTCTTTTAAGTGCTGTTGCCAACGGACTGCATGGGAGGTCGTCACGTGTCTGGTCAAGACTGTGGTGCCCAAGCGGCTGCTGTTTTGGCCACGCTTGATACGCTTCAGACATATGTTGCAAACAAAAATGGTGCAATCTGCTGCACACGTGTCAAAAAAGGCCCACACCAAAGTACTTTTCAAAATATGCAGGGAGTCAGCAGCGCCCTGCACCTGCTTAGCTCTGCGGTGTTATGCAATAGGGTGGCTGCCCTTAAGCTGCCCCCTGGAGGATATCCTGCTTCGTTGGAGATGTGCCTCCTCCTCCTCTCTTCTATCAGGCACCCAAGTAGAGTCAGTTACCCCATCATCCCCTCCCTCCTCGTCACTGGAGCAAACTTGGCAGTATGCTGCAGCTGGGGGAACATGACTGCCAGTTTCTTGTCCTTCTTGGGCACCCCCTCTCTCTAGGCTCACGTTACTCCCTTCATCAACCTGGGTACCATCATCAGAGCCTTCAAATCGCTGCGCATCCTCCTGCAGCATGTACCCGACACTGTGGTCAAATAGTTCGGGGACTCCTCCGTGCATGATAGTGGGGCTAGGGAAGGAGTGACTGTTGACATGGAGCCGATGGAATAGGCCGCTTTGGCAGCTGCATTGGCAGGCAAGCTACTCTGAGCCTGGGTGACAGAGGATGAGGACGACAACTCTTCTGCATGTTGTGGCTCAATAACACGGCCAGCTGCAGAAAAGGACAAGTGTGCCCCACGGCCATGTGCTGA
This sequence comes from Rana muscosa, assembly GCA_029206835.1. NCBI lineage: Eukaryota > Metazoa > Chordata > Amphibia > Anura > Ranidae > Rana > Rana muscosa. The sequence continues at coordinate 308,249,927 of CM055123.1, read as the reverse complement.
GGATGCACCGTGTCCATGACCAGCACTGTTGACTGTAGACACAGAGCCTGCTTGTCCTATTTTAGTGGCCTGTGAGCGTCTGCCTCTCCTTGGTGGCCTTCCGGACATGCTGTAAATTTTGTTTAGCAAAACCACACTACACTGTATTGTGTACTGTGTACACCACCAGAAAAGTAGTAGCAACTGCACTACAGGTGCACGGTATTGTGTACACCACCAGAAGTCTAATAGCAACTATGGGTGCACTGTATGTATTGTATACTGTGTACACCACCAGAAACGTAGTAGCAACTGCACTATGGGTGCACGGTACTGTGTAAACCGCCTGAAGTATATCATAAAAAGTACACCAGGAATGGCATGCAGTCAGATATAGGCTTGGCTACACTGGATGCAGTGGATATATATATATATATATATATATATATATATATATATATATATACACGAGACTGGCTGTATATATATTGTGACAGCAGGAAGGTAAAGTCACCTGGTTGCATCCAGGGGGGTAGATATATTTCTCCCAGATTCAGGCTTTATGCTGACTTATACAACTAGGGTGGAGAGTTGTATAAGCCCAGCTGAGGCTAGTAGGCTCATGGATGACTCATACCTCTAGGGAGAGGGCTGGGCGTCGTGCAGGCAGGGAGTTGATGAGACCAGCTGAAGCCTGTCAGTTCGTTTAAGGCCTCTATAAAAACTCCCAGATTCATTAGGTGTTAGCTCATGCCTGGAACCAGACCTGTGTGGACTGTCTAGGGAGAGTGAACCCCTGTGCGGTGAGGCAAAGCCTGTGTGGCTATTTGTTTGGACTTTTACTAAACCAGGGACTTAGGGACTAGGACAGCACCAGGCTGATCCCAGTTGTTAGTTAGGAAACCTGTATGTTTAGTCAGAGGTCAAACTGACCAGGATTTATTTTGTTTGTTTCTTTTTGGCTTTGCTGTGTTTTTGTCACTGTACATAGAGAAATAAACCGCACCTTTTGATTTTGAAAACCACAACCTCCGTCTGTTGGCCCTGTTTTTGTGTGGGGAGCCCAACCAGGGGGTCACACACACCCGCTACCGAGTTAACCCCCTCACAGTTGGTGGAGAACCAGTGGCAGTTTTTTTTAAGCCAGCATGGAGGAGATACTGAAACAGCTGGCTCTAGCAAATGCCAATCAACAGCAGACAAATGCAGGTTTGCAAAGGAGCCTTGCAGCCCAGCAGCAAGCTCATCAACAAGCCCAGCAGCAATCTGAGGCCCGCTTCATAGACCTGTTACAGAAGCAAGAGCAGAGACTACAACAAATGGAAGCAGTAATGCAGCAACGTCCGCAGACCAGTGAGGAAAGCCGTCCCACTAATACCGCGTCCTTTGGGGTGAGTCGTTTATTGACAAAAATGACTGGAGAGGATGATCCAGAGGTATTTTTGACCACATTTGAAAGGACTGCTGAAAGAGAAAAGTGGCCTGAGGAGCAGTGGGCTGGACTGGTGGCTCCTCTGTTAACTGGTGAATCGCAGAAGGCTTACTTTGACCTAGAGCCTGACCAAGCAAAAGACTATGTGATGCTAAAAGCTGAAATATTGGCAAGGCTGGGTGTCACCCTGGCTGTCCGGGCTCAGCGTGTGCATAACTGGACTTTCCAGCTTGGAAAACCCCCCAGGTCTCAAATGTATGATCTCATTCACCTGAGCAGGAAGTGGCTACAGCCAGAGACTTTGTCCGCACCAGAGATTGTGGAACGTGTTGTAATGGATCGGTTTTTGAGAGCTCTTCCTACTGCCATCCAAAAGTGGGTAAGCCATGGAGACCCAGAGACGGCCGGTGGTCTTGTGGATCGTGTAGAGAAATACTTGGCTACAGAGAACCTGACGGCCTCTTCCAGAGACACTCGGACTTTCCACCCTAAGACCAGACCATCCCCAGGGGCGGATAAGAGGATTCCAAGGGGTGAGGGTGGAGAGAGTGAGAGGGTGGGAGCTCTACCCAAAGTTTGGCGAGAACAGCCTGGGAAGTCAGGGGCTCAAGAGGCAGCCAAAAGGATTGTTTGCTACCGCTGCCGGCAAGCGGGACATATTGCAGCCAATTGCCCGGTTGTGGAGGAACCCATGCAGTGTGACTTTCTGACGGACAGACGTCAGTCGCTGTGTGCGACAGTCGCATGCACTGCCATTCGGGGAACTGAGAAACATTTATGCAAAATGTGTATAAATGGTAGAAATGTTGTGGTATTGCTGGATTCAGGTAGCCTTGTGACCCTGATAAAGGCTGAATTAGTTAAAACAGAGGTCTCTGGGAATAGCAAGGTAGCTGTTATTTGTGTGCATGGGGACACCCGAGAGTATCCAGTGACTACAGTGTGTTTCGAGACCCCCAAAGGTACCCTCTCTCATCCAGTGGGGTTAGTATCTCAATTACCGCATGATGCCATTGTGGGAAGGGATTTTCCGAAGTTCTGGGAACTGTGGGATGATCCTGAGCCCCCCACTGGTGCCCCTATGTACCAGGAATGTGATAGCCAGAACTCCTCTGAGAGTGGTGAGGACTCTCCAGAATTTCCCTTGTCAGTATTGGCAGGGGAGACTCAAGAAACTGGAGAGGAGCCCACCTCCTCAGACGAAAACCTACCGTCTGTGGAGTTTTCTGATCTGGAGGTTCACAGGGAAAATTTTGCCACAGAACAGTTAAAAGACCCCGCCCTAATAAAGGCACGGGAAAACGTAGTGGAAATAGATGGCGAGTTAGTGAACCCAGATAATACCTGCACTTACCCATACTTCAGCGTAGAGAAGGACCTACTGTATCGGGTGGCAAAAAGGGCAGAAGAAACCGTTGAGCAGCTTGTGGTGCCCAAACCTTACAGGAAGTTGGTGTTGGAGTTGGCCCATGGGCACATTCTTGGAGGTCATCTGGGGACAGAGAAAACCCGAGAGAGGGTATTACAGAGATTCTATTGGCCTGGGGTGATGAAGGACATAGAAAATTATTGTTCCTCCTGCCCTGTGTGTCAGAGGTCGGCCCCGATGCCACATTTCCGTAGCCCGCTGGTCCCTCTACCCATCATTGAGGTCCCGTTTGAGAGAATCGCAATGGATTTGGTAGGTCCTATAATCAAGTCCGCTAGGGGGCACCAGTACATATTGGTTATAATGGACTATGCCACCCGTTATCCAGAAGCGATCCCTCTCAGAAATACCTCGGCCAAAACCATAGCCAAAGAGCTATCTCTTGTTTTTAGCCGGGTGGGTATTTGTAAAGAACTGCTTACGGACCAAGGTACACCCTTTATGTCCCGGGTTATGAAAGAGCTGTGTAAATTGTTCAAAGTGACGCAATTGCGTACATCTGTGTATCACCCCCAAACCGATGGGCTGGTTGAAAGATTCAACAAAACCCTAAAACAAATGTTGAAGAAAGTGGTGGATAGAGATGGAAAGGATTGGGACTGTCTACTTCCTTATTTGATGTTTGCTATTAGGGAGGTGCCCCAATCCTCTACGGGATTCTCCCCCTTTGAGTTACTGTATGGGAGACACCCAAGAGGGCTGTTGGATATTGCCAAGGAAACTTGGGAAAGTGAGAGTTCTCCCCACAGGAGTGTGATTGAGCATGTCGCCCTGATGCAAGATCGAATTGCACAGGTAATGCCCATCGTGAAGGAACATTTGGCCCAAGCGCAGTTGGCACAGCAGAGAGTGTACAACCGTGGAGCAAAGACCCGTACCTTTTCCCCGGGGGATAGGATATTGGTACTTGTCCCTACGGTTGAAAGTAAATTCCTTGCCAAATGGCAAGGCCCCTACGAGATAATGGAAAAAGTGAGCGAAGTGAATTACAAGGTCAGACAACCAGGAAGGCGAAAGCCCGAACAGATATATCACGTTAATCTGTTGAAAGCCTGGAGGGATAGAGAGTCCCTAGTCGCAGAAACTTGGTCACCAGCTCAAACTGGTTGCGTGATTCCGGAGGTTGGAATAGCAGCCACCTTGTCACAACCCCAACAACAGGAGGTTAAGGAGTTTGTGCTTCGCAACAAGGAGGTGTTCTCTGAGCTGCCGGGACAAACATCTGGGGTAGAGCATGATATTATTACCCCGCCCGGTGAAAGGGTGACGTTAAAACCCTATCGGATCCCAGAGGCCCGACGGGAGGCAATACGGGAGGAAGTACAGAAAATGCTGAACTTAGGGGTGATAGAGGAGTCCCAAAGTGATTAGTCTAGTCCCATTGTGTTGGTGCCTAAACCGGATGGGAGCTGGCGATTTTGTAACGATTTTCGTCAGTTGAACAAAGTTACAAAATTTGACACCTACCCCATGCCACGTATAGATGAGTTGATCGACCGGCTGGGAACAGCCCGATACATGACGACTCTTGACCTCACAAAAGGGTATTGGCAAATTCCCCTGGCCAAGTCGGCCAAAGAGAAAACCGCATTTGTAACCCCAGACGGGGCGTTCCAATATAAGAGAATGCCGTTCGGGTTACAGAATGCGCCGGCCACATTCCAGCGGAAAATGGACCAGATACTGAGGCCCCATCGGAAGTATGCTGCGGCTTACCTGGATGACGTAATTGTCCATAGCACAGATTGGGCCTCACATCTGCCAAAAGTGCAAGCAGTCCTAGACTCTATCCGGGAAGCGGGGTTTACGGCTAACCCCAAGAAGTGTACCATTGGGCAGGAGGAGGCCAAATATCTTGGGTACACCATTGGCAGGGGAGTGATAAAACCCCAACTCAACAAAGTCGAGGCCATCCAGAGTTGGCCACGTCCCAACAGCAAGAAGCAGGTACGGGCCTTTCTGGGAATCGCGGGTTATTATCGGCGCTTCATTCCCCACTTTGCTTCTAAGGCTGTGCCCCTAACCAACCTGACGAAAGGGAAAGGGTCGGTCATGATTAAATGGACCCCCGAGGCTGAGGCAGCATTCCAATTCTTGAAACAAGCCTTATGTAGCCAGCCAGTGTTGTACTCACCCGACTTCTCTAAAGACTTTGTCGTACAAAGTGATGCGTCAGATGTGGGGTTAGGAGCAGTATTGTCCCAGGTCTGGAACGGGGAAGAGCACCCAGTCATTTACCTCAGCAGGAAGTTGAAGTCCCATGAGGTAAATTACGCCACGGTTGAAAAGGAGTGTTTAGCGGTGAAGTGGGCTCTAGATTCCCTTCGGTACTATCTGCTAGGTAGGCACTTTGACATGGTTACGGATCACGCTCCGTTAAAGTGGATGGCTCAAAACAAGGAGACAAATAGAAGAGTGAATAGGTGGTTCCTGGCCCTACAGGAATTCAACTTCACAGTAAAGCATCGCCCTGGCGTTCAAATGGGGAATGTGGATGCTTTGTCTCGAGTACATGAATGCCTGATTGCTGGTGTTCCAACCCCAAGGTTAAAACAAGAGGGGGGGGTATGTGACAGCAGGAAGGTAAAGTCACCTGGTTGCATCCAGGGGGGTAGATATATTTCTCCCAGATTCAGGCTTTATGCTGACTTATACAACTAGGGTGGAGAGTTGTATAAGCCCAGCTGAGGCTAGTAGGCTCATGGATGACTCATACCTCTAGGGAGAGGGCTGGGCGTCGTGCAGGCAGGGAGTTGATGAGACCAGCTGAAGCCTGTCAGTTCGTTTAAGGCCTCTATAAAAACTCCCAGATTCATTAGGTGTTAGCTCATGCCTGGAACCAGACCTGTGTGGACTGTCTAGGGAGAGTGAACCCCTGTGCGGTGAGGCAAAGCCTGTGTGGCTATTTGTTTGGACTTTTACTAAACCAGGGACTTAGGGACTAGGACAGCACCAGGCTGATCCCAGTTGTTAGTTAGGAAACCTGTATGTTTAGTCAGAGGTCAAACTGACCAGGATTTATTTTGTTTGTTTCTTTTTGGCTTTGCTGTGTTTTTGTCACTGTACATAGAGAAATAAACCGCACCTTTTGATTTTGAAAACCACAACCTCCGTCTGCTGGCCCTGTTTTTGTGTGGGGAGCCCAACCAGGGGGTCACACACACCCGCTACCGAGTTAACCCCCTCACAATATATATATTGTAAACTTTGGGGGTTATAGCTCCACGGGACTAAGTGCATAAACCGTTGTACTTTGAGCAGAAAGGCTTTTATTCGTGAACAAACCAAAAGAAACAAGCTTGATTCAGCACACAGAAAAATATCAAAACAAAGTCCGGCTTGTCTTCAGCACAAGTATAAATCAAAGAAAAAGGCACATACAGTTTGTAGGGAAACTTCCAGGGCTCTTGCTGAACTTTACCAGCTCCTAGCAGACACACAGCTCATCTCAGGTGCAATCCTCATACTCCTCTCTCACACCTCTAGCACTACTGTTATATGAGCTGTTTTCCTGGAAGCCCTTAACCCCCTGTGTGCTGACTCTCAGTGGTCAGGAGTGGAGGCTCTATCCCACCCGAATGTCACTTTAGAGCCTCCGAAATTCCGGGCCCCAAATACCTTTCTATTAATACAAAGAGGACTGCAAGCCAGTCCTCTCTGGGCTATTTATTTTGCCCGGAACTCCTCACCCCTTCTGGGCGACCTCCTGAGCACCATTACTACTCATTAAAGGGACCATAACCCAAATATTGGTGCTATATAGCACCCGTCCAGGACCCAACCTTGGCGTCCTGTACATACCCCCCCCCTCTGCCTCAACGCGGAGGTGTTGGAGGCACCACTCGATATCATACAATGGACTCGGGAGAGGGCATCGGCATTCTGATGTTGTCTCCCGGGTCTGTGTTCTACCACAAAATTGAACTCCTGGAGAGAAAGAAACCACCTTGTCACCCTGGCATTGGTGTGCTTGTTTTGTCTCATCCAGGTAAGAGGAGCGTGGTCTGACATCAAGCGAAACTTCCTACCTAGGAGGAAATATCGTAGGGAGTCCAAAGCCCACTTGATGGCCAGACACTCCCGCTCTACCACAGCGTAGTTTTTCTCAGCTGCCGTCAGCTTCCTGCTAAGAAAAACTACGGGATGCTCTTCCCCATTGCTTTCCTGCGACAAGACTGCTCCCAATCCCTCACTTGAAGCGTTTGTCTGCACTACAAAATCTTTTGCGAAGTCCGGAGCTACCAGCACCGGATCCTGGCATAATGCCGTCTTAAGCTTTTGAAAGGCTTTCTCGGCTTCGGCATTCCACTTTATCATCACTGACTTTCTGCCCTTGGTCAAGTCAGTCAGCGGTGCAGCAATGGTGGCGAAGTTGGGGACAAACCTCCTGTAATAGCCAACTATGCCCAAAAACGCTCTGACCTGCTTCTTGGTTAGGGGACGGGGCCAGTCCTGTATGGCTTCCACCTTACTCATTTGGGGCTTCACCAACCCCCTACCCACGATATACCCTAGGTACTTGGCTTCCTCCATTCCAATGGCACACTTCTTCGGATTGATGGTGAACCCTGCTCTTCTAAAGGAGTCTACCACTGCCTGAACCCGGGGAAGATGGGACTCCCAATCAGTGCTGAAGATGACTATGTCATCTAAGTAGACAGAAGCATACTGTTGATGTGGGCGCAACATTTTGTCCATGGCCCTTTGGAACGTGGCAGGGGCAGAGTGTAGAGCAAATGGCATCCTTTTGTATTGGAAGTGGCCTTCCGGGGTGGAGAAGGCTGTTTTCTCCCTGGCTTCCTTGGTCAGGGGGATCTGCCAGTACCCTTTCGTGAGGTCCAGCGTGGTGATGTACCTGGCAGGACCTAACCTCTCAATTAGCTCATCTACCCGTGGCATGGGATACGCATCAAATTTGGAGACTTCATTAAGTTTTCTAAAGTCATTACAGAAGCGGAGGGTGCCGTTGGGTTTGGGTACCAACACGATTGGACTCGACCACTCGCTCTGTGACTCTTCAATGATTTCAAGTTCGAGCATTCTTTTAACTTCATCAGATACCGCCACCCTATGAGCTTCCGGGATACGGTAAGGCTTTAACCGGATTTTTACATTGGGTTCAGTTACGATGTCATGTCTGATGACGTTGGTGAGCCCGGGCAATTCTGAAAACATGACCCTATTTCTTTGCAGAAACTCTTTTGCTTGCTGGGTTTGGGGTCTAGTCAGGGTGGCAGCAACCTGCACCAGGTCGATCCCTGCATGGTCCCCTGACTGTACCCCTACCCCCGCAGATACCTGTTCTCTGTCTCTCCAGGGTTTCAATAAATTCACGTGATAGATCTGGTAGGGTTTTCTTTTCCCTGGCTGGTGGACTTTGTAGTTCACCTCACTTACTTTCTCTACTACCTCAAACGGACCTTGCCACTTGGCTAAGAATTTGCTCTCCACCGTGGGTATTAGAACAGCAACCCGTTCTCCTACTTGAAATTGTCTAATTTTAGCCGACCGGTTGTACACTCTTCTTTGGGCATCCTGAGCCTTCTGCATGTGCTCCCTCACCAGCGGCATCACCTTAGCCACCCTCTCTCGCATTTGAGAGATATGCTCTACCACGGTTTTATGTGGTGAGGACTCACTTTCCCACGTTTCTTTTACTAGGTCGAGCAACCCCCGGGGCCTTTGTCCATACACTAGCTCAAACGGTGAGAAGCCCGTGGATGCTTGTGGAACCTCCCGGATGGCAAACAACAAGGCAGGGAGTAACATATCCCAATCCTTCCCGTCTTTTTGGACCACTCTTTTCAACATGGACTTTAGGGTTTTATTAAACCTCTCGACTAGGCCATCGGTCTGCGGGTGATAAACGGACGTCCGCAACTGCTTAATCTGAAACAGTTTACACAAGTCCGCCATCACCTTTGACATAAAAGGGGTGCCCTGGTCCGTCAGCATCTCTTTGGGGAACCCCGTTCGTGAGAACATTTGAAACAACTCCCGGGCAATGGCCTTAGAGGAAGCTTTCCTCAAAGGGATTGCTTCTGGATACCTAGTTGCGTAATCTAGGATGACTAATATGTATTGGTGCCCCCTTGCCGACTTTACCAGGGGTCCCACCAGATCCATAGCGATCCGCTCGAATGGGACCTCAATAATTGGCAAGGGTACTAGAGGGTTTCTATAGTGGGGCACTGGGGCAGTTAACTGGCAAATGGGACAAGATGCACAATATCTTTTAACCTCGACCTTCACTCCTGGCCAGTAGAACCGGTCGGTTATCCTGGCCTCTGTTTTCTCTGCCCCCAGGTGTCCTCCCAGTGCGTCATTGTGGGCTAGATCAAGGAGCATCCGCCTATATAGTTGGAGAACTAGCAACTGCTCTACAGTTTCCCCTCGGCTCTCAGCTACCCGATATACCAAGTCCCCCTTCAATGCAAAATGAGGAAACCTCTGATCTGCCCCTGGCACTTGTGAGACCCCATCAATGACAGAAACCTGCTCTCGAGCATTAATCAAGGTAGGATCCTGTAATTGGGCGGTGCCAAATGCACCCCTGGATACATCCAGGTCTGGATGCACTGGCCTCGAGGATGTTTCCCCCTCCTCCTCCTCAGCCGGAGAGAGCTCCTCATCTTCCTCCCCCAGCATGACTTGTAATGGGAAAACTTCCCCCCCCTCAGAGATCCACTCGGGTTTAAGACCTGGAACAGAAACATTATCATCCAAATTAGTATTTTCTGTAACTTCATTGTCAGTGACAGGTAGCTCCATATTTGTGGGGGTTTCCGGCCCGGATCCCTCAGACTCTGTCTCTTCCCGACCCAGTGTCCCCAGTTCTCCGGGCAGCCCTATCTGTACCTGGTTCCATAGTTCAAGGAATAGTGGACAGTCCCGCCCCACTATGATGTCATGTATTAAACTCTTTACCACCCCAACCTCTTGTGTAACTGAAATATGGCCATAGGAAACCGTTACCGGGACCAGGGGGTACTCCCTGGTGTCCCCATGGATACACACTACCCGTAGAGTCTTATTCACTGGGCCGAGTCTCCCGAGCACCCTGGCATGTACCAGTGTTATCATGCTACCGGAGTCCAGTAGCGCTTTAGCAGGAAGGTGGTCCACCCACACTTCACACTCGAACCGTCCTTCAGCCAGATCAAGATGAGTGGCACACACTCTTTGAACATAGAAGGAGCTTCTCCGACCGGTCCCACAGTCCATAGGCTCCTCCTGCAGCGGGCACTGTGCCCGGGTATGCCCCCAGGACCGACATCGCCAACACTGTAGGTCCCCCATCCGTGGGACGGGAACCAACCTTCGTGGTTCTGCGGAAGATGATGCAGGTTTGCGGGTTCCAATGTCAGGCAGGGCTTCTCTCCTAGGTGCTGTGGCAGGTCTGGTTGCCCTTGGTGTGGGTTCCCGACGCTTGGCAGGCCCAAGCAGGTCCTCTACCACTGTGTACCTTTCAACCAACTCAACCAGCTGGTCAGCAGTTGCAGGGTCTCCATGGCTTACCCAGCGCTGTAGGTCATCTGGGAGGGACCGCAGGTACCAATCCATCACCACCCGTTCTACCATTTGTGGGCCCGACAATTTTTCCGGCTGCAGCCATTTTTTCACCAGCTGCACTAGTTCGTGCATTTGGGACCTAGGTGGTCGGTCAGGTTTGTACCGCCAGCGATGCACTCTCTGAGCCCGGACGGCTGTGGTCACTCCCAGGCGGGCCAGGATCTCTGCTTTCAGCCGCTCATAGTCGCTGATGTGCTCAGATGGGAGGTCAAAATAAGCCTTTTGCGGGTCACCGGTGAGAAAAGGGGAGATAATACCAGCCCATTGGTCACGGGGCCACCCCTCTCTCTCTGCTATCCTTTCAAAGGTAGTGAGAAAAGCTTCTACGTCATCACTGGGTGTTAGCTTTTGTAAAAAATGAGTGGCTCTCACGGACACTTGGTTGCCAGCGGCAACGACCACTTGCTCTCGTCCCTGAGCCAGCCGCTGTACTGCCTCCTGCAATGCGGCCACCTGTGCTTGAGTGGACCCCTGCTGGGCCGTAAACTGGGCGGCTAGCAGCCGTGTACTTTCCTGCTGCTGAGCCATCGCTTCCTCATGGCGACGGTTTGCCTCTGCTAGAGCTTGTTGTTGGGCCGCAGTGGCTTGCTGTTGGGTCACAGTGGCTTGTGCCAAAGCCTTGATGACCTCCTCCATGCCTTTGTCTGCTGTCTGCAATGTCTGAGCTGACTTCACCCAAGACATGCCATAAGCACTCTGTCTCTTTAAATGTCAGTTTGTTTTAAACGGTTTTTGCAGCTGCAAATGCACTTTGCCCGCATTCTCCACCAGTTGTAAACTTTGGGGGTTATAGCTCCACGGGACTAAGTGCATAAACCGTTGTACTTTGAGCAGAAAGGCTTTTATTCGTGAACAAACCAAAAGAAACAAGCTTGATTCAGCACACAGAAAAATATCAAAACAAAGTCCGGCTTGTCTTCAGCACAAGTATAAATCAAAGAAAAAGGCACATACAGTTTGTAGGGAAACTTCCAGGGCTCTTGCTGAACTTTACCAGCTCCTAGCAGACACACAGCTCATCTCAGGTGCAATCCTCATACTCCTCTCTCACACCTCTAGCACTACTTCCTGTTATATGAGCTGTTTTCCTGGAAGCCCTTAACCCCCTGTGTGCTGACTCTCAGTGGTCAGGAGTGGAGGCTCTATCCCACCCGAATGTCACTTTAGAGCCTCCGAAATTCCGGGCCCCAAATACCTTTCTATTAATACAAAGAGGACTGCAAGCCAGTCCTCTCTGGGCTATTTATTTTGCCCGGAACTCCTCACCCCTTCTGGGCGACCTCCTGAGCACCATTACTACTCATTAAAGGGACCATAACCCAAATATTGGTGCTATATAGCCCCTGTCCAGGACCCAACCTTGGCGTCCTGTACAATATATATATATATATATATATATATATATATATATATATATATATATATATATATATGTGTAGCGGGGTGTTCCCCTTTAATGCAGAGAGACAAGAAGTTCCAGGTGAGAGGTGAGTCGGGAGGAAGTAAAGAGACATTATGGAAGTGAAAGCAGAGGAGAGAGAGACTACATCTCCCAGTACATCTTGCAGCACCCAGGGTGCATTGCTCCAGAACAGAGACTGCTGGGGCAGACTTTATAAAGGGGAGGCGGAGTTTTGGTCGGCCTCTTTGGACACCCCTCTCCTAGCAAGAGGATCTCTGTGCTGAACTGCTGTGTGCACAAGGCCTGAAGCCTGGGCCGTGTGCTCCTTTCCAAAGAGCCCTCTGCCAGCCTAGCAGAGCCTTAGAGACATCTAATCCTCCTTGCTGCAGTACACCAGAAGGATTGAAGACTTGGATGTCGGTGGATTCCTGTTCCTAGACGAATCGATGGAGGAAAGGGACTTGGACTTGTCCAGGTGGTGAGAGCTGTTTAAAGACAGATCCTTTATCTTTACTATTCGTTGGGATTACAAAGTTGTTCTTCAAGTGCACCACCGAGAGATTGCTAGCGAATATTGTTTCACTGAACTTCCATTTAGATCAGTCAGGCCTGACTGCATAGGTAGACATTGCTGGGTGTTAGTCTACCCATGAGCGGAAGTAGCTGTAAAAGGGCAGCGCTAGAGTTGCATAGCAATACTTTATTATTCTGATTACTCTGTTTATCTTTATTACTGTTTGTTGCAGGGATCTGCAACTTGTTATACTGTTGTTTATTACTTGCCCATTAGCCTCAGTAAAATATCTGGGTAAAGTACATTTGGTGTCAGTTCCGCTTACTTTAATAGGAGTTTTAAAGTATATTCTGTGTATGTTTGTTATAGGACTGCGTCACCAACAGTTGCGATCACGCGGTCCTATATCTCTATCACCAGCTGTGCCACGGGAGGTTAGAGCCGATTGCCGGGGGTTGACAGCGGTGCACTGCAGGGCCCAAATCAATATCAGCGGCTCTCTTAACTGGGGGTAGCGCTACACGTGGGGGCTCGAGTCCGGGATCCTTGTACGTTGCACGCTGCAATCAAGCCGGTCAGAAGTACCAGCATGGACCCGCTGGCAATGTCACAGTGGTGCGCAGCGATTGGCGCCGATCCAACCGCGGCGGTAGTCATTGTACTCCCGGGGGAAAGATGGAAGGAAGAGGAGATAAAACAGCTCGTATTGTTACTGTCTCCGAGCCACAAAGCATGGGTGATGGATTTTAGGCCAGATCCAGTGATCTCGTTTACATACGCACTGGTAGAATGGAAAAACGAAATCCCAGAGCATTTTAAAAGTCAGAGTATACAAGCCATAGATAATCAGATCTATCACTTGATACATACGCTGCCAGTGAAGGAAGAATGGTTTCAGACACCAAAGCCATCACCCCCACAATTATCTCCACCACTATCCCCTAAAGCAGAAAAGCTTAAGGAACTATTAAGCCCGGGATCACCGCTGGCCGCTATAGGGCCTGAATTGTTGAATGCTCTAGGAGACCTTGTAATTAAGTGCCAGAAAAGCAGTACGGTGCATGTGGAGGCCGGTTACCGGAAGCTTAGCACCTTCTCAGGGAAGCTCCCCGTCCCTGCGGAGGAGGAAGATTTTGACACTTGGGTGGAACAGGCATTGCAGGCAGTAGAAGCATGGGAGGTGCCTGAGGCACAGAAGAGACAGCGAGTCTTAGAAAGTCTGAAAGGTGCCGCGGCAGAAGCGGTGAGGAGCTTCCGGTTTGGAAATTAAAACTGTACAGCTCAAGATTGCCTGGCCATGCTGCAGGAAGAGTTTGGTCAGCTGGAGAAGGTGTCAGAGATGATTTATCAAATTGAACACACTCTCCAGCAGCCGAATGAGAAACTGTCAGAATATGTTAGAAGGCTGAACAGGCAGTTATGCAAGATTGTACTGAAGAAGGGAATGCTGCCCAAAGATGCAGATGAAGCACGCATGAAGCAGATCATGAGGGGAGCGCGGCGCTCAGACCCGGTCTGGCTGCACCTGAAAACCTCAGGAGGAGGAATGTCACTAACCTACTCTGATCTAATAAAAATTATTAGGGACGAAGAGGCGCTGCAGGAAGATCAGCAGGTGGCCAAGGCGAATGTCACACCTGTACCAGTGTTTGTCCATTCGGTCAAGAGCCCAGAAAGAGATGCGGAGGTTGACACTCTGAAATCGCAAATGGCCCAAGTGTTGGAGATGCTGACCTCTTTGATGGAGAAAGATCAGAGAAGACGAGAGAAACCGAGCCCAAGAAAGGAGTTGTTCCCGAACACCTCAGCACCGGCCTCCCTACAGGACCGAGAAGAGGTGATTTGCTATAACTGCGGAGGGAGTGGCCACTTTGCTAACGTATGCTCCAGCCCAAAGAAGAAGAGAACAGATAATTGCAAGCCGGCGGGAAACTCCAAAGGGCCCCGGTGAAGGAGTCAACCGGGTGCCCATCATCTTCAGTGCGCTCCAAACTAAAAAAAAAGGCCAAGAATGGAGGAGACAAAACTCCTAGGAGGAGGTATAGTACACCCCCACCAAGATGTACCCCAGAGGGAGGGGGCAAGACCCCTTAGTGGAAGTACAGCACCCCAAAGAAGGAACATCCACCTAAAAGGAACAATAACATCCCTCAGCGGGTTTGTGCCCCCATTGAGAGGGAGAAAGTCAATGCATGCCAGGCTCAGGAAAAATTAAAGTCCAAAAGGAGCAGGGCAAGGGTCGAAAGCCAAAAAAAAGAGGTGACCCCAGTACGGCCATACCCAAAGGAACTGGTGGGCCCGTCTCCTACTGTGCCCATTCAAGTGGAAGGAGTCTATACTAAAGCTCTTTTGGACACCGGAGCACAGGTGACTTTACTATACCGGGACTTCTATGATAGGCACTTGAGTCATCTGCCTATCCAGAAGATAGAAGAGCTGGAGATATGGGGACTTGGAACCCAGAGTTTCCCTTATGATGGGTACCTGCCCATAAAGATGACTTTCGACCCATCCGTGGCTGGGAAGGCTGAAGTGTTTGACACCCTGGCAGTTGTGTGTCCCCGGCCGCCTGGAGCCAGCAAGATTTCCCTGATCATTGGGACAAACACGGATCTAGTCAGGAGACTCCTGACCCCTCTAGTGAAAGAGAGAAACCATTCAGCCACCAAAATCCATCCCATGCTAAAGACGGCCTACCAACGACTGGTCTTAGAGCAGAAGACCCCGGGAGAGGGGATAGGGAAGGTGTGGAGACTTGGCAGAGAAGGAGTAGTGCTACAGCCCGGAGAAGTAACCTGTCTTAGGGCCACTGTGAAGCTTTTGTGGGAACAACCTGGCCCCTTTGTCATGCTGGAATCAGACCCAAGGGAAGAGTCCTCAGGCCTGGAAGTGATACCAGAAGTGATTCCGTTCAAGGCTCTGAAGAAGGCCCATGGCAGAGTTCCGGTGAGTGTTAGGAACACTACGGGAGGACCCATGGAGATCCCTGCCAGAGTGTTGCTTGGTCAGGTGAGCCCTGCTGCCCCGGTCACTTGGTCCGAAGTCAAGGGGACGGGTGACGGAGGAGATGTTTGGGAGAAACTGTCCGTGGAAAACCCGAACCTACCCAGGGCTTGGAAAGAAAGAGCCAAGGCCCAGCTGACCAGGTGGGAGAAGATCTTTTCCGAAGATGAATTCGATGTGGGGTGTGCAAGAAGTGCCACCCATCGGATCCGCCTCCAAGAAGATAAGCCCTTCCGAGAGAGGGTCAGGCGGGTCCCCCTGGCAGATCTGGAGGATCTGAGGGAACAACTTGTAGAACTAAAGAAGACTGGTGTGATCCGGGAGTCTAGAAGTCCCTATGCCTCCCCAATCGTGGTGGTCAGAAAGAAGAATGGGTCGTTGAGGCTTTGTATCGATTACAGGACTCTCAACAGGAGAACCATCCCTGACCAATACACCACGCCAAGGATAGAAGATGCCCTACAAAGTTTGTCTGGAGCCAAATGGTTCAGTGTGATGGACCTCAAGAGTGGGTACTATCAAATCCCTATGCACCCAGAAGACAGGGAGAAGACAGCCTTCATAACCCCGGTGGGATTCTTCGAATTCAATAGGATGCCTCAGGGTCTGTCTGGAGCTCCTGCTACCTTTCAACGCCTTATGGAGAAGACTGTTGGAGACATGAATCTTATAGAAGTCCTTGTGTACTTGGACGATGTCATTGTCTTTGGAAGAACCTTGGAAGAACATGAAGCCAGGTTGGAGAAAGTATTGAGAAGACTCAGCGAAGAGGGACTTAAGCTTTCCCCCGAGAAGTGTCGGTTCTACCAGTCTTCTGTGAACTATCTGGGGCACATAGTGTCTGAAGAAGGGGTGGCCACAGATCCTGAGAAGTTGGAAGCAGTCACTTCCTGGCCACGACCCACCACAGTAACAGAGCTCAGATCCTTCCTGGGGTTCTGCTCCTATTATAGGAGGTTTGTGGAGGGGTTTGCTCGGATTGCCCGCCCGTTGAATGAATTGCTAAAGGCAGAAGGGGAAGAGGATGACTCAGGGCCCAGGAGGCCTGGTGAGTCAGTTCAAGATCAGTGGAACCCAAGGTGTGAAGAGGCCTTTCATGCTCTGAAGAGGAGCTTAACCACTGCCCCAGTCCTGGCCTACGCCGACCCTACCAGACCTTATGAATTACATGTGGATGCCAGCCATGAGGGTCTAGGTGGTGTACTCTACCAAGAACATGAAGGACAACTGCGACCAGTGGCCTATGTGAGCAGGAGCCTGACCCCCTCAGAAAAGAATTACCCCACTCATAAGCTGGAATTCCTGGCCCTCAAATGGGCGGTAGTAGACAAGCTAAAAGACTACTTGTATGGGGCAGAGTTTACTGTGAAGACAGACAACAACCCCCTGACCTACCTCTTCACCACCGCGAAACTAGCTGCCACCGGACACAGGTGGTTGGCCGCATTGTCTGGATTCAACTTCAGTCTGAAGTACAGACCAGGAGCCGGAAATAGGGATGCAGATGCCCTGTCCCGGAGGTCTCATGCCACGACAAATGACTGGGAAGATTGGACCCAAGTGGCACCGGACGGGGTGCGGGCCCTTTGTCAAGGGGCTGAATTCCAAGCCAGAGGAGGCTCCAGAGCATAAGAAATAGGGGTTACCATGGTAGGAGTCCCCAAACACTATTGTGGGGTAACTCAACTGGAGGAAGACAACCTACCGAGACTGTCCAAGAAGGAGTTGAGGTGTGACCAATTGGAAGACCCCATGGGGAGATTGGTCCTCGAAGCCCTGGAGAATCAGGATCCCAACAAATTCCTACATCACCCCTCAAAGGAGGCTCGCCTGTTGAGGAAGGAATTGGACAGGCTACAGGTACATCAGGGAGTGGTCTACCGAAGGGGCCCCTCTGATGACTCAGAAGATAAGTGGCAGTTATTTCTTCCAGAGAAGCACCGAGAGACTGTACTAATTGCCCTGCATGACCATCATGGTCACCTAGGGGCAGAAAGGACCTTCCAGCTTGTCAGAAATCGGTTCTATTGGCCCTGCATGAGGGCAGAAGTAGAGGAGTATTGCCATTCCTGTGCACGATGCATTCAGAGAAAGACCCTACCCCATCAAGCTGCCCCAATGGGCCACTTACAGAGTCAAGGCCCAATGGATCTGGTATGCATTGACTTTCTCTGCCTCGGACCTGACCTGAGTGGATTGGGGAATGTTCTGGTAATAACCGACCATTTCACCCGCTATGCTCAAGCTTTCCCAACCAAAGACCAGAAGGCATCCACCGTGGCCAAGATACTTATGGAGAAGTATTTTGTCCATTACGGACTACCACAGAGACTCCACTCAGATCAAGGAAGGGACTTTGAGAGTCGGTTGATCCGAAGACTTTTGGATTCATTAGGAATAAAGAAGACCAGAACCACGCCTTACCACCCACAAGGAGATGCTCAGCCGGAGAGATTTAACCGGACCCTGCTCAACATGTTGGGAACCTTAGAAACAGAGAAGAAGCAATACTGGAGTCAGCACATATCAGCCCTAGTACATGCCTATAACTGTACCACAAGTGACGCCACTGGCTACTCCCCTTATCGACTTATGTTTGGGAGAGAAGCAAGGCTACCTGTGGACCTGGCCTTTGGCACTTCTATAGACAATACCTCAGCTACATCCCACAAGGGATACGTGGACAGACTTAGACGTAGCTTGCAGGTGGCCTATGAACAAGCCCAGGCGGCTTCGGATCAAAGGGGGGCCCGCAACAAGAGAAATTTTGATCTGAAGGTTCGAGTGCAAGATCTGCAGCCCGGGGACCGAGTACTGCTACGCAATCTGGGGGTCCCTGGAAAACACAAGCTTGCCGACAGGTGGAGATCTGAGCCCTATGTTGTCTTTAGGAAGTTGCCCGGTTTGCCTGTCTACAAACTAAAGCCAGAAGGAAAGGTGGGTCCACTGAAGATGTGGCATCGGAACCACCTGCTCCCACTTGCTGAGGCAGTCAGAATACCTCCCGTGAGAGACTCCCCTGAACCGGCCTCTATCCTGGATATTCCTAGGCCGAACACTCGGTCCCAGACCTCTCGAGCCAAAGATGGGGAGGCCTCCCAATTGAGTACAGAAGAAGGTGGAGAACTGGACTGGCTGTGGCCTCCCTCGACTCTGGGAACGTCCGCCATAGATCTCCCAAATGGAGGGGATACCCCAGATGCAACGCTGAATCCGGAGGCTACTGAATTCATACCCTTCAGTCCCTCAGCTGATTACTGGGAAGATGTTCCTGACACTTGCGCTGAGGAGGACTCTAGAGATTCCATACGTCAGTCGACTTCTGAATCAGAGGTTCCAGAACCAGCAATGTTACCTGAACTTACTCCTGAAGAAGAGCCTGTGGTGCCAGAGTCAGAAGCACCAAGAGAGCAGAGGGCTCGCAGAGTCATCAGGCCTCCCAAGAAACTAACTTACCCCCAAATGGGGACGAGCTCAGAGGACTCTGTTGTAACGGCTAGGAGAAGTGTTGAACAACCTGATCCTTCCACCGTCCATTTGGTGGAGGGCAACCCCAGCTCACTCTCTGGCACAGTTAGGCATGCCACTCATGGTAGTGTGACCTGTGGGCAAGAGAGTTCCATCCCAAAGTTTTGGTGGGAATTCCCTATGCCAACATCATGCTCGACATTGTCCAAAATGGTAAACAGTATTTGTTGAAGTTTATCTTTGGGGACCAAAGAGTTCAAGTGGGGGGAGTGTGTAGCGGGGTGTTCCCCTTTAATGCAGAGAGACAAGAAGTTCCAGGTGAGAGGTGAGTCGGGAGGAAGTAAAGAGACATTATGGAAGTGAAAGCAGAGGAGAGAGAGACTACATCTCCCAGTACATCTTGCAGCACCCAGGGTGCATTGCTCCAGAACAGAGACTGCTGGGGCAGACTTTATAAAGGGGAGGCGGAGTTTTGGTCGGCCTCTTTGGACACCCCTCTCCTAGCAAGAGGATCTCTGTGCTGAACTGCTGTGTGCACAAGGCCTGAAGCCTGGGCCGTGTGCTCCTTTCCAAAGAGCCCTCTGCCAGCCTAGCAGAGCCTTAGAGACATCTAATCCTCCTTGCTGCAGTACACCAGAAGGATTGAAGACTTGGATGTCGGTGGATTCCTGTTCCTAGACGAATCGATGGAGGAAAGGGACTTGGACTTGTCCAGGTGGTGAGAGCTGTTTAAAGACAGATCCTTTATCTTTACTATTCGTTGGGATTACAAAGTTGTTCTTCAAGTGTACCACCGAGAGATTGCTAGCGAATATTGTTTCACTGAACTTCCATTTAGATCAGTCAGGCCTGACTGCATAGGTAGACATTGCTGGGTGTTAGTCTACCCATGAGGGGAAGTAGCTGTAAAAGGGCAGCGCTAGAGTTGCATAGCAATACTTTATTATTCTGATTACTCTGTTTATCTTTATTACTGTTTGTTGCAGGGATCTGCAACTTGTTATACTGTTGTTTATTACTTGCCCATTAGCCTCAGTAAAATATCTGGGTAAAGTACATTTGGTGTCAGTTCCGCTTACTTTAATAGGAGTTTTAAAGTATATTCTGTGTATGTTTGTTATAGGACTGCGTCACCAACAGTTGCGATCACGCGGTCCTATCTCTCTATCACCAGCTGTGCCACGGGAGGTTAGAGCCGATTGCCGGGGGTTGACAGCGGTGCACTGCAGGGCCCAAATCAATATCAGCGGCTCTCTTAACTGGGGGTAGCGCTACATATATATATATATATATTAAATACACTGCAGCTAACTGAATCACCTGCCTGCCTGAAGTATATTAGAAAAAGTACACCAAGAATGACCTGCAGTCAGATATAGGCTTGGCTACACTGGATGCAGTGGATATATATATATATATATTAAATACATTGCAGCTAACTGAATCACCTGCCTGCCTGAAGTATATTAGAAAAAGTACACCAGGAATGGCTTGCAGTCAGATCTAGCTACACTGGATATATACCAGACTGACTGTAACAAATGCACTGCAGCTAACTGGATAGCCTGCCTGCCTGCTCAATCTAAATGACACTCTCTCTCCGTCCACGCCAGCAACACACTACACAGGGCAGACGTGCAGGTGGCCTTATATTGTGTGGGGCGTGGACTTAGTCTGCCGGAGCCATAATTGGCCAAAGGCACCCTGCACCCTGCTTGGTGTAGCCTCCCCTTCTCTTTTACCAATACTCTGTAAATATTTGGGAACTGAGGAGATCAGTTTCTGGAGTTTTGGGAGAGGAATGTTGTCCCATTTTTGGCTGATATAGGATTCTAACTGCTCAACACTCCTGGGTCGTCTTTATCGTATTTTTCTTTTCAAGATTTGCCAAATATTTTCTATTAGTGAAAGGTCTGGACTGCAAGCAGGCCAGTTAAACCGCTTGCCGACCGCAAAACATATACAGTATCTCACAAAAGTGAGTACACCCCTTACATTTTTGTAAATATTTGTAAATATTTTCTTCTATCTTTTCATGTGACAACACTGAAGAAATTACACTTTGCTACAATGTAAAGTAGTGAGTGTACAGCTTGTATAACAGTTGTGACAGCAGGAAGGTAAAGTCACCTGGTTGCATCCAGGGGGGTAGATATATTTCGCCCAGATTCAGGCTTTACGCCGACTTATACAACTAGGTGGAGAGTTGTATAAGCCCAGCTAAGGCTAGTGGGCTCATGGATGACTCATACCTCTAGGGAGAGTGTGGGGCGTCGTGCAGACAGAGATGAGGAGACCAGCTGAACCTTGTCAGCTCATTTAGGCCTCTATAAGAACTCCCAGCTTCATTAGATGTTTGCTCATGCCTGGAACCAGACCTGTGTGGACTGTCTAGGGAGAGTGAACCCCTGTGCGGTGAGAAAAAGCCTGTGTGGCTATTTGCTTGGACATTTAAAACCAGGGACTTAGGGACTAGGACAGCACTAGGCTGATCCCAGTTGTTAGTTAGGAAACCTGTATGTTTAGTCAGAGGTCAAGTTGACCAGGATTTATTTTGTTTATGTTTCTTTTGGCTTTGCTGTGTTTTGTCACTGTAAATAGAAAATAAACCGCACCTTTTTTTTGATTTTGAAAACCACAACCTCCGTTTGCTGGGCCTGTTTTTGTGTGGGGAGCCCATCCCGGGGGTCACACACACCCGCTGCCGAGCTAACCCCCTCACAGTTGGTGGAGAATGCGGGCAGTTTTTTTTAAGCCAGCATGGAGGAGATACTGAAGCAGCTGGCTCTAGCAAATGCCAATCAACAGCAGACAAATGCAGGTTTGCAAAAGAGCCTTGCAGCTCATCAACAGAGCCTTGCAGCTCAACAACAGAACTTCGCAGCCCAGCAGCAAGCTCATCAACAGAGCCTTGCAGCCCAGCAGCAAGCTCACCAACAGAGTCTGGAAGCTCAGCAACAAACCCAGCAGCAATCTGAGGCCCGCTTCATAGACCTGTTACAGAAGCAAGAGCAGAGACTACAACAAATGGAAGCAGTAATGCAGCAACGTCCGCAGACCAGTGAGGAAAGCCGTCCCACTAATACCGCGTCCTTTGGGGTGAGTCGTTTATTGACAAAAATGACTGGAGAGGATGATCCAGAGGTATTTTTGACCACATTTGAAAGGACTGCTGAAAGAGAAAAGTGGCCTGAGGAGCAGTGGGCTGGACTGGTGGCTCCTCTGTTAACTGGTGAATCGCAGAAGGCTTACTATGACCTAGAGCCTGACCAAGCAAAAGACTATGTGATGCTAAAAGCTGAGGTATTGGCAAGGCTGGGTGTCACCCAGGCTGTCCGGGCTCAGCGTGTGCATAACTGGACTTTCCAGCTTGGAAAACCCCCCAGGTCTCAAATGTATGATCTCATTCACCTGAGCAGAAAGTGGCTACAGCCAGAGACTTTGTCCGCACCAAAGATTGTGGAACGTGTTGTAATGGATCGGTTTTTGAGAGCTCTTCCTACTGCCATCCAAAAGTGGGTAAGCCATGGAGACCCAGAGACGGCCGATGGTCTTGTGGATCGTGTGGAGAAATACTTGGCTACAGAGAACCTGACGGCCTCTTCCAGAGACACTCGGACTTTCCACCCTAAGACCAGACCATCCCCAGGGGCGGATAAGAGGATTCCAAGGGGTAAGGGTGGAGAGAGTGAGAGGGTGGGAGCTCTACCCCAAGTTTGGCGAGAACAGCCTGAGAAATCAGCGGCTCAAGAGGCGGCAAGAAGGATCGTTTGCTACCGCTGCCGGCAAGCGGGACATATTGCAGCCAATTGCCCGGTTGTGGAGGAACCCATGCAGTGTGACTTTCTGACGGGCAGACGTCAGTCGCTGTGTGCGACAGTCGCATGCACTGCCATTCGAGGAACTGAGAAACATTTATGCAAAATGTGTGTTAATGGTAGAAATGTTGTGGTATTGCTGGATTCAGGTAGCCTTGTGACCCTGATAAAGGCTGAGTTAGTTAAAACAGAGGTCTCTGGGAATAGCAAGGTAGCTGTTATTTGTGTGCATGGGGACACCCGAGAGTATCCAGTGACTACAGTGTGTTTCGAGACCCCCAAAGGTACCCTCTCTCATCCAGTGGGCTTAGTATCTCAGTTACCGTATGACGCCATTGTGGGAAGGGATTTTCCGAAGTTCTGGGAACTGTGGGATGATCCTGAGCCCCCCACTGGTGCCCCTATGTACCAGGAAGGTGATAGCCAGAACTCCCCTGAGAGTGGTGAGGACTCTCCGGAATTTCCCTTATCAGTATTGGCAGGGGAGACTCAAGAAACTGGAGAGGAGCCCACCTCCTCAGACGAAAACCTACCGTCTGTGGAGTTTTCTGATCTTGAGGTTCACAGGGAAAACTTTGCCACAGAACAGTTGAAAGACCCCGCCCTAATAAAGGCACGGGAAAACGTAGTGAAAATAGATGGCGAGTTAGTGAACCCAGATAATACCTGCACTTACCCATACTTCAGCGTAGAGAAGGACCTACTGTATCGGGTGGCAAAAAGGGCAGAAGAAACCGTTGAGCAGCTTGTGGTGCCCAAACCTTACAGGAAGTTGGTGTTGGAGTTGGCCCATGGGCACATTCTTGGAGGTCATCTGGGGACAGAGAAAACCCGAGAGAGGGTATTACAGAGATTCTATTGGCCGGGGGTGATGAAGGACATAGAAAATTATTGTTCCTCCTGCCCTGTGTGTCAGAGGTCGGCCCCGATGCCACATTTCCGTAGCCCGCTGGTCCCTCTACCCATCATTGAGGTCCCGTTTGAGAGGATCGCCATGGATTTGGTAGGTCCTATAATCAAGTCCGCTAGGGGGCACCAGTACATATTAGTTATAATGGACTATGCCACCCGTTATCCAGAAGCAATCCCTCTCCGAAATACCTCGGCCAAAACCATAGCCAAAGAGCTATCTCTTGTGTTTAGCCGGGTGGGTATTTGTAAAGAACTGCTTACGGACCAAGGTACACCCTTTATGTCCCGGGTTATGAAGGAGCTGTGTAAATTGTTCAAAGTGACGCAATTACGTACATCTGTGTATCACCCCCAAACCGATGGGCTGGTTGAAAGATTCAACAAAACCCTAAAACAAATGTTGAAGAAAGTGGTGGATAGAGATGGAAAGGATTGGGACTGTCTACTTCCTTATCTGATGTTTGCTATTAGGGAGGTGCCCCAATCCTCTACGGGATTCTCCCCCTTTGAGTTACTGTATGGGAGACACCCAAGAGGGCTGTTGGATATTGCCAAGGAAACTTGGGAAAGTGAGAGTTCTCCCCACAGGAGTGTGATTGAGCATGTCGCCCTGATGCAAGACCGAATTGCACAGGTAATGCCCATCGTGAAGGAACATTTGGCCCAAGCGCAGTTAGCACAGCAGAGAGTGTACAACCGTGGAGCCAAGACCCGTACCTTTTCCCCAGGGGATAGGATACTGGTACTTGTCCCTACGGTTGAAAGTAAATTCCTTGCCAAATGGCAAGGCCCCTACGAGATAATGGAAAAAGTGAGCGAAGTGAATTACAAGGTCAGACAACCAGGAAGGCGAAAGCCCGAACAGATCTATCACGTTAATCTGTTGAAAGCCTGGAGGGATAGAGAGTCCCTAGTCGTAGACACTTGGTCACCAGCTCAAACTGGTTGCGTGATTCCTGAGGTTGGAATAGCAGCCACCTTGTCACAACCCCAACAACAGGAGGTTAAGGAGTTTGTGCTTCGCAACAAGGAGGTATTCTCTGAGCTGCCGGGACAAACATTTGGGGTAGAGCATGACATCATTACCCCGCCTGGTGAAAGGGTGAAGTTAAAACCCTATCGGATCCCAGAGGCCCGACGGGAGGCAATACGGGAGGAAGTACAGAAAATGCTGAACTTAGGGGTGATAGAGGAGTCCCAAAGTGATTGGTCTAGTCCCATTGTGTTGGTGCCTAAACCGGATGGGAGCTGGCGATTTTGTAACGATTTTCGTCAGTTGAACAAAGTTACAAAATTTGACACCTACCCCATGCCACGTATAGATGAGTTGATCGACCGGCTGGGAACAGCCCGATACATGATGACTCTTGACCTCACAAAAGGGTATTGGCAAATCCCCCTGGCCAAATTGGCCAAAGAAATAAACGCATTTGTAACCCCAGACGGGGCGTTCCAATATAAAAGAATGCCGTTCGGGTTACAGAATGCGCCGGCCACATTCCAGCGGAAAATGGACCAGATGCTGAGGCCCCATCGGAAGTATGCTGCGGCTTACCTGGATGACGTAATTGTCCATAGCACAGATTGGGCCTCACATCTGCCAAAAGTGCAAGCAGTCCTGGACTCTGTTCGGGAAGCGGGGTTTACGGCTAACCCCAAGAAGTGTACCATTGGGCAGGAGGAGGCCAAATATCTTGGGTACACCATTGGGAGGGGAGTAGTAAAACCCCAACTCAACAAAGTCGAGGCCATCCAGAGTTGGCCACGTCCCAACAGCAAGAAGCAGGTACGAGCCTTTCTGGGAATCGCTGGGTATTATCGGCGATTCATTCCCCACTTTGCTTCTAAGGCTGTGCCCCTAACCAACCTAACGAAGGGGAAAGGGTCGGTCATGATTAAATGGACCCCCGAGGCTGAGGCAGCATTCCAATTCTTGAAACAAGCCTTATGTAGCCAGCCAGTGTTGTACTCACCCGACTTCTCTAAAGACTTTGTCGTACAAAGTGATGCGTCAGATGTGGGGTTAGGAGCAGTATTGTCCCAGGTCTGGAACGGGGAAGAGCACCCAGTCATTTACCTCAGCAGGAAGTTGAAGTCCCATGAGGTAAATTACGCCACCGTTGAAAAGGAGTGTTTAGCGGTGAAGTGGGCTCTAGATTCCCTTCGGTACTACCTGCTAGGTAGGCACTTTGACATGGTTACGGATCACGCTCCGTTAAAGTGGATGGCTCAAAACAAGGAAACAAATAGAAGAGTGAATAGGTGGTTCCTGGCCCTCCAGGAATTCAACTTCACAGTAAAGCATCGCCCTGGCGTTCAAATGGGGAATGTGGATGCTTTGTCTCGAGTACATGAATGCCTGATTGCTGGTGTTCCAACCCCGAGGTTAAAACAAGAGGGGGGGGTATGTGACAGCAGGAAGGTAAAGTCACCTGGTTGCATCCAGGGGGGTAGATATATTTCGCCCAGATTCAGGCTTTACGCCGACTTATACAACTAGGTGGAGAGTTGTATAAGCCCAGCTAAGGCTAGTGGGCTCATGGATGACTCATACCTCTAGGGAGAGTGTGGGGCGTCGTGCAGACAGAGATGAGGAGACCAGCTGAACCTTGTCAGCTCATTTAGGCCTCTATAAGAACTCCCAGCTTCATTAGATGTTTGCTCATGCCTGGAACCAGACCTGTGTGGACTGTCTAGGGAGAGTGAACCCCTGTGCGGTGAGAAAAAGCCTGTGTGGCTATTTGCTTGGACATTTAAAACCAGGGACTTAGGGACTAGGACAGCACTAGGCTGATCCCAGTTGTTAGTTAGGAAACCTGTATGTTTAGTCAGAGGTCAAGTTGACCAGGATTTATTTTGTTTATGTTTCTTTTGGCTTTGCTGTGTTTTGTCACTGTAAATAGAAAATAAACCGCACCTTTTTTTTGATTTTGAAAACCACAACCTCCGTTTGCTGGGCCTGTTTTTGTGTGGGGAGCCCATCCCGGGGGTCACACACACCCGCTGCCGAGCTAACCCCCTCACACAGTGTACATTTTCTGTCCGTTAAAAATAACTCAACACACAGCCATTAATGTCTAAACCACTGGTGAATACACCCCTAAGTGAAAATGTCCAAATTGGGCCCAAAGTGTCAATTTTTTGTGTGGCCACCATTATTTTCCAGCACTGCCCTAATCCCCTTGGGCATGGAGGTCACCAGAGCTTCACAGGTTGCCACTGGAGTCCTCTTCCACTCCTCAATGATGACATCACAGAGCTGGTGGATGTTAGAGACCTTGTACTCCTCCACGTTCCGTTTGAAGATGCCCCACAGATGATCAATAGGGTTTAGGTCTGGAGACATGCTTGGCCAGTCCATCACTTTTACCCTCAGACTCTTTAGCAAGGCAGTGGTCGTCTTGGAGGTGTGTTTGGGGTGGTTATCATGTTGGAATACTGCCCTGCGGACCAGTCTTCGAAGGGAGGGGATCATGCTCTGCTTCAGTATGTCACAGTACATGTTGGCATTCATGGTTCCCTCAATGATCTGTAGCTCCCCAGCGCCGGCAGCACTCATGCAGCCCCAGACCATGACATTCCCACCACCATGCCTGACTGTAGGCAAGACACTTGTCTTTGTACTCCTCACCTGGTTGCCGCCACACACGCTTGTCACCATCTGAACCAAATACGTTTATCTTGGTCTCATCAGACCACAGATCATGGTTCCAGTAATCCATATCCTTAGTCTGCTTGTCTTCAGCAAACTTGTGCATTATCTTTAGAAGAAGCTTCCTTCTGGGATGACAGCCATGCAGACCAATTTGATGCAGCGTGCGGCGTATGGTATAAGCACTGGCAGGCTAATCCCCCACCCCTTCATCCTCTGCAGCAATGCTGGCAGCACTCATACATCTATTTCCCAAAGACAACCTCTGAATATGACACTGAGCACGTGCACTCAACTTCTTTGGTCGACCATGGCAAGGCCTGTTCTGAGTGGAACCTGTCCTGTTATACCGCTGTATGGTCTTAGCCACTGTGCTGCAGCTCAGTTTCAGGGTCTTGGCAATCTTATTATAGCCTATGCCATCTTTATGTAGAGCAACAAAAAAATGTTTCAGATCCTCAGAGAGTTCTTTGCCATGAGGCGCCGTGTTGAACTTCCAGTGACCAGTATGAGAGAGTGAGAGCGATAACACCAAATTTAACACACCTGCTCTCTATTCACACCTGAGACCCTGTAACACTAACAAGTCTGTCAGGAAAGGCTTCACCCGCTGGTGGCACTGTTGGTCCTATGGATTGCAGTACTAGTTTCCACCAGCAGGTGTCCTCTTGCAGCCAGTATCTTCGATAGAGGATCTCACCTGCTGGTGGTAATGCCTGATCCATGGGCCGTAGTACCGGCGTCCACCCGCGGGTGTATTCCGGCAGTGTGGGGCAGGCAGCACTTCCTCCGCTCAGCTGTCACATGAGGACAATCACTGCAGTCCTATAAATACCCGGCGAGCCCTTACATGCTCGCCTTGGTATCTCTCTCCTTGAGCCCTGACCTCGCTGCCTGTATTCGGACCTTTCCCCGTGTATGACCTTGGCCTGGCTACGTTTATGCTTCTGGAACACCCCTTTGTCAATCTCCTGATCTGCTGTGTATGACCCTGGCCTGGCTTACGTTCAAGATTCTGGTCCTGCCCTATGCTGTATATATTATTTGTTGTTTGTGGGTTGTTTGGTTGGTTTTGCACTGTTTGTATTTATTTATATCACCTATTTTAATAAAAATTATTATTTTTTACTTTACATACGTTTTTGGTTCTCTCTGTGCAGTCCACACAGTCTGGTCAACGAATTCACTGACAAAGTCACATGACACCGGGGAGGGAAAATGGCTAATTGGGCCCATTTTGGACATTTTCACTTGGGGGTGTACTTACTTTTGTTGCCAGCGGCTTAGATAATAATGGCTGTGTGTTGAGTTATTTTGAGGGGACAGCAAATTTACACTATTTTACAAGCTGTACACTCACTACTTTACATTGTAGCAATGTGTTATTTCTTCAGTGTTGTCACATGAAAAGATATAATAAAATATTTACAAAAATGTGGGGAGTGTACTCACTTTTGTGAGATACTGTATATACTGTGTGTGTATTTAAATATGCAGTTTAATATGCGGTATGCAGTAAGCTATCAGCCATAACCCCCGTTTTTTTTTTTCAACCGGTGGCTGGCTTTTTCATGAAAGCAGTCTGAGTGGCTCATTAGCTGCTGGATCACTTTCAGAAGCAGAGAAGCGGTATGAGGGGACGTCCCAATCCCCCGTCGTTCGTCTGTGTTTCCGGATTTACCAGGACGCCCGAGAAATGATCCGACTAGTGCGGCCGGCTAGTCACAGAGGCGAACAGAGACCTGCACATCTTATCTTAACTGAAAATGATGTTTTAGTAAACATACAATTTAATTGCACATTACCTGGTATAAGTATAAAATAGGAAAAGCAAGTAATACAATCAGAGTGTATGTAGGATCAAAGCTGAATTTAAAATGGGGCCCCCTGCCTTTGCCTTTGTAGGGTATGGTCATGCTACCCATGAAAAAAAATCGATAAAAAAGTTGATGTGAAGAAGATCTCACAATTGATGTGGATGCAGAGGAATTCTGTTTGTGACCAATGTTACTGATGGCAAATGCTTGACAATGAATGAAGAGACCTGATGTGCCCAGTTTTGCTGGTGTCAGTTGTCAAAGGCAGAATTTCCTCTCTTCTTGGGAAGATTTTCTCTTTTTTTCTTGGTGGAGGTTTTGCCCTTGGGGTTGCCTCTCTCTCCCCGCCATCACCTGCGCATGCGTGCCACCATTGCACATGCGTGGTGACACATCCACTGCACAATGTCATAGGCTTGGTGGTCAGTGGGAGTAAAAAAAATTACATCATAATTGGTGTCAGTTGGCAAATTAGTTCCCCATCTCTGATGTCATTGGGAGGAATAGTGTCTCATATCAGTGGAAGTAATATTGCCCTCAAGGGCCAGATAAAGGCAGGAAAAGGGCCACTTTCGGCCCGCAGGCCACAGTTTGGAGACCCCTGGTATAGAGACTGTGAGGACACTCAGTCAGAGGCAGATGCAGGTACCCATTGAGGTCAGATGGTAAGCCAGGATCATCACGGATGGGCAGCATAAACCAAGCCAGAGTCATACACAAAGAGCACGAGTAGGTGTAGTCAAGTAGCTGGGCGAGGCCGATACCAGGAAGACAATAGAACATGGTCTGAGGCAAACCGAGTCTGAAATCCACAAAGCAAGGTCAGGAGCAGGCTGGGTCAGCAACTGGAGATCAGAAAACACAGGAACACAGGTCAGCTAAAGAACATCCAGCGATTAGCACACATCAAGGCCTCCTTTAAATAGGCAGCTCGGAGCCATTCCCGGAATTGGACATAAGCGTGCATGTAAGGCGGGTTACTTGTAGGCAGGTGCAATCTACTTTTTCGTCTGCAGGTGGCAATACTCTGCAGCTGCACTGCAGCCAGAGAGGAAGTCAGGAGGAACATGGTTCCTCTATGGTTTCCTGGGTCTCTGGGGAAACAATCATATTGGATGCTGCTGCCCCATGGGACTCAGACAGCCATCTTGGGTCAGGCAGAGCCTATTTAAGACCATAGCTACCAGGCTTGGTGCACATTTTGTGAGAGGGCTGAGTAGGGATAGGTACCCCGTCTGTTAGGGACAGTATTAGCGGTAGGGAAAGGTTCCTGATGAGGAGGGAAAACATAGGGTTGCATCTCTTCTGGACATCTTCCCACTTGGGTACTAGACACCCAGGCCACATTTTGTCCCCTCTCAACAGGCGCTATCAGTCCAGCTGGAATCCACTTCCTTTACGTTACTGGAAACTGTGAGTGCACCCGGCTGGGTAGCCTTTCCACTGGGTGTGTTGTGAACTGTTATGCCGTGTACACACGATTGGTTTTACCGATGAAAACAGTCCGATGGACTTTTCTCATCGGACGAACCGATCGTGTATGGGCCCCATTGGTGAATTATTATTTTTTTCACCTGTTGTTGTTGAGGGGGGTGGCGGGCCGTGGGACATTCACGCCGATCACAGGAGGGGGGGCGCCAATTGCGGGAGGGGGGCATGATCTCAGGAGGGGGGGCGCCAATCGCGGGAGGGGGGCACGATCGCAGGAGCGGGGGCGCAGATCGCAGGAGGGGGGCACGATCGCGAGAAGGGGGGCGCCAATCGCCCGACATTAAAGTGGATAAGCAGGGGGAGGGATTTTGTCTTACCTCCTCCTCCCGTGCTGCCTCCTCTTGCTCCTCTTCCTGCTGTATGGGAAAATTCACACTATCGCAGGACTGCTGGGGCCCCAGGCCAGCTCAGGGCCCCAAGCAGTTGCTTGGTTTGCCTGTCCTGTTCTGACGGCCCTGTGTATGAGTATTGGTCTCATTATTAACATATTTATAGTTCCAGGATATTGTGAGAGACCTCTGTAGGCGTGACAAGTAAAACAATTGTATAAAGCATACATGTGCTGGGTAGGTCGGTCCACTACCTCCAGAAACCTCAAAGTGTCCTGCTTATCGCACTTCCTTACAGCCGTCTTCTATAATGCATTGTGAGAGCACACATAATATTAGAAGTGCTTGCAGAGGTGCTAATTGTTGAAAGCTGATTTTCACAGAAAGGATCTCTTGGAAAACCAAAGTGTGTACTGGAGCAAAATGAGAAAAGCAGATGGGTATGAAGGTTATGAAATCATCGTTCCAGTCTGTTTTATTTCCTTTCCAATTTGCACAGCCTTATCCTTGCATAGAGACTCTTCCCAGAAGCTCAGCATGGAGACTTCAGATACTTTCTGTTTTTTCGAAAAACCTTAATTTGAAATATGATTTAAACATCGAGTAAATAAAAGGCCCCGGATAGGTTAAGTAAGATGTATTGTTACGCGCCTTCTCCACGCTCCCTATCTCCGCCAGCATAGCCTTAATGTTTCAGCATTTCCATGGCAGGGGGCAAAACAGCAAAGTTAATTTGCAAAGCAATCGTAGTAGCGAAATGTAATTTCATATTCATAGTGCCAGCGGTTTGTGCCGCCGTTATCTATATGCAATGCAAATGAGATTCTGCCCATATTGGATGCAGGTTTCCGTTGACTAGGTCAGATGAATTGAGTAAAATATTTAGTGCCAGAAAAGGGAAACAAAATTGTAGTCCCGCTCTTCTTCCTTGTGTGCGCCGGAGCTTATTTAGGTATTCTGTGAATAGAAGGTGGGAGGTTTGGAGTTTTCAATGCACAATAAAGGTAGGTGTATGAAGATTCTTGTACATTACAATCATGTTGTATTTGTGAATTTTATTTTGACCTACCAAGTTCTGAACATTTAAGAAGTGGTTTTATACTGGACACCAAGGGTGCAAAATTAAATTTGATTGCGGGCCGTATCAGAAGCATGGATGCCCTCAAAAGGCCGTTGTATCTGTAAGCAGGGCTGCCATCAGGAATTTTGGGGCCCCTTACACAGCTTCAGGCATGGACCCCCTGGAGCAGAGGAGGACCGTGGGGGGGGGGGGGGTGCTGCCGCTGCAAATTGAGAAGCGGGGGTGCCACAAATTGAGAAGCGGGGGGGTACCGCCGCCGCAAACTGTTGAGGTCGGGGGGTGGGGGGGGGGGGCTTTGGGTGCTGACGAACAAAAAAAGAACAAAAAAAAAAGGGGGGTTTGCCATCCAGGCCTCTGGGGACCACTGGGCCCCTTACAAAGAAAAGAAAAATGATTAAAAAAAAAGGGGGGGTTGCCATCCGGGGCCCTGGGGACCTCTAAGCCCCTTACAAATAATAAAATATATATATATATATATATATATATATATATATATATATATATATATTTTTATATATATATATAAAAAATACATAAGAAAGGGGGGTTACCATCCGGGGCCCCGGGGACCTTACAAATTTTTTTTTTATAAAAAAATTAATAATAAGAAAATTCGTTTTACAAAAAAAATAGGGGGGGGGGTTGCCATCCGGGGCCCTGTGGACCTCCGGGCCTCTGGGGACCTCTGGGCCCCTTACAAATAAAAAAATAAAAAAATTAATATTTTTTTTATAAAAAATACATAAAAAAGGGGGGTTACCATCCGGGGACCTCCGGGCCCCTGGGGACCTCTGGGCCCCTTACAAAAAAAAGGGGGGTTGCCATCCGGGCCCCTTACAGGTGTACTGCCTGTACCACCCTGATGGCGGCCCTGTCTGTGAGATTATGGGGTTGATTTGCTTAAGGCAAATAGACTGTGCGGCTGGCATATAACAACACAATGACAGTCATATATAGTGATTCCCAAATGTGACAAGGAAAATAGAGGTGAAAAAAATAGTCCCAATACAGCAAATAGAATTGATAATAATGAGCTGACGGATGAATCCTGGATGTAAGTGGTCAGTCCTTATAAGATCATTCCATAATGGTGAAAGAATGGAAAGCTTGTGACAAGAGAATCTTTATCCACCACTGAGGCACCCAAGAAATAATATTGTAGTCTCCTTACCCTATCTATATGACCGCTATCACGGCGGTCAATCCAGGCACAGGGGTTTAAGGTCTCCCTTATAGACCAGGGGTGTCCAAACTTTTTCAAAGAGGGCCAGATTTGATGAAGTGAACATGCTTGAGGGCCGACCATTTTGCCTGACATTCTTTAAACCATTAAAATTCGGTCTAAGTGTGTTCCTCCGAGCAACTTATACACTGCCCAACAAGAATTCTCTTGCCTTTGTGGCCGTGTGTGGTGAAGAGATGAGCTTGGGCGTATTATTTGGATATACCGTATTTATCGGCTTATAACACGCACCTTCAATTTAAAAAAGGAAGTTTCAGGGAAAAAAAATCTTACATTTTAAATAAAGAACTGTGAAGCAAAATAAGGGTCAGTGCCCATGAATGCAGCCTAATCAGTGCCCATCTGCAGCCTCACCATATTGCCATGAATGCAGCACCCTCCGTATTGCCATGAATGCAGCACCCACCGTATTGCCATGAATGCAGCACCCACCGTATTGCCATGAATGCAGCACCCACCGTATTGCCATAAATGTAGCACCCACTGTATTGCAATGAATGCAGCACTTACCGTATTGCCATGAATGCAGCACCCTCCGTATTGCCATGAATGCAGCACCCACCGTATTGCCATGAATGCAGCACCCACTGTATTGCCATAAATGCAGCAACCTCCGTATTGCCATGAATGCAGCACCCACCGTTTTGCCATGAATGCAGCACCCTCCGTATTGCCATGAATGCAGCACCCACCGTATTGCCATGAATGCAGCACCCACCGTATTGACATAAATGCAGCACCCTCTGTATTGCTATGAATGCAGCACCCACCATATTGCCATGAATGCAGCACCCACCGTATTGCCATAAATGCAGCACCCACCGTATTGCCATGAATGCAGCACCCACCGTACCGTATTGCCATGAATGCAGCACCCACCGTTTTGCCATGAATGCAGCACCCTCCGTATTGCCATGAATGCAGCACCCACCGTATTGCCATGAATGCAGCACCCTCCGTATTGCCATGAATGCAGCACCCTCCGTATTGCCATGAATGCAGCACCCCACCGTATTGCCATGAATGCAGCAACCTCCGTAATGCCATGAATGCAGCAACCTCCGTATTGCCATGAATGCAGCAACCACCCTATTGCCATGAATGCAGAACCCACTAAATTGCCATGAATGCAGCACCCACTAAATTGCCATGAATGCAGCACTCATTAAATTGCCATGAATGCAGACTCACCATTATCGTCAGTGCAGCCTGCAGAGGAGACAGGGAGGGGGTGGGACGAGCGCCAACAGACAAACAGGAGAAACTCCTGTTTTCTCGACGGGCCTCTTTAATTGAAAGTCCCGCCTCCTGTGATGGACAGAACAGTTGTCCAATGGCAGCGCAGGAGACGGGACTTCCTTTTACACAGGTGCCGTGTAAACAGGAAATGCTCTCCTGTATGCACGGCACTCGTCCCTCTCCTCCAAGGCAGCCAGCATACTATCTTTTGTGGCCCCCGGTGCTCGGGGATTCGTTGGGGACCACAAAGGATATATATATCAAGATCAGCAGGCGGGCCGTCCAAAACCGGGCCGCGATTGGCCCGCGGGCCACATTTGGACATGTCTGCTATAGACCCACTGCTGGTGGCTGGGTAACGGAGGTATAAACGATATCTGGTGTCTAAGAAATCCTGTCCTAAGACCACAAATCACACACTTAACGACTGATGTAATTCTCCAAACACACCCCCCGCCATACCCTTTCCTTGACCTACAAATTGATTCTAGACCACACTCATGACTCCTTACCTAAATTTACAAAAGTTTGGTCGGAGGAGCTTGGGAGAGACATTACAGAGGTAGAATGGAGTAAAGCCTTTCTCTTTACCCACAAATCATCTATCTCTAGCTACTCCCAAGAAAAAAACTATAAGGTGATTGCCAGATGGTATCGAGTCCCGACCACCCTCAGGATCATGTACCCCTCAGCTGCGGACACCTGCTGGAGATGTAACTCGGCAACAGGTACATACAGTCACGTCTGGTGGGAATGTGAGGTAATTCGACCGTTCTGGTCTCAGATTTTTCAAATTTATTCTGAGATTTATGATATGCCTCTTCAGCCTTCTCCTTTTATTGCCCTCCTCTCCATCCTACCGGGTACTGTCAAATTCCAAAAACACAATCTTCTTAAATTTTCCCTTAGCGCGGCTCGACGTCTCATCTCTAGGCATTGGAAAACCACCTCCCCTCCTTTGATCGTAGAATGGGTGAATGAGATGAATACTAGTATGTTAATGGAGGAAATGCTTGCCAACTCTCTAGACAGACATGCTAAATTCTCCTTTATCTGGAGTGTATGGAGACATTACTCAACTTCGGATAAGTTGAAGGATAGGCTCCCAATAGGGCCTACTCCCTGAGGCCTTACCAGTCCTCTACCTTCGGGTTCCCTGCCATGTCTGGATACCCTTCCATTGGTCCGCAGCTCGCTGTCCCCCTTGCCCCCCCTTCTTCTCCTTCCACCCTTCCCTGTGCATTACACCCCCCTTCTAAACTCTAGATCTCCCTTTCTATCTTTATTTCTCCCTATCTCTTTCTGGGGCCTCCCCTAAAGTTATTTGGAGATTCTTTTACATGTATGCGGTCCATTTTCTGTTCACACTGTCATCGCTTGTGAGACTTCACCAATAGGTGTTGGTATGGTGTCATTTGTACAGATATTCATGTCATCCCCTAATGACTCCTCCGATCCAGGATTGCAGTAGGATCCCACAGGGGCATCCTGGTCGGACGGAGTGGATAATGTATCTTCAGACGACACTGTTTGATTTGTGTATTACTTCACACCTCTTCTCATGAGCTAGTTGTTATTTGTATATCGCCGTATACATGCTGTAACAGGAGATTACCCCTTACTTATCGGTCCAGGTTGCCTCTTGCTGGGCTCCTGGATTTTTGTATTTTTTCTGTACAGTTGAAACTTTGATAAACAATAAAAACTAATTGAACCTAATTCTCCAAACACGAGTCCCATTTCATAATACAGTAAAGCCGTGTTAACAGCGCCTGGTGGAATCTGGATATTTCAGCTTTAGTTCTACCTTGAAGCCTCTGTAGAGCTGACGGTTTCTTTTGTTTTCTGCATCTTTTTGACTGTGAAAGTCCCCAGGAAACTTGTGGCCCTTGTGAACCAGGAATGCAGAGTCAATGACTGCAAATGTATAGCCAGCTATATTCAGTTCACATGGCCCAACATTCTACTAAGAGAAATACTGGCTTTGATACACATGTATCAAAATACGTCCGACCAGTCGTGCTTGTGCTTTGATGTATTTTGATACATGTGTATCAAAGCCAGTATTTCTCTTAGTAGAATGTTGGGCCATGTGAACTGAATATAGCTGGCTATACATTTGCAGTCATTGACTCTGCATTCCTGGTTCACAAGGGCCACAGGTTTCTTGGGGACTTTCACAGACAAAAAGATGCAGAAAACAAAAGAAACCGTCAGCCCTACAGAGGCTTCAAGGTAGAACTAAAGCTGAAATATCCAGATTCCACCAGGCGCTGTTAACACGGCTTTTTTGTATTATGAAATGGGACTCGTGTTTGGAGAATTACATCAGTTGTTAGGTGTGTGATTTGTGGTCTTAGGACAGGATTTCTTAGACACCAGATATCGTTTATACCTCCGTTACCCAGCCACCAGCAGTTTTTAATGACCAAATTAAAAAATTGCATTTTTCTCGTCATGAAAAACGGTCGTGTGTATGCGGCATAACAATTAGCGCTATACCTTATTACCACATATGTTTTGAGTTTTGTATCTAAATTTTTGGTACTGGCGGCTATTTTATTGGCTATCACAGTGAAGGTTTCTATTATTATTCACTCATCATCTAGCGCAGTGTTTTCCTTTTCTGTTTTTTTAAAATAGACTGTGCACTTTGCAAAGTGCAGTTGCATTCTGCAAGTGCAGTTGCTCCAGAGCTTAGTAAATGAGGTAAGTCTTCACTTTGCAAAGAGTACCCAATCACGTGCAAGGAAAATAAAAAAGTTGCCTTTTTGCTTGCACATGATTGGATGATGGAAGTCAGCAGAGCTTCTGTTCATTTACTAAGCTCTGGACTAACTGCACTTGCAGGGTGCAACTGCACTTTGCAAAGTGCACAGTCTTTTTGCCTTTAGTAAATCAACCCCTATGTGTCTACTCTTTTACTATTCAGGAGTGCATCACTTACAGAGTGCAGAGTTCAGGAGTATTCTGCTTACAGAGTGCAGGGGTGCGCTGTGTACAGAGTGCAGGGTTTAGGGGTGTGCTACCTACAGAATGCAGAGTTCAGGAGTACGCTACATACAAGGTACAGTGTGCAGGGGTTCGCTGTGTACAGAGTGCACGGTTTAGGGGTGTGCTATGTACAGAGTGCAGAGTTTAGGGGTGTGCTATGTACAGAGTGCAGAGTTTAGGGGTGTGCTACCTACAGAGTGCAGGGTTCAGGAGTGCATTACGTAAAGAGTGCAGCGTTCAGGGGTGTGCTGTGTACAGAGTGCAGGCTTTAGGGGTGTGCTATGTACAGAGTGCAGAGTTTAGGGGTGTGCTACCTACAGAGTGCAGAGTTCAGGAGTGCATTACGTACAGAGTGCAGGGTTTAAGTGTGCGCTATGCACTGTGTGCAACTCCCCCCCCCCCCAAAAAAAAAGCTTCCTTGCATCTCTACTCTCTCCTACCTCTTCCTATGTAGGTGGCTCTAGTACAGCCCTGTGTTGGTGACTCTCTATACTACCCATGTATTTGGCTCTGTTATACCCCCCTGTGATCGTTCTCGCTCTCAGATTCTGGAGAGCTGTTCCCACCGTGCTTTTACATCCGGATGCCACTGAAAGCAAAGCTGCCCCTTGGAAAACACAGAAGGCTTATCAGTTTGCAAGTGACAGCGGGGAGCGGAGGGTGAGAGACGGAAGTGGCGGAACGGAGTTCCGACATGATCTGGCTGCAAAACTGGGTGGGAGGGCCACATGACAAGGCCTGGTGGGCCGGCTTAAGCCCGCAGGCCTTGTGTCTGACATATGTGCTGTAGGCTGCGAATGCATTATGATTCTCCTTGAATGGAACATGAACCCTTTGGTTTCTCGCTTAATTAGATAGTGATGACATGCCAAATCCGAACATTATATTGTATTTACAGCATTTTTACATGGGGAGGGAGGAGCTATAGGCTTCCTCAATATTGACTAGAACTGTTGTGTTGCATCTTGAGACCCTACCCTGACAATTGTGCAACAGCTTTAACCAGGTTTCTCAATCTTATTGCTTTAGAGGAACCCTTAAAATACTTTTGAGGTCTCAATTTTGTCCAATCACAGCTGTTATTGGCTTTCCTCTATTCACGCTGACAAGGCGTGAGTAGAGGAGAGCCGATCAACGGCTCTCCTGAAGGCGGGGGGTCTGCGCTGATAATCAGCGCATTGATTATCAGTGCAGACCCATCGGCGGTGCTCACCATTATGCCCAACAAGTGCCCACCTGGGATGCCAATTCGTGCCCATCAGGGATGCCAATGAGTGCCCATCAGGGATGCCAATGAGTGCCCATCAGGGATGCCAATAAGTGTCCATCAGTAATTCCTGTCAGTGCCCCCTCATCAGTGCAAGCCTATCAGTGCCATCTTTCAGTGCCCATCATTGCTGCCTATCAGTGCCTATCTATAAGTAACCATCAGTGCTGCATATTAGTGCATTGACAGTGCCCATGAGTGCCACCTCATCAGTGCTGCCTCATCAGTGCCCATCATTGCCACCTCATTAGTGCCCATCATTGCCACATCATCATTGCTGCCTCATCAGTGCCCATCATTGCCACCTCATCAGTGCCTCATCAGTGCCCATCATTGCCACCTCATCAGTGCCCATCATTGCCACCTCATCAGTGCCCATCATTGCCACCTCATTCGTGCCTCATCAGTGCCCATTATTGCACCCTCATCAATGCCCATCATTGCCACCTCATCAGTGCTGCCTCATCAATGCCCATCATTGCCACCTCATCATTGCCTCATCGGTGCCCATCATTGCCACCTCATCAGTGCCCGTCAGTGAAGGAGAAAATTACAAATTTTTATAACAGAAACGTTTTTGTTTTTCAAAAATTTCGGTCTTTATTTGTTTAGCAAAAAATGAAAAACCACAGTGGTGATCAAATACCACCAAAAGAAAGCTCTGTTTGTGTAAAAAAAAAGATTAAAATCTCATAAGAATACAGTGTTGCACGACCACGTAATTGTCATTCAAAGTGTGACAGCGCTAAAAGCTTAGAATTGTCCTGGGCATGAAGTGGTGAATGTGCCCGGTATTAAAGCGGAGGTCTGCCAATTTATTTTTCATTTTTTTAAAGTCAGCAGCTACAAATACTGCAGCTGCTGACTTTTAAAATGAGGACACACTTACCTGTCCAGGGCGCCCGCGATGTCGGCACCCGAAGCCGATCTGTCCGTCGGCTCTCGTGTGCTGCCGCCGCCATCTTCGGTAAGGGAATCAGGAAGTGAAGCCTTGCGGCTTCACTTCCTGGTTCCCTACTGCGCATGTGCGACTCGCGCTGTGCGAACTCACTGGTCCCTGCTGTCTTCTGTGTGTCTCCCAGAAGACAGCGGGGGGGGGGGGGGGACGAAGGAAAGGAAGTGGCGTATATACCCGCGGTTGGCTCGGGTATCTATGCCCGGAAGTGGGAGCAAATACCTGTATTACACAGGTATCTGCTCCCCCCCTGAAAGGTGCCAAATGTGACACCGGGGGGATTCCGAAGTTCAAATTTTGGGTGAAACTCCGCTTTAAGGTGATTAATCCTTTTTTTTTTATTATTATTGTATATCCAAAAACGTTTTAACTCTGCATTTTTCCCTAATGAAACGCATTTGACAGTTTTGGGTGTGTCCGATGCCTGCGTCTCACTGGCTGCATGCTGCGGCTCCCACCCCCCTCCCATCCCCCTCATTTCACTGCTGTGTCCCTTTAGAGCTGCAGTAAAGAGGTTGGATAGCCGGCCCTGGAAGGTTTGTCCCAATCCCAGGAACTATTGAAGGATGTGTGCGTAGTTTATGTTGCCAGGTTGTAAAGTCGGGTTGCCAGGTTATGTTTGTCATTTTTATGGTGCGTTATTACTGTTTTATAACACGCTGTGACTTTTTTTTGTCTCGCTTCTCCAAGATTTTTCACTGCCTGTTTTTTTTTTCTAAAAATCCTATTTAAAGGTTCAGCCTGTCAAAGATTGATATTTTGGTAATTGATAGAAATGCTAATTAGCAGGGCAGTGGATTTATACTGTTAAGGTATAAAAAGTGCATGTTGGAGCCAAATGGGACAAACAGATAGGGTGCCCACGTGTCCCGGATTGCCCGGGACTGTCCCGCAATTGACATGTCTGTCCTGGGTCCCGGGCACCTTCATTCCGGGACAATACAATGTCCCGGAATGAAATGGAGGACACTGCCACCCCCTACTAACTAATAACTACATTTCCGGAACTGGGTGCTAGGGCCAGCGCTGCCTGGCATCTTACAACCAGTGACAATTTACTCTCAGACAGTGAGACCGGGAGCGAGGCCTGCGCCTAGTGCAGCACTGCTGTCCCCACCCACCTCGGCACCTCCTCCTTCTCCGGCACCCAGCGGCAAGCAGCAGGGACTGGTGTGATCTTCACTCTCCATATAGTGACACCACTCCTTTCCTTCTACGCACGTGGCTCATGCAGAGGGAGTGACAGCAGCACTGCATCTGGTGGCAGGCTATGGGTGGCAAGCGGCACTGCATCTGGTGGCAGGCTATGGGTGGCAAGCGGCACTGCATCTGGTGGCAGGCTATGGGTGGCAAGCGGCACATTCACCTGACAAATAACCCGCCGCCAAATTCCCCATCAATCCCGAGACTACATTTCCCCCCGCCCCCCCCCCCATATCTTTTTTTGGGGAAGGTGAGAGAGGGGGTGTGTCCCTGAATGGCAGTTTGGAAATGTGGTCACCCTACAAACAGATGAGGGCGAAGGTGATGAGATCCGTGTCTTCCATTTCCCATCCAATGTGTACAGCCAGATTCTTCCAAAAGTCCTTTCTGCAAAAAATACACTCACCGGAAACTTTATTAGGTACACCTTGCTTGTCCCAGGGTTGGACCCCCTTTTGCCTTCATTCTTGGTGGCAAAGATACAACAAGGTGTTGGAAACGTTCCTCTGAGATTTTGCTTCATAGTGACATGATAACATCACGCAGTTGCTGCAGATTTGTTGGCTGCTCATCCATAATGCCAATCTCCCGTTCCACTACATCCCAAAGGTGCTCTATTGGATGAGATGTGGTGAGTGTGGAGGCCATTGGAGGACAGTGACCTCATTGTCCAGTGGTGAGATGATTGGAGCTTTTTGACATGGTGCATTATCCTGCTGGAAGGAGCCATCAGAAGATGGGGACACTGTAGTCATAAAGGGATGGACATGGTCAGCAACAATACTCAGGTAGGCCGTAGTGTATAAATGATGCTCAATTGGTACCAAGGGGCCCAAAGTGTGCCAAGAAAATCTCCCCCCACCATTACACCACCACCACCAGCCTGAACCAGTGATACAGTGTTGAGATGTCCAGTGGTGAGATGATTGGATCTGAACCGGTGATACAAGGCAGGATGGATCCATGCGCCAAATTCTGACCCCACCATCTGAATGTCGCAGCTGAAATCCAGACTTATCAGACCCGGCAACGTTTTTCCAATCTTCTTGTCCAATTCTGGTGATCCTGTGCCAATTGTAGCCTCAGTTTCCTGTTCTTAGCTGACAGGAGTGGCACCCGGTGTGGTCTTCTGCTGCTTCTGTAGCCCATCTGCGTTCAGAGATGGTATTCTGCATACCTTGGGTGTAACGAGTGGTTATTTGAGTTACTGTTGCCTTTCTATCATCTGGAACCAGTCTGCTAATTCTCCTCTGACCTCTGACATCAACAAGGCATTTTCCTCCACACAACTGCCGCTCACTGAAAAAAAAAATTTCCGGACCATTCTCTGTAAACCCGAGAGATGGCTGTGTGTGAAAATCCCAGTAGATCAGTAGTTTTTGAAACACTCAGACCAGCCCGTCTGGCACCAACAACCATGCCACGCTAAAAGTCCCTTTTCTTCTCCATTCTGATGCTCAGGTTGAACTTCAGCAAGTCATCTTCACCACAACTAGATGCCTAAATGCATTGAGTTGTTGCCATGTGATTGGCTAATTAGCAATTTGTGTTACCAAGCAATTATGGGCAGCACAGTGGTGTAGTGGTTAGCCCTTTCACCTAGCAGCAAAAAGTGTCACTGGTTTGAATCCCGACCACGACACCATCTGCCTGGAGTTTGCACGTTCTCCCTGTGCCTGCGTGGGTTTCCTCTGGGTACTCCGGTTTCCTCCCAAACTCCAAAGACATGCTGGAAGGTTAATTGGCTCCTGTCTAAATTGGCCCGATTATGTATAAATGTGAGTTAGACCGCTTTCACACTGGAGCGGTTTGCAGGCGCTATTGCGCTAAAAATAGCGCCTGCAAACTGACCCTAAACAGCGGCTGCTGTTTCTCCAGTGTGAAAGCCCCAGGGCTTTCACACTGGAGCGGTGTGCTAGCAGGACCGCTCCAAAAGTCCTGCTAGCAGCATCTTTGGAGCGGTGAGAGGAGCGGTGTGTTTATTGCTCCTCCACCGCTCCTTCCCATTGAAAGCAATGGGAAACCGCAGCTATACCCTTTTTCGTTTGCTAGCGGGGGTTAAAACCGCACCGCTAGCGGCCGAATACCAACGCAATTCCAACGGTATAGCGCCGCTAAAAATAGCAGCGCTATACTGCCAGCGTACCTCCCGCCCCAGTGCGAAAGGGGCCTTAGGGACCTTGGGTTGTAAGCTACTTTAGGGCAGGGGCTGATGTGAATGTTCAATGTATATGTTAAGCGCTGCGTAGAATTGACTTTATAAGTACCTGAAATACATTCTTTTTTTAAATTGATCAGGTGTCCGAACCCAAGTCATGGAGGTCCTCATCTTGTTATATTGGAGGTGTCACGGTCAAAGGTCAGGCTCGGAGACCAGTAGCTGTTTATAGCAGTAGAGAGGCTCCCACTGACCAGATGGATAAATGAACAAGCAGGTCACCCTGGCGGATGATGTGGGCTCACCCGAGGTCCAGGGTCTAAGTATTAACCGGCATTCCAGTAGCTGCTGATGGTGGAGATGGCTTTTGCTGAGTGTTAATACCAGGTCATGGCCCTCAGGATTGCCCCACCAGGAGGTGAGCAAGCCGGGGTCCAGTAGTAGATATAACAGGTTGGGATCAAGCAGAAGCGTAGTCAGTAAATAAGTCAAAGGTCGGTAAGTGGTTGCAGGTTGGGATCAAGCAAAGACGTAGTGGAGGAAGCAGCGATAGGTCGATAATCAATTATTATTATTATTATTATTATACAGGATTTATATAGCGCCAACAGTTTGCGCAGCGCTTTACAACTTTAGGGAAGACAGTACAGTCACAATACAATTCAATACAAAGGGATCAGAGGGCCCTGCTCGTTAGAGCTTACCGTCTAGAAGG
Organism: Rana muscosa; assembly: GCA_029206835.1. Classification (NCBI taxonomy): domain Eukaryota; kingdom Metazoa; phylum Chordata; class Amphibia; order Anura; family Ranidae; genus Rana; species Rana muscosa. The sequence goes on along the minus strand of CM055123.1, from coordinate 308,206,254 downwards.
GAGGATCAAGTGAAACAAAGGGTAGTAGCTGTGGGGGATGATCAGGTGGACAAAATGAAAATACAGTTGTTAGGTGTGTGTAGGATGGGCTTCTCTGAAGAGGAGGGTTTTTAGGGATCCTCTAAAAGCTAATAGAGAAGGAGATAGACGGACAGATTGGGGTAAGGAGTTCCATAGGCTTGCAATGGCTACAGGTTGGGGTCAAGCGAAAGTATAGTGGAGGAAAAAAGCCAAATGTTGGTAACAAGTTGTAGTGGGGATAGAGACAGCTGCAGGTGAGCAAAGGAGCAAGATATCGGCTGGAGAGAGCACAATAATCTGGCAAACAGGAAGTGCAGAGACATGGCTCAAATAGGAAGTTCATGGGGGGGAACAAAGCGTTAAAGGATTAGGAGAACACGTCACAAGGCAAGGTCTTCTAAGAAATGAGGTAGGGAGCTGTCCAGCTACTGCTAGACACAGCAGGGGTTGTGGGTTCAGATCCCGGCCCTGACAAGAGGAGTCTCATTTTCTCTACTACAGTCTGGGTAACCACTTGCCCTCTGGAAGATTTATCCCCCCCCCCCCCCCCTTCGTGACCAGGCTATTTTTTTGCAATACGGCACTGTGTTACTTTAAAGCGGTTGTATACTCACTCCTTCTTTTTTTTTTTTTTTCATACCTGAAAGGCAAAAGGCATAATGAGCTAGTATGCACTAGCTCATTATGAAATACTTACCTTAGAACGAGGTGTCGGGAACTTACCTGGTCCACGCCGAGGGAGATGTCATCTTGCCTCGGCGTGTCTTCCAGGTATCGCCGCTCCAGCGCTGTGAGTGGCTCCCGCGCGTTGGCAAGGTCCGTGGGCTGCCGGGCTTTAGCCGAGAATCCCTGCTGCGCATGCGCTGCTGCAGTCAGCGGCTCATTGCGGGGGGAATATCTCCTAAACCGTACAGGTTTAGGAGATATTCTTTTTACCTACAGGTAAGTCTTATTATAGGCTTACCTGTAGGTAAAAGTTCAAAAAGAGGGTTTACAACCGCTTTAACTGAAAATTGCGCATTCGTGCAACGCTGTACCAAAATTAAATTTATGTTATTTTTTAGAGCTTTCTTTCGGTGGTATTTGATCACTCCTGTGTTTTTTACTTTTTTGCTCTGCAAACAAAAAAGACCTACAATTTTGAAAAAAAGAAATAAATATACAGTATGTGGTCAATGGTGTCAGAGATGACACCATTGGCAACAGCAATGTGTTCTCATTGGTGACTCCTGGCCAATGGGGTCATCTCTGTAACATTCTGTTGTCTTCTGTGGATGTTGGACATCCGCCACCCCTCCTTCTTCAAGTTCTCAATGACGGCACATTGCGTCTAATAAATCTAGGTTTCCTTAATGAAAAATAAAGAAAAACAATTAAAAAACACAAAAGCCCCTTTAACCCAACATGTTTTCCATCAAAACAAGGCTTCATCAGGGGTGCTCAGTGCAAAAAGTGTGTTTAAGAAAAGCACATGGCAAATAAAGGCTGTTTGCAGTACAGATCTATTTATAATAGGGCGCGTGGCTACGTCATCCCACGGCTGTACGTGATGTTATACGTGCGTCATGCTGTCATTTTGCGTTGCGTAAATAATGGTCATGCGTCACGATGTCACATGTGTCATGACATAAATAACCGCCCAAACGTCAAAACAGCTCCAAACAATGTCTCAATGCATAACCTGTAGTTCAGTATAATCCCCATGTGGCTTTCCCACGTAATCCTATCTGGGTTTCCCACATATAGACCAATCATACAGCATAAGTATACATCAGGTTGTTTTTTTAAAAAATTTAGTATTCTAAACGGATGACCAGTAAACGCTTTTAAAGCGTTGCCTATTGAGAATTTTGGGTACCATAGCTTTTTTTGCGATTCCACGGGTGTGTGCATATTTAAGGCTTGACATGTTTGGTATCTTGTTACTCAACGCAACCCAATCTTTTATAGTTTACCTTAAAAATTGGCTATACTATTGTGTTTGTTTGCACTAAAATTCATTTTAGTGATTTTTTTTCCCCTGAAAATATGCATTTGATAAATAACTGCGCAAATATTGTGCAGAGGTGATAGGTTCAAGACAGGCACCAACATACCTGAATAGATAACGTAGATGTAATATTTTTGGCGGGATTTTTTGGGTGCTGGTAAAATGAGAAAACATATAAGATAAAAAAATCTATTTTTATTTAAGACATATCGGATAAAAACACAGATAGTTACATAGTTACATAGTAGGTGAGGTTGAGAAAAGTCCATCAAGTCCAACCTATCAAAACAACGTGTACATTGATACAGTTTGTATGGAGTAATACCAAGTACCGTATATACTCGAGTATAAGCCGACCCGAATATAAGCCGAGGCACCTAATTTTACCACAAAAAACTGGGAAAACTTATTGACTCGAGTATAAGCCTAGGGTGTCCATCTGCATGCCTCACTTTGCCTCACTGTGTCCATGTGCATGCCTCACTGTGCCCATGCCTCACTGTGCCCATGCCTCACTGTGCCCATGCCTCACTGTGTCCATGACTAGACTGACGTTTAACATAGGAGTCTATAGAAGGAGTGTCTGGGTTTGAAAAATCGGTGCTCCCCGGCCGTAGGTCCCCCAGACAAAAACATTTGCACACTTGTAAAGGAGAAATGGGGCTACATGTGTGCCAAGTTTCGGGTCCAGGGGATCTATAACCAGCCGGTACCGGGTCCCCAAAGTCACCAGAGAAATTACCGTTTAACATGGGAGTCTATGGAAGGAGTGTCCGGTTTGAAAAATCGGTGCTCCCTGGCCGTAGTTCCTCCAGACAACAAACTTTGCACACTTGTAGAGGTGAAATTGGGATATATGTGTGCCAAGTTTCAGGTCCTGAGGACCTACGACCGGCCGGTACCAGGTCCCCAAAGTCACTGGAGAAATTACCATTTTACATGGGAGTCTATGAAAGGATTGCCCGGGTTTGAAAAATCGGTGCTCCCCGGCCGTAGGTCCCCTGGACTTGTAGAGGAAGAGTGGGGCTATATGTGTGCCAAGTCCAGAAGACTTACGGCCGGCCGGTACCGGGTCCCCAAAGTCCGGGAGATCAGGTGCAAAAAGGTGACTCAAGTATAAGCCGAGGGGGGCATTTTCAGCACAAAAAAATGTGCTGAAAAACTCGGCTTATACTCGAGTATATACGGTATTGAAAAAGTATCTTGTCGTGCAGATGGTAGCAAATTGTAGCAAATTGTAAATTTGTATCCCAGCATGTTTCGCCACCGTGGGCTTCCTCAGGGGATATATTAGGGTGGCAGGACACATATCGCCAAACTGGACTCTATGCAACTCCAACAAGGGGTGCCTGAACCAGGAAGGATCACCCCAATGGGACTCAAAGAGCAGCCAAGCAGGGACCTATCTGACCAATAAACAAGCTATTGAGATGTAGATAAGTCAGGGGTGCCGTATGGTGTTAAAAGTTAATTGTTAGTGGCCAAAGCCAAAGAGAGCTGTAAGCCGTCTTTTAAAAATGCCTGGTCACCCCTGATGCGCAAATATTGCGTTACATAGAAATATACAACAACCACCATTTTCTTCTCCATCGTTTCTGCTTTCAGAAAATATATAATTTTGGGTAGTTTGTAGCAAAAAATAAATAAAAATGCTGATTTTAACGTGTGCAAAAAAAAATTAAAAATGTGCCAGTAGACAAATGGCTAAGAATCCTACCCTGAGGGTAAATGTCAGCCCGCCTGACCTCTAAGGGTCCCCAATAGCCTCCAGGTGATTTGGAATTGCTACACATATTTGACTTATTTCGACCTTTTACAGACGAGTTTTGGGAATGGCTGGAACCTTTGAAACCTCAGTGTTTGTATTCGGGGATTTTACTCTTTTCATGACTGTGACTCATTTTTATGTCTTTTTCTTTATAGATCTGAGATTCTGTGACCCGCTTGAGTGACCTTTTAAGACATATGCACACCGCTTTTTTATTTTAAGTTTCCCATTACCATTCTGTGAAGTTCCATAAAAAAAGTAAAAAAAAAAACCCACAACCGAGATCCGTCATATAACAGAAAAAAGAAGAAAAAATACATTAGGAAGACATAAAATGATCAAATAGAACTCTCCGCTCAGGTCTTCTCTTGCCTTCAGAGAAATATATAAAAGTCGCCGTGATCTTGGAAACCATATTATTTTTATATTAAAGAAATAAAAGTGGAGCAATGTAAATCATTTCCTCTGTATAGGCATCACTTGAAGGAAATTCAAGTCAATATTTTTGTTATCAATAATTTAGTGGTTGGGGTGGTTTACAGTATGCTGCCCATCGCCGAGCTGTTTATGGATTTTAAGGTGCTGCTTGTTGATTTAAATTGAAGGTTGAATGATAAATGAGTTTGGGATGACCGTCAAAGGAATATTAAATAGAGCTGCAAGTAGAAAATAAAAGCGCTTTTAACACCTTAAAGGAAAAAAACGAAATTGGTTCATTGCTGTTCTCTAAGTAATGCAGACCAACTAATGATAAACTATCAGGTACTGTATAGTCAGGGTTTTTTTGCAGCGGGAACACAGTAGCAAGCAGTTCCCGCATCTCCAGCACTGAACGTATGTATTGGCGAGGGGTGCTTAGGCATGCTGGAAGGTCTATTGTTGCTGGAAGGGAGATCTACTGTTGATGGGGGAGGTCTATTGTTGCTAGGAGGATCTACTGTTGCAAGGGGGTCTATTGTTGCTTGTAAGGCGGTACTGTTTTTATCTTATTGGTGGGGTCCATTGTTGCCGGCTGCTTGGGAATCTGTTGTTGCTGGTGGGGCCCTACTGTATTGGGGAGCACCTATTGTTGCTGGCTGCTGGGGGATCTGTTGTTTCTGGTGGGGCCCTACTGTATTGGGGAGCACCTATTGTTGCTGGCTGCTGGAGGGTCTATTGTTGATGGTGGATCCTACTGTATTAGGGGGCACCTATTGTTGCTGGCTGCTGGAGGGTCTATTGATGCTGGTGGGGCCCTACTGTATTAGGGGGCGCCTATTGTTGCTGGCTGCTGGGGGATCTGCTGGTGGGGCCCTACTGTATTGGGGTGCATCTATTGTTGCTGGCTGCAGGAGGGTCTAGTAATGCTGGTTTCTGCATGATCTACTTAGAGTTACTAAAGGCATTTTTTTTTGGATGAGGTGGAGAGGGATTAGAACCCCTGTCAGTTTTTATTGCTGTCTGTGCCCCCGTTAGCAAGAATCATTCCCTCTACTTGTTCTGTTCACCGTTATCACCGAGAGTGAAAGATTGAGAAATCCCAGGGGAACAGAAATAGAGGGGCATCCTGGCTCTGGTGACACCCCAGAATTTCCTCACTTTGGAGGAATGTCCTCTACCTTCCTGTTTTGGCTATGGGACAGGAAGTGAAGGGAAATCTTCCCAGTGGGTCACAGATGGCAAAAAAAAAAAAAACCCTCACAGGGGTTATAATCTTCTCTTACTCTATCCAAAATGAAAGAAAACATTGTTTTTAGTTACACTTTAAACAATGTCTTTTCCCTAGTTTTCCACTGAAACACTTACATTTGCCATGTGAGGAAATCTCCATGCTGTGCATGCACGGTCCTTAGCTTGGTACCTGAGTGGGCACAGTGCTAAGGATCCCAGCTACATGGTGCATGTGCGGTCCTTAGCATAATACCCAAGTAGGCACAATGCTAAAGACACTGGCCACACTACGCAGGCATAATCCTTAAGCTGGCACCCAATTGGACAGAAGGCTAAGGATTCTGCCCACATTGCGCATGCCTGCCTTATGCAAGCCCCTTTGCATGGGCGCTGGATGAAAATGACCTGGCTGGGGACATGAAGGGACATGAAGGTGGCTCCAGGAAGACATGCAAGGTAACTGCACCACCATTATAGGTGGAAATGGGCTACGCTCCACTGCAAAAGCTAGTTATGCTACAGTACATCAAACCTAGATCCCAACTTTTCAAGACAGTACAGGGGGGTCAGGAGGGCACAGTACAGAGGGAGCAGAAGGGCACAGTACAGGGGGGTCAGGAGGGCACAGTACAGGGGGGTCAGGAGGGCACAGTACAAGGGGGTCAGGAGGGCACAGTACAGGGGGTGCCAGTTATGCACATTACAGGGGGGTCAGGAGGGCACAGTACAGGGGGGGCAGGAGGGCACAGTACAGGGGAGTCAGGAGGGCACATTACAGGGGGGTCAGGAGGGCATAGTACAGAGGGGGCAGGAGGGCACAGTACAGAAGTGGCAGGGGGGTGCAGTACAGGGAAGGCAGGAGGGCACAGTACAGAGAAGGCAGGAGGACACAGTACAGAGAAGGCAGGAGGGCACAGTACAGAGAAGGCAGGAGGACACAGTACAGAGAAGGCAGGAGGGCACAGTACAGAGAAGGCAGGAGGACACAGTACAGAGAAGGCAGGAGGGCACAGTACAGGGAAGGCAGGAGGGCACAGTACAGAGAAGGCAGGAGGACACAGTACAGAGAAGGCAGGAGGGCACAGTACAGAGAAGGCAGGAGGACACAGTACAGAGAAGGCAGGAGGGCACAGTACAGGGGGGTCAGGAGGGCACAGTACAGAAGTGGCAGGAGGGTGCAGTACAGGGGGGGCAGGAGGGCACAGTACAGAAGTGGCAGGAGGGCACAGTACAGGGGGGTCAGGAGGGCACAGTACAGAGAAAGCAGGAGGGCACCTAATAGGGCGGGCAGGAGTGTACAGTATAGGGGGCAGTAATGTATAATACAGACATAGTTTCCTCAAGCAGAGCAGTGCAGGGAAGCTGCTGTCACAGATCTTACCTGTTCTGGCACTCTGTCACCGGGGTAAATCAAAATGATGTCTCCCCTCTGTACCTTCCCCCCTGCAGTTTCCAGTGCTTTGCAGGCACTAATGCCTCTGCCTGTGCTGGTGGGATGTGTACTTCTCCGATCCCCGTCGGCCCCTCTTCTCCTATTCTTTCCTATTCTCCTCTCTTTATGCTACACAAGTCATATTGAAACTGAATGTTATTACAAATGACCTTTCCTTTTCAATCTGCAGCTGCTGTAATTTTCTGTAAAATGCAATATGGCCACTTGGAGGCACTCTGTACACAAATGGCATATCGACCGCTCCCCAGAAATAACATTCCCTGCTTATGTGATTGGCTCATTGATTGTGCCAGAAGATACGATTTTAGGCATCCTCTGCAATAGGAATTTCAGTTTTGTTGAGATTTTCCTGAAGGGAAATCACACCTAAAGGGATGCAGACCCTGCCACTTTCCTCTGAGAGTACACCAGGTGATTATAATGAACCAAACTTCCCATTCAGATTCAGTTTGCACAGGACTTGGGTTAACCAACAGCTATTTCTTCAGAGCAGAAACAGGTAAATATCAGCTACAAAGCTTATTATAATCCCAGCACTGTACATAGATCACCCAGAGGGGAGTGGTTTTTTTTTTTGTTCTCAACAAAACTGGAGTTACTTTTTAAAGTAGAACTAAACTCTCTCAGTCAATGACTATTTGTAATCCTTATGCTGCTAGCTGTAGTAAATAGATAGGAAGTTATATTATATTTACTTGTTTTTGAATTTATTTTTACATTTCTTCTGTGTCTTTCTGGTTTCTGGCCTAGGCCAAAAATGTCATCCATCCCAGGAGCCTTCATGGGAGGAGGGGCTTTCTCCGCTGAGCACACCCTCCTGCCTGCATGCCTGAGCTACGGGCAGATGGATTCCAGGAAATAAATGCTACATCTGCCCTTACTCAAGATGGCCGCAGCTAGAAATGCTAGGGGGGTTGTTTTTGAAAGTGCTTTATCAACAAAATAAAGCCTGGAGACATGGATGGACGGTGGGAGTTTGCTTTGAATTTTAACCACTTTGGACCATTTGGCTGCCAAATGACCAGGCCACTTTTTGCGATTCGGCACTGCGTCGCTTTAACTGTCAATTACGCGGTAGTGCGACGTGGCTCCCAAACAAAATCGACGTCCTTTTTTCCCCACAAATAGAGCTTTCTTTTGGTGGTATTTGATCACCTCTGCGGTTTTTATTTTTTGCGCTATAAACAAAAATAGAGCGACGATTTTGAAAAAAAAAAAGCAACATTTTTAACTTTTTGCTATAATAAACATCGCCCAAAAATATATAAAAAAACGAATTTTTTCCTCAGTTTAGGCCGATACGTATTCTTCTACATATTTTTGGTAAAAAAAATCGCAATAAGCGTTTATTGATTGGTTTGCGCAAAAGTTATAGTTATAGTGTCTACAAAATAGGGGATAGTATTATGGCATTTTTATTAATATTTTTTTTTTACTAGTAATGGCGGCGATCTGCGATTTTTTATCGTGACTGCGACATTATGGCGGACACTTTTGGCGCTATTTTGGGACCATTCACATTTATACAGCGACCAGTGCTATAAAAATGCACTGGTTACTGTGTAAATGTGACTGGCAGTGAAGGGGGGCTCTAGCAGCAGTTATGTTATCTGGGGCTCCTCTGGCCATGCAGTACTGCAGTGTGGGATGTGTCCGGCGCGGCAAGATAGCTGCTTGGAGGTATCCAGGACCAGCGTGGAGCACAAGCGGCCGGCATTGAGGCCGTTCGTAACTCGGGGACTGCCTGTATATATTTTGTGTGAGTTTACAATAAAGTCATTTCCAGTCACACCTAAGCTAGTGTTGTCTAGTTCTTGGGTGCAGTTCTCAGCTATAATACCTGGTTCATGGTTCCAGAGTGGAGGAAGTTGTATCTTGACAGGGGCACCTAAGTGGGTGCCAGGTGGTCCGTCACAGGTTCTACTTTAACCATGTAGCCACATGAGGGGTTCCTCTCTCTCATGTAACAGTGGCTTTCCATTCCAGAGAAACCAGAACCTTTTTACTAGAAGGACGCTCTTGTGATAGAACTGAGATTTGCTTTCATGTAATGCTCCCCTTCATATCAATAAAATGTTCACATGGGCGTCCAAATAAAATATTCCTATTATTAACAAGCGTGTACTTTATTACAGTACGATGTGGAAACATGCAGTTCTTAACCACTTCAACACAGGGCTTTTTATACCACTTCCATACCGGGCCTATTCTGGCACTTCTCTCCTACATGTACAATTTATCATTCTTTTGCTAGAAAATTACTCAGAACCCCCAAACATTATATATGTTTTTTTTAGCAGACACCCTAGGGAATAAAATGACGGTCATTGCAACATTTTTTCTTGCACGATATTTGCGCAATAATTTTTCAAACGCCTTTTTAAAAAAAAAAAAAAAATGGTTTCATGAATTAAAAAATAACAAAACAGTAAAGTTAGCCCAATTTTTGGGGAAAATATGAAAGATGATGTTACGCCGAGTAAATAGATACCTAGCATGTCACGCTTTAAAATTGCGCACACTCATGGAATGGCGCCAAACTTCGGTACTTAAAAATCTCCATAGGCGACGTTTTAATTTTTTTTACAGGTTACCAGGTTAGAGTTACAGAGGAGGTCTAGTGCTAGAATTGTTGCACGCGCTCTAACGCACGCGGCGATACCTCACATGCGTGGTTTGAACGGCGTTTACATATGTGGGCGACTTACGTGTGCATTCGCTTCTGATCGCGAGCTACCGGGGACAGGGGCGTTTAATTTTTTTTTTTATTTTTTTACTTATTTATTTATTTTTTTACAATTATTTAACTTTTTTTTTTTTTGATCACTTTTATTCCTATTACAAGGAATGTAAACATCCCTTGTAATAGGAATGTGTATGACAGGTCCTCTTTATGGAGAGAGGCGGGGTCAATAAGACCCCACATCTCTCATCCAGGCTGGAAAGCATGAGATCAGTGAAATTTTTTTCACTGATCTCATACTTACAGCCGCAATGGCGGCTTTGTTTACATTTGAGGCCCGGGCGTGAGGTCATTACATCGCGCCCGGACCTCCGACGATCATAGAGATGACTGGTGACTATCTGGTCACCAGTCATCTCTATGCTCGTCACGTGACCCACCAACGACGCCGGAAGATTCGCTCCGGGTCCCCGATCGCACGGGAGAGCCCGGAGAAGCACCGGATGGCGGCGGGAGGGGGGGATGTCTCCTCCTGCCGCCTATAAGAACGATCAAGCGGCGGAACCGCCGCTATGATCGTTCTTATGGTGCGCAGAATCGCCGGCCCAAGAAAAGGATATCTGAATGATGCCTCTAGCTGCACCCATCATTCAGATATTCCCCTACAAAGCCGAGGACGTCATATGACGTCCACCCAGGATGGGAGATCCCATCTGTGGACATCATTTGACTATGGCTGGGTAGAGAAGTGGTTAAAGAAATTGATGGACTCCTAGTATATGTTGGTAATGGTGTCCTCCGTCCTCCTCGTGTGAAATAAATAGAAAGCTGTTTGATGAATTGATGTGAAAGAAATTGATTGGTCAGCCTCATATAATGATCTCAATTACCGTCATGACATGTCCATTTATATGTCGACTGAGCAATTCTCAAATGTTCTGAAAAATGAGAAATGTGATGTACAGTGCCTTGCAAATGTATTCACCCCCCCTCGGCTTTTTACCTATTTTGTTACATTACAGCCTTTAGTTCAATGTTTTTTTTTAATCTGAATGATATGTGATGGATCAGAACACAATAGTCTAAGTTGGTGAAGTAAAATTAGAAAAATATATACATAAAACTATTTTTCAGAAATAAAAAACTGATATAGTTAGTTTCTTATAAAGCCCATAAAAAGCTCTGGTGCAACCAATTACCTTCAGAAGTCACATAATTAGTGAAATTTTGTCCACCTGTGTGCAATCTAAATCTCACATGATCTGTCATTACATAGACACGCCTTTTGAAAGGCCCCAGAGGCTGCAACACCTAAGCAAGAGGCACCACTAACCAAACACTGCCATGAAGACCAAGGAACTCTCCAAACAAGTAAGGGACAATGTTGCTGAGAAGTACAAGTCAGGGTTAGGTTATAAAAAAATATCCAAATCTATGATGATCCCTAGGAGCACCATCCAATCGATCATAACCAAATGGAAAGAACATGGCACAACAGCAAACCTGCCAAGAGACGGCCTCACACCAAAACTCACGGACCGGGCAAGGAGGGCATTAATCAGAGAGGCGGCACAGAGACCTAAGGTAACCCTGGAGGAGCTGCAGAGTTCCACAGCAGAGACTGGAGTATCTGTACATAGGACGACAATAAGCCGTACGCTCCATACAGTTGGGCTTTATGGCAGAGTGGCCAGAAGAAAGACATTACTTTCAGCAAAAAAAAAATGGCACGTTTTGAGTTTGCAAAAAGGCATGTGGGAGACTCCCAAAATGTATGGAGGAAGGTGCTCTGGTCTGATGAGACTAAAATTTGAAGTTTTTGGCCATCAAAGAAAACGCTATGTCTGGCGCAAACCCAACACATCACATCACCCAAAGAACACCATCCCCACTGTGAAACATGGTCACCCTACCCTATGTACAAGGGACACACCATCGGTCTCCTCTCTCTGACAGGACGTGGATCTGTGTGTTTACACACACAGATCCACGGTCCTCCTCAGTTACTGGGCAATCGCGGATGACGTCCGCCCTAGGGTGACCACATTTCCAAACTACCATTTAGGGACACCCTCCCTTCCCAAAAATCAGCTTGTGCTGTAACGAATCACAGCACCGTGATTGGACACAAGAGGCGGGATTTATGATTTCTCCAATCACATGCAGAGGGCGGGGATTGTGCTCCTCCAGGCATTCCCGGCCAGGACAAGTACTATCAGTGAGTAAAGCGGTGATGTGGCGGCCTTTTTTGGGGGCATAAGATTGGCCCAGGGGGGGGAGGTGGCTGTGTCAGTTTCATTCCGGGACACTGTATTGTCCTGGAATGAAGGTGCCCGGGACAGACCTGCAAAATACGGGACTGTCCTGGGCAATCCGGGACACGCGGTCACCCTAGTCCGCCCAGAACAAGAGGGTCTTCCTCTGGCCGTCATTTGACGCCAGGCGGTTGACAAGTGGTTAAATAGAAATCGATCACATAAAAAAGAAGAGAGCATCACATCACCCAAAGAACACAGTTTTTCAGCAGTCAGGACTGGGAAACTGAGTTGAGGGAAAGATGGATGGTGCTAAATACAGGGATATTCTTGAGCAAAACCTGTACCACACTCTGTGTGTGATTTGAGGCTAGGACGGAGGTTCACCTTCCAGCAGGACAATGACCCCAAACACAGTGCTAAAGCAACACTTGAGTGGTTTAAGGGGAAACATGTAAATGTGTTGGAATGGCCTAGTCAAAGCCCAGACCTCAATCCAATAGAAAATCTGTGGTCAGACTTAAAGATTGTTGTTCACAAGCGCAAAACATCCAACTTGAAGGAGCTGGAGCAGTTTTGCAAGGAGGAATGGGCAAAAATCCCAGTGGTAAGATGTGGGAAGCTCATAGAGACTTATCCAAAGCGACTCGGAGCTGTGATAGCCGCAAAAGTTGGCTCTACAAATAAAGGACAAATAAAGGACTTTTTCAAGGTGTTTGTGTGTATTTTTTAAACATTTTTTTACGCTTTCTTCGTGAAATGGTAGGGGTACAATGTACCCCTTACCCATTCACATAGGGGGGGCCGGGATCTGGGGGTCCCCTTTGTTAAAGGGGTCTTCCAGATTCCGATAAGCCCCCCGCCCGCAGACCCCCACAACCACCGGGCAAGGGTTGTGGGGATGAGGCCCTTGTCCCCATCAACATGGGGACATCCTCCCCATGTTGAGGGCATGTGGCCTGGTACGGTTCAGGAGGGAGGGGGGGCCGCTCTCTCGTCCCCCCCTTTTCCCCTGCGGCCGGCCAGGTTGCGTGCTCGGATAAGGGGTCTGGTATGGATTTTTAGGGGGACTCCACGCCATTTTTTTTTAAATTTGGGGTGGAGTTCCCCTTAAAATCCATGCCAGATCTGAAGGGCCTGGAATGGATATCTGGGGGAACCCCACGTCAATTTTTTTTTAAATTTGCAGCGGGGTTCCCCTTAATATCCATTCCAGACCTGAAGGGCCTGGTAATTGAATTCTGGGGAACCCCCACGCTTTTTTTTTATTTTTTATCAATGACTTTTGTATGTATTGCCGGGAGCCGACAATTCATTAATAGCCGCGAGTCAGTTTTAAATGACTTTTTTTCTTTCAAAAATGACATTTTATGCAGGGACAGTTCTAAGCACGGGAAACATGCGCCACTTTACATGCATATCATACACACCCCCCAGGTACGAAATTTAAAGGAATATTTCACTTTTATTTTTTCATTTTAAGCATTATTAAAATCACTGCTCCCGAAAAAACGGCCGTTTTTAAAACTTCTTTTTGCATTGATACATGTCCCCTGGGGCAGGACCCGGGTCCCCAAACACTTTTTAGGACAATAACTTGCATATTAGCCTTTATAATTAGCACTTTAGATTTCGAACGTTCGAGTCCATTGTATTTAATAGGGTTCTAAAGTTCACACAAACATTTTGTCTGTTCGCAGGTTCTGGTGCGAACCGAACAGGGGGGTGTTCGGCTCATCCCTGATAATAATGTTGCAAAGGTCTTGAGAGATCTTTGCTTTTACCAATTATGAGAGGTTTCTTGTGTGACACCTTGGTAATGAGACACCTTTTATAGGTGATTAGTTGAGACTGAACCAGCTGATATTAATTTGCACTGACAAGGGGTGGGATTGCTTTCTAAACACTGATAGATTTCAGCTGGTGTCTTGGCTTTCCATGCCTTTTTACACCTCCCTTTCTTCATGTGTTCAATAATTTTTCCCTGTGTCACTCCATTTTATTGCACAGAACTTAATTTCTGTACTTATTTGTTTTGGTGTCTTTGTATGTATGAATTCCATGGGTTGTTACCGACATGTGGTGAAAATTTCTATTTACCTCGAAAAATGTCGACGTGTTCAATACTTATTTTACCCGCTGTGCATGCCAATTATGTACTGTATCCCTTCCCCCTCTCTCTTTTGTACCCCTGAATTTGCTCCTTTTCTTTTAACCACTTGCCTACCGGGCACTTTCACCCCCTTCATGCCCAGGCCATTTTTCAGCTTTCAGCGCTGTCACACTTTGAATGACAATTACGCGGTCATACAACACTGTACCCAAAAGACATTTTTTATCATTTTTTCCCCACAAAAAGAGCTTTCTTTTGGTGGTATTTGATCACCTCTGCGGTTTTTATTTTTTGCGCTATAAACAAAAGAAAAGGGGCAAGTTTTAAAAAAACACAATATTTTTAACTTTTTGCTATAATAAATATCCATTTTTTTTTTTTTAAACAAATATTTTCCTCAGTTTAGGCCGATACGTATTCTTCTACATATTTTTGGTAAAAAAAATCGCAATAAGCTTATATTGATTGTTTTGTGCAAAAGTTATAGCAGCTACAAAAAAGGGGATAGATTTATAGCATTTTTATTATTTTATTTTTTTTACTTGTAATAGCGACGATTAGCGATTTTTTTTTTATCGTGACTGCGATATTGCAGCGGACACATCGGACACTTTTGACACATTTTTGGGACCATTCACATTTATACAGCGATCCCTGCTATAAAAATGCACTGATTACTGTATAAATATGACTGGCAGGGAAGGGGTTAACACTAGGGGGGCGATCAAGGGGTTAAATGTGTTCCCTGGGAGTGATTCTTACTGTGGGGGGGAGGGGACTGACTGGGGGAGGTGACCAATGTTAAGGTGACCATATTTTTAAAATGAAATCCGGGGACATTTTTTTTTTTACTAGTAATGGCGGCAATCGGTGACTCTCTGCCCGTCGCCGCCGCCCGCCTCACAGCCTGTCAAGTCTTTCTCTCCGGGCCCCGGCTACTACTGGGGCCCGGAGAGTAAGACTACTACTTGAGCCAAGGCAGAAGAACATGCGAGCGGAGCTGGATGGGCATGCACCCGAAACTGAAGAAATATTCCCTCCGCTCCGACCAGCACATGATCATCAGAAAGGGGCACAGATAATGGAAAAAAATACACCCCCCTAAGCTAGTAGGCGCGGCAGAGCGGGGGAGGGGGGTGTAATTCAGTTTTTTTTTTTTTGCACTGACTGTCTTTGAAATTGCCCCAGCCACTGTTCAAATCCAATCCGGGGACAGAACCGGGGACAGACTTGGTCCGGGGACAGTGTCCTCAATCCGGGGACTGTCCCCTGAAACCGGGAATGTCTGGTCACCCTATCCTATGTACAAGGGACACACCATCGGTCTCCTCTCCCTGACAGGATGTGGATCTCTGTGTTTACACACAGAGATCCACATTCCTCCTCAGTTACTGGGCAATTGCGGGTGCCCGGCGGCCATCGCGGCCCCCGGGCACGCGCATTGGGTCCCCAGTGACGCGGCGCCCCCTAGTGGCTTGTGAAGGCGATCACGTCATATGACATCGGCCCTAGGGTGACCACATTTCCAAACTACCATTTAGGGACACCCTCCCTTCCCAAAAATCAGCTTGTGCTGTAACGAATCACAGCACAGTGATTGGACACAAGAGGCGGGATTTATGATTTCTATAATCACATGCAGGGGCTGTGTCAGTTTCATTCCGGTACACTGTATTGTCCTGGAATGAAGGTGCCCGGGACAGACCTGCAAAATGCGGGACTGTCCCGAGCAATCCGGGACACGTGGTCACCCTAGTCCGCCCAGAACAAGAGGGTCTTCCTCCGGCCGTCATTTGACGGCGGGCGGTTGACAAGTGGTTAAATAGAAATCGATCACATAAAAAAGAAGAGAGCAAAATGAAGACCGATATCTCCAAATCCTAAATAGGTTTAGCTGGTAAAACCCAGACAAACGGCATTCAGAATTTATGGAAATTCCTCCGATGAAAATTTAAATCCATTAATGTTTCCAGAACAGGAGCCATGGCTGACACAAAACCTCATTGACTTTGCTGTTATTGTATCTGCTTGTTCCTCCTGAAAGCAGCTGCTGACAAAAGCAATCCGATGGTGTTTTCATTAAATAAAGTACTGTCTGCAAACCCGATTATGGATATTAGATTTGCTGCCCGTTTTTTTTTGCCGACAATGCATCATCCAGAGCAAAGGGCAGCTGCTAAAAGCCAACACTTTGCCACTCAGATCCAACAGTAATGTTGTCTCCCTGGCACTGAAGGTGTAAAATAATCTGGAAGCCTTGGTGACAGATTCCCCCCCCCCAGCAGGGAACAGCATTGCGTGTCTGTGCCGGCCCCCGAGGGCCCTTTGGAAGATTGCGGTTGTGCTCTCTGCACCCACCAAGACTACTGGGAGTCTTTTGCTCCCTCTTTTTTTTTTTTTTTGCTCTTGGCCCACTTTGCTTTCAAGGATGCCAGCTTTCCAAGTTTTGGTTCATTTAGCATCGAGTTCAGTCGTACCGGCTGCTGTGCGGAAGCTCCTTGGGGCTTCTTTTTAATGCGCCTGCAGGAAGCTTCCAAGAGTAAACCTTTGCTTTTTATCGGTTCGCCTGATGTTGTTACACTTAAGGAGTGACAAATTCAGGTTAATCTGCTAATCACACTTCATTCTGTGATGTGCAATGGCATGTTCTCAGGAAAGCTTCCGTTACTGCAGATAGACCCCGGCGAGGAGCCGATTATCTTTAATGCTGTGTCCCATTTTTTAAAGGCAGGTAGTGTTTTAACCTCTTCGGCCCCAGAAGGTTTACCCCCCCCCCCCCCTTTCATGACAGGCCATTTTTTGCGCTACGACGCTGTGTCGCTTTAACTGACAATTGCGCAGTTGTGCGACGTCGTACCCAAATAAAATTGATAAAGACAATAGGAAAAGCGCCACTGAGTAAAATGTTTTATTAAAATAGCAATAACATTATCCACACTTACATGTAAGTAAATGGAGAGGTGCTCATATGGAATCAATATCCTAGCTGGTGCAGAGTCCAAGATAGTATAGCATGTCCCAGAGTGTCACGGTTCTTGGCTGCGAAAGCCGCAAGGTGCCGGAGTGGAAGCCGGCTGTATCCCTAGGCGGAGATGGCGACGGGAAGCTCGAGGAACAGCGTGTGACGTCAGCAGAGTTAGGCCCCTTACACACGGGACGGATCTTGCTCAGCGGGGATCGCTCCACTGATCCCCGCTGAGCCGGCGGATGACAGGGCGGTCCCTGCACACTGTGCAGGGACCGCCCTGTCAGATCTCCGCTCTCCCCTATGGGGGGATCGGAGGAACACTGTCCGCGTTCCTCCGGTCCGCTCTGCAGACGGATAGAAAAATAGGATTGTCTGCAGAATCGGGGCATTGCGGACACGGAAGAGATCGGGTGTCAGCGGATGTTCAATCCGCTGACACCCGCGATCTAATAGGGACCAATCTATGTCCCTTTTTCATCCGTAAACGGATGGAAGAAAAAGCAGACATACGGTCCGCTAGTGTGAAAGGGGCCTTAGGTGGAAGGGAGAAACACTTGGGTGTCCGCTGACGTCACACGCTGTTCCTCGAGCTTCTCGTCGCCATCTCCGCCTTATGCCGCGTACACACATTTTACTCAGTGGCACTTTTCCTATTGTCTTTTTCTATGTTAACCCTGAGCTGGCTTCACTCTCCGGAAGAGCTGCCTCGAGTATCTGTTTGCCTCAAAATAGACCTTTCCATCACCTTCACCTGCATTGAAGATTTAATTCCATCTTACTATTTGGACAATCCACCCTGGTATTTGGACTCCTTTTGAATTATTATTTGAATTGTTTGATTTATTACGTATTGTGATTGCTATATAGGCATCCTGAGCGCTAGCATTTTTCAGTTTTTTTCCAAATAAAATGTCCTTCTTTACACACAAATAGAGCTTTCTTTAGGTGGTATTTGATCACCTCTGCGGTTTTAATTATTTGCGCTATAAACAAAAAAAAGACCGACAATTTTGAAAAAAAAAAAACAATATTTTTTACTTTCTGCTACAAAACATATCCAATAAAAAAAATTTCAAAATCAAATTTCTTCATCAATTTAAGCCAATATGTATTCTGCTACATATTTCAGGGGGGAAAAAAAATCCCAATAAGCGAATATTGATTGGTTTGCGCAAAAGTTATATCGTCTACAAACTATGGAATATTTTTATGCCTTTTTTTTTTATAATAATGGCAGCGATCAGCGATTTTTAGCAGGACTGTGGCATTGTGGCGGAAAAATCTAAGTGACACTTATTGGGAACCAGTGACATTATTACAGTGATCAGTGCTAAAAAAAACGCACTGTCACTGTACTAATGACACTGACAGGGAAGCGGTTAACATCAGGGGCATTTAAAGAGTTAAATGTGTTCCCTAGGAGTGCTTTCTAACTGGGGGGGGGGCTTTGACTGGGGGGAAAACAGAGACTCGTGTTTCTACACAAGATCTCCATCTTCCCCTCTCACAGAACAGCGGTCTGCCTTGTTTACATAGGCAGACCGCTGTTCTGCCTCTCCAGAGAACGATCGGCGGGTCCGCCGGACCGGCTGATTGGCTCCCGCTGTGTCCTATATCTGCGTGGCGCGGTCCTTAAGGGGTTAAAATATTTTTTTAAAACAAAAAATGCAAACTGTTGAAGTTGCACAGTTTGGCACCAACATCCCTCACAATCCAGAAGATAGAAAACCAAAAATCATTGGGTCTTTAGGGCCCAATTTAAATCTGAGAATAGCGGAAACGTATGTTTTCTGCACATGTTTTTTTGCGCATTTTGGAGCTGTAGCGCTACCCCCCTAGGGAGCCAATTGCTTAGGATGGGTCCTCTGTTTTTTGTTTCGACCTTTTCCAAAAAAAAAAAAAAAAACCTCAGCCCCTCTGACACACCAGGTTAAGTATACAAACATACAATATCACAGGAAATCAATGAAAATAATACTTAGTACCCATTAGTAGGAGTAAAGGCAAACTTAATATACTGTCATGCAATATTGTTAGTGTTCTAGTTGGGTCTGTCACACATCAAATGTGACAGAACGTCCAGCAGTCAGCTTGGGTGGCTCTGTCAAGATATAGATTCCTCCAGTCTGGAACCAGGAACTAGGTATTATAGCTGAATATTGCGAACAAATGGCCATTGCCCTCAGCTTTAACTAGCCTTTGCAGCAAGGAGCCCCCAAAAGGGCAATGCATGCAAAACACAACCAAAGAAATTCCCAGCTCAACTTACCAGCCAGCCTGCTAACCAACCGAATTGTCCTGTCTAACAATATGCGTTAATAAGGGGGGTTTCGTTTGCACACATTTGCAAATACATGCGTAAGCTACAGAGCCCCATTAAGGCATTCCCGATATCTGTAGTCCTAACTCTAAATTTTAAGAGCCTCCACAGTGGAGGCACATACATTATAATAAATAGGCAGGGGGGAGGTGAGCCTGGAGGGAGCCCATCTCTCTTTAAAGGCACAGGGGCGCACTGGACACCCAGCATATAGCACAATGGCAGCAAAGGTGTGCAGTGCGCCCCTCACCATTATTTCAACAGTACAAACAAATGGCCACTGCCCTCACCTATAACTGGGTTTGCAGCAAGGAGCACATGGAATGGCAACCCATGCAAAATTATAGCTGAATATTGCAACCAAGGACTAGACGACAGTAGCTTAGGTGCAAACTGGAACTGACTTTATTGTAAATTCACACAGAATATATAGCACACAAAATCAGATAAGCGCTTAATCACATTATCCTTAGCAATTATCACATCTAAGGAACAGCCAACATAAACAGTATGCTAATCCACACCCAGCAACTAATACAGTAGCTGGCAGTGATCTAATTAACATGAACTAATTAACAACTAGTCACCTAAACAAGCCTAGGTGACTCAGTATTCAAGAAGACACAGGGCTGCCCAAATCTCTTTACCAGCTTTCTTTTCACATACATCTTCTCACTGAGTTTCAAGTTGGCAGAGACCATCATGACTTCCATGACTGTTAAATGTAATAATGTCTTTTTTGGAATATATAAAAGGACACCTTCCTAAATGTTTGTAGCTCCCTCTAATGCCAGGCCCCATAGTCATTAGGCAAGAGGCTACCCTGCACTCCCCTCCAAAAGCCCCTGTCCCAGTTGGGTCTGTCACAGTTAGTAACTAGGCAAGCATAAAATAGATTAGAAATGGTAATAACACAATTTGTAATACAACGTGATTACCAGTAAGGACTAGGCATAAGATGACATTTGGGGTCCAGATCAGCATAAACAGAAGCAAGGCCACCTCAAGTGCAGTAGTAAAGTTTAATCTACCGAGAGCTAGAAATATACTGCCAGAGCACATTTATAGCAGAGATGCTAATCCTAGACCAACTGGGAACGCACTGTCCAAAAGAAGAGGAAGATGGTAGCGGAGGGGGCAGGGGAACAAAGGGTGCTTGCAGAATAATAATTATGGGAGGGGCAGTCCTTTGAAATGTTCTTCAGCCGACTATTGTTGGGGCCCTCTAAGAACATATGTGCACTTGAAGCCAGTCCCAGTTACCCTGCATGCTGTATAGGTACAGTATAGGTACAGTACAGCTATGGTATAGTCTCAGCACAGGTGCAAGGTAGATGTGGTTCAGATGCGGTAAGGGTTTCGGCCTAATGCGGTATTGGGTTGCTATAGGTGCAGTGTCGTTTTGGAATAAGTGCGGTATAGAGCACAGTATGGGTGCGGTATAGATTGGGTATACTTGCTGTCCTGCTCTGAGTGGCTCAAGCTCTGCTAGCAGCATCAGCACTGGGCAAATGGCTCTCTCACCAGTCCCCAGGATGCTGTGGTGACCTCTCGCTGTAGAAGGGGGCCCCCCCTCAGTCTCTCGCTGAAAGCTTTCGGTGATCAGCGGTGGGAAGCAGAGGCTAGCACCTGGCTACAGTGCTTTTCTGCTCATCAACCTTAGGATAGCCCATTCAGTTGAATGGGCTGCCCTACGTGCGACAAAGTCCCAAAGAAGCTCCAAAAACTTTTTGAAGCGGAGTGTGGCACATTTTTATCTGCGTGTTGTAGCACTTTTGCTGTGCGACAAAATGCGCATCTGCTACCAGCGCTTGGGGTGCCATTAACAATTAATGGCACCACAAGTGTGACACACATTTGCAGCACATTTCTGAAACGTGCAGCAAAATGCACATTTTCTGTGGCCTTGTCAAGGTGCCCTTGCCTATATACAGATCATCCAATATCTTTAAAGTGTATTATGTTTTTATTTGTATCCATTTAAAAATGAATCATTAGATCCATAAAGTGCATGGCAAGCTGGTCACCAAGAGCTTAGGTATTATCACAAATTAATACATTTTACAGATATAAAGTAAAAACTAATTATTTCATAGCTTGCCGTCCTTGTCCACACCCTTCAGTATGTTACTCATATGTTTGTTTATTATACAAGCGGTAATTCCCATAGTCTTGAAGGCTGGTAAGGTCAGGGGGTCCAGTGGCGAATGTTCGACGCGTTTCATCGGTTTAAGAACAGCCCACTTTTTCAGGTTCTGTGGAACTGTATTGATTAAAGAGACAACTCTACATTAATACCTCTAAATATGTTTCAGCTTTTCTCAAAAAGTATCAATATGTTTTTTTCAAATGATAGGACTAAGCCCTCGTACACACGGCCGAGATTCTCATTGAAAAAAACATGTCGTTTTTTTCGACGAGATTCTTGGACAAGAAACTTGTCCCGGCCGAGTGTACACACGCTCGTTTCAAAGAACCCGCGGTTCTTTGAATGGAGCGTACGCGGTGACGTCATCGACTACGACGAGCATGCGCTCGTCACATTCGATGCCGTCGCCGCCATCTTGGTATACCCTATGTAGCGCTACCCCCAGTTAAGAGAGCCGCTGATATTGATTTGGGCCCTGTAGTGCACTGCTGTCAACCCCTGGCAATCGGCTCTAACCTCCCGTGGCACAGCTGGTGATAGAGGGATAGGACCGCGTGACCGCAACTGTTGGTGACGCAGTCCTATAACAAACATACACAGAATATACTTTAAAACTCCTATTAAAGTAAGCGGAACTGACACCAAATGTACTTTACCCAGATATTTTACTGAGGCTAATGGGCAAGTAATAAACAACAGTATAACAAGTTGCAGATCCCTGCAATAAACAGTAATAAAGATAAACAGAGTAATCAGAATAATAAAGTATTGCTATGCAACTCTAGCGCTGCCCTTTTACAGCTACTTCCCCTCATGGGTAGACTAACACCCAGCAATGTCTACCTATGCAGTCAGGCCTGACTGATCTAGATGGAAGTTCAGTGAAACAATATTTGCTAGCAATCTTTTCGGTGGTGCACTTGAAGAACAACTTTGTAATCCCAACGAATAGTAAAGATAAAGGTATCTGTCTTTAAACAGCTCTCACCACCCGGGCAAGTCAAAGTCCGTTTCCTCCATCGATTCGTCTAGGAACAGGAATCCACTGACATCCAAGTCTTCAATCCTTCTGGTGTACTGCAGCAAGGAGGATTAGATGTCTCTAAGGCTCTGCTAGGCTGGCAGAGGGCTCTTTGGAAAGGAGCACACGGCCCAGGCTTCAGGCCTTGTGCACACAGCAGTTCAGCACAGACATCCTCTTGCTAGGAGAGGGGTGTCCAAAAAGACCGACCAAAACTCCGCCTCCCCTTTATAAAGTCTCCCCCAGCAGTCTCTGTTCTGGAGCAATGCACCCTGGGTGCTGCAAGATGTACTGGGAGATGTAGTCTCTCTCTCCTCTGCTTTCACTTCCATAATGTCTCTTTACTTCCTCCCGACTCACCTCTCACCTGGAACTTCTTGTCTCTCTGCATTAAAGGGGAACACCCCGCTACACACTCCCCCCACTTGAACTCTTTGGTCCCCAAAGATAAACTTCAACAAATACTGTTTACCATTTTGGACAATGTCGAGCATGATGTTGGCATAGGGAATTCCCACCAAAACTTTGGGATGGAACTCTCTTGCCCACAGGTCACACTACCATGAGTGGCCTGCCTAACTGTGCCAGAGAGTGAGCTGGGGTTGCCCTCCACCAAATGGACGGTGGAAGGATCAGGTTGTTCAACACTTCTCCTAGCCGTTACAACAGAGTCCTCTGAGCTCGTCCCCATTTGGGGGTAAGTTAGTTTCTTGGGAGGCCTGATGACTCTGCGAGCCCTCTGCTCTCTTGGTGCTTCTGACTCTGGCACCACAGGCTCTTCTTCAGGAGTAAGTTCAGGTAACATTGCTGGTTCTGGAACCTCTGATTCAGAAGTCGACTGACGTATGGAATCTCTAGAGTCCTCCTCTGCGCAAGTGTCAGGAACATCTTCCCAGTAATCAGCTGAGGGACTGAAGGATATGAATTCAGTAGCCTCCGGATTCAGCGTTGCATCTGGGGTATCCCCTCCATTTGGGAGATCTATGGCGGACGTTCCCAGAGTCGAGGGAGGCCACAGCCAGTCCAGTTCTCCACCTTCTTCTGTACTCAATTGGGAGGCCTCCCCATCTTTGGCTCGAGAGGTCTGGGACCGAGTGTTCGGCCTAGGAATATCCAGGATAGAGGCCGGTTCAGGGGAGTCTCTCACGGGAGGTATTCTGACTGCCTCAGCAAGTGGGAGCAGGTGGTTCCGATGCCACGTCTTCAGTGGACCCACCTTTCCTTCTGGCTTTAGTTTGTAGACAGGCAAACCGGGCAACTTCCTACAGACAACATAGGGCTCAGATCTCCACCTGTCGGCAAGCTTGTGTTTTCCAGGGACCCCCAGATTGCGTAGCAGTACTCGGTCCCCGGGCTGCAGATCTTGCACTCGAACCTTCAGATCAAAATTTCTCTTGTTGCGGGCCCCCCTTTGATCTGAAGCCGCCTGGGCTTGTTCATAGGCCACCTGCAAGCTACGTCTAAGTCTGTCCACGTATCCCTTGTGGGATGTAGCTGAGGTATTGTCTATAGAAGTGCCAAAGGCCAGGTCCACAGGTAGCCTTGCTTCTCTCCCAAACATAAGTCGATAAGGGGAGTAGCCAGTGGCGTCACTTGTGGTACAGTTATAGGCATGTACTAGGGCTGATATGTGCTGACTCCAGTGTTGCTTCTTCTCTGTTTCTAAGGTTCCCAACATGTTGAGCAGGGTCCGGTTAAATCTCTCCGGCTGAGCATCTCCTTGTGGGTGGTAAGGCGTGGTTCTGGTCTTCTTTATTCCTAATGAATCCAAAAGTCTTCGGATCAACCGACTCTCAAAGTCCCTTCCTTGATCTGAGTGGAGTCTCTGTGGTAGTCCGTAATGGACAAAATACTTCTCCATAAGTATCTTGGCCACGGTGGATGCCTTCTGGTCTTTGGTTGGGAAAGCTTGAGCATAGCGGGTGAAATGGTCGGTTATTACCAGAACATTCCCCAATCCACTCAGGTCGGGTTCGAGGCAGAGAAAGTCAATGCATACCAGATCCATTGGGCCTTGACTCTGTAAGTGGCCCATTGGGGCAGCTTGATGGGGTAGGGTCTTTCTCTGAATGCATCGTGCACAGGAATGGCAATACTCCTCTACTTCTGCCCTCATGCAGGGCCAATAGAACCGATTTCTGACGAGCTGGAAGGTCCTTTCTGCCCCTAGGTGACCATGATGGTCATGCAGGGCAATTAGTACAGTCTCTCGGTGCTTCTCTGGAAGAAATAACTGCCACTTATCTTCTGAGTCATCAGAGGGGCCCCTTCGGTAGACCACTCCCTGATGTACCTGTAGCCTGTCCAATTCCTTCCTCAACAGGCGAGCCTCCTTTGAGGGGTGATGTAGGAATTTGTTGGGATCCTGATTCTCCAGGGCTTCGAGGACCAATCTCCCCATGGGGTCTTCCAATTGGTCACACCTCAACTCCTTCTTGGACAGTCTCGGTAGGTTGTCTTCCTCCAGTTGAGTTACCCCACAATAGTGTTTGGGGACTCCTACCATGGTAACCCCTATTTCTTCTGCTCTGGAGCCTCCTCTGGCTTGGAATTCAGCCCCTTGACAAAGGGCCCGCACCCCGTCCGGTGCCACTTGGGTCCAATCTTCCCAGTCATTTGTCGTGGCATGAGACCTCCGGGACAGGGCATCTGCATCCCTATTTCCGGCTCCTGGTCTGTACTTCAGACTGAAGTTGAATCCAGACAATGCGGCCAACCACCTGTGTCCCGTGGCATCTAGTTTCGCGGTGGTGAAGAGGTAGGTCAGGGGGTTGTTTTCTGTCTTCACAGTAAACTCTGCCCCATACAAGTAGTCTTTTAGCTTGTCTACTACCGCCCATTTGAGGGCCAGGAATTCCAGCTTATGAGTGGGGTAATTCTTTTCTGAGGGGGTCAGGCTCCTGCTCACATAGGCCACTGGTCGCAGTTGTCCTTCATGTTCTTGGTAGAGTACACCACCTAGACCCTCATGGCTGGCATCCACATGTAATTCATAAGGTCTGGTAGGGTCGGCGTAGGCCAGGACTGGGGCAGTGGTTAAGCTCCTCTTCAGAGCATGAAAGGCCTCTTCACACCTTGGGTTCCACTGATCTTGAACTGACTCACCAGGCCTCCTGGGCCCTGAGTCATCCTCTTCCCCTTCTGCCTTTAGCAATTCATTCAACGGGCGGGCAATCCGAGCAAACCCCTCCACAAACCTCCTATAATAGGAGCAGAACCCCAGGAAGGATCTGAGCTCTGTTACTGTGGTGGGTCGTGGCCAGGAAGTGACTGCTTCCAACTTCTCAGGATCTGTGGCCACCCCTTCTTCAGACACTATGTGCCCCAGATAGTTCACAGAAGACTGGTAGAACCGACACTTCTCGGGGGAAAGCTTAAGTCCCTCTTCGCTGAGTCTTCTCAATACTTTCTCCAACCTGGCTTCATGTTCTTCCAAGGTTCTTCCAAAGACAATGACATCGTCCAAGTACACAAGGACTTCTATAAGATTCATGTCTCCAACAGTCTTCTCCATAAGGCGTTGAAAGGTAGCAGGAGCTCCAGACAGACCCTGAGGCATCCTATTGAATTCGAAGAATCCCACCGGGGTTATGAAGGCTGTCTTCTCCCTGTCTTCTGGGTGCATAGGGATTTGATAGTACCCACTCTTGAGGTCCATCACACTGAACCATTTGGCTCCAGACAAACTTTGTAGGGCATCTTCTATCCTTGGCGTGGTGTATTGGTCAGGGATGGTTCTCCTGTTGAGAGTCCTGTAATCGATACAAAGCCTCAACGACCCATTCTTCTTTCTGACCACCACGATTGGGGAGGCATAGGGACTTCTAGACTCACGGATAACACCAGTCTTCTTTAGTTCTACAAGTTGTTCCCTCAGATCCTCCAGATCTGCCAGGGGGACCCGCCTGACCCTCTCTCGGAAGGGCTTATCTTCTTGGAGGCGGATCCGATGGGTGGCACTTCTTGCACACACCACATCGAATTCATCTTCGGAAAAGATCTTCTCCCACCTGGTCAGCTGGGCCTTGGCTCTTTCTTTCCAAGCCCTGGGTAGGTTCTGGTTTTCTACGGACAGTTTCTCCCAAACATCTCCTCCGTCACCCGTCCCCTTGACTTCGGACCAAGTGACCGGGGCAGCAGGGCTCACCTGACCAAGCAACACTCTGGCAGGGATCTCCATGGGTCCTCCCGTAGTGTTCCTAACACTCACCGGAACTCTGCCATGGGCCTTCTTCAGGGCCTTGAACGGAATCACTTCTGGTATCACTTCCAGGCCTGAGGACTCTTCCCTTGGGTCTGATTCCAGCATGACAAAGGGGCCAGGTTGTTCCCACGAAAGCTTCACAGTGGCCCTAAGACAGGTTACTTCTCCGGGCTGTAGCACTACTCCTTCTCTGCCAAGTCTCCACACCTTCCCTATCCCCTCTCCCGGGGTCTTCTGCTCTAAGACCAGTCGTTGGTAGGCCGTCTTTAGCATGGGATGGATTTTGGTGGCTGAATGGTTTCTCTCTTTCACTAGAGGGGTCAGGAGTCTCCTGACTAGATCCGTGTTTGTCCCAATGATCAGGGAAATCTTGCTGGCTCCAGGCGGCCGGGGACACACAACTGCCAGGGTGTCAAACACTTCAGCCTTCCCAGCCACGGATGGGTCGAAAGTCATCTTTATGGGCAGGTACCCATCATAAGGGAAACTCTGGGTTCCAAGTCCCCATATCTCCAGCTCTTCTATCTTCTGGATAGGCAGATGACTCAAGTGCCTATCATAGAAGTCCCGGTATAGTAAAGTCACCTGTGCTCCGGTGTCCAAAAGAGCTTTAGTATAGACTCCTTCCACTTGAATGGGCACAGTAGGAGACAGGCCCACCAGTTCCTTTGGGTATGGCCGGACTGGGGTCACCTCTTTTTTTTTGCTTTCGACCCTTGCCCTGCTCCTTTTGGACTTTAATTTTTCCTGAGCCTGGCATGCATTGACTTTCTCCCTCTCAATGGGGGCACAAACCCGCTGAGGGATGTTATTGTTCCTTTTAGGTGGATGTTCCTTCTTTGGGGTGCTGTACTTCCACTGAGGGGTCTTGCCCCCTCCCTCTGGGGTACATCTTGGTGGGGGTGTACTATACCTCCTCCTAGGAGTTTTGTCTCCTCCATTCTTGGCCTTTTTTTTTAGTTTGGAGCGCACTGAAGATGATGGGCACCCGGTTGACTCCTTCACCGGGGCCCCTTTGGAGTTTCCCGCCGGCTTGCAATTATCTGTTCTCTTCTTCTTTGGGCTGGAGCATACGTTAGCAAAGTGGCCACTCCCTCCGCAGTTATAGCAAATCACCTCTTCTCGGTCCTGTAGGGAGGCCGGTGCTGAGGTGTTCGGGAACAACTCCTTTCTTGGGCTTGGTTTCTCTCGTCTTCTCTGATCTTTCTCCATCAAAGAGGTCAGCATCTCCAACACTTGGGCCATTTGCGATTTCAGAGTGTCAACCTCCGCATCTCTTTCTGGGCTCTTGACCGAATGGACCAACACTGGTACAGGTGTGACATTCGCCTTGGCCACCTGCTGATCTTCCTCCAGCGCCTCTTCGTCCCTAATAATTTTTATTAGATCAGAGTAGGTTAGTGACATTCCTCCTCCTGAGGTTTTCAGGTGCAGCCAGACCGGGTCTGAGCGCCGCGCTCCCCTCATGATCTGCTTCATGCGTGCTTCATCTGCATCTTTGGGCAGCATTCCCTTCTTCAGTACAATCTTGCATAACTGCCTGTTCAGCCTTCTAACATATTCTGACAGTTTCTCATTCGGCTGCTGGAGAGTGTGTTCAATTTGATAAATCATCTCCGACACCTTCTCCAGCTGACCAAACTCTTCCTGCAGCATGGCCAGGCAATCTTGAGCTGTACAGTTTTCATTTCCAAACCGGAAGCTCTTCACCGCTTCTGCCGCGGCACCTTTCAGACTTTCTAAGACTCGCTGTCTCTTCTGTGCCTCAGGCACCTCCCATGCTTCTACTGCCTGCAATGCCTGTTCCACCCAAGTGTCAAAATCTTCCTCCCCCGCAGGGACGGGGAGCTTCCCTGAGAAGGTGCTAAGCTTCCGGTAACCGGCCTCCACATGCACCGTACTGCTTTTCTGGCACTTAATTACAAGGTCTCCTAGAGCATTCAACAATTCAGGCCCTATAGCGGCCAGCGGTGATCCCGGGCTTAATAGTTCCTTAAGCTTTTCTGCTTTAGGGGATAGTGATGGAGATAATTGTGGGAGTGATGGCTTTGGTGTCTGAAACCATTCTTCCTTCACTGGCAGCGTATGTATCAAGTGATAGATCTGATTATCTATGGCTTGTATACTCTGACTTTTAAAATGCTCTGGGATTTCGTTTTTCCATTCTACCAGTGCGTATGTAAACGAGATCACTGGATCTGGCCTAAAATCCATCACCCATGCTTTGTGGCTCGGAGACAGTAACAATACGAGCTGTTTTATCTCCTCTTCCTTCCATCTTTCCCCCGGGAGTACAATGACTACCGCCGCGGTTGGATCGGCGCCAATCGCTGCGCACCACTGTGACATTGCCAGCGGGTCCATGCTGGTACTTCTGACCGGCTTGATTGCAGCGTGCAACGTACAAAGATCCCGGACGAGCCCCCACGTGTAGCGCTACCCCCAGTTAAGAGAGCCGCTGATATTGATTTGGGCCCTGTAGTGCACTGCTGTCAACCCCTGGCAATCGGCTCTAACCTCCCGTGGCACAGCTGGTGATAGAGGGATAGGACCGCATGACCGCAACTGTTGGTGACGCAGTCCTATAACAAACATACACAGAATATACTTTAAAACTCCTATTAAAGTAAGCGGAACTGACACCAAATGTACTTTACCCAGATATTTTACTGAGGCTAATGGGCAAGTAATAAACAACAGTATAACAAGTTGCAGATCCCTGCAATAAACAGTAATAAAGATAAACAGAGTAATCAGAATAATAAAGTATTGCTATGCAACTCTAGCGCTGCCCTTTTACAGCTACTTCCCCTCATGGGTAGACTAACACCCAGCAATGTCTACCTATGCAGTCAGGCCTGACTGATCTAGATGGAAGTTCAGTGAAACAATATTCGCTAGCAATCTTTTCGGTGGTGCACTTGAAGAACAACTTTGTAATCCCAACGAATAGTAAAGATAAAGGTATCTGTCTTTAAACAGCTCTCACCACCCGGGC
The DNA here is from genome assembly GCA_029206835.1 of Rana muscosa. Taxonomy (NCBI): domain Eukaryota; kingdom Metazoa; phylum Chordata; class Amphibia; order Anura; family Ranidae; genus Rana; species Rana muscosa. The sequence continues at coordinate 308,176,661 of CM055123.1, read as the reverse complement.
AAGTCAAAGTCCGTTTCCTCCATCGATTCGTCTAGGAACAGGAATCCACCGACATCCAAGTCTTCAATCCTTCTGGTGTACTGCAGCAAGGAGGATTAGATGTCTCTAAGGCTCTGCTAGGCTGGCAGAGGGCTCTTTGGAAAGGAGCACACGGCCCAGGCTTCAGGCCTTGTGCACACAGCAGTTCAGCACAGACATCCTCTTGCTAGGAGAGGGGTGTCCAAAAAGACCGACCAAAACTCCGCCTCCCCTTTATAAAGTCTCCCCCAGCAGTCTCTGTTCTGGAGCAATGCACCCTGGGTGCTGCAAGATGTACTGGGAGATGTAGTCTCTCTCTCCTCTGCTTTCACTTCCATAATGTCTCTTTACTTCCTCCCGACTCACCTCTCACCTGAAACTTCTTGTCTCTCTGCATTAAAGGGGAACACCCCGCTACACTACGTATGCCTAGGAAGCTACCGCGCATGCGTCGAATTCATTTCGAACATGCGCGGGCTTCCGGGAGGACAGGTAAGTGTACACACACTCACTTTTCTCGTCGAGAAACATGCCGAGGAGAATCTCGACGAGAAAATAGAGAGCAGGTTCTCTATTTTCTCGTCGAGGTTTCTTGTCGGTTTTCTCGACGAGAAACCCGATAGCCGCGTACACACGACCGATTTCTTGCTGGTTCTTGCCGAGAAAATCGGCCGTGTGTACGAGGCCTCTGAACTTGGGGATGACCACCACACCTATCCGCCCCCTAGGAGGAGGGCTAAAAAAAAATGTATTATTTATATAGGAAGAAAATGACTCCAACAATATCCTATGGGAATAAAAGGTCCCCCAACTTCCTAAAGACATTTTTGTATCTGATTTTATTTGAGAGCACATTGGAAATCCCATTTACTTTTGATTTTCTATCTTTAGAATGTTTTGTAAAAGCAAAGGTCGTGCTTAATGAGTGAAATAAGATTATGAATGAAATATAAATCAAAAAGTGACAATATAAATATATGTGAAAAATTAATTACACACGTGTAAAGAAAGATAAATACAAATATAAACGTCTCTTAAAGTTTTTTTGCTGTCACAATATAGAGTATAAGATTTCCTATCATCTGTGCCCAGGTCTTGCCACAAAGAGTTAATCCAGCTCTGAGCAATCCTCTTTTCTTTTTTCAGTGAGATAAACAGACAAACAGGAGAACTTTTGTCCGTTCCTCCCCCTTGCTGTGAATGACAGGTTATTTACATATCTTGTGCACTAGCTTTAGACAGGCATTCTTTTTTAATTCCCACCCCCACTCCTTTTCTGAAGTTATGTGGTTACTTTTCTGGATTTTGACTGGATGTTAGTGATCATAGCAGAAGGAATACACTGGAGAAAATGCATGTTGACAAGGGGAGTGTAGAGGTGGGCGAGGAGTCTACTGACATCACGACTCCACCCACTGAGCTCCAGACAACAGATCCACCCACAGAATCTGCAGTTTTTCAGTTCTTATAACAGACAGAGGGGAGACATTTGACAGGTAAGGATACATGCAGGAGGCATCTATATCCTTATAGATCAGCACTATGGCAGTAGTTTAGAAAGGATGAGAGTGGCTTTACATCCACTGTAAGATGAATATAAAGTGCAATGTGAACGTCTCTGAAAGATGAAGATAATACAGTGCAACAATGTTCACAAATATAAAAGATCCAGCAAGATGGTATATTCCAGGACTTTCACCACCACCAAGGAAAATGGAGATCTCTGTGTGATATTAACTCAATAAGTGGGGACTCTTACCAGAAGGAGTGGACCTCCTGTAGTAGCGAGGTCACAAACGCCTGCAGAAATAGCCCTCTCCTGGGTCCAAAGGTGCGTCCTGTCCCCAGGACCCGCTGGCAGTCTGGGGCGGTTCTCCTTGATAACTGGCTACCGTCCAAACTCTCCTCCTCCAAGTCCAAGTTCTCCAAGCAACACGGAGCATATAAAAGAATAAGGGCTCCAATAGTGTATTACCATTAAAAATTCCTTTTATTGCTTAAAATCCAGGGCTGAATACAAATAGAGCATAAAACTCGTTTGCCGGCAAAACTACATTTCGAACACCCGCACTTCTGGGTTCACGTGGGGCGTGATGACGTCAACTCCGTAGAATTTTTTGTATCTGATTTTTCATGTAGGATTATAAGACCAATCTACTTCTTTACATTCATGCATTGTGCACCCTTTCTAAATCTATGTTTTTAATGTTTATATTACCAAACTATGGCTTGTCCCGTATTAGCTTCTTGTGTTTCTACGGTGCAGGTGGGTCCAGCTGCCAGACCCATAACAACCAATGATGGTGAGAGGCCAGGACCCATGGTGTAATTTGTTGCTATGATGCTGGCAGCCAGGTGGGCTGCATCATGGAAACACATGATGCTGATCCAGGGCAGCGACATCCAGTGCCACCCCAGCATTCAGAAGAGGACCCACTCTCTGTCCAGATCTACTCCGCTTCCCGCCATATGCCATTTTGCCGCTGTGGTAAAGATTGTGAGATGGAACAGGAGGGGCCAAGGATTTGGATGTAGAAGACATACTCTAATGCAGGGGGGGGGGAGGCTCTGATATGAAGGGGTGACTCTGATGTAAAGGGGGGACTTGGATATGAAGGGGGTTGTGGATGTAAAGGAGACCTCTAATATGAAGGGCAGCCTCTAATGTTAAAGGGAGAATCTATTGTGAAGGAGGGTCTTTGATATGAAACAGGGCTGTGAGGCGCAGATGAGCCTCTGATGTGATGAGGGGCTTCTAATGTGGAGGGGGGCTTCTGATGTAAAAAGGGGGACTCTCATCTGATGGGGGACCTCTGATGTTAAAGTAGGGACTTCTGATGTGAAAGGAGGACTTCTGATGTGATGGGGGGGAGGGCTTCTGATGTAAAATGGGGGCTCTGATGTGAAGATGGGCTTCTGATGTAAAAGGGAGACTGTGATATGATGGGGGATGCTGATTTAAAGGGGGACCTCGGATGTGATGGGGGACTCGAACGTAAAGGGGACCTCTAATGTGAAGGGGCGTATCTGATGTAAAAGGGAGAATCTTTTGTAGGTGAGGGTCTTTGATATGAAAGAAGGCTTTGATGCGCAGACAGGCCTCTTATATGACGTGGAGCTTCTAATGTGAGGGGGGGCACATGATGTAAAAGGGGGACTCTGCTGTGATGGGAGGACCTTTGATGTTAAAGTAGGGACTTCTGATATAACGGGGGTCTTCTGATGTGAATGGGGGACACAGATGTGAAAGTGGGACTTCTGATATGATGGGGGGCTTATGATGTGAAGGGGGGCTTATGATGTGAAAGGAGGACTTCAGATATGATGGGGGGCTCTGATGTGAAGGGGGCTGCTGATGTAAAAGGGGGGCTCTGATATGATGGGGAGCTTCTGATCTGAAAGGGGGACTTCTGACTTGATGGGGGGCTCTGATGTGAAGGGGGCTTCTGATGTAAAAAGGAGGGCTCTGATATGATGGGGGGCTTCTGATGTATAAAGGGGCCCTGATATGATGAGGGGCTCTGATGTGAAGGGGGCTTCTGGTGGGAATGGGAGACTTGGATGTAAAAGGGGGACTTCTGATATGATGGGGGACTTCTGATGTAAAAGAGGGCTTCTGATGTGAAGGGGTCTTCTTATGTAAATGGGGGGCTCTGTTATGATGGGGGGACTTCTGATGTATAAGGGGGCTCTGATATGATGGAAGGGCTTCTGATGTAAAAGGAGGACTCTGCTGTGATGGGAGGACCTCTAATGTTAAAGTAGGGACTTCTGATATAACGGGGGTCTTCTGATGTGAATGGGGGATACAGATGTGAAAGTGGGACTTCTGATATGATGGGGGGCTTATGATGTGAAGGGAGACTTGTGATGTGAAAGGAGGACTTCAGATATGATGGAGGGCTCTAATGTGAAAGGGGCTGCTGATGTAAAAGGGGGGCTCTGATATGATGGGGAGCTTCTGATGTGAAAGGGGGACTTCTGACTTGATGGGGGGCTCTGATGTGAAGGGGGCTTCTGGTGGGAATGGGGGACTTGGATGTTAAAGGGGGGCTTCTGATATGATGGGGGACTTCTGATGTAAAAGAGGGCCTCTGATTTGAAGGGGGTCTTCTTATGTAAATGGGGGGCTCTGTTATGGGAGGTTTCTGGTGTATAAGGGGGCTCTAAAATAGGGGTCTTCTGATGTATAAGGGGGCTCTGATATAATGGGGGGTCTTCTGATGTATAAGGGGGCTCTGATATGATGGGGGGGCTTCTGATGTATAACAGGGCTCTGATATGATGGGGGGATTTCTGATGTATAAGGGGGCTCTGATATGATGGGGGGACTTCTGATGTATAAGGGGGCTCTGATATGATGGAGGGGCTTCTGATGTAAAAAGGGGATTCTGATGTGAATGAGGAACTCAAATGTAAAGGGGGGACTTCTACTGTAAAAGGGGGGCTCTGATGTATAAGGGGGCTCTCATGTGAATGGGGGACTTCTGATGTGAAGGGGGCTTCTGATGTAAATGAGGGACTCTGGCGTGAATAGGGGGCTTCTGATGTATAAGAGGGCTCTGATGTGGATTGGGGGCTCGGATGTGATGGGGAGACCTCTGATGTTAAAGTAAGGACTTCTGATATAATAGGGGACTTCTGATGTAAAAGAGGGTTCTTATGTGAATGGGGAGCTTCTGGTGTGAAGGGGCACTTCGGATTGTAAAAAAGGGGCTCTGATGTGAAGGGGGGCTTCTGATTTGAAGGGGGGCTTTTGATGTAAAAAGGGGGGCGGTTTCTGATGTGATGGGGGGCTTTTGTTGTATAAGGGAGTTCTGATGTGCAGGGGGGACTTCTGATGTGATGGGGGGACTTCTGATGTGAAAGGGGGCTTTTGATGTAAAAAGGGGGGCGGTTTCTGATGTGATGGGGGCTTTTGATGTATAAGGGAGCTCTGATGTGAAGGGGGGACTTCTGATGTGAAGGGGGGACTTCTGATGTGTGAGGGGGGTTCTGATGTCAACGGGGGGGTGGGGGTTCTGATTTGATGGCGGGGGGGGGGGCTTTTGATGTATAAGGGAGCTCTGATATGAATGGGGGACTTAGATGTGAAGGGGGGACTTCTGATGTGTAAGGGGGGCTCTGATGAGAAGGGGGCTGTGATGTAAACAGGGGACTCAGGTGTGAAAGGGGGACTTCTGATATTATGGGGGGGCTTCTGATGTGAAATTACTTCTTGTAATGTGTTTATGCATTCATTTATAAAGACAGATTTTTCCAGTCTGTGAATAAAACATACGCTGTGGCCCCTTTTATTGAATAGTTTAGAGACCTCATGTGATCCAAACAATAGTCATTGTCTGCAATACACAGCAAGCCGGAGTTCTGAGACCCGGAGCAAAGGACAAGGACACTTGCCAGAACTGCCTGAAGCTCCGGCGTGGGTCCCGGCTCGGTCCTCCCTGTGTGTCGTCTTTCTCTCTTCTTCTGATTTATTTGTATTCAGTCTGAACTCCGGCCAATCCGCTAGGTTCATGGCTACAATCCATATTTATAAACCCCTCTACCTGCCAAAATCTGTGTGATTCTGTTGAGTCACCTTTGTAATTCAGAAACTCCGCTGTGTTGCATAGCCAAGCAGATGACAGCATTTTCTCTATTGCATTTAAATCCTTCCTCCGTCCTTCCTTTCAGTCTTGCACAGTTGTACCGGCTCCTCTCCAGGACTGAAAAGGCTTCCTCTGATTTCACCGCACACTGTGAGCTTCTCACTATGTGCATTAGAAGCTGCAGCGAGTCAGACAAAACCCGCCTCATTTCCTGGCTGGAGGACATCCAGCATCATCTAGCTCCCCCCCCCCCTCCCCCAGTCTGGCCCAACCCATTCATTTATTGGATTTCATTTCACAGATGGCTCAGCAGCACATGTGAGCATTGCCTTGGGAAGTCTGCATGCAAATGCATTCCGCATAGGACCGCCCACTCTTCCAGACTGACACCCACCCATCAATGGCATCTTGATATTTGCATAACCCCTCCCAAGAGCCAACCCACTGCTTGCATCGGGGCTGAGGGCTCATTGGAGGAGAACTGAGGCCGGGTGCTGGAATGTTTTCAGGAAGCTATGTACAGCCCCCTGCCGGCCCCTCCCACCAACCGTGATCTGCCTGCATTGGATTGAGAAGAATGGAGACTTGGTGATGATGTTGTTGGGTCTAAAATATAGTATGTATTGTAATGAAAAAGGAAAGGTTTTATTTAAAAAATTTCAGAAAATCTGATTAAACTTTTAATGTGCTTTGTGCACTGGTCCAAATCATTTGGTGGAGGGGGGATTATGGTGTGAGGTTGTTTTTCAGGGGTTGGGCTTGGCCCCTGAGTTCCAGTGAAGGGAAGTCATACCAAGACATTTTGGACAATTTCATGCTCCCAACTTTGTGGGAACAGTTTGGGGACGGCCCCTTCCTGATCCAACATGCACAAAGCAAGGTCCATAAAGACATAAATGAGTGAGTTTGGGGTGGAGGAACTTGACTGGCCTGCACGACCTCAATCCGATAGAACACCTTTTGGAAGAATTGGAGCGGAGACTGCGAGCCAGGCCTTCTCATCCAACATCAGTGCCTGACCTCACAAATGCTCTTCTGGAAGAACGGTCAAACATTCCCATAGACACCCTCCTAAACCTTGTGGACAGCCTTCCCAGAAGAGTTGAAGCTGTTATAGCTGCAAAGGGTGGGCCAACTCAATATTGAACCCTACGGACTAAGACTGGTACACACGATCGGATTTTCCGTGGACAAAGCGTAGGACTTTTGTCCGAAGGGCGTTGGCCATGAATTTGTCTTGCATACAAACGGCAAAGAATTGTCAGCCAAAAAAACACGAAACAACGTGTTTTTTTTTTAGTTCTGTAGCACCACCCTTTGGGCAACTTCTGCTAATGTTGTGTCATGGTGAGCACTGCTTCTGAGCATGCGAGTTTGTACTTTGGAGTTTTGTCCGACGGACTTGTGTACACACGATCGGAAAATCCGACGGCACACATTTGTTGTCGGAACATTTTGAAGCCGACTATCCAACATTTGTCCGCGGAAAATCTGACAACAATTGTCCAATGGAGCATACAAACGGTCGGATTTCCCGACAACAGCCTGCCATCACACAATCCCCGTTGGAAAATCCGAGCGTGTGTACGTGGCTTAAGACTGGGATGCCATTAAAGTTCATGTGCGTGTAAAGGCAGGCGTCCCAATACTTTTGGTATGGTTTAAATAACTAGTACATATCACATTAGTCACATATCAGCTAATCTTTTTTTCCTACCTCTTTTAGTTTTTACAGCATGTGCACATGAACTTTCCTTCAGCTGGCAAAAACGGTCCATTTTCAGTTTGAAAAGTTTCAGGGGGTGTGTACATCTTCACCAACACACCCCCTGCCTCTGTCCCCCCTCCCCTAAGAGACGTGGCTGTGCTGATAGATAGAAATATATAGTGTAGATTCTCATACACAGCACTATCAGTGACTTCTCTCACATTACACTCACTGAAGTGCTGAAACTCTTCTGACCATTGAAACAAGCTGAGGGGGAGGAGGGAGGAGTGAGAAGGGAGGGGGGAGCAGCTATGCTCTGTGAGTCTCAGGAACAAGCAGAGAGAGGAGAGCCGACATCAGTCAAGCAAAATGACAGGAAAGGGGGTGGATCCAGACTTCATATCCAGACCATTGTCAGGATGATGCTGTATGAAAGACTGTAGAACCTCCCACAGGTATTTATCTTGATTTTAACAGAATGGGGGCACTTCTGAGAGGGCTGGGAGGGTTTATAGATATCAGCAGCTCACATAGAATAGATGTAAGCAAAAAAAAAAAGGAAACCCATACTTCTCTTTTAACATATATTTTCATTATATATATTTAGTTGTTTCCATGCGATTTCATTTTAACATTCGGGTTCTTGCATTGTTTTCTATGCAAGGTCCAGAATTCCAGGTTCAGTAATATCAAAGGTCTCTAATGTATATGTAACTCAGCAGACCAGAGATCCACTCTACAAATGAAAGGCTACAGATGATTAATTTCTGCAGCTGAACGCTCAGCCGTATTTTAGAGAAATGAATGCCACTTTCTCTCTAATTTCCTTGTGCAAATTCTCTCACCACATCGTGTTTGGAACATTATAGAGCCATTTAGAAGCATTTGTCAATGACTGAGACCAAAGTAACTAAAGCCAATGTAAATCACTGATAATTCAGCCTGCATGTTTGTGGCCATTTAACTCCTGCCTGAGCCCCGGCTCAAACTGATGCAGTGCAAATTGGGTGCAAATTTAAAGCAGTACACAGTGCGATTTTTTTACATCGCAATGCAAATTCTGCTTAGCATGTGTGTTTGCCATGCGAATTTAGTGCGAATTTGTGAGGGGGGGGCGGTCAAATCTGCAATTTTATTTTTTATAAAATCTAGGTGTAACGACACCCTGAGTACGAAAGGGGTTGAAGCTGTTTAGGACATTCCCTTTCTGAACACCAAGGCAGCTACCGGAACCCCAATCAGGTGAACAAGAAACCCATACGAATAATTCTCCCCCAAATACGAGACAAAGCTCTGTCTTGAGGTTCAAGCAGGAATCAGAATCTTTATTGAAAGACTACAGGCTTATATACAGTAAAAGAGGAGGCGCATACATATCTGCTCATAGTACTCTGAAAATACACCTGTGACCAGACCTAATTAACATGATCTAATTAACTAATCCCTTTAAGCAGCCAAGATGACTCATATGCACAACCTTTGAGTTTCCTAGACTGGCTGTCTCCTAAACTACAATACACATTATCACAGGACTCCTTCACACAATTACAGGGTCACAATTAGCACAAGCCACAATGAAAGATCCTCAGAAGACATCCTAGACTCAATTTATATTACAACAGACAGACAGGTGGCTGGAGTTGACATCATCAGCCTCGTTAAGCAATAGACGGTCGGTCTGTTACCTTGACTTCCTGGAACGCCCATATTGGGAGTAATACTTCCTGGGCATAGACCTCACAGCTCACAGGATAACATCTTCATATTTCTGGAGAGATATTGTTAATGAGTATTACTGTCCCATTTGAAGTAATCCAATCGTATTTTCAGGGTTCATTATGTTCTTGGTCACCCTGCGCCCAAAAGGGACTTCCGTCACACTAGGCAAAGCAAAATAAAACATTTGCAGTGATGTGAACACCGGACTGCGATTTCAATCCAGTCCCATGAAGGTCTACGGAGCTGAAATTCGTACCGCACTAAACTCGCACAGGACCCTTTTTTGAACCAGATTAAATTTGCACCACATATATTTGAACAGCCCTTGTCAGAAATAATGCTTTTATTACATGACATGCAAATCTATGCTTTTCAGATCACATCTGACCCGCGTACAATTCGCATAAGTGTGAACCGGGGGGGGGGGGGGGGGAGCTGAATCTGTACAATATTATTTTCCAACAAGGGGCATCATTGAACCACTTCAGCGCAGGTAGGATTTACCCCTTTCCTGACCCGGCAATTTTTTGCGATACAGCTCTGCGTCGCTTTAACTGACAATTGCGCGGTCGTGCGACGCTGCACCCAACTAAAATTGGTGTACTATTTTCCCCACAAATAGAGTTTTCTTTTGGTGGTATTTGATCACCTCTGCGTTTTTTTTTTTTTTTTGCACTATAAACAAACAAAAAAAAAAGACGATTTAAAAAAAATCCCAATATTGTTTACTTTCTGTTATGCCGCGTACACACGACCGCTATTCATGTCATGCAAAAAAAACAAAGTTTTTCTCGTCGTGATTCTTCTCAAGCCTGCCTTGCATACACACGTTCATGAAAAAAAAAAACACTTTAGTACAACACGTACGACAGCACTATAAAGGGGAAGTTCCATTCGAATGGCGCCACCCTTTGGGCTGCATTTGTTGATCCTTGTGTTAGTAAAGTTTGGTGAGAGATGATTTGTACAGAGGAGGGAGGAGTGCTCCCTCTCCTCCCACTGATCACAGCTCTGTTTGTTTTTGTTAGGGGGCAGATCTCTCCCAAGTCCCAACCAACCACAGCCAATCAATCTCCCCCCTAACAAACAGAGCTGTGATCAGTGGGAGGAGAGGGAGCACTCCTCCCTCCTCTGTACAGTCCATGCTGAAAGTCTGGGACCTGTCCTCATTGTTGGAGTCACACATAATGAGCAAAACCTAGATGACAAGAGCTTGGTCTGCTGACAGCATCTGTGGAGTGATAAGCATATTATCCAGTAAGATCTGGTAAGTGTATTACCTGGAGGGAGTGATACAAGCGGTGTGGTGACAGAGATCTTATCCAGTGTTGGAGTTTATCAAATTATCCTCATTTCTTTGATGGACTATTTTACTCTCACCTTCTGCTTTTTAATGGACTCACACTAATGTGCAATATCTAAGTGGTTTACCATTTTTTCATAAGTGGACTTGATTTTAAATATATTGCTTCCATTTCTTGCTATTTTTGCACTAGCGCTGCTAATGTTTGAGTATTAGTACTTTGACATATTTTTGGATATATTTTGTATTATTATAGTAGCTGCTTATCGTCTCTATTTTTCCGTGTGCGCTGAGGGAGATATATTGAACTTGGTTTACTATTTCTCATTTTTTGATAGACACAAAAGATGCACTCAGCATCTTTCCAAATACAGTGGAACCTCGGATTACGAGCATTATCCGTTCCAGGAGAATGCTTGTAATCCAAAGTACTCGCATATCAAAGCGAGTTTCCCCATTGAAGTCAATGAAAATGAAAATAATTTGTTCCGCATTGACTTTAATGGCATGCAATACCGTATGCGGCCAGATGCGGGGGGGGGGGGGGAGCCTCGGAACTGGCCGAAAAGGCCCAAGGACACCTCGGCTTACCTTGGCAAACCTCGGAAAGACTTCCTACCCGAGATTTGCTGAGGCCGGCCATGCTGTCCTCGGACCTTTCCATGCATTTCCGAATGACGCCGATCGTCTGCGATCAGCGACGTTCGGCTCTGCTCGGCTCCGGCGCCCCCCCACCTCAGGCTAAATGCGGTACTGCACACCGCTTTGGCCTGAACCGTGCTCGTTTTGCGAGACAACACTCGCAAACCGAGTTACGATTTTTAAAAATACAGTGCTCGTATTGCGAAACGCTCGTTAACCGCGCTACTCGCAATCCGAGGTTCCACTGTAACTGTTCTGCTTTATTATGACGCAATTGAAGGTTTTTATACTCATGATTACGTAGGTATCACATTAATATTACAATTGTACGTTTATGGTAACAAGGGGGTGTAACATAGGCAGGCTAATTCTAATCAGGGCTCGAAAGAATGCAAGCATGTAATGAAAACATTATTAGTGCCGTGTGCACAGTGAGGGCAGAGTGCAATACATACAAAACAGAATACAATTATATACAGAACATACAAATTTTCTTTACACAGCGATCTGCGTTTTTTAGCGGGACTGCGACATTGCGGCGGACAAATCTGACCCCAAATGACACTTTTTGGGAACCAGTGACATTATTACATTCATCAGTGTTATAAAAATGCACTGATCAATGTATACAGTAAATGACACTGACAGGGAAAGGGTTAACACTAGGGGGCGATCAAGGGGTTAACTGTGTTCACTGGGCGTGTTCTAACTGTAGGGGGGATGGGCTGCCAGGGACATGACAGAGATTGCTGTTCCCGATCACTGGGAACAGCAGCTCTCCGAGATGTCTCCTGTCAGAACATGGATTTGCCTTGTTTACAAAGGCAGATCCCCGTTCTGCCTCTGTGTACAACGATCGCGGGTAGCCAGCTGACATTGAGTCCGCTGGACCTGCGGGCACGCTCCCGCGGCATGCAGCGGGCGCACACGCGCCCCCGCAATCTCACATGCACGGACCAATGTACAGGTACGTCAGTTCACGCAGAAGAGCCGACCTGCCGCAGTATATGTATGGCAGCTGGTCGGCAAGCAGTTAAAGTCCTGCACAAAGCCCTGACCTCAACCCTACTAAACACCTTTGGGATGAATTGAAACGGCAATTGTGAGCCAGATCTTCTCATCCAACATCAATACCTGACCTCACAAATGGCCACATATTCAGCAGACACCCTCCAAAATGTTGAGTAAAGTCTTCCCAGAAGAGTGGAGGAGCTCAAGAGACCTGGCCTCAACCCTACTGAACACCTTTAGGAAGAATTGGAAGACCCAATGGTGATCCAGGTCTTCTCCTCCAACATCAGTTCCTGACCTCACAAATGGGCACAAACACGCTTCAAAATCTTGTGGAGGATGTTATTGCTGCAAAGGTTCACTTAATGGCCATGGTTTTGGAATGAGATATCCAACAAGGTGTGATGGTCAGGTGTCCACAAATGTTTGGTCATATTGTTAAATTTGAATCCTTCACTAACCATGAATCAAATTTCAAAAATACCAAAATAAGATGTTTGGGGGGGAAAAAAAAAAAAGAGGGGAAAAAAAAAGAAGGGGGGGTTTGACTATAAAAAAATATGGGATGTAAATGTATCCAAGGGGTATGTAAGATGACTCCTCAAGCATTGTGAACCTGCTCTCCGCACAGAACAGTGGTGCACCATGGACTCCTATCTACGGCAAACGGGGCGTTAAGGCTCAGCCATTCTATTGCCATACTTATGGGTTATGCCTCGTTCGTCTGTATGTTTTTTCCAACGGGCAGAAAACCGCGCATGCTCAGAATCAAGTATGAGACGGGAGCGCCCGTTCTGGTAAAACTAGCGTTCGTAATGGAGATAGCACATTCGTCACGCTGTAACGGACTGAAAAGCACGAAGACTGAAAAGCACGAATCGTCTCTCACCAAACTTTTACTAACACGAGGATCGGCAAAAGCAGCCCAAAGGGTGGCACCGTTGGAATGGAACTGTAATAGATTGCCTCTGGCCCAAAACCAGAATATATGTCCTGTTCTGCCTCTGATCCTAATTCAATGTAATGTGAGTGCATGCATGCCTAGGAATCATACACTGAAGAACACTTGGTCAGTGCAAAGCTCCTTCTCAACAGGGCCCGCCTTTATTTAGGTTACAGCTCTTTATAGCCAAAGTGACATAAGCAATCGTCATCACATATGGGTCTATATGATTGGCTCATCCTTTTATGGTCTTCTCTAGTGACGTCTATTGTTGGCCATGAGGCGAAGTCTCAGCAGGACATGGGAGCCATTTTCCTTTGCACGGTGGGAGGAGGGAATTGAAGTAGTGGACATCTGTTCCTCGTCTTCACTCTGGGATCAATATCTCTGTCACAGCTTTCAATCAAGGAAAATAATACTAATGTTTTCTCATCTTGTTACATGAATACTAGAAAACACATACATGAAAATACTCTTCGGGTTCCCAATATGAACATCAATAAGTTTCTTATTGTATAAATATATCTTAGTGTGTTTGTGTGTGTGTCTCTATTGTTCCTTGCAAATATATCACTCAGAAGGGTGGGGGCTATTTACTCTAAAATTCCTAAGGATGGGGCTGTGAACCATGTGAGCAGCTGAGACAAGAATCACCCAACTTGCAACAAACTTCTAAACCAATATACCAAAACACAATGAAGGAAAGAAATAATAAAAATAATAAAGAATAAAGGAAAATACCAATATTTGAGTGGATAAAAGAGAGAGACAACATAGATATAAAATAATCATTTTATCAACTCCATCACATAACTTCCCCTTTATAGTGCCGTCGTACGCATTGTACGTCACCACGCTTTTGACGAGCGGACTTCTGTCTGAGCGTGTGTATGCAAGGCAGGCTGAGAGGAATTCTGTCGGTAAAACCGTTGGATTTTTATCCGTCGGAAAAAACGGTCGGGTGTACTAGGCATTAGACGGCTTCCAAGAGGTTAAGGAGAGGATTGTGTTCTGTAAAGTTCAGGAACCCTGGTATACCCGACTTATTTTCCTGCTTGACGATGTGCGTTTCCTTTCATGTGGTGTCTTTACTCGGCTCTATTCTAATATCTATGCTCTGTGTGGCTCGCTGATAAATTCTGCTGATACAGGAGCTATATTTCCAAATGTTCCTATCTACAAAGCTTGAATTTTCCCAGACGCTTTGTGTGAAACTTACAGCAAGAACCTTGTTTTCATGCCGCATTATCAGATGGTGGAGACTTTTACATTTTCTGCTCAGCAATCCTTTGCCTGGGTGTGAAGTATGCGAGCGTTCAGTACTAAATTCAGCGTTGGCTTCCTCTGTCCTCATAGAGTAAGGTGACCAGATTTTTCAAATGAAATCCGGGGACATATTTTTTTTTTATTGGTAATAGTAAACTATTTTATATGCATATTTTCCTCAAATTATATATGCAGTCAGTGGTGTAGCTTGGGTTGTTAGCCCCCCGGACAAGGCAAGGAATTTGGACCCCCCACCAGACTTTTAGACTTTTAGTCCCTCACACTAGTACAGTAGTACTGATCAACTTTATTCCTACACTGACCTACCTGACCACTGCACTAACCTACCTCATTCCTACACTGACCACTACACTGATCTACCTGATTCCTACACTGACCACTACACTGACCTACCTGACCACTACACTGGACTACTTTATCCCTACACTGACCTACCTGATTCCTACACTGACCACTACACTAACCTACCTGATTTCTACACTATCCACTACCCTAACCTACCTGATTCCTACACTGATCTACCTGATCCCTACACTGACCTTCCTGATTCCTATACTGACCACTACACTGACCTACCTGAGTTCTATATTGACCACTACAACGACCTACCTCATTCCTGCACTACACCCCCCCCCTACATGAACAGTGTAGATTGGTTGATTTTTCTTACCTCTCCATGGCCTCCATGAAAATATATCGAGGCAGGGCTCTCCCCAGCACCAGGTACTATTCCCAACACCCAGCCGCTCCTCAGTATCCCCTGCCAAGAGCTTTTCCAATAGCAGACGTACACTCTGCACGGCCCCTTCCCTCTGCTGTTCTCACACACACACGGGCTGCCCACACCAGAGGGATCATGGAAGACAGGCTTGACTACAGGTGTTCTTGGGCGGGGGGACAACACAGCACACTTGGGGGGGCACAGTAATGATTTTGCGCCCCCTAAATGTTGCACCCGGGGCGAGAGTACCAGATGCCCCCCCTTCATGCCACTGCAATCTGGGGACAAATCCGGCAGCAGACTGGCTCCGGGGACAGTGTCCTCAATCCGGGGACTGTCCCCGGAAACCGGGGATGTCTGGTCACCCTATCATAGAGAACCTATAGGGATCAGCTTTGTGAATAATCTTTTTTGTTTTTAATGTATTGAAAGCCTTGCTTCTGTGTATGCGTTATAATTATATGCGGTATGTACACAAGGGCAGCTGCATGTGCAAGCTGTGCTTCCTACTTAGCAGTGCTGTGCAGTCGTTGTGGCTTCCTCATCATTTATTTCTCACTACGAGTCTACCAGAAGTCTGGATAAATGAATTAAAATAGACTTTGAGACCCAAAATTATGCAAAACAGGGGTCTCCAAACTACGGCTCTGGGGCCACATCCATCTTGCAGCAACTTGTCCCGTATTTGCGTCATGTGTTTCCATAATGGAGATGGCTGGCCTGACCACACCATGGAAGCACATGATGCTGATCCAAGGCAGCAGCATTCAGGTCATATTTGCGTCATGTGTTTCCATAGTGCAGATGACCCAGCTGCCAGCACCATACCAACCAATAACACTGAGCGGCCAGGACACTTGGTGTAATTTGTTGCTATGATACTGGCTGCTGGCCTGACCACACCATGGAAGCACATGATGCTGGTCCAGGGCAGCAGCATTCAGGCCATATTTGCGTCATGTGTTTCCATAATGGAGATGACCCAGCTGCCAGCACCATACCAACCAATAACACTGAGCGGCCAGGACACTTGGTGTAATTTGTTGCTATGATGCTGGCGGCTGGCCTGACCACACCATGGAAGCACATACTGCTGATCCAAGGCAGCAGCATCCAGAGCCGTATTTGCGTCATGTGTTTCCATAATGGAGATGACCCAGCTGCCAGCACCATACCAACCAATAACACTGAGCGGCCAGGACACTTGGTGTAATTGGTTGCTATGATGCTGGCGGCTGGGCTGAACACACCATGGAAGCACATGATGCTGATCCAAAGGCAGCAGCATCCAGAGCCGTATTTGCGTCATGTGTTTCCATAGTGTAGATGACCCAGCTGCCAGCACCATACCAACCAATAACACTGAGCGGCCAGGACACTTGGTGTAATTTGTTGCTATGGCCTGATTGTCAGCACAGAGTGTCACGGATTGTCAGCACAGAGTGTCACGGATTGTCAGCACAGAGTGTCACGGATTGTCAACACAGAGTGTCACGGATTGTCAACACAGAGTGTCACTGATTGTCAGCACAGAGTGTCACTGATTGTCAGCACAGAGTGTCACTGATTGTCAGCACAGAGTGTCACTGATTGTCAGCACAGATTGTCAGCACAGATTGTCAGCGATTGGCAGCACAGAGTGTCACTGATTGTCATTACAGATTGCCACTGTTGTCATTACAGTGTGTCACTGATTATCAGCACAGAGTGGCACTGATTGGGAAGAGGTAGTGAAGCTTGCTAGAGCCGTTGTGTGTGTGACACTGTCATGTAATGGGAGAAAGACCAGCTGTCACAACTCGGCCGCGATGTCGGGGGTGGGCGGGACTGAGGAGCTAACAACCACCAGCCAATGATTGGGCTGCTCAAGAAAGGGGGCGGAGCCACATAAATAAAGCAACCCGCCCAGACCCTATCCCATTAGCTGGTGTTTGATAGCTGTTCGGCCCCGCCCACCCCCGACATCACCGCTCAGTTTTGACAGACGGTCTTTCTCTCTGCAAGCAATGACATTACCGCACAGTTCACACACTCAGCTGCTCTGGCAAGTTTCACAATCTGCTGCCTGGGCTACCCGGCAGCGCAGGTGTCAGGGAACCAACAGCAGGCAAAGGACTTTAGGACCCAGCATCTCTGGCAGGAGAAGGGCTCTAGGACCCAGTATCTCTACAAGCAGGTCACATGGGCCTATATAAGGAAGTCTGCTAGTGTCTGCATTTGCTGGATTATCGTCAGCTTCTCCTGTGTTCCTGTGTCTTGCATCTCCTGCCTGTCTGATCTCCTGTGTACCAAACCCGGCTTGCCTGACCTGCTCCTGTTGACTTCCTAGCGTATACCTGACCCCGGCCTGGCTAACGGACTCCGCTTACCTTGTCTTCTGTGCTAAGACTCAGCTCTGCTGTGTTCTCTGACTGTCTTGCTGTGTTTGACCCTCTGGCCTGGCTTTGACCCTGTTATCGGAACATTCCATTGGTCCTTACCCTTTGGACCTCCTAAGCACGCCTGCTGTCCTGCAGTCTGCCTGTCCTACCAAGTTCCTGGCAACCAGCACTACCTACCAGGCAACACGTGCTTCTGTGGGCACCACATCCCCTGTGTCATCTTCAGGGCTGTGCTGCACTCGGCCGCAAGGGGCGCCCTCTCTGCTACTCGACCTCACATCAGAGACTTGACAGCAGGCTACACACTGTTTAATGCAACATTTCGGGGCAGATCTCGGGAGACAGTTTGGGGTGATTAGGGTGTGCCCAGGCACACCCGGCAAACGCCTATGATAGTTACACAGTCTGGCTAAAAAAAGACATAGAGAAGAGAAGCTGAGTACCATAAAAACAACTTTATTATGTACCATTAAAAATCTATTACACAACAATAAAAATGACTCTCCACTTCGGGATTCATAACATCCAAAGATTCGGATTAAAGTTCACTTGTGGACTCTACGCGTTTTGAGAATCCTTCTTCTGGAGGCATGTGCCAGAATCAGTGCAGTGGAGCCCACTCCTAAACTTTAATAGAGTAATATCAGCCTGCAGGGTAGCCTGACTCATAGCATGTGTATGTTGCCCATAGAGGTGCAAATGATTAAGCCAGGGTGAAGCCACTACCTTTAGGTTGAAAAATTCAGCTACTATCAATAAACATACAATGGTCTTGGACACAAACCTAAAAAAAAAAAAAGACCAACTTCCCAAAGGGGAACCATCCAGACCCAATGTAAGTAAGTCACCATAAAGAAAGCATGGTAGTTAAAGTAGTCTATATAGTCAAAAGTATTGGGATGTCTGTCTTTACACGCACATGAACTTTAATGACATCCCAGTCTTAGTTCGTAGGGTTCAATATTGAGTTGGCCCACCCTTTGCAGCTATAACAGCTTCAACTCTTCTGGGAAGGTTGTCCACAAGGTTTAGGAGTATGTCTATGGAAATGTTTGACCGTTCTTCCAGAAGTGCATTTGTGAGGTCAGGCACTGATGTTGGATGAGAAGGCCTGGCTCGTAGTCTCCACTAAATCGTCCCAGAGGTGATCTATCGGGTTGAGGCAGGGCCGCTGACAGAAATCATGGGGCCCCATACAGCCTACCATACAGTCTACCGATAGGTGTTCTATCGGGTTCAGGTTAGGACGCCAGTCGAGTTCCTCTACCCCAAACCCGTTCATCAATGTCTTTATGGACCTTGCTTTGTACACTGGTCCAAATCATTTGGTGAAGGAGGGATTATGGTGTGGGGTTGTTTTTCAGGGGCTGGGCTTGGCCCTTTAGTTCCATCCAACATCAGTGCCTGACCTCACAAACGCGCTTCTGGAAGAATGGTCAAACATTCCCATA
The DNA here is from genome assembly GCA_029206835.1 of Rana muscosa. Taxonomy (NCBI): domain Eukaryota; kingdom Metazoa; phylum Chordata; class Amphibia; order Anura; family Ranidae; genus Rana; species Rana muscosa. The sequence goes on along the minus strand of CM055123.1, from coordinate 308,157,886 downwards.
GAAACACTCCTAAACCTTGTGGACAGCCTTCCCAGAAGAGTTGAACCTGTTATAGCTGCAAAGGGGGGGCCAACTCATTGTTGAACCCTACGGACTAAGACTGGGATGCCATTAACCCGCTTAAGGACCGCCGCACAAACTTATACGTCGACAGAATGGCACGGCTGGGCAAAAATGGCATATATATACGTCCTGTACAGGACGCCGTGGCAGGGTCCTGGAAGGACGCTATATTTCCCCTCTGTTTGGGCTGTGGTTCCTTTTAGGGAACAGAAAGGGTTAACACACCTGCCCAAGGAAGTGGTTTAAGACAGACAAGAAGTTGTAGGTGAGAGTGAAGGAGTATAGTGAAGACTGTGCATGGTGAATGGTGGACATTGCAAAGCTGTGGAGGCTGTGAAAAGCTGTGAATAGCTGTGAATGTACATGGCAGTGGCCTGCATGGAAGCCTGCTAGCTGGGGAACTTACCTGCAACATCAAGTAAGGACTGTTTAACTGCGATAGCAGTTCTAAGCTCTACAAGTCGGTGAGACTGTTATTTCTTTTGTTTTTGCTGCTGTGAAGCCATTTAAGTTAATAAACGTCCTTTTTGTTTGAAAAGCCTGTGTCCTGCGATCTAGCTGGTTCCCCGAACATGACACTGGTGGAGAATGCGGGCAGGGCAGAATAACAGTGGGGAAATATTAATTTAACTAAAGATGGACTTTAAACGGCACATGGGTAAGTATTGTAAAAATTCTAAAGGTTTTATTGTTAGTAGAAAAAATATAATTGAATTTAAGTAAAAAATACATTAATACATTTCAGAAAAATGACATTATAGGACAATCATCAATAATCGGTATAGGATCCCAATTACAAGACTCAACAACCTCCCAGAGATTACATTAGCATGTAAAATACAAAATAAAGTAATATATGGCCAACAAACACAATTAAGGAGTTGGACGATATACACAAGAGATGGCTGGTCTTATTGATAGATCCGGAAAATTCAAAGATAAAAATCTTGCTTTCGCTCGACTAGTTTTGCGTTCCGAGACGCTTCGTCGGGAGCATAGTATTAGACATGGCCGTGTTAGATAATGAAACAGGCCTGGGTATTTTTAGCTGGCGATCCGTGTTAGATAGGGGGGTAAATTACACAGGCTACTGATAAGTAGAGCGTAGAGTCTACAGGAGAGGCTCCATCCAGGTCCATTAGTGAACGATCTACCTCAAGTTACAAGCTGGGTTATTCCATCGTTTGGGGTCACTTAGACAGAATACCACTGTTCGGCCCGAGCAATTGTCTTTGATTGACATACACTACTTTATGCCTTCTGGCTTGCTACACCTGGAGGAACGCTCTCGCTCTACTTATCAGTAGCCTGTGTAATTTACCCCCCTATCTAATCACGCATTACTGTCCATTACGAATGTGTCTACACATTACTGGCCCTCTGTGATACATGGACCGCCAGCTAAAAATACCCAGACCTGTTTCATTATCTAACACGGCCCTGTCTAATACTATGCTCCCGACGAAGCGTCTCGGAACGCGAAACTAGTCGAGCGAAAGCAAGATTTTTATCTTTGAATTTTCCGGATCTATCAATAAGACCAGCCATCTCTTGTGTATATCGTCCAACTCCTTAATTGTGTTTGTTGGCCATATATTACTTTATTTTGTATTTTACATGCTAATGTAATCTCTGGGAGGTTGTTGAGTCTTGTAATTGGGATCCTATACCGATTATTGATGATTGTTATATAATGTCATTTTTCTGAAATGTATTAATGTATTTTTTACTTAAATTCAATTATATTTTTTCTACTAACAATAAAACCTTTAGAATTTTTACAATACTTACCCATGTGCCGTTTAAAGTCCATCTTTAGTTAAATTAATATTTCCCCACTGTTTATCGGGACGTTGGCGCATTTGTACTGGTGCATCCACAGTGTCACCCTGTGGTGATGCACAATTTAGCAATTTCTTTCCAGGGCAGAATAACAGGCATAAGAAGAAAAAAAAAAAACTTTTTTTTATTTTTTTATTTGCATTGAACATGACATTGAACTGACAGTTAAAGGGACAGTACATTGGATTTATGTCCTGGGTTAAAGCTGTTCAAATGTTGAAAGCCGAAGCAATGGAGGAGCTAATTAAACAGTTGTCCCTAGCTAATCAGCTGCAGCAAGTAAATACTCGCCTGTTGGTGACCCAGCAAGCAGCCCAGCAAGAGGTTATGCAGGCTCAGATGGCTGTCTTAAAGGAAGCAGTGCAACAGCTATCTCAGGGTCGGGAGCAAGCGGCTGTTGCCCCTGGCAACCAGGTGACTGTGAGGGCAAGCCATTTTCTGCAGAACATGTCCCTGAGCGATGATGTAGAGGCATTTCTTGCTACATTTGAGAGGACAGCAGAGAGAGAAGGGTGGCCTCAGGACCAGTGGGCCGGCCTCATTGCTCCTTTTCTCACCGGAGATCCTCAAAAAGCCTACTTCGACCTGCCACCCGATGATGCCAAAGACTATCAAAAGTTAAAGGCAGAAATTCTGGCTCGTCTGGGGGGTGACTACGGCCGTTCGGGCCCAACGAGTACACCAATGGAAGTATCGTCCAGATCGGCCACCCCGGTCTCAAATGCATGACCTGGTGCAACTGGTAAAAAAATGGCTGGAGCCTGAGGTGTTGTCTGGCCCCCAAATTGTGGAACGGGTCGTGCTGGACCGATACCTGAGATCCCTGCCAGACGACCTTCAACGGTGTGTCAGCCATGGAGACCCCAAAACAGCAAACCTCCTTGTGGAGATGGTGGAACGATATACAGTGGTGGAGGACCTGCTCGGACCTACCAAGCGCATAGGACCCAGTCTACCACGGCCTGTTCGACCAACTGCTGCCCTTCGAAAGGATGTCCCAAGGAGTCCTGGAGCAAACACCCCGGAAGGTCAAGAGTCACTCCCGGTACCTCCTCAGCATTTTGTTCGGAGAGGAGGGGATGTACAATGTTGGCGATGTCATTCCTGGGGTCATACCCGGGCACATTGCCCACTGCAAGAGGAGCCCATGGAATGCGGGGTTCTTTGGAGGGGGTCTTTTTATGCCCATAAAGTATGCACCACATTCGACCTGGGTGAGGAAAAATTTGAGTGTGAAGTCCAAGTGAACCACCTCCCTGCCCGGGCTTTGTTGGACTCCGGAAGCATGGTAACCCTGGTTCATCCTAGAGTAATTGGGAAGATCGGTCCGGTAAGCAAAACCTTATGGGTGGTGTGCATTAACGGGGACACTAGAGAGTACCCTCTCATCTCAGTGTCCATCTCCTCAGCATGTGGTACTGGTTCTCAAGAGGTGGGGGTGGTAAAGAACTTGGTACATGATGTTATAATAGGACGAGACTGTCCGTTGTTTACAAAACTGTGGGAACAAGGAGAACAGTTCAGAGATTGGGGAGAAACTAGCCTCCCTGTTCCTGCTGCTGAGAGGAATAACCCTGAACTGCCTAATGTTCTTAATGTGGATCCAAATGATGAAAATGCTAATGGTTGGGTTAATGGTGATGAAAGTAGAGCTGATACTGTTGAGAATGTCAAGATATGTGGTCCACAGACCTACCAAAACACTGAGGGGGAATAACCTTCCCCACTTCAGGTAATGCTGAGGGAAGAGGATGAGGAAGTGGCCTCTACCCCTGCCTTGCCAGATTTGGGTGTTCCCCAGGGGGCTTTTGGCACTGCTCAGATGCAGGACCCCACTTTGGCCCGTGCACGGGAACAAGTTGTAATAGTAAATGGGGTTCCCCAAGAGCCAGGTGCGAATGAGCGGAGGCCACACTTCGCAATATATAATCAGTTATTGTGTCGGGTTACCAAGGTGAGAGAAAATGTGGTAGAACAGTTGTTGGTACCCCAACAATATAGAGGAAAGGTTCTGGACCTGGCCCATGATGATGTGTTAGGGGGACACCTGGGAGTTGAGAAGACGGAGGCACGGATTACCGACCGGTTTTACTGGCCAGGTCTGAAGGCAGAGGTAAAGAAATACTGTACCTCTTGTCCCACCTATCAGTTGACCGCTCCGGTGACCCACTTCCGGAGCCCTTTGGTCCCTCTGCCCATAATTAAGGTCCCGTTCGAGAGGATAGCCATGGATATAGTGGGTCCCTTGGTAAAGTCGGCTCGAGGTTACTCCTACATATTGGTGATTCTTGACTATGCCACCCGATATCCTGAGGCGCTTCCCCTGCGGAATACCTCCTCTAAGGCTATTGCCCGGGAAATATTCCAGTTGTTTACACGGACTGGTTTTCCCAAGGAAATACTCACAGACCAGGGCACCCCGTTTAGGTCGAGAGTTATGGCCGATGTGTGCAAGCTGTTCCGGATTAAACAGCTGCGCACATCGGTCTACCATCCCCAAACGGACGGGTTGGTGGAACGCTTTAATAAGACCCTTATAAGTCTATGCTCAAGAGAGTAATACAAATGGATGGGAAAGACTGGGACTGCCTGTTACCAGCTCTCCTGTTTGCTATCAGAGAAGTGCCCCAGGCCTCCACGGGGTTTTCGCCGTTTGAGTTGGTATATGGGCGGAGACCTCGCGGACTACTTGACTTTATTAAAGAGGAATGGGAAAGTGAACCTGTTCAGCATAAGAGTGTTCTTGAATATGTCTCCCAAATGCAGGTAAGGATCCAAACTGTGATGCCACTGGTCAAAGAGCATTTGCAAAAAGCCCAGGAGGCTCAATGACGGGTCTATAACAGGGCTGCTAAAATAAGGCACTTCCAAGTGGGGGATCGAGTAGCGGTACTAATTCCCACTGTGGAAAGTAAATTCTTGGCCAGATGGCAAGGTCCCTTTGAAGTTGTGGAAAAAGTGGGAGAGGTAAATTATAGAGTCCACCAGCCAGGCAAGAGGAAACCGTATCAGATATATCATGTCAACTTGTTAAAGCCCTGGACAGACAGGGAACCGGTGACCTCCCTGGCTAGTGCAAGACTTGAGCCTCAGGTTGGGGTGGAGAGTGTCCAAGTAGCAAGTACCCTGTCTAAAATCCAAAGTCAGCAGGCAAAGGAGTTCTTGCAGAGAAATAAAGAAAAGTTTTCAGACTTGCCAGGGCTAACTAGTGTCATAGAACATGATATTATCACGGAACCTGGAGGCTCAAAGGAAGGCCGTTTCAGCAGAAGTGAAGAAGATGCTAGACCTGGAGATCATTGAAGAATCGCAGAGTGAGTGGTCGAGCCTGATTGTGTTGGTACCAAAGCCCAACGGGACTCTGCGATTCTGCAATGATTTCCGGAAACTTAATGAGGTTTCAAGGTTTGATGCCTACCCCATGCCCCGGGTAGATGAGCTTATTGAGAGACTAGGTCCAGCCAGGTATATCACAACATTAGACCTTACCAAGGGGTATTGGCAAATCCCGTTGACTAAGGCTGCTAGAGAGGAAACTGCTTTTTCTACCCCAGAGGGGAGTTTTCAGTACAAACGAATGCCTTTTGGGCTGCAAACTGCTCCAGCCACTTTCCAGCGAGCGATGGATACGATTTTACGACCTCACCGGGAGTATGCCTCAGTGTACTTGGACGACATAGTCATTTTTAGCAGAGACTGGGAATCACACTTGCCCAAAGTCCAGGCAGTACTGGACTCTCTTTGGAAGGAGGGGTTTACAATAAACCCTGAAAAATGTGCTTTGGGAATGGAGGAGGTGAAATACCTGGGCTATATTGTGGGTAGAGGGGTGGTGAAACCTCAGGTTAGCAAGGTAGAAGCTATACAGAATTGGCCCTGCCCCTTCACAAAAAAGCAGGTACGTGCATTCCTGGGCATGGTGGGATACTACAGGAGATTCGTACCCAACTTTGCCACATTGGCAGCTCCATTGACCGATCTGACTAAGGGTCATGGTGGAATGGAATGCAGATGCTGAAAAGGCTTTTTTTGGAGCTCAAGTCAGCACTGTGCCAACACCCTGTCCTGATAGCACCCAATTTTTCAAACAAGTTCGTTGTCCAGACTGATGCTTCCGATGTAGGATTGGGAGCTGTGTTGTCACAGGTTGTTCATGGTGAGGAGCACCCAGTAGTCTTCCTCAGTAGGAAGTTGACATCAGCGGAGAAAAACTACGCTATAGTTGAACGAGAATGTCTGGCCATTAAGTGGGCTCTGGAATCCCTCAGATATTACCTCTTGGGAAGGAAGTTTAGGTTGATTTCTGACCATGCCCCTTTAACATGGATGAGGCAAGGTAAAGGGACTAATGCCAGGATTACACGTTGGTTCCTGGCGCTCCAGGAATTAAAATTTGTAGTGGAGCATAGGCCCGGGAGACTGCATCAAAATGCAGATGCCCTCTCCCGAGTCCATTTTTTTAGCTCCACTGTTGCCTCCACCTCCTTGGCGTTGGGGCACAGGGGGAGGGATATGTACAGGACGCCGTGGCAGGGTCCTGGAAGGACACTATATTTCCCCTCTGTTTGGGCTGTGGTTCCTTTAAGGGAACAGAAAGGGTTAACACACCTGTCCAAGGAAGTGGTTTAAGACAGACAGGAAGTTGTAGGTGAGAGTGAAGGAGTATAGTGAAGACTGTGCATGGTGAATGGTGGACATTGCAAAGCTGTGGAGGCTGTGAAAAGCTGTGAATTGCTGTGAATGTACATGGCAGTGGCCTGCATGGAAGCCTGCTAGCTGGGGAACTTACCTGCAACATCAAGTAAGGACTGTTTAACTGCGATAGCAGTTCTAAGCTCTACAAGTCGGTGGGACTGTTATTTCTTTTGTTTTTGCTGCTGTGAAGCCATTTAGGTTTAATAAACGTCCTTTTTGTTTGAAAAGCCTGTGTCCTGCGATCTAGCTGGTTCCCCGAACATGACAGTCCCCTTTAATTTGGCGCGAGCTCCGTGACCGTGCCCGTGGGACCCGCGGACTCGATGTCTGCCAGTGTCCCACGATCGGGTCACAGAGCTGAAGAACGTTCTTTCTAGTGACATGTCACTGACTCTGTTCCCTGTCATCGGGAGCAGCGATCAGTGATGTGTCACTCGTAGCCACGCCCCCTAATGCCGCGTACACACAATCATTTTTCCCGTCGGGAAAAATGAAATTTTTCCCTTTGGACGAGAAAAACGATCGTCTGTGGACGGGAAAAACTGCATTAATCACGACGAGAAAAATTAGAACATGTTCTAATTTTTCTCGTCGTGATTCCTGTCATTTTTTTCCGCGGCAGTTTTCCCATAGGGAAACACTGCCACGGAGCCCACACACGGTCGTTTTTCTTGTCAAGAGAAAAAATTACGGGAAAAACGGCCGTGTGTGGAGGAACAAGCCGTTCCCTCGTTTTTCCTGTCATGATTCACGGTGGTGTTTTCACCGCCGTGAATCACGATCGTGTGTACGCGGCATGACAGTTAGAATCACTCCCTAGGACACACTTAACCCCTTCAGCGCCCCCTACAGGTTAACCCCTTCACTGCCAGTGTCATTTTTACAGTAATCAGTGCATTTTTATAGCACTGATCGCTGTAAAAATGACAATGGTCCCAAAAATGTGTCAAAGTGTCCGATGTGTCCGCCATAATGTCGCAGTCACGATAAAAATCGCAGATCGCCGCCATTACTAGTAAAAAAAAATATTAATAAAAATGCCATAAAACTATCCCCTATTTTGTAGACGCTATAACTTTTGCGCAAACAAACCAATCAACGCTTATTGCAAATTTTGTTTTACCAAAAATATGAAGAATATGTATCGGCCTAAATTGAGGAAAAAAATTGTTTTTTTATATATTTTTCATTTTTTTGGAGATATTTATTATAGCAAAAAGTAAAAAATATTGCTTTTTTTTCAAAATTGTCCCTCTATTTTTGTTTATAGCGCAAAAAATAAAAACTGCAGAGGTGATCAAATACCACCAAAAGCGCTATTTGTGGGGAAAAAAGGACGTCAATTTTGTTTGGGAGCCACGTCACACGACCACGCAATTGTCAGTTGAAGCGACGCAGTGCCGAATCGCAAAAAGTGGCCTGGTCTTTGGCCAGCCAAATGGTCTGGGGCTTAAGTGGTTAAAGTTCATGTGCGTGTAAAGGCATGTGTCCCAATACTTTTGACAATATAGTGTATATTCCAAATAGGGGGGGGGGGGGCTCTTAATAAGTATCTGAGAAACCAACTCAGTTCACATCAATCCAGCCTGTGACTAGTCATAATGACGTAAGAAGACATTATTCTTTTTTTTAAAGGATTTTGCAGTACTCCCTGGCCTTCTATACAAGGGCATCATGAAGTACGTTTTGATGCCTCCTGAAGCTCGGGGGGGGGGGGTGAAATCTCCCTGCCTGGGGGCTAAGCACTTAGCAAAACCTTCTATCTGCCATTTCTCGCGCTACATAATGCCTTGTACACACGATCGGATTTTTCGTCGGGATAAAATCGGACGGATTTTGCTGTCTTGCATACACACTGTCACACCAAATTCCGACCGTCAAAAACGCGGTGACGTACAACACGAAGACGAGCCGAGAAAAATTAAGTTCGATGCTTCCGAGCATGCGTCGACTTGATTCTGAGCATGCGGGTTTTTTTCTCAGTCGGAGTTCCATACAGACGAATGGAATTTCCGCTAGAAATTTTTTTGTTCTCTTTCCAACTCCGTCTGAATTTCCGACAGAAAAAGTCATATGGGGCACACACACGGTGGGAATATCCGATGAAAGAATTACGTCTGACTTTTTTTATTGGAAATTCCGAACGTGTGTACGCGGTATTAGAAGTTTATGGAATGCAAACCTGGTTTTGGCTAATATCTCCCTGAACATGACCATAAACCATCTTACTTAAGGGGGTGCGGGGGTGCAATTGTGCTAGAGCCGGAACTGATCACACAGTTGACTTTAGCCTTTCTTCCATACTAGTCACATGCAGGATAGGGGAATAAATTCTATTCTATGAAGCAGCATCATATTTTTTTTTATTATTGGGATGGATTTTGGTTCCTGGTGTTACAAGATTAATTTTCGGTTAGTTTATTCCCGACAGTGTACCGACATTTAAATATTGTCCAGGTGCCCGGCGGCTCTTTCTGTTTTTTTGGCTGTAACATTCAGCAGTTAATTATATGATAGGAAAAAAAAATATATAACATTTCAGAACCTCGTCCACAGCTGAGGTCACTATACAGCCAATCTACCTGCCTAAACAACAAAACCACACTTTCGATTTTTAAAAGTGTCTCTAAGCCTGCTCAGTATTTAAAGCCACATCTGGGAAATCACTGAGATTATTTGTATTTTAGCATTGATGAATAAAGCGCAACTAAACTGTATCTGAGCTACACAAACCGAAAAATGCTATTTACCATATATACTCGAGTATAAGAATATAAGCCGAGGCGCCTAATTTTACCACAAAAAAATGGGAAAACTTAATGACTCGAGTATAAGCCTAGGGTGTCCATCTGCATGCCTCACTGTGTCCATGTGCATACCTCACTGTGTCCATGTGCATACCTCACTGTGTCCATGCCTCACTGTGCCCATGCCTCACTGTGTCCATGACTAGACTGACGTTTAACATGGGAGTCTATGGAAGGGGTGCCCGGGTTTGAAAAATCGGTGCTCCCCGGCCGTAAGTCCCCTAGACAAAAAACTTTAAACACTTATAGAGGAGAAATGGGGCTACATGTGTGCCAAGTTTCAGGTCAAGAGGACCTACGACCGGCCAGTACCGGGTCCCTAAAATCACTGGAGAAATTACCATTTAACATGGGAGTCTATGGAAGGGGTGCCCGGCTTTGAAAAAGCGTTGCTCCCCGGCCGTAGGTCCCCTGAACAACAAACTTTGCACACTTGTAGAGGAAGAGTGGGGCTACACCAGCCAGTACCGGGTCCTCAAAGTCCGGGAGATCAGTCGCAAAAAGGTGACTCGAGTATAAGCGTAGGGGGGCATTTTCAGCACAAAAAAAGTGCTGAAAAACTCGGCTTATACTCGAGTATATACGGTAATTCATTTTTAAGCAAACTCCCCCATCCATCTATCCATGTCTCCATGCTTTATTTGATGAATAACCACTTCCCAACCACCCCCAGCAGATATACTGCTACATATCAACACATATACACTCTGTAGAATGGAGAATGCCTCAGTCGCTTATGATTGGCGGAACACTAAGATGAGGATGGGTGGGGGGGTGTCAGGTAGGCGGTATGGGGCCCCATGATTTCTGTCAGCAGCCCTGCCTTAACCCTATAGAACACCTCTGGGACGATTTAGTGGAGAATGCGAGCCAGGCCTTTTCGTCCAACATCAGTGCCTGACCTCAAAAAATGCGCTTCTGGAAGAACGGTCAAACATTCCCAAGAGTTGAAGCTGTTATAGCTGCAAAGGGTGGGCCAACTCAATATTGAACCCTACGGACTAAGACTGGGATGCCATTAAAGTTCATGTGTGTGTAAAGGCAGGCGTCCCAATACTTTTGACAATATTGTGTATATTGCAGATGGGGAGGAGTGCAAGGAACTAAAGCGAATCTGGGGAGGGAAGGTCCACTTTAAGTCTAGGTTCTTGTTCTAGTTCATTGATTTAAAGCAGTGGTCTCTAAACTGCTCCCCGCGGGCCAAATGCGGCCCTTTACTTGACTTTAACCAGCCCTTGGGGTACTATTCCTCCCATTGACACCAAAAATGGGGTACTATTCCTTTCACTAACACCAACAATGGGGTACTATTCCTCTCACTGATACCAACGATGGGGCACTATTCCTCCCGCTGACACCAGCAATGGGGCACTATTCCTTTCACTAACACCAACAATGGGGTACTATTCCTCCCACTGATACCAACGATGGGGCGTTATTCTTCCCACTGACACCAACGATAGGGTACTGTTCCTCCAACTGACACTGGGGATGGAGCATTATTTCTCCCACTGATACAAATGATGGGACACTATTTCATCTCCTACTGACCAAAGTCACTATGTAATTTATTTACTCCCACTGACAATCAAACCTGAGGCATTGTTTACTCCCACTGACCATGGGGCATTTTCTTCCACTGGCCACAGTCCGGGAGATATGTTCCTTACATTGGTGATCAGTGAGAAGAATGTTCCTTACATTGGTGATCAGTGGGAAGAATGTTCCTTACATTGGTGATCAGTGAGAAGAATGTTCCTTACATTGGTGATCAGTGGGAAGAATGTTCCTTACATTGGTGATCAGTGGGAAGAATGTCCCTTATATTGGTGATCAGTGGGAAGAATGTCCCTTACATTGGTGATCAATGGGAAGAATGTCCCTTATATTGGTGATCAGTGGGAAGAATGTTCCTTACATTGGTGATCAGTGGGAAGAATGTTCCTTACATTGGTGATCAGTGGGAAGAATGTCCCTTACATTGGTGATCAGTGGGAAGAATGTCCCTTATATTGGTGATCAGTGAGAAGAATGTCCCTTACATTGGTGATCAGTGGGAAGAATGTTCCTTACATTGGTGATCAGTGGGAAGAATGCTCCTTACATTGGTGATCAGTGGGAAGAATGTTCCTTACATTGGTGATCAGTGGGAAGAATGCTCCTTACATTGGTGATCAGTGGGAAGACTGTTCCTTACATTGGTGATCAGTGGGAAGAATGTTCCTTACATTGGTGATCAGTGGAAAGAATGTTCCTTACATTGGTGATCAGTGGGAAGAATGTTCCTTACATTGGTGATCAGTGGGAAGAATGTTCCTTACATTGGTGATCAGTGGGAAGAATGTTCCTTACATTGGTGATCAGTGAGAAGAATGTCCCTTACATTGGTGATCAGTGGGAAGAATGCTCCTTACATTGGTGATCAGTGAGAAGAATGTTCCTTACATTGGTGATCAGTAAGAAGAATGTCCCTTACATTGGTGGTCAGTGGGAACAATGTTCCTTACACTGGTGATCAGTGGGAAGAATGTTCCTTACATTGGTGATCAGTGGGAAGAATGTTCCTTACATTGGTGATCAGTGGGAAGAATGTTCCTTACATTGGTGATCAGTGGGAAGAATGTTCCTTACATTGGTGATCAGTGAGAAGAATGTCCCTTACATTGGTGATCAGTGGGAAGAATGTTCCTTACATTGGTGATCAGTGAGAAGAATGTTCCTTACATTGGTGATCAGTGGGAAGAATGTTCCTTACATTGGTGATCAGTGAGAAGAATGTCCCTTATATTGGTGATCAGTGGGAAGAATGTTCCTTACATTGGTGATCAGTGGGAAGAATGTTCCTTATATTGGTGATCAGTGAGAAGAATGTTCCTTACATTGGTGATCAGTGGGAAGAATGTTCCTTATTTTGGTGATCAGTGAGAAGAATGTTCCTTACATTGGTGGTCAGTGGGAAGAATGTCCCTTACATTGGTGATCAGTGGGAAGAATGTTCCTTACATTGGTGGTCAGTGAGAAGAATGTTCCTTACATTGGTGATCAGTGGGAAGAATGTTCCTTACATTGGTGATCAGTGAGAAGAATGCTCCTTACATTGGTGATCAGTGAGAAGAATGCTCCTTACATTGGTGATCAGTGAGAAGAATGCTCCTTACATTGGTGATCAGTGAGAAGAATGCTCCTTACATTGGTGATCAGTGAGAAGAATGTTCCTTACATTGGTGATCAGTGAGAAGAATGTTCCTTACATTGGTGATCAATGGGAAGAATACTCCTTACATTGGTGATCAGTGGGAAGAATGTTCCTTATTTTGGTGATCAGTGAGAAGAATGTTCCTTACATTGGTGATCAGTGGGAAGAATGTCCCTTACATTGGTGATCAGTGGGAAGAATGTCCCTTACATTGGTGATCAGTGAGAAGAATGGTCCTTACATTGGTGATCAGTGAGAAGAATGTTCCTTACATTGGTGATCAGTGGGAAGAATACTCCTTACATTGGTGATCAGTGGGAAGAATGTTCCTTATTTTGGTGATCAGTGAGAAGAATGTTCCTTACATTGGTGATCAGTGGGAAGAATGTTCCTTACATTGGTGATCAGTGGGAAGAATGTCCCTTACATTGGTGATCAGTGGGAAGAATGTCCCTTACATTGGTGGTCAGTGGGAAGAATGTTCCTTACATTGGTGGTCAGTGGGAAGAATGTTCCTTACATTGGTGGTCAGTGGGAAGAATGTCCCTTACATTGGTGATCAGTGGGAAGAATGTCCCTTACATTGGTGATCAGTGGGAAGAATGCTCCTTACATTGGTGATCAGTGGGAAGAATGTTCCTTACATTGGTGATCAGTGGGAAGAATGTTCCTTACATTGGTGATCAGTGGGAAGAATGTTCCTTACATTGGTGATCAGTGAGAAGAATGCTCCTTACATTGGTGATCAGTGAGAAGAATGCTCCTTACATTGGTGATCAGTGAGAAGAATGCTCCTTACATTCATGGTAAATGGAAAGTATGCTCCTTACATTGGTGGTCAAACCTGGAACCTGAATGGTTTCTGTGCAGAGCTGCACCAGATTTTGCACTTTCCAGTTTTAGTAAATCTACCCCAATGTGTCAGTGGGAACTTATCTGAGGGGCAGAAATTGCTCATTGCTTCTCATTGCTTGTGGAACCCCAAGCAACTTTAGGAGGAACCCTAGGCTTCCATGGAATCCTGGTAGAGATGCCTGCATTAGTAACCTCAACAGGTCTCTTTATGGGTGTAATAATTTGCATTGTAGTCCTCATCTTGGTGATACCACCCCATGTGGGAATTTTCAGGTAAATGTAGATAACATTATGTATTATATTTTGACTTCAGCATTATTCATAAAGTGCCCTACTTTATCTTCATACCGTCATTTCTGTGACACGTATGACTCGGGGACATATGGTCGAAGTCTCGAGGTCTTCTGCGGCTTGTAACATTACATAAACACGCTGTAATTCCAGGAAGCCTCCCGCATTGGGTGCAAACAAGAACTTTGGCTTTGCTAACACAGTAAACACATTGTTACCGTCAAACAGATGGCGATATTAAATGAGAGCTCCACAGAAAAATAATTAGGCTTATCTCCATCTCTGCAAAGGACAACTTTCATTTATTTTATTTTTTTTCCTCCCACCGAAATTCCATTAGGGCTGCTTGAGATGAAGAGCTCTTCTAGTTCGCAGTAGATTTTGCGGTTTTTGTTTCACATCAATAACATCGTGTCAATGTGCAGATCAAAAAAATAAAGAGCCGTTTCGGGAGGCGCCGGGTGCTCAGTCGCTTCTAATGATGTCCTTGATTTTTAATCAAGTCTCTGAAAACAAGTGGAATGTTTCTGTTTTAAAATGATGTAACATATTGTAGCACTCTTCCCCTTTATACCTTCATTTACATAACGGCAAAACTGTAACAAGACGCATCATAAATACAATGAATGAGATGGCAGGAACGTTCGATGAAGCAGAAGGTTGCAGTTCACGGGTTTCAACCAAGAAATGTTTTTTTGTTAAATATTTTAGAAGTGTTACTGAAAAGAAAATGGTGTTGTGTCGGTCCCTGGAGGCAGATTCTGAGGTTAGTTTGTAAATTATCGATGAAGGAAACAAGTTGACAGATCGATGTGCCTGGTTACTGGAAGAGTCAGAATCTACTGTACAGCATAAAAGTGTGAAAATTGTTCTGGAACCGAACCCTATCACGTCTCTTCGAGCCTCATCCTTACCATTCAACCAGAACGACTCAAGTGTCATCTTATACTGGCTCAGTGATGTAGCAGAGCCTTGGAGGCCCAATATTAGTCTAGACAACAAAAAATCCTCGTTATACTCCACATCATTGCACTAAGGGAAGCTTCATAAAGGGTCTCAGGGCTCGTTCACACTTGTTTTGGTCACCGAAGAGCGATCTCCATTTATATCTCAAAGTTTGTAGTTGCTATAACTTTCACGCAAACCAAACAATAAGACCACTTTCACACTGAGGCGCTTTTCAGGCGCTTTCACGCTAAAAAAAGCACCTGAAAACGTATTTCCATTAAAATCAATGAATCCTTTCACACTGGCAAAACAAAAATCTCCTGTGCTCTCGGTGTATCCTGAAAAACATAGGTGGCATGGTTCTGTCTAGAGGCAAAGTCTATAGTCTTGCAGCCCTCCTCAGAACAATGGGTGTTCATATGACTAGAAAAAGAAAGAAAACAGGAGGGTGCACCGACCTAGTGTATTACCACTTACAGGTTCATTAAAATGTAAATAAAAAGCAATAGTCCTACTCACAGACAGAGCTTAAATACAAGCTTATCGGACAAGATGGCTGGAAATCTTGGCATTCACCGACAGGACTTGACAACAGGGAGGGTCAGACGATACCCCAAAAACATCCAGATGGCTTACGTTTTAGGGGTGCACCCCTTTCATCAGAGCCTAAATGGTCTCGGACGGACCATTTAGGCTCTGATGAAAGGGGTGCGCCCCTGAAACGTAAGCCATCTGGATGTTTTTGGGGTATCGTCCGACCCTCCCTCTTGTCAAGTACTGTCGGTGAATGCCAAGATTTCCAGCCATCTTGTCCGATAAGCTTGTATTTAAGCTCTGTCTGTGAGTAGGACTATTGCTTTTTATTTACATTTTAATAAACCTGTAAGTGGTAATACACTAGGTCGGTGCGCCCTCCTGTTTTCTTTCCTTTTCCTTTCACACTGGGGCAGTGCGCTGAAAAAACGCCCCTCTCCATTGAAATGAATTGAAAGCGCTTCAAAAGCGCTTCAAAAGCGCTTAGTGTTTTACTGGCAGTTTTTCAAGCGCCTCAGTGTGAAAGTGGCCTTACACTTATTGGGCTTTTTTTTTCATCAAAGGTATGTAGCACAATACATTTTTGACCAAAATTTATGAAGAAATTTGATTTTATTTTTTGTCCTTACATTGGTGATTAGTGGGAAGAATGTCCCTTACATTGGTGATCAGTGGGAAGAATGTCCCTTACATTGGGGATCAGTGGGAAGAATGTTCCTTACATTGGTGATCAGTGGGAAGAATGTTCCTTACATTGGTGATTAGTGGGAAGAATGTCCCTTACATTGGTGATCAGTGGGAAGAATGCTCCTTACATTGGTGATCAGTGGGAAGAATGTCCCTTACATTGGTGGTCAGTGGGAAGAATGTTCCTTACATTGGTGATCAGTGGGAAGAATGTCCCTTACATTGGTGGTCAGTGGGAAGAATGTCCCTTACATTAGTGATAAGTGGGAAGAATGTTCCTTACATTGGTGATCAGTGAGAAGAATGCCCCTTACATTGGTGATCAGTGGGAAGAATGTCCCTTACATTGGTGATCAGTGGGAAGAATACTCCTTACATTGGTGATCAGTGGGAAGAATGTTCCTTACATTGGTAATCAGTGGGAAGAATGTCCCTTACATTGGTGATCAGGAGAAGAATGTTCCTTACATTGGTGGTCAGTGGGAAGAATGTTCCTTACATTGGTAATCAGTGGGAAGAATGCTCCTTACATTGGTGATCAGTGGGAAGAACCTTGGAGGGCCAATATTAACCACTTCAGCCCCGGAAGATTTGGCTGCTCAATGACCAGGCCATTTTTTGCGATACGTCGCTGCGTCGCTTTAACTGACAATTGCGCGGTTGTGCGACGCTGTACCCAAAGAAAATTAACGTCCTTTTTTTCCTTTTTTCCCCTTTTCCCCCACAAATAGAGCTTTCTTTTGGTGGTATTTGATCACCTCTGCGGTGTTAATTTTTTGCGCTATAAACAAAAGAAGAGTGTCAATTTTGAAAAGACAAAAACACAATGGGGGTTATTTACAAAAGACAAATCCACTTTGCACTACAAGTGCAAAGTGCACTTGAAATTGCACTGAAAGTGCACTTGGAAGTGCAGTCGCCGTAAACCTGAGGGGTAGATCTGAAATGAGGGGAAGCTCTGCTGATTTTATCATCCAATCATGTGCAAGCTAAAATGCTGTTTTTTTATTTTCCTTGAATGTCCAGTGCAAAGTGGATTTGCCTTTCGTAAATACCCCCCAATATCTTTTACTTTTTGCTATAATAAATATCTCAATTTAAAAAATAAAATAAAAAAAATTCCTCACTTTAGGCCGATACGTATTCTTCTACATATTTTTGGTAAAAAAAAAAAAAATCGCAATAAGCGTATATTGATTGGTTTGCGCAAAAGTTATAGTGTCTATAATAGAGGGGACAGATTTATGTTTTTTTTTTGTTTTTTTTACTAGTAATCGCGATGATCTGCGATTTTTAGTGGGACTGCGACATTGCGGCAGATAAATCGGACACTTTGGAAACATTTTTGGAACCATTGACATTAATACAGCGATTTTTGCTATAAAAATGCACTGATTACTGTATAAATGTCACTGGCAGGGAAGGGGTTAACACTAGTTAACACTAGTGGGTGATCAAGGGGTTAACTGTGTTCCCTAATGTGTGTTCTAACTGTAGGGGGGGGGATGGGACTGACTAGGGGAAGAGAGAGATCGGTGTTCATACTTCGTATGAATACAAGATCAGTCTCTTCGCCCCTGAGAGAACCGGGATTTGTGTGTTTACACACATCCCTGTTCTCGCTCTGTAACGAGCAATCGCGGGTGCCCGGTGGTTATCGCGACCACCGGGGACACACTTCGGGCATGCGCGCGCGCCACCGGAGGCATCTTAAAGACCCGACGCACAGCTACGACGGCTCGCGCAGGGGAGCGGGTAATCCAGACAACAAAAAATGCTTGTTTTTCACTAAGTTCACACCTGCTTTGCTCACCGAAGAGTGGTCTTTGTTTATATCTCATAGTTTGTAGACACTATAACTTTCACGCAAACCAATCAATATATGCTTATTGGGATTTTTTTTATCAAAGATGTGCAGCAGAAAATTTATGTAGCCCAAATTTATGAAGAAATTTGATTTGATTATTTTTTTTTTTTGGATATGTTTTATAGCAAAAAGTAAAAGAATGTGGGGGCGCTCTAATACGGGAGGTGCGTTACTGGCCAGATCGCCAGATGGTAACAGAGGGGAAAAAAAATAAAGAAAAAAAATGCAGCCACCGCATCTAATGATTGGTAAGCTGCAATATAGGAAGGCCAGTAAGGTAGTCTGAATTTATGGGAGGAGCCTGGAGGGTACTTACCGTATATACTCGAGTATATGCTGACCAGAATATAAGCCGAGGCACCTAATTTTACCACAAAAAACTGGGAAAAAGTATTGTCTCGAGTATAAGCCTAGGGTGTCCATCTGCATGCCGGACTGTGCCTCACTGTGCCCATGTGCATGCCTCACTGTGCCCATGCCTCACTGTGCCCATGTGCATGCCACACTGTGCCCATGCCTAGACTGACGTTTAACATGGGAGTCTATGGAAGGGGTGCCCGGGTTTGAAAAATCGGTACTCCACGGCCGTAGGTCCCCCAGACAACAAATTTTTCACTTGTAGAGGAGATATGGGGCTACATGTGTGCCAAGTTTCGGGTCATGGGGACCTAAGACTGTCCGGTACCCGGTCCCCAAAATCACCGGATAAATGACCGTTTAACATGGGAGTCTATGGAAGAGGTGCCCAGCTTTTAAAAATCGGTCCTCCCCGGCCGTAGGTTCCCCAGACAACAAACTTTGCACACTTGTAGAAGAAGAGTGAGGCTACATGTTTGACAAGCTTGGTGTCCAGAGGACCTACGGCCGGCCGGTACTGGGTCCCCAAAATCCGGGAGATCAGGCGCAAAAAGGTGACCTCGAGTATAAGCCGAGGGGGGCATTTTCAGCACAAAATAATGTGCTGAAAAACTCGGCTTATACTCGAGTATATACGGTAAGCAGCCCACTCGCCCATGCTCTTTGTCGGTTCATTGCGCGATACTACACGTCACTGGGCCGACTCTTCCCAGCTCACCTCATGTTCGTGAGTCTGCGCATTCGATCGCATTCGATAATATAACATTTTGGGTTTAATAGCGCTTTAACCACTTGCCACCAGTACTTAAAGCAGAGGTTCACCCACGTATTTAACTTTAACTACATTAGTTCCTCTTATCACGTACATAAGCGGAGCACTAACCTTTTTTTTTATCCTAAGTAGTTTTGCTAATATCTTTTTTTTTTTTAATGCTTTTTCCGGGATTTACTCCCGCGGGAGTAGGCGTGTCCTTTCTATGCTCCTATTCATGCAGTGGCTCCTGGGAGCAACTTGTCCTGCTTCCGAGTACTACTATGTACCCTCCTTCCAGTCAGATCTCACGATAATTGTATCGTCACGTGACTGTACTGGGCGTGTACTTTAAATGTTTATGCACGTTGTCATGGCAACCAGGAAGTGTTGACGGCGCTGCTCGCCGTCAACACTGCATGTGCGCGAGATCCAGCGCTGAATGCCAGGAGAGAGGCATTCATCTCTACCCGGAAGGATATGCTTGTGGGCTTCAAGATGCCCACAAGCAAAATGGCAAAAGCAGGAAGAGTTTTATAAACACTTTTTTTACCGCAAAACGGACGGGGGGTGTTTTAAAGAGCCGCAGACGTGAGTAATTACATTGCTAAGGTTTTAACATAGAATGAATCTAAAAAAAAAAAGTATGCACCGCAGAACCTCCGCTTTAAAAAAAAAACAAAAACGCAGAGGTGATCAATTACCATCAAAACAAAGCTCTTTTTTGTGGGGAAAAATTATATAAATTTTATTTGGGTACAGCAAGACCAGCTACTTGCACCCCACCCCCAAAAAAAAAATATCGTTTTTTTTTTTCTTTTTAAATTGTCAATTCCTTTTTTTTTTATAGTGCAAAAAATAAAAAATGTACAGGTGATCAAATACCACCAAAAGAAAGCTCTATTTGTGTGGAGGAAAAAAAAAAAGCACTACAGAAGGTGAAAATATAGATCACACTTTTTCCTCTTTGTACATTGGGTGAAGCAAAAAAACGCTGGAGGAGAATAAAAACATGAACAGAATGAGGCCCAGTTCACACAGGGGCGACTCGGTCGCCTGACGAGTCGCGTCCCACGCTGTTCAATGGAACCGTTCTAATAGAAGCGACTCAGGTCGCTCCGACTTAGAAAAAGGTTCCTGTACTACTTTTGGGGGCGACCCAAGGCGACCTGCATTGACTTCTATACAGAAGTCTTTATGCAAATCGCCTCGGCGGGCGTCTCAAGTCGTCTTGAGATCGCGCCGCCGAGGTCGCCCCCTAGAAGTCGTGCCGCGTCATGATAAAAAAAAAAAAAAAAGGAGAAAGAAAAAAAGAATTAAAAGCAATGAAGTGTGTTAGGAGAGGGAAAAAAAAAGTCTAACAAAACTAGGACAAAATAAATAAATAAAAAGATGCAACATTGTGTCAAACCCTGAAGATACACGGATAAACCTACACATATTCATGCTTTCCTTCTTTCAAGTTAGAACTATGTAGCCAAAGAGAAGGGGTTGTACAAGAAATGCAATCACTACTAGTCATTTGGGTACAGTGTCGCACGACCGTGCAACTGCCAATTAAGTTAACGCAGTGCCGTATCGCAAAAAATGGCCTGGTCATGTAAGGAGGGGAGGGGTAAATCTTCTGGAGCTCAAGTGGTTAAAGCGGAGGTTCACCCCAATAACAATATTAACCTATATGCATTATTGTACAACGTAGAGATACAATTGCCCCAAGATTTTTTTTTTTTTGTCATTTAAATAAATACCTTTATATTGCACTTGTGAGAGGGTTAACTCGGTAGCGGGTGTGTGTGCCCCCCTGGTTGGGCTCCCCACACAAAAACAGGGCCAGCAGACGGAGGTTGTGGTTTTCAAAATCAAAAAGGTGCGGTTTATTTCTACATGTATAGTGACAAAAACACAGCAAAGCCAAAAAGAAACATAAACAAAATAAATCCTGGTCAGCTTGACCTCTGACTAAACATGCAGGTTTCCTAACTAACAACTGGGATCAGCCTGGTGCTGTCCTAGTCCCTAAGTCCCTGGTTTAGTCAATGTCCAAACAAATAGCCACACAGGCTTGGTCTCACCGCACAGGGGTTCACTCTCCCTAGACAGTCCACACAGGTCTGGTTCCAGGCATGAGCATACACCTAATGAATCTGGGAGTTTTTATAGAGGCCTTTAAATGAGCTGACAAGCTTCAGCTGGTCTCATCAACTCCCGGCCTGCACGACGCCCAGCCCTCTCCCTAGAGGTATGAGTCATCCATGAGCCCACTAGCCTCAGCTGGGCTTCATCAACTCCCTAGTTGTATAAGTCGGCATAAAGCCTGAATCTGGGAGAAATATATCTACCCCCCTGGATGCAACCAGGTGACTTTACCTTCCTGCTGTCACATACCCCCCCCCTCTTGTTTTAACCTTGGGGTTGGAACACCAGCAATCAGGCATTCATGTACTCGAGACAAAGCATCCACATTCCCCATTTGAACGCCAGGGCGATGCTTTACTGTGAAGTTGAATTCCTGTAGGGCCAGGAACCACCTATTCACTCTTCTATTTGTCTCTTTGTTTTGAGCCATCCACTTTAACGGAGCGTGATCCGTAACCATGTCAAAGTGCCTACCTAGCAGATAGTACCGAAGGGAATCTAGAGCCCACTTCACCGCCAAACACTCCTTTTCAACCGTGGCGTAATTTACCTCATGGGACTTCAACTTCCTGCTGAGGTACATGACTGGGTGCTCTTCCCCGTTCCAGACCTGGGACAATACTGCTCCTAACCCCACATCTGACGCATCACTTTGTACGACAAAGTCTTTAGAGAAGTCGGGTGAGTACAACACTGGCTGGCTACATAAGGCTTGTTTCAAGAATTGGAATGCTGCCTCAGCCTCGGGGTTCCATTTAATCATGACCGACCCTTTCCCTTTCGTCAGGTTGGTTAGGGGCACAGCCTTAGAAGCAAAGTGGGGAATGAAGCGCCGATAATAACCCGCGATTCCCAGAAAGGCCCGTACCTGCTTCTTGCTGTTGGGACGTGGCCAACTCTGGATGGCCTCGACTTTGTTGAGTTGGGGTTTTATCACTCCCCTGCCAATGGTGTACCCAAGATATTTGGCCTCCTCCTGCCCAATGGTACACTTCTTGGGGTTAGCCGTAAACCCCGCTTCCCGGATAGAGTCTAGGACTGCTTGCACTTTTGGCAGATGTGAGGCCCAATCTGTGCTATGGACAATTACGTCATCCAGGTAAGCCGCAGCAAACTTCCGATGGGGCCTCAGTATCTGGTCCATTTTCCGCTGGAAGGTGGCCGGCGCATTCTGTAACCCGAACGGCATTCTCTTATATTGGAACGCCCCGTCTGGGGTTACAAATGCGGTTTTCTCTTTGGCCGACTTGGCCAGGGGAATTTGCCAATACCCTTTTGTGAGGTCAAGAGTCGTCATGTATCGGGCTGTTCCCAGCCGGTCGATCAACTCATCGATACGTGGCATGGGGTAGGTGTCAAATTTTGTAACTTTGTTCAACTGACGAAAATCGTTACAAAATCGCCAGCTCCCATCCGGTTTAGGCACCAACACAATGGGACTAGACCAATCACTTTGGGACTCCTCTATCACCCCTAAGTTCAGCATTTTCTGTACTTCCTCCCGTATTGCCTCCCGTCGGGCCTCTGGGATCCGATAGGGTTTTAACTTCACCCTTTCACCGGGCGGGGTAATAATATCATGCTCTACCCCAGATGTTTGTCCCGGCAGCTCAGAGAACACCTCCTTGTTGCGAAGCACAAACTCCTTAACCTCCTGTTGTTGGGGTTGTGACAAGGTGGCTGCTATTCCAACCTCCGGAATCACGCAACCAGTTGGAGCTGGTGACCAAGTTTCTGCGACTAGGGACTCTCTATCCCTCCAGGCTTTCAACAGATTAACGTGATATATCTGTTCGGGCTTTCGCCTTCCTGGTTGTCTGACCTTGTAATTCACTTCGCTCACTTTTTCCATTATCTCGTAGGGGCCTTGCCATTTGGCAAGGAATTTACTTTCAACCGTAGGGACAAGTACCAATATCCTATCCCCCGGGGAAAAGGTACGGGTCTTGGCTCCACGGTTGTACACTCTCTGCTGTGCCAACTGCGCTTGGGCCAAATGTTCCTTCATGATGGGCATTACCTGTGCAATTCGATCTTGCATCAGGGCGACATGCTCAATCACACTCCTGTGGGGAGAACTCTCACTTTCCCAAGTTTCCTTGGCAATATCCAACAGCCCTCTTGGGTGTCTCCCATACAGTAACTCAAAGGGGGAGAATCCCGTAGAGGATTGGGGCACCTCCCTAATTGCAAACATCAAATAAGGAAGTAGACAGTCCCAATCCTTTCCATCTCTATCCACCACTTGCTTCAACATTTGTTTTAGGATTTTGTTGAATCTTTCAACCAGCCCATCGGTTTGGGGGTGATACACAGATGTACGCAATTGCGTCACTTTGAACAATTTACACAGCTCTTTCATAACCCGGGACATAAAGGGTGTACCTTGGTCCGTAAGCAGTTCTTTACAAATACCCACCCGGCTAAAAACAAGAGATAGCTCTTTGGCTATGGTTTTGGCCAAGGTATTTCTGAGAGGGATCGCTTCTGGATAACGGGTGGCATAGTCCATTATAACCAATATGTACTGGTGCCCCCTAGCGGACTTGATTATAGGACCTACCAAATCCATTGCGATTCTCTCAAACGGGACCTCAATGATGGGTAGAGGGACCAGCGGGCTACGGAAATGTGGCATCGGGGCCGACCTCTGACACACAGGGCAGGAGGAACAATAATTTTCTATGTCCTTCATCACCCCAGGCCAATAGAATCTCTGTAATACCCTCTCTCGGGTTTTCTCTGTCCCCAGATGACCTCCAAGAATGTGCCCATGGGCCAACTCCAACACCAACTTCCTGTAAGGTTTGGGCACCACAAGCTGCTCAACGGTTTCTTCTGCCCTTTTTGCCACCCGATACAGTAGGTCCTTCTCTACACTGAAGTATGGGTAAGTGCAGGTATTATCTGGGTTCACTAACTCGCCATCTATTTCCACTACGTTTTCCCGTGCCTTTATTAGGGCGGGGTCTTTCAACTGTTCTGTGGCAAAATTTTCCCTGTGAACCTCCAGATCAGAAAACTCCACAGACGGTAGGTTTTCGTCTGAGGAGGTGGGCTCCTCTCCAGTTTCTTGAGTCTCCCCTGCCAATACTGACAAGGGAAATTCTGGAGAGTCCTCACCACTCTCAGAGGAGTTCTGGCTATCACATTCCTGGTACATAGGGGCACCAGTGGGGGGCTCAGGATCATCCCACAGTTCCCAGAACTTCGGAAAATCCCTTCCCACAATGGCATCATGCGGTAATTGAGATACTAACCCCACTGGATGAGAGAGGGTACCTTTGGGGGTCTCGAAACACACTGTAGTCACTGGATACTCTCGGGTGTCCCCATGCACACAAATAACAGCTACCTTGCTATTCCCAGAGACCTCTGTTTTAACTAATTCAGCCTTTATCAGGGTCACAAGGCTACCTGAATCCAGCAATACCACAACATTTCTACCATTAATACACATTTTGCATAAATGTTTCTCAGTTCCCCGAATGGCAGTGCATGCGACTGTCGCACACAGCGACTGACGTCTGTCCGTCAGAAAGTCACATTGCATGGGTTCCTCCACAACCGGGCAATTTGCTGCAATATGTCCTGCTTGCCGGCAGCGGTAGCAAACAATCCTTTTGGCTGCCTCTTGAGCCCCTGACTTCCCAGGCTGTTCTCGCCAAACTTTGGGTAGAGCTCCCACCCTCTCACTCTCTCCACCCTCACCCCTTGGAATCCTCTTATCCGCCCCTGGGGATGGTCTGGTCTTAGGGTGGAAAGTCCGAGAGTCTCTGGAAGAGGCCGTCAGGTTCTCTGTAGCCAAGTATTTCTCTACACGATCCACAAGACCACCGGCCGTCTCTGGGTCTCCATGGCTTACCCACTTTTGGATGGCAGTAGGAAGAGCTCTCAAAAACCGATCCATTACAACACGTTCCACAATCTCTGGTGCGGACAAAGTCTCTGGCTGTAGCCACTTCCTGCTCAGGTGAATGAGATCATACATTTGAGACCTGGGGGGTTTTCCAAGCTGGAAAGTCCAGTTATGCACACGCTGGGCCCGGACAGCCAGGGTGACACCCAGCCTTGCCAATATTTCAGCTTTTAGCATCACATAGTCTTTTGCTTGGTAAGGCTCTAGGTCATAGTAAGCCTTCTGCGATTCACCAGTTAACAGAGGAGCCACCAGTCCAGCCCACTGCTCCTCAGGCCACTTTTCTCTTTCAGCAGTCCTTTCAAATGTGGTCAAAAATACCTCTGGATCATCCTCTCCAGTCATTTTTGTCAATAAACGACTCACCCCAAAGGACGCGGTATTAGTGGGACGGCTTTCCTCACTGGTCTGCGGACGTTGCTGCACTACTGCTTCCATTTGTTGTAGTCTCTGCTCTTGCTTCTGTAACAGGTCTAAGAAGCGGGCCTCAGATTGCTGCTGGGCTTGTTGCTGAGCTTCCAGACTCTGTTGGTGAGCTTGCTGCTGGGCTGCAAGGCTCCTTTGCAAACCTGCATTTGTCTGCTGTTGATTGACATTTGCTAGAGCCAGCTGTTTCAGTATCTCCTCCATGCTGGCTTAAAAAAAACTGCCACTGGTTCTCCACCAACTGTGAGAGGGTTAACTCGGTAGCGGGTGTGTGTGCCCCCCTGGTTGGGCTCCCCACACAAAAACAGGGCCAGCAGACGGAGGTTGTGGTTTTCAAAATCAAAAAGGTGCGGTTTATTTCTACATGTATAGTGACAAAAACACAGCAAAGCCAAAAAGAAACATAAACAAAATAAATCCTGGTCAGCTTGACCTCTGACTAAACATGCAGGTTTCCTAACTAACAACTGGGATCAGCCTGGTGCTGTCCTAGTCCCTAAGTCCCTGGTTTAGTCAATGTCCAAACAAATAGCCACACAGGCTTGGTCTCACCGCACAGGGGTTCACTCTCCCTAGACAGTCCACACAGGTCTGGTTCCAGGCATGAGCATACACCTAATGAATCTGGGAGTTTTTATAGAGGCCTTTAAATGAGCTGACAAGCTTCAGCTGGTCTCATCAACTCCCGGCCTGCACGACGCCCAGCCCTCTCCCTAGAGGTATGAGTCATCCATGAGCCCACTAGCCTCAGCTGGGCTTCATCAACTCCCTAGTTGTATAAGTCGGCATAAAGCCTGAATCTGGGAGAAATATATCTACCCCCCTGGATGCAACCAGGTGACTTTACCTTCCTGCTGTCACACACTCTAACGTGTTTCCCCTCCCGCGGGAGTAGGCGTCTCCCAGGCGCTGCACTGTATACTGGGAGCACAGTCTCCCGCTTCCCACTATATAATGTGGAACACCGTCCATCGAAATCCCGCGAGATTTTCAAGCAGGAATTGACACGTGACGCTGGTCACGTGACGAGGGCGTATCTGATAGCGCCATTTTAGAAAAGGGCATACACGTTCTGAGCAGTCACAGTTGTGAGTGCCATCACAACGGGGTGTGAACTTTCAGTGACGCCGCCCGTTGTGATGGCAACCAGGAAGTTTACGGCGCTGGATGCCGTAAACACTGCTCATGCGCGGGAGAGAGCGGTGAATGCCGGGAGATGAGCATTCACCGCTTCCAGGAAGGCAGTGCTTGTGGGCTTCACAATGCCCACAAGCAAAATGGAAACTCGCTTAATACATTTTTATAAATTATTCTTTTCAACGGAAATGGACAGGGGACGTTTGAAGTCGCAGAATAAGTGAGTTTTACGCTTTGATCTAAAAAAATAATGCACCGAAAAATAAAAAAAACATCGGCCATGGAACCTCCGCTTTAAGCTGATAAATGCAGCATTTACCCTAAAATAAATCTATGACAAGTAAAGGAGGGGAATGTGACAATCCTGCTCACTCCAGCGGAGATAAGGAGCGCACTTGACATGAGCGGCTGATGGACAGGTAGACCTGATTTCCTTTTGTTGAAGAGCCCCGCAATGCGGAGAGCCGGGCTCAACACGCGAGCCACTCCAAAGATCTTTGCCACTGTCATTAAACTTGCTATGAAAAAGCAAAATTAAATTAGATCCCATGTTAGCAGCTGCCAGAAATGATCTCACACTTCAAAACACACGAAAATAGAAACCTTGAGTGTGGAAAAAAATCAAGCGCTTGATACTCATGGTAAATTTCACTCATTAGTATTCCATCACACAAAATTAGGTAGTAATTAGTTGCCTAATATCCAGGAACATGATTATTGTTCTAGTGGTAATCAGATTCGGTGCTTCTATAATTACCAGTTAACAGTATCACAGCAGTGACCCAAAAATGTGCCGCCATATTTCTCTCCAAACTAGAGAGTAGGCCCTTCTGTTAAAAAAAAAAAAAAAAAAAACTTGAGAGGAGGTTTTATTGAAAGTTTAATTTAAAGTGAAGTTCCACCCTGAAAAAAAAAATTAAACAAAAATGCTGCAAAAAAATTGAAAAAAATACATTGAAAAAAAACAAACAAACATTTTTTACTCACCCGAAATAGCGGTTGCTATGCGGAATTCCCTAATCTGCCTCTTCCTTATCGGCGGTGGGTCTCCTTCTGCATCCTCTTCTAGTGAATGGGGCGCGCTGACTTCTGGGAACTGTGTGTAATCCCAGAGAGCAGCCGCCCATTCACAAATCGGCGTGAGACTCGCGCATGCGCAGTAGGAAACGGGCAGTGAGGCCATAAGGCTTCACAGCCTGTTTCCCTTAGTGAGGATGACGGCACAGGACCTGCACTGATCGAGGGATCGGCATCGGGGGGGCCGACATCGCGGGCGACTAGGACAGGTAAGTGTCCTTATTAAAAGTCAGCAGCTACAGTGTTTGTAGCTGTGGACTTTAAAAAAAAAAAAAAAAAATCGCGGGTGGAATCCTTCTTTAAAGGGGCACGTGGTGAGTTGTATGGCGGCAAGCTGCCGTCCAGGAAATATTGCTCCTAGAAGGTCCATTTCCTTTGGCTTTATATGAGTTTAACCCCTTTGTGTCTAAAGGCCCGTACACACGATCGGATATCCCGACAACAATTATGTAATGGATGTGTCTTGTCGGATAATCCGACCGTCTGTATGCTCCATCGGACAAATGTTGGATGGCCATGCTCTCAAATTGTCCGACAACAAATGTGTTCCGTCGGATTATCCGGATCGTGTGTACACAAGTCCGACGGACTAAAATCCAAAAGTACACGCATGCACTGAACCAATGCTAACCATCAGACAACATTAGCAGAAATTGCCCAAAGGGTGACGCTAAAGAGCAGAAAAAAACACATCGTTTTGTGAATGTTGGCTGAAAAAGTTCTGCCGTCTGTATGCAAAACAAGTTCACGGCCAACACCCTTCGCACAAAATTCCACGGATTTGTCCGATGGAAATCCGATCATGTGTATGAGGCTTAAAGTGGATGTAAACCCACTCTTATGCTTTCTAAACTACTGCCATAGTGCTGATCTATAAGGATATACAGTAGATGCCTCCTGCATGTATCCTTATCTGTCAAATTTCTCCCCTCTGTCTGTTATAAGAACTGAAAAACTGCAGATTCTGTGGGTGGATCTGTTGTCTGGAGCTCGGTGGGTGGAGTCGTGATGTCAGTAGACTCCCCGCCCACCTCTACACTCCCCCTGTCAACATGCATTTTCTCATATGTATTCCTTCTGCTATGATCACCAACATCCAGTCAAAATCCAGAAAAGTAACCACATGACTTCAGGAAAGGAGTGGGGGGTGGGAATTAAAAAAATAATGCCTGCCTAAAGCTAGTGCACGAGATATGTAAATAACCTGTCATTCAAAGCAAGGGGGGCGGAACGGACAAAGGTTTTTCTCTGTTTGTCCGTTTTATCTCACTGAACAATAAAAGAGGATTGCTCAGAGCTGGATTAACTCTTTGTGGCAAGACCTGGCACAAATGATAGGAAATCTTATACACTACATTGTGACAGCAAAAAATAAATAAATACATTTCGGGTTTACATCCACTTTAAGGGTAAAAAAACAAATATAAATGCCTAAGCACAATTTTGCAACTTTTACATGTGTTAGTAAAACCGTACATATCGTCACAACTACTTTATGCATCCAGGTGGATTATTCCGCTCTTTGTTTTTTCAGGACAAATTGGGCTTTCATTTGGTGCTAAATGGTAACGGATATCTCCTAAAAAAAAATCTTTATGATCAAAAAAAAAAAAAAAACTGTCCCAAAATAGTAAAAAAAACAAACAAAAAAAACATTTTGATGTATATCTCTTGTTACTACCATATTCTTCCACCAAAGAGCAGCCCAAAATACATTCTCCTGCTCCTAATGATCACAGTGATACCACATATGTGTATGTTAGTTGTTGTATGTACCCGTAGTACAGCCCAAAAACAATAGTGCGCATTTTGCATTTTTTTTTTTATCTCCTACCTAAAACACACTGACACTAGGGGTTCATTGACTAAGGCTAGAGAGGGCAAAATTAGTCACAATTCTGCATAGAAATCAATCAGCTTCTAACCACAGCTTGTTCAATTAAGCTTTGGCAATAAAACCTGGAAGCTGATTCGTTTTTTGCAGAATTGTGACAAATTTTGCACTCTCCAGCTTAAGTAAATAAACCCCTAACTGACACTGATACTAATTAAAAAAAAAAAAAAAAAATCTGACCTTGACCTCTGACCCGAGCTTAACACTTAACCCGGACATTGACCTAGATCAAACCTTTAATTTTTTTTTATTATTATTTCATTTTTTTTTTTTTTTACACACACACATTTTTTCTCTGCAAGGAGAGAGATACAATGTATCTTTCTCCTCCATTTATTCACAGAAAAAGAAAACATGAGGGCGGGTTTCACAGTAACTGATCACTGCGATAGCCAATCAGAGGCTATCACAGGGATCAGGTGACCCATAATCTCGAGTTCATGGTCCCAAACGTTAGTACGGGTGAGACGGTCTCTGTGCTGGGAGCGGACCGTGCGGCGCACTACCCAGCACAAAGGGAGATACCAGGGAGTCCAGTCTAGTGGGGCCGCATATTTGTCTTATGTCGACGTCAAGGAGTTAAAGAAAAGCTCCCATCTTTCCACACGCTGGCCCAAACGAACCATGTCCTTAACTAACCTGTGAGGCCGCTAGATGTGCAGTATAAACTCTATGTAGATGTGGCTACATACAGCATACCGCACTCTGTCCTGGGTGCGAGCCAAGACTTCCTGTCTCATACCTGGAACCAGTGGTGGCTGGTGGTATATTATTTGGGGGGCGGCACTTACACCACCTAGGTCGTGGGCAGCACTTGTGGCGGGCGCGCGTCTGCTCCTCCTGGTACTTCAATGTGGCTTCCCCTGTGTCTCCTCCCTCCTCGGCAGCCAATAGGATCGCTTCTCTTCTCACCAAAAATAAATAAATGGGCAAGCGTAAGGATTTGAGGGACTTTGACAATGGCCAAATTGTAATGTCTAGACGGCTGGGTCAGAGCAACTTAAAAACTGCAGCTCTTGTAGGATGTTTCCGGTCTGCCTTAGTCAGGACTGACAAAAAGTGGTCTAGTGAAGGAAAAAACAGCTAACCGGGAACATGGTGATAAACAGCCAAGGTTCATTGATGGAGGTGGGGAGAGAGGGCGGTTCATTGACGGAGGTGGGGAGGGAAGACTCATTGATGGAGGTGGGGAAGGAAGGCTCATTGATGGAGGTGGGGAAGGAAAACTCATTGATGGAGGTAGGGATAGAAGGCTCATTGATGGAGGTGGGGAGGGAAGACTCATTGATGGAGGTAGGGAGATAAGGCTCATTGATGGAGGTGGGGAAGGAAGGCTCATTGATGGAGGTGGTGGGGCTGGGGGGCAAAACACTAATTGATGGAGGTGGGGAGGGAAGGCTCATTGTTGAAGGTGGGGAGGGGGCTCATTATTAGAGGTGGGGTGGGAAGGCTCATTGATGGAAGTGGGGAGGGAAGGCTCATTGATGGAGTTGGAGGGCTAGGATCTTTGATGTAGTTGGGGGGGGGGGGGCTCATTGATGGAGGTGGGGGGGAAGGCTCATTGATGGAGGTGGAGGGGTAGGGTCTTTGATGTAGTTGGGGGGGCTCATTAATGGAGGTGGGGAGGGAACACTCATTGATGGAGGTGAGGAGGGAAGGCTCATTGATGGAGGTGAGGAGGGAAGGCTCATTGATGGAGGTGAGGAGGGAAGGCTCATTGATGGAGGTGGGGGAGGAAGGCTCATTGATGGAGGTGGTGGGGCTGGGGTGGGTGGCAAACACTCATTAAAGGAGGTGGGGAGGGAAGGCTCATTGATGGAGGTGTTGGGGCTGGGGGGGGGGCAAACACTCATTGATGGAGGTGGGGAGGGAAGGCTCATTGATGGAGGTGGGGAGGGAAGGCTCATTGTTGAAGGGGGGCTCATTAATGGAGGGAGTGAGGGAAGGCTCATTGATGGAAGTGGGGAGGGAAGGCTCATTGATGGAGATGAAGGGCTAGGGTCTTTGATGTAGTTGGGGGGGGGGGGCTCATTCATAGAGATGGGAAGGGAACGCTCATTAATGGAGGTGAGGAGGGAACGCTCATTGATGGTGGTGAGGAGGGAAGGCTCATTGATGGAGGTGGAGGGGGAATGTGCACTGATGGAGGTGGTGGGGCTGGGGTGGGGGGCAAACACTCATTGATGGAGGTGGGGAGAGAAGGCTCCGATCCAATAGAAGAGCTACTGGAGATCAAATTACTGAAGAAGTGAATGGTGGTTCTGATAGAATGCTGGGTTAGGGTGCCCATGATGACCCGTGTCCACATCCAGAAGTGCCTACAATGGACACGTGAGCATCAGAACTGGGCCACAGAGCAACAGAAGAAGGTGACCTGGTCTGTTGAATTCAGGAAGGGTTTGAGGAACACAACACTGCGTTTAAGGTGTTGACTTGGCCTTCAAGTTCTCCAGATCTCAATCCAATCCAGCATCTGTGGGATGTACTAGATAAACAAATAAATCTGATCCATGGAGACCCCACTTCGCAACTTACAGGACTATTGATAGCTTGGTGCCAGATACCACATAATACCTTCAGAGGTCTGGTGGAGTCCATGCCTCGATGGGCTATGGTGGTTGGCTATAATGTGATGGCTGATTGGTGTATAACAAAAACAGCAGGGAGTGAGGACACAAACAAGTAATTTAATGGATGGAGTGAAGGTGAAATTCCAAAGACGATCATATTTTCATCCTAGTACATTTAGGCAAGCTGCTGTTACATCCACCCAGAAATCACTATTGGACAGACTTATCCTTTAAAACTTTGCCAACCATAGAAATATGTTCTTTGCTTCTTTTTGCGAGGTTGTTGCAGAACTGGTGACATTTCTTTGCTCTGAAATGAATATGTAGATGAACTGATTCTGAAGGATAATAGGCCTTCGTTGTGTTCTGCCTTGTAATGGAACAAAATGATGAAATTGGTGTTTTTGTTCCTCGCAGGATACTGCTCCTAGGTGAGATCTGGACAGACTAATAGTGGTTTTTAGTAACAATGTCTAGACAGGGGGATGATGGCTTCTTCTTAGATCCTCCTTCTTTTTATAACAGTTCTTTTACAAATCTTGCTTACTTTAAAGTAGAACAATAGGCAAAACTTATTTTTTTTCATTGTGGCTAGAGTAAGGGAGGGTCATAACCCTCACTTCCTGTCCCATAGCCAAAACAGGAAGTGAGTGGAAATACCTGCAAATTAAGGGAGTCCATTGGGCCCCCTAGGTCACCAGAACTAGTGTTCCTATTGGAAGATATCCCCTCTGTAGCGGCCTCACCCCCCGTCCCCTTGGTAATAAAGTGGCTTGCTTGTCCAGGGTAGGGTGACCAGACATCCCCGGTTTCTGGGGACAGTCCCCGGATTGAGGACACGGTCCCCGGATCAAGTCTGTCCCCGGTTTTGTCCCCAAGTTGGATTTGAACAGGGGCTGGGGCAATTTCAAAGACAGTGCAGAATAAAAAAAAAATCGGAATTGCACACCCCCGCTCCGCCGCTCTTACTAGCTTAGGGGGGTGTATTTTTTCCATTATCTGTGCCCCTTTCTGATGATCATGTGCTGGTCGGAGCGGAGGGAATATTTCTTCAGCTTCGGGTGCCCATTCAGCTCCGCTCGCATGTACTTCTGCCTTGGCTCAAGTCCCGGCCAGTCGCCTGCCTGCTTATCTCCTTGCCTTCCCTGGCAGAGTGATCTTCCTCCCCACCCAGTAGCAGCCAGGACCCGGAGAGTAAGACTTGACAGACTGTGAGGCGGGCGGCAGCAGCGACGGGCAGAGAGTCACTGATTGCCGCCATTAAAAAAAAAATATGTCCCCGGATTTCATTTTAAAAATCTGGTCACCTTAGTCTAGGGGTATGCGGGAGGAGGATGAGATTCACTACGGCCCCTGTCCTCTAAGGTGTAGAGGTGAAGGCCAACACTATTTTACCTTCGGGTCCTGTGTTCTGGATGGAGCCTCTGGCCCTCCTGCAGAGGGCAAGTTTGACTGTCAGTAATAGAGCCCCACACCATAAAAAGTCCAACACTCCTTTATTCTTCTCCACATATGAACAGTATCAGTTGAACTTTCAAACGAACAAACAGGGTGTGGATACGAGTAGGCCCAGGCACAATGAACTCTCCTATTCCTTCTTTGGCGAATAGGCTTGGCGCACAGTCGCTGCCACTGACCGTGAGTTTGGTCGCTGCCACCGACTGGGTGAACTGTTGAGGCCCCTGCCACAGGCCTAATAGCAGGTCTCTGCCACCGACCTGAATTCACTAGATGTACCGCTGCCACCGGTCACAGAACATGAATTACCTTCCTTTATGAATAGGCCCTTGTTGGAGAAAGATATCCATCCAAGCGGTCTCCGGAGGTCCACCCGACACTGGCAATATGCTGCACCAGCTTCACGAAGGGTCACCTCTCCGGTCCTTTACACCCTGGATTCAGGTGCCCAACACCAGGGGCACCTTAGGACAATCCCTCCCTCGTGGGACCCAGCGGAAGATACTGGGCCCCAGGCCTCCGGATGAGTACCTCACCCCAGACTGAAGGTGTCTGGAATGGAACACGAACTCCTCGTGTACAGGCCGAGGACGCCTGAACACGGACAGCAGCCCCCAGGCTGAAGGTGCCTGGGACTCCGACCTCGTGGTGAAGATGTCCGCCCCCTTTTACCCTCTCCCAGCAAGCACAGCTGGTTCCCCGCCCCGCAGTACAGCTGCCGCGAGAGGTCACAAAGGGTACGGCACTGCAGTAGTGGTTCAACCCCGACTCAGAGTGACAGCGCCACCTGCTGAGCCGCAGGTGTAGCGCCCTCCTCACTCCCCTCTTTTTCTTCAGCTCGTCTGTCTCTTGTCTAGGGGTACCTTAGAGGGGAAGGGAGCGGGGACACCACGCCAGGCCTTCACCACAGGTGTCAGTGTGGTGTAAGCAAAGTTCTTTTACCTTCGGGTCAGTGCTGTGCACCTGGAGCCTCCACCAAGATTTACCTTGAACAATGTCTGTCAGGAAATGAGCCCCACACCATTAAAGTCCAACACTCCTTTTTTCTTCTCGAATGAAAACAATCAGTTGAACTCCCTTGGTAGAAACAGAACAGAAAAGGAGGTGTGGATGCGAGCAGGCCCAGACACAATATGTTCTCCACTTTCCTCCCTGAAAGTGGGTTGCGGTCTCCGAGCGGGGGGGATTTCCTTCCAGGCGGTCTCCGATGAGAGGCTCACGCATCACTGGCAATATGCTGCACCAGGTCTTCGAGTGAGGAGCTCCCCCCGGTCCGTTACGCCTTCCGGATTCGGGTACCCAATCCCTGGGTACCCTAGGATCTCCTTCCCTCGCGGAACTCAGTGTTGGGCACTGAGCTCTGGACCTCCATCCGAGTACCTCACCCCAGGCTAAAGGTGCCTGGGATGGAACACTACATCCGGCTGTCCTCTAGGCCTAGGCCGCCTAGAGGACCGACACGAACCACCGCCCACAGGCTGAAGGTGCCTGGGACTCGACCCCCTGACAAAGATGGCCGGCCCCTTTATACCCTCTCCCAGCAAGCACGGCGGGTTCCTCTCCCCACCATACCGCTGCCGAGGAAGGACAAAAAGGAGGCACGGCACACAGCGATGATTCAACCCCAGCCCAGGGCGACAGCGCCACCTGCTGGGCTGCAGGGAATTACACATCACTGATGTCTCTGCCAAGTTCAAATTACACCCGGGAAAGTACATACCCGCTACACTGGGAACTAAACACCACTGATGTCCTCACCCGAACAGAATACAGCCCTATTCTTCCAATTGGTGCATCTGGGTCATGCTACCACCCAGATGCTCCCCCTAAATAGTACATGCCCGCTACACCTCTATTACTGTTCTTGTTTTTACTTTCACTTTCAATAATAGTAAAGGCGATCTCCCTAACGGGGGTACAGATACAGCAATAAAAACACGACAGGTGTTCTAATCCATCTTCACTTTATCCAAAACGGAAAAAAAACGTTTTTCCTTTAGTTATACTTTAAGCAGTGACATACTTGTACTCCTAGGTACCCACAGACATTATATAATGACTCCTTGTTTGTTCCATTTTTTCCTGTCCATGTGCTTTCCAGCCATGGCTGCATGACATTTTTTTGGAGCAGGCCCCTGATAGTGACAACAGAGGATCGTGCCTATCCTGACCACCAATGTAAGAAACATTCTTCCGACTGACCACCAATGTAAGGGACATTCTTCTCACTGATCACCAATGTAAGGAACATTCTTCCCACTGATCACCAATGTAAGGAACATTCTTCCCACTGATCCCCAATGTAAGGAACATTCTTCCCACTGATCACCAATGTAAGGAACATTCTTCCCACTGACCACCAATGTAAGGGACATTCTTCCCACTGATCACCAATGTAAGGAACATTCTTCCCACTGATCACCAATGTAAGGAACATTCTTCCCACTGATCACCAATGTAAGGAACATTCTTCCCACTGATCACCAATGTAAGGAGCATTCTTCTCACTGATCACCAATGTAAGGGACATTCTTCCCACTGACCACCAATGTAAGGAACATTCTTCCCACTGATCACCAATGTAAGGGACATTCTTCTCAATGATCACCAATGTAAGGGACATTCTTCTCAATGATCACCAATGTAAGGAACATTCTTCCCACTGATCACCAATGTAAGGAGCATTCTTCCCACTGATCACCAATGTAAGGAACATTCTTCCCACTGATCACCAATGTAAGGAACATTCTTCCCACTGACCACCAATGTAAGGAACATTCTTCCCTCTGATCACCAATGTAAGGAGCATTTTTCTCATTGATCCCCAATAAATTGGTTTTAGTGAGGGTTCCCCAAGATCTGAAAATTATTTTAGGGGTTCCTCTGGGGTACAAAGGTTGGAAAAGGCTGCTGTACGCAGTTCCTTTTTTCTCAGAACATTGAACACTATGAGCTCCATATAGGTCCTCGGTATCATGCTCTGCTGCCTTCATTCCATTCCCATGAAATGAATGCTCTGTTGGTGTCCCTGTGCTGATTTGTGAATGGATTTTTGATCTGTATCTTGGCATGCAAAGCTTCTTTGAGTTAATGACTCTTTCCATCAGCCTGGAAGCCCGGATTATTTAATTACCGCGTACGCCTTCCCGCTGACCTGTGCTTACGTTTCATAACTTTGATTATCATATTGAGCCGAACGCTGACCAGTGACTGCGCCGGGACTCTTCCCAATACAAGTAGACAGATCAGCAGATGTCAATTGGAAAATCAGAGAGGAGTGGGATGAGGGCAGCTGAGGGCCGCACAGAGATCATTAAAGATTATCCATTGTATTGATCTGCTCTGATGTATCTGCGGGTCACTGACAGTAATATAGTGTCTGAGAGTGCGGTTTTCTTCACCACTACCTGGAGGACTGCGGTCTACAGGAGGAGGTAACAATGTCAAATAATTATTCATTCTCTGTATCCTAAAATAAAAAGTGGGATTGTATTATGTCAATAAAAACCTGACAACTGTGTATTTTAAAATTGTTACTGTAGGCACAATCTCTAACGAGAACAACCAGCCATCGATCATGCTGCTAGTTACCACAACTACAGTCTTCCCTTTATTCCAGTGGTGGTAAGCTTTCATGATATGGGGGACCTCAACATCACCAAAGGGCCGCATTGAAAATTCTGTGAATACTCAAAGACTATGAGCATACAGGAGATCTCTTGTATCATGTCTGCAGTCTCTGACCATCTCCTGTATCATGTCTGCAGTCTCTGAGCATCTCTTGTATCATGTCCGCAGTCTCTGACCATCTCCTGAATCATGTCCGCAGTCTCTGACCATCACTTATGTCATGTCCACAGTCTCTGACCAGCTCCTGTATCATGTCTGCTGTCTCTGACCATCTCCTGTATCATGTCCGCAGTCTCTAACCATCTCTTGTTTCATGTCCTCAGTCTCTGACCATATCTTGTATCATGTCCTCAGTCTCTGACCATCTCTTGTATCATGTTCTCAGTCTCTGACCATCTCTTGTATCATATCTACACTCTCTGACCATCTCCAGTATCATGTCTGCAGTCTCTGACCATCTCCTGTATCATGTCTGCAGTCTCTGGCCATCTCCTGTATCATGTCTGCAGTCTCTGACCATCTCCTGTATCATGTCTGCAGTCTCTGACCATCTCCTGTATCATGTCTGCAGTCTCTGACCATCTCTTGTATCATGTCCGCAGTCTCTGACCAGCTCCTGTATCATGTCCGCTGTCTCTGACCATCTCCTGTATCATGTCCGCAGTCTCTGACCATCTCCTGTATCATGTCCGCAGTCTCTAACCATCTCCTGTATCATGTCCGCAGTCTCTGACCATCTCTTGTATCATGTCCGCAGTCTCTGACCAGCTCTTGTATCATGTCTGCAGTCTCTGACAATACTGAATTATTTCACAATCTTTACTGTTAAGGTTATTTATGTAGAGTAGCAATTGGTAATCTTGTCTATGTTTAAACTGTCATTTTTGAATGACCTGTGGCTCCAAATCAGTTTGGTTCCACATTTACCAGCTAGAGAGCAGGTCGGATTCTGGGGATAACTCAATCCATGTCATTCAGCATGTATTCCATGTCCAGCGCTCCAGATCACCAGCCTGGCGGTATAATTGAATTTCAAAGCCATGCCGCCTCTAAGAACACGCTGTCTTATCAGCTAGGTGCAGGATGCAGAATGGCATGTTGGCTTTCCTACAGAGAAGTGACGTGCGTGACGCTCCAGTCAATGCAGCGGTAAAAACAACTCAACAGAACAATAGAGAAGTCACAGAAAAAAAAGCCTTGACAGAATGCTGCGGGCATCCAATAAAAAGTTCAATATGCGGTCCATTGGGGGAATATAAAGTGAGTGATCAGAGGATGGATAATGCCGTTCAGGCAGGTGCAATAGTCGTGTATCAAGGAAGTGATGGCAGATTTGTATTGGCTTTCATTATATTTGAGATTTTTAAAGCAGGTTTGGTTTATCTTTAGCTGACACATCTCGTTCCTTCATCATAAAAAAACGGCTATTGGTGCCGTCAGGAAATGCTAGTCTTCATCAAGCCTTGACACCCCTCCCTTAGTGCATTCTGTCGTGGTTTTAGTTACATCTACTGCTCAAGTCCTGAAGAAGGGGGAGGCTTTTCTCCCAAAAAATGCATTGGCCCCTTTCTGCATGCTGCACATTTATGGAAGTCCATTTGGTCCCTCATTGAACATCAGGGAGTTTGGTGGAAGAAATTTTGGATGTCTTTCTCCTTCTGAGGGGCCACAACACATTTTCCCACAGTTTTAGACTTTTCCTGTCTGATTTTTTTGGCTTTGGATCCGGCACCTACTTTGTGTTGCCCTTCTCCTCACTTCTTTGGTTCCTGGTAGTGGCCTTTTTCCAATATTTGCATGCAAGACCTATCCAGACATTTTTCTAAAATGCCCCTCTCCTGAAGAAGCATGTTGGCGAAACGCGTTGAGAAATTGAAACTCCTTTGCAACTTATATCTGTTTTTATGATACGACATTCCATGTGTTATACTGGTTTGGTATACATCCAGTGGGCTGATTTTGTGGCTTTTTCTGGAGCAGTTAAATGTAACGTGCATGTATTATATACAGTATCTCACAAAAGTGAGTACACCCCTCACATTTTTGTAAATATTTTATTATGTGACAACACTGAAGAAATTACACTTTGCTACAATGTAAAGTAGTGAGTGTACAGCTTGTAAAACAGTGTAAATTTGCTGTTTCCTCAAAATAACTCAACACACAGCCATTAATGTCTAAACCGCTGTCAACAAAAGTAAGTACACCCCTAAGTGAAAATGTCCAAATTGGGCCCAAAGTGTCAATATTTTGTGTGGCCACCATTATTTTCCAGGACTGCCTTAACCCTCTTGGGCATGAAGTTCGCCAGAGCTTCACAGGTTGCCACTGGAGTCCTCTTCCCCTCCTCCATGACGATATCACG
This sequence comes from Rana muscosa, assembly GCA_029206835.1. Lineage (NCBI taxonomy): Eukaryota > Metazoa > Chordata > Amphibia > Anura > Ranidae > Rana > Rana muscosa. Next base: position 308,118,381 of record CM055123.1, on the reverse strand, counting down.
GAGCTGGTGGATGTTGGAGACCTTGCGCTCCTCCACCTTCCGTTTGAGGATGCCCCACAGATGCTCAATAGGGTTTAGGTCTGGAGACATGCTTAGCCAGTCCATCACCTTTACCCTCAGCTTCTTTAGCAAGCCAGTGGTGGTCTTGGAGATGTGTTTGGGGTCGTTATCATGTTGGAATACTGCCCTGCGGCCCAGTCTCCGAAGGGAGGGGATCATGCTCTGCTTCAGTATGTCACAGTACATGTTGAGATTCATGGTTCCCTCAATGATCTGTAGCTCCCCAGTGCTGGCAGCACTCATGCAGCCCCAGACCATGACACCCCCACCACCATGCTTGACTGTAGGCAAGACACACTTGTCTTTGTCCTCCTCACCTGGTTGCCGTCACACACGCTTGTCACCATCTGACCCAAATAAGTGTATCTTGGTCTCATCAGACCACAGGACATGGTTCCAATAATCCATGTCCTTAGTCTGCTTGTCTTCAGCAAACTGTTTGGGGGACTTTCTTGTGCATCATCTTTAGAAGAGGCTTCCTTCTGGGATGACAGCCATGCAGACCAATTTGATGCAGTGTGCGGCGTATGGTCTGAGCACTGACCATATGCTGTGGATGGTGTAATGAATGTAGGGGGTTCTGTCCACTCTAATAATAGGCATATGTTTAAAACCCTTTTGTTGGTTTTGGATTTTCGTATCAGTCAACCTGGAATGTTAGGTTAAATTGACATTAATAAGTAATTTTTATTCCATGCATGTCGGTTTTCTTTCAGAGATAATGCACCAATAAAGTTCCTCAATACCTTTTTGCCTGCTCTGACAGTCACCACTTGTTCATGTGTAGCACTACCCCGTAGGAGCTTCTGGTTTTTGGGTCAATGCACGTTACCCCACCATTCGTTGTCTAGGGGATGAGAGTCTATACACTTCAGGAGAAACCTCAATGTCCACACAAGTTGTAAATCCTTTTTCTTTGCTTTTATTTCACACCAACTTGCAGGGAAAAAGGACGGAGGGTTAGGGGAAGTTCAGGGACATGATGCAGACCACTGAGGAACTTTTAAGTTTCAAAACAACGCTAAACAAAGTACACTCACCACTTTCCTTCAAGTGGAAATTGCTCACACGGATAGACCTCTCTCACCGGCCTAGCAGCCCGGGGTGGAGCACGGACCCAAAGTCTCTGCCACAGACTTGATGAAAGTAGAACAGGTAGACAATCCTCTGCCACAGGATTGGACGATGTGGACAAATTGTAACTTGGTCCTCCGCCAAAGGACTTAGCAAGTATTCAGCCGAGCAGTACGAGAGCCTTTACCCGGACCGGCGATACTGCAGGGTAGCATTTGGCTAGGGTGCGTCCTCCAATAGAGTCACCGGGCCTCCTCCCGGGATACCAGCCTTCCGCTGGGTTCTCTCCAAGATGGGTCCTCCCCCGGTTCCTCCACTGAGTGGCTTCTTCCCTCAGGACAGACAGCACAGGACCACCCCCGTAGGCCCCAGACAGGACATCTGGGCCTACTTTGTAGGTGCACAGCCTCGGGCCAGCAGGCCCCGAGGCAGGAAAACGAGACAGGCAGTAACACACGCCTTGGGCCAGGAGGGCCACATGGCAAACGAGCCCAGAACAATAGTGTCTTCTCCTTAAGTACCCTTCCCCAGCATGCTCAGCGGGGAGACCACTCCCACGAGCTGTTCCCGGGGAAAGACACTCAATCCTCTCTGGCTTGGTTGTGTTCCAACACTGGCCTGTGGTGGTAGCGCCACCTACAGGCGAACAGTGGGAAGTCCCCCCAACGCAGCCACAGCTGAAACAGAGGCCAATTTAGCCTTCATAAATCAGATCTGAGCCAATAAGTGGCTCAGATACCCACCAGATTTAAATATTGCGCCTGATCAGGAGCAGGGCGCTAAACATGAATTATGGGATGTGGTGCTGGGCAGCTCCTGAGCAAAGTCGTGGCATTTGTATTTGATTCTTTTAACTGTTAAATGTTTCAAAAAGTGAGATGACCTTTTGTACCAGGCGCTCTTCTGGACACATCCAGGAATTTATCATCTGGAGGGCGGCTCCCTCTGTTGCTTTCAGAGAGGTAGCAGCCTAGGACCACAACAAGGTCCACCCACAATATATTTTCATCACAGGTCTTACCTCTGTGAAGCAAAATGCACCCTATGGTAGATCCATCAGAGGGTGGATGTTGAAGAGGGTATATGGAATTAGGAAGGGAGAGGATGTAGAAGAAGGGTTACGGTTATGAGGAGGGAGGAAATGATTAGGAGGGGTTATGGAGATGAGGAATTGGGATTATAAAGTTAGGAAGGGAGGAGATGTAGAAGAAGGGTTAATGTGATGAAGAAGGAGGGGACATATGAGGGTTAAGGGTTATAGAGATGTTGTTTGGGGGGGGGGATGTGGAAGTTTTATGGAGATGAGGAAGAGGGATTATGGAGTTGGGGAAGGAGAAGAGAATGAGGAGCGGTCATGGAGATGAGGCAGAGGGAATATGGAGATAAGAAGAGAGGAAGGAAAGAATGAGGAGGGGTCATGGAGATGAGGAAGGGGGATTATGGAGTTGGGGAGGCAGGGAGAAGATATGGAAGGAATGTTTATGGAGATGAGGAAGAGGGATTATGGAGATGAGATGAGAGGGAGGGAAGAATGAGGTGGGGGTCATGGAGATGAGAAGGGAGGGTTGAGATAACAAAGGAGGGGTCATAGAGGTGAGGAAGAGAGATTATGGGGATGAGGAGAGAGGAAGGAGAGAATGAGGGGTTATGGAACTGAGAGGAGTCATAGAGATGAGGAAGAGGGAATATGGAGATGAGACGAGAGGGAGGGAAGAATGAGGTGGGGGTCATGGAGATGAGAAGGGAGGGTTCAGATAACAAAGGAGGGGTCATGGAGATGAGGAAGAAGGGAATGAGAGGAGGGGTTATGGAACTGAGAGGAGTCATAGAGATGAGGAAGAGGGAATATGGAGATGAGACGAGAGGGAGGGAAGAATGAGTTGGGGGTCATGGAGATGAGAAGGGAGGATTCAGATACCAAAGGAGGGGTCATGGAGATGAGGAAGGAGAGAATGAGAGGAGGGGTTATGGAACTGAGCAGGGGTCATGGAGATGAGGAAGAGGGAATATGGAGATGAGACAAGAGGGAGGGAAGAATGAGGTGGGGGTCATGGAGATGAGAAGGGAGGGTTCAGATAACAAAGGAGGGGTCATGGAGATGAGGGAGGAAGGAGGGAATGAGAGGAGGGGTTATGGAACTGAGAGGAGTCATGGAGATAAGGAAGAGGGAATATGGAGATGAGACGACAGGGAGGGAAGAATGAGGTGGGGGTCATGGAGATGAGAAGGAAGGGTTCAGATAACAAAGGAGGGGTCATGGAGATGAGGAAGAAGGGAATGAGAGGAGGGGTTATGGAACTGAGAGGAGTCATAGAGATGAGGAAGAGGGAATATGGAGATGAGACGAGAGGGAGGGAAGAATGAGGTGGGGGTCATGGAGATGAGGAAGGAGAGAATGAGAGGAGAGGTTATGGAACTGAGCAGGGGTCATGGAGATGAGGAAGAGGGAATATGGAGATGAGACGAGAGGGAGGGAAGAATGAGGTGGGGGTCATGGAGATGAGAAGGGAGGGTTCAGATAACAAAGGAGGGGTCATGGAGATGAGGAAGAAGGGAATGAGAGGAGGGGTTATGGAACTGAGAGGTTTAATGGAGATGAGGAAGAGGGAATATGGAGATGAGACGAGAGGGAGGGAAGAATGAGGTGGGGGTCATGGAGATGAGAAGGGAGGGTTGAGATAACAAAGGAGGGGTCATGGAGATGAGGAAGAGAGATTATGGGGATGAGGAGAGAGGAAGGAGAGAATGAGAGGAGGGGTTATGGAACTGAGCAGGGGTCATGGAGATGAGGAAGAGGGAATATGGAGATGAGACGAGAGGGAGGGAAGAATGAGGTGGGGGTCATGGAGATGAGAAGGGAGGGTTGAGATAACAAAGGAGGGGTCATGGAGATGAGGAAGAGAGATTATGGGGATGAGGAGAGAGCAAGGAGAGAATGAGAGGAGGGGTTATGGAACTGAGCAGGGGTCATGGAGATGAGGAAGAGGGAATATGGAGATAAGACGAGAGGGAGGGAAGAATGAGGTGGGGGTCATGGAGATGAGAAGGAAGGGTTCAGATAACAAAGGAGGGGTCATGGAGATGAGGAAGGAGGGAATGAGAGGAGGGGTTATGGAACTGAGAGGAGTCATAGAGATGAGGAAGAGGGAATATGGAGATGAGACGAGAGGGAGGGAAGAATGAGGTGGGGGTCATGGAGATGAGAAGGGAGGATTCAGATAACAAAGGAGGGGTCATGGAGATGAGGAAGGAGAGAATGAGAGGAGGGGTTATGGAACTGAGCAGGGGTTATGGAGATGAGGAAGAGGGAATATGGAGATGAGACGAGAGGGAGGGAAGAATGAGGTGGGGGTCATGGAGATGAGAAAGAGGAATTATGGAGATGAGAAGGGAGGGTTGCGATAACAAGGGATGGGTCATGGTGATGAGGAAGAGGGAATATGGGAATGAGGAGAGAATGAGGAGGGGTTATGGAAATGAGCAGGGGTTATGGAGATGAGGAAGAGGGATTATGGAGTTGGGGAGGGAAGGAGGAAATGTGGAAGAGGGGTTATGGAGATGAGGAAGGGGGAGGAGATGAGGAGGGGTCTGTGTTCTTTATAATGCATCAGAAATCCAATAGGCAGGGCTGACACCACATGCGGCGGACTACAAGTGAAATATCTCCTAAACGGCGCACATTTAGGAGATATTTCCACTACCTATAGGGAAGCCTTATTCTAGGCTTACCTATAGGTAGAAGTCCAACAAGTGGGTTTACAACCACTTTAAGAGTGACCAGCAGCAGCTGTCGGATTTCTACCCTGTACAAGTCTATGACTGGCGCCATTGCTGTTTTTATGTTACCTCTCTACTAAGTAATTACATGCAAATAGAGCTGTTGGCTGACCCTGGATGCTCACAGTGTGCATCCAGGGGTTGGCACTTCTGGGAAAATCTTGCTGCAGCTAATTGGCCAGTTTGCATGGCACTATAGCCTTTAGCCCCCACAAACAAGGCAAACTATCCGCAGATATGCACTCATGTGAATGGGGCCTTAAATTTCAGTACTTAAACCTTGCCTAAATGGATAAAACACAGGGAACTGTGCATGTACGGCAGATATGTACTGATTATGTTTTTGACATATGCTTTAGCCCCCGTTCACATAGGTGCAACTTGTCATGCAATTTGACAGATCAGAGTGGCATGACAAGTCACACCCTATTTCTGGCTATGGAACCATTCAAATCGGTGAAACACCGAATTGCACCGACTTTGAAAAGGTTCCTGCACTATTTTGGGCTATTTCATGTGCGACTTGCATTGAAATCTGGGCATGAAGTCGCAAAGAAGTCGTCAAGCCGCACATGAAATTGCACTGACCGGCGGCTTTGAATTTGTGCTGAAGTAGCGTGATTTCAAAGCTGTATTCGGTGTGAACCGGGGCTTAAAGTAGAAGTAAAGCCAATTTTATTAATTTTTTTAAGATAGAGATTAGAACCCCTGTCAGGTTTTTATTGCTGCCTGTGTTCCTGGGAGATTCACCCTCTCTATTTGTCTTGGTGACCAGTAGAAGTGAAAGGAAACCCCAAAGGTTGGGTTGTCACAGGATCAGTAATAGAGGGAAAACCTTCCAATGGGGTCACTAGTTCTGGTGACTACCAGGGATTCCCTTACTTTGGAGGGATTTCCTCTCACTTCCTGTTGTGGCAATGGGACAGGAAGTAAAAGGGAAATCTCCGCAATGGGACATAAATGGCAAATTTAACCCTTATTTTCGCTACCCAAAATGGATTTGGCCTTAGTTCTACTTTAGTTATAGCTTCGCTTTCTTAGGCGTGCACAGCCTATTGTAATAGGGTGTGCACCTCAAAGCTCCAACACGTATGTGTGACATATGTACTGGCCTCTTCCCCACTATCCATCCTGAAACAATGGGAGGGAGCAAGGGGGATCGGGCAGCAGAAAGGAGACGAACAGGGACAGGAGGGGTGGCGGCGGTGGCATATATTGGTACCGACCACCTGTATTTTGCTCCTGTAGCAGCTGAATGTTGGGGACAGGGAGGGGAGGAGAAGCCTACTTTCAGCTGCTGCAGAAGAAAAATACAGTTCCACTTTATCCCAGCCCCGCTGCCCTTCCTGTCCAGATTCTGAGGCTCGGCAAGGAAGGATCGTGGTTTACCTGTCACCTATCCACGATCGGCAGGTAGATCACGATTGACGGGTTGCCAACCTCAGGATTAGGGTGTGCCCAGGCACATCTGGTACCACCCCCTGCGCACGCCTATGTCTGTTTTAATGTATTTATGTGGATGAAGCAGATATTCAGTTATATCCTTTAACATTTTCCTTTATTCCTTGAAAGAGCTTACCTAGAATTCATAGCAGTCTGTTAGTCCTGCCTGATATCTGAGAAATAAGTCTAAAGATGGCTTCAAACACATGAAGAGTCAGATAACATGAAGCTTCTCAGAAATCCTTCTAGATATGCTGCACGGAGCGCAAAGCTCCTGTCTCATTGCCTCCCTATAATACCACCTATAATACCATGGTAATCACTATCTGTCCCCATCACCCTTTGCTCAATTGCATTTTTCTAAAACGAATTTTAATTTAAAAAGCGTAGAAAAAGGTAAACGTCCCAGATATGAGGAATAAGTAACAAGAATATTCTCGAACATGCAGAAAGCGGGGAGCTTATCATTAAATGAAACCTGTCAGACACTTTAAAGTACCCCCCCACCCCCCTACAAAGAGAGAATTATGGAGGTCGCCATAGCTGGGCTCTGCTTATGGGAATGTTTGTTCCCTGGCTGTCGTGTACCAATCCCCATAGGCATGAAAGAGTTGGCATATTCTCATGCTCTATACCAGGGGGCTCTAAATCTTTCAGTATGAGGGCCACGTCATATATTCTGGGCCCAAAAAAAATCAGATTTATAAACAGTCACACCTTACCATGAGTGCCCATCAGAGACTACCCTTACATCTATGAGTGCCCATCAGAGACTACCCTTACATCTATGAGTGCCCATCAGAGACTACCCTTACATCTATGAGTGCCCATCAGAGACTACCCTTACATCTATGACTGCCCATCAGAGACTACCCTTACGTCTATGAGTGCCCATCAGAGACCCCCCTAATGTCTATGAGTGCCCATCAGAGACCTGTTCTTACGTCTATGAGTGCCCATCAGAGACCCCCCTAATGTCTATGAGTGCCCATCAGAGACCTGTTCTTACGTCTATGAGTGCCGGTTCACACTGCTGCGCTGTGAATTTGTTCAGTTTTTTGAGTCCATTCTGAGGTGCGAATTTACCGCGTTTTTACCGCGATTTGAATGCAAATTTCAGGAGTGGGACATGGCTGCGATTAATGTTCTAGCCATTAGAATCATAATGAAAAAAAAAAAAAAAGTGTGTACTTCCTGGTTTTTGTGGAGAATAGTGTTTTGGAATTCGCACATATGTGAACCATCAAATGCGATTCCAGAATGATTTACATTGATGTCTATGGAGACTAAATTCGCAACGCAACGCTCTAAACTCGCACAAGACCCATTTTTTCATCACATCGCATTCGGCGAGGAATCGCAACGCATAGATGTGAACCACCATCATTGAAAACAATTACTTTTTGGATGACATGCAAATCTAGTTTGTGTTTAACGCATCGCATTCGGTATCAACTCACACAAGTGTGAACCGGCACTGAATGCCCATCAGAGACCCCCCTTACATCTATGAGTGCCCATCAGAGACCCCCCTTATGTCTATGAGTGCCCATCAGAGACCCCCCTGAATGCCCATCAGAGACCCCCCCTACGTCTGTGAATGCCCAGAGACCCCCCTTACATCTATGAATGCCCATCAGAGACCCCCCTTACATCTATGAGTGCCCATCAGAGACCCCCCTTATGTCTATGAGTGCCCATCAGAGACCCCCCTGAATGCCCATCAAAACCCCCCCCTACGTCTGTGAATGCCCAGAGACCCCCCTTACATCTATGAATGCCCATCAGAGACCCCCCTTACATCTAGGAGTGCCCATCAGAGACCTGTTCTTACGTCTATGAACACCCATCAGAGACCCCCCTTACATCTATGAGTGCCCATCAGAGAGCCCCCCCTTAGGCCTCATGTACACTGCTGCTGGTAAACGGATGTTTAGGAGCAGTTGGGCATTTTTTTCAACTGCTCCTAAACTATCCTTTATGTTATCTTATCAGTACATGTACACAAGATCCCCGATCTCTCCTCTATGTTATCTTATCAATACATGTACACAGGATCCCTGATCTCTCCTCTGTTATCTTATCAGTACATGTACACAGGATCCCCGATCTCTCTCCTATGTTATCTTATCAGTACATGTACACAGGATCCCCGATCTCTCCTCTATGTTATCTTATCAGTACATGTACACAGGATCCCCGATCTCTCCTCTGTTATCTTATCAGTACATGTACACAGGATCCCCGACCTCTCCTCTCTGTTATCTTATCAGTACATGTACACAGGATCCCCGATCTCTCCTCTGTTATCTTATCAGTACATGTACACAGGATCCCCGATCTCTCCTCTATGTTATCTCATCATCGTACATGTACACTGGATCCCCGATCTCTCCTCTATGTTATCTTATCAGTACATGTACACAGGATCCCTGATCTCTCCTCTATGTCATCTTATCAGTACATGTACACAGGATCCCCGATCTCTCCTCTATGTTATCTTATCAGTACATGTACACAGGATCCCCGATCTCTCCTCTATGTTATCTTATCAGTAGTACATGTACACAGGATCCCCGATCTCTCCTCTTATCTTATCAGTACATGTACACAGGATCCCCGATCTCTCCTCTATGTTATCTTATCAGTACATGTACACAGGATCCCCGATCTCTCCTCTGTTATCTTATCAGTACATGTACACAGGGTCCCCGATCTCTCTCCTCTGTTATCTTATCAGTACATGTACACAGGATCCCCGATCTCTCCTCTTATCTTATCAGTACATGTACACAGGATCCCCGATCTCTCCTCTATGTTATCTTATCAGTACATGTACACAGGATCCCCGATCTCTCCTCTATGTTATCTTATCAGTACATGTACACAGGGTCCCCGATCTCTCCTCTATGTTATCTTATCAGTACATGTACACAGGATCCCCGATCTCTCCTCTATGTTATCTTATCAGTACATGTACACAGGATCCCCGATCTCTCCTCTATGTTATCTTATCAGTACATGTACACAGGATCCCCGATCTCTCCTCTATGTTATCTTATCAGTACATGTACACAGGATCCCTGATCTCTCCTCTATGTTATCTTATCAGTATATGTACACAGGATCCCCGATCTCTCCTCTATGTTATCTTATCAGTACATGTACACAGGATCCCTGATCTCTCCTCTATGTTATCTTATCAGTACATGTACACAGGATCCCCGATCTCTCCTCTATGTTATCTTATCAGTACATGTACACAGGATCCCCGATCTCTCCCCTGTTATCTTATCAGTACATGTACACAGGATCCCCGATCTCTCCTCTGTTATCTTATCAGTACATGTACACAGGATCCCCGATCTCTCCCCTGTTATCTTATCAGTACATGTACACAGGATCCCCGATCTCTCCTCTGTTATCTTATCAGTACATGTACACAGGATCCCTGATCTCTCCTCTATGTTATCTTATCAGTATATGTACACAGGATCCCTGATCTCTCCTCTATGTTATCTTATCAGTACATGTACACAGGATCCCCGACCTCTCCTCTATGTTATCTTATCAGTATATGTACACAGGATCCCCGATCTCTCCTCTATGTTATCTTATCAGTACATGTACACAGGATCCCCGATCTCTCCTCTGTGTTATCTTATCAGTACATGTACACAGGATCCCCGATCTCTCCTCTGTTATCTTATCAGTACATGTACACAGGATCCCCTATCTCTCCTCTATGTTATCTTATCAGTACATGTACACAGGATCCCCGATCTCTCCCCTGTTATCTTATCAGTACATGTACACAGGATCCCCGATCTCTCCTCTGTTATCTTATCAGTACATGTACACAGGATCCCCGATCTCTCCTCTATGTTATCTTATCAGTACATGTACACAGGATCCCTGATCTCTCCTCTATGTTATCTTATCAGTACATGTACACAGGATCCCCGATCTCTCCTCTATGTTATCTTATCAGTACATGTACACAGGATCCCCGATCTCTCCTCTATGTTATCTTATCAGTACATGTACACAGGATCCCCGATCTCTCCCCTGTTATCTTATCAGTACATGTACACAGGATCCCCGATCTCTCCTCTGTTATCTTATCAGTACATGTACACAGGATCCCCGATCTCTCCTCTATGTTATCTTATCAGTACATGTACACAGGATCCCCGATCTCTCCTCTATGTTATCTTATCAGTACATGCACACAGGATCCCCGATATCTCCTGTTATCTTATCAGTACATGCACACAGGATCCCCGATATCTCCTGTTATCTTATCAGTACATGTACACAGGGTCATTCATAGTCGTTTCTAGGCAGTTGAGTTCAGAGTTTTTTTTCTGGAACGCAAAAAAAAATTGGTTCAGAAGCTGAGTTTAGAGGCATTTCAAGCGCCAAACGCTTCTAAGCGCAACTAAACTCGACTAAACACGGTAACTCGCGTTTAGCTGCATTTCGTTTACAGGCGTTTTTCGTTTTTGGCTATATATATATATATATATATTTTTAGAAACGCTTCTAAACGCAAACGCGGCAAAACGGAAGTTTTTAACGCGGGTTACTATCTGTCAAGTTAAATCATTCAGGAGAGCTTGTAAAAACATCCCGTGTACATGGAGGCTTACATCCATGAATGTCCATCAGAGTAACCCCCCCTCCCAGGTTCCTAGGACATTATTATTATTATTATTATTATACAGGATTTATATGGCGCCAAAAGTTTGCGCAGCCCTTTACAACATCAGGTAAGACAGTACAATCACAATACAATTCAATACAGAGGGATCAGAGGGCCCTGCTCGTTAGAGCTTACAGTCTAGAAGGACATTGGTGGTTCTAGCAACAACCACAGCAGATGAGTAGGGAATTTGCTGCGGGGACTGGGGGAAGGTCCCCATAAGTGCCCATTATAGTTCCCCCTTACAACCATGAGTGCCTATTAGAGTTTCAGAGATCTCTGGACACAGACGGTGATGTCCGCCTCCCTTTTCTTTGAATGGAGCCTTTCTGAATGTCACAAAATTGACTTCCGTCCTGTTCAGCTCTAGTTCAGCAGGATATTTGTTCATAAACCCCCTGCTGAACGGAGGGGAGCAGCCCCATGTGAGAAGGGCCCTTATGGGAAGCTGGGTATACCTTCTTTCTTATATTAGTAGTAGAAACACGCAGCCTTCTTTCCTCTTCCCCTAATGCAGGGGTCTCCAAAATTTCTAAACAAAGGGCCAGTTTACTGTCCTCCAGACTTTTTTGGGAGGGGGGGGGGGGCGACTGTGTATCGTTGGCGTCAGTGGGAGAAATAGTGCCCCATCGTTGGTATCAGCGGGAGGAATAGTGCCCCATTGTTGGTATCAGTGGGAGAAATAGTGCCCCATTGTTGGTATCAGTGGGAGGAATAGTGCCCCAAGGGATGGATAAAGGCAAGCAAAGGGCCACAGTTTGGAGACCCCTGCCCTAAGGGATTCACCCAGACAGTCCGGGTTTTGAATACATGAACATCAAGAACATTATTCAGACCAGAATACCCATAGGTGTGTGCGCACAGGGTGTGCCGATGTGCTTGTGCATACCCTAATCACCCTGTGTGCTGCAGATTCCCCTTGCTGCCTGCCCCCCCTCCCCCGCTTTACTTTGTGAATGAATAGGAAGCCGCTATGCACAGAGCACTTCCCATTCATTCTCTCTCCAGTGCAGCTGAGACTGCAGAGAAAAGGATTGGGGAATCTCTGTCCTCAGTCCATTTCTTAAGCCTCGTACACACGGCCGGTTTTCTCTGCAAGAAAACTGCTGGGAGAGCATTTTGCCGAGAAAACCGGCCGTGTGTATGGTTTCTCGTCGGGAAAACTGCTGGGAATCTCGACGAGAAAAATAGAGAACCTGTTCGCTATTTTCTCGTCGGGATTCTCGTCGCCCTGTTTCCCGACAAGAAAACCGTGAGTGTGTATGCTTACCTGTCCATGGTAAACTGGCGCATGCTCGAAAAGACTTCAACGTATGCGCGGTAGCATACAAGGGTAGTGTAGGGTGAAGCAAGATGGCGGCGACGGTATCAAATGTGATGAGCGCAGGCTCGACGTAGTCGATGACGTCACCGCGTTCTTGCCATTCAAAAGAACGGCGGGTTCTTTTGAGTGGCCGTGTGTACACTCGGCGAGCAAGACAAGCTTGCCGGGAATCTCGTCAGGAAAACCAACGTGTGTACGAGGCTTCAGTCTCAAAAGTGAGACATTAGGGGTCAGTTTAGGCCCCTGAATTTCACCAAAGCCTCCCCATAGGCATCTCCCTAACGCTTGGGTATGACATGGGGATTGGGAATTAAAGGGAAATTGGAAAAGCTTTGATTTTTCAAGAGGGACAGTTTTTAATATTTTTGTATACTTCAGATTTTACTAATACACATTTAGTAGCCCAAGCTGGTTTCATGTCTTTGTGCTTTTTTTGTGCTGAAAATGCCCCCCTCGGCTTATACTCGAGTCACACTTTGCGCCAGATTTCCCGGACTTTGGGAACCCGGTACCAGCCAAGCTTGGCACAAGTGTAACCCCACTCTTCCTCTACAACTGTGCAAAGTTTGTTGTCCGGGAGACCTACGGCCGGGGAGCACCAATTTTTCAAAGCCGGGCACTCCTTTCATAGACTCCCATGTTAAATGGTAATTTCTCCGGTGATTTGGGGACCCGGTACCAGCTGGTCGTAGGTCCCCTGAACCCGAAACTTGGCACACATGTAGCCCCATTTCTCCTCTATAAGTGTGCCAAGTTTTTTGTCTGAGGGACCTAAGGCCGGGGGAGCACCGATTTTTCAAATCCGGGCACCCCCTTACATCTATGAATGCCCATCAGAGACCCCCCTTACATCTAGGAGTGCCCATCAGAGACCTGTTCTTACGTCTATGAACACCCATCAGAGACCCCCCTTACATCTATGAGTGCCCATCAGAGAGCCCCCCCTTAGGCCTCATGTACACTGCTGCGGTAAACGGATGTTTAGGAGCAGTTGGGCATTTTTTTCAACTGCTCCTAAACTATCCTCTATGTTATCTTATCAGTACATGTACACAAGATCCCCGATCTCTCCTCTATGTTATCAGTTATCAGGATTTTTCAAATCCGGGCACCCCTTCTATAGACTCCCATGATTAAACGTCAGTCTAGTCATAGACACAGTGAGGCATGGGCACAGTGAGGCAATGTGAGGCATGCAGATGGACACCCTAGGCAGGGGAGGGCTGGGCCAGGGGGCAGGGTGGCAATTGCCTCCCAGGCCGCCCTAACTTATGTTCAAAATGGCCGGCAGCCACTGCCCGCTACCATTTTCTTTTTTATTCTGGTCTAGGAAGTCGGGCCAGGGGCATGGCCATGGCGGCCGACCACTAGCTGTTGCATTCCGGGAGTTGTAGTCTGCCCTCAAGCTTCCGGTGGGTGGAAAACACAGCAGCGCAGAGGAAACTACAACTCCCTGGGACCGGATTCTTGGAAGCAGACAGAGGCAGGGCGTGCCAGGGAGTCGGGACGCAGGGCTGGGCGCTGGCTGCAACTTGACCCCAGGATCAGGAGCGTTACCCCCTCAGAAAACCGTGGTGTGCAAGGACCTGCTGAGCTGAGATTGCTGACGTGAAAGACCCTGACACCCCTAGCTGACCCCCCCATCTCCCCCACCATACACCCCATGTAACCTGCCCCAGTGATCAGGCTTCATTGATGGGCACTGGAGTTGGCTGCACTGATAAGCACTGGTGAAACTGCATTGAAAAACCAGGTGGGCCATGGATGGTGAGCTGATTCGGCGGTTCAGTGGGCCACTTGACTGGACTTTTCCCCCAGGCCTAAGGCTACCAGCCCTCCCCTGACCCAAGGCTTATACTCGAGTCAATAAGTTTTCACAGTTTTTTTGTGGTAAAATTAGGTGCCTCGGCTTATATTCGGGTCGGCTTGTACTCGAGTATATACGGTAGATTACATACGATTAGTGGGCTCCCGTGACCCCTCTACATATTTTTGTATTGGGGAAACCTATTTTCAGGACTGAAAGCTGTTCAGATGAGTTGAATAAATTTAGAGGAGCAACATATCCCTCAGTTATTATTTCTATCATGAAGGTGTACTGTATGTATAGAGAACCTCTTCTTAGTTTTATACTTTTTTTTTTTCATTGCGTACAATACGGCTCTAAATCACCATCGCTTTGTCTTTTTTCTGTATTTTCAGATGAAGTCTGAGGACAGAGTTCTGTTTACTGAGACCTACTGCAAAATCTGCAATGCGCAGTTAATCTCCGAGTCTCAGAGGGTTGCACATTACGAGGTAAGGCTAAGACACCTGATTTTTATAATAATCTATACAGGGATATTGAAGAAAGAATTTGTTGTATATTGTGTTCAAATGATTGTTTATACAGAACAGGAAAAAAAATAATCATAAACTCTGATGATGTTCAGGGAGTCCCTGAGTTACGAACACAATAGGGACTGTAGGTTTGTTTGTAAGTCGAAGTTGTTCGGAAGTCGCAACGCTGCATTTGTAAGTGTAACTTCCGGTCGGAACGCTGCATTCGTAAGTGTAACTTCCGGTCAGGACGCTGCATTTGTAAGTGTAACTGCCGCCTGTGCATGGATGTGGGATGTTTTGGGCGCTTGTTATGTTATCTTGGGCATAGTACAGCAGTGTGGGATGTGTCCGGAGGTGTTCGAAGGTATCCAGGACTAGGGATGAGCTCGGTGTTCGAGTCGAACATACGTTCGACTCGAACATCGGCTGTTCGATCGTTCGACGAAGATCGAACGATTTGGGCCGTTCGCGCCTAATTCGAGTGACGCGAACGGCCCACAATGCACTACGCCATCGCAGTGTCATCCAGGCGCTGTGATTGGCCAAGCATGCACTGTGACCCCGCATGCTTGGCCAATCACAGCGCCGGCAGCGAGGAGAGCAATGATTGGCCACAGGCAGGATGCCTGTGGCCAATTATTGCTGAGGGTGTTTAGTACACGCCCCACACTATAAAAGGCCGCCAGCACGGCGGCCTAGTGTAGTGTGTTCCGGAGCAGGGAAAGAGAAGCATAGGCAGTGACAGTGACATTTTTTTTTTCTTGCTTAACCTGGATTCCTTTAGTTTAGGGAAAGAGAAGGATAGGTAGGGAGAGTGTCAGTGTGTTTTACTGTGCGAATCCTTGTTTCTAGGGACAGGGAAGGACAGTGAGGGAAATTCTCCTTGTGCTATAGTGTGCTAAAGCATTGATCATCAACCATCTTTAAAAAATCATTTTTTTCTAGGGACAGAAAACTATAGGTAGGGATAGTGTCAGTGTGTTTTACTGTGATAATCCTTGTTTCTAGGGACAGGGAAGGACAGTGAGGGAAATTCTCCTTGTGCTATAGTGTGCTAAAGCATTGATCATCAACCATCTTTAAAAAAACATATTTTCTAGGGACAGAAAACTATAGGTAGGAAGAGTGTCAGTTTCTTTCACTGTGATAATCCTTGTTTCTAGGGACAGGGAAGGACAGTGAGGGAAATTCTCCTTGTGCTATAGTGTGCTAAAGCATTGATCATCAACCATCTTTAAAAAAAACATTTTTTCTAGGGACAGAAAACTATAGGTAGGAAGAGTGTCAGTTTCTTTCACTGTGATAATCCTTGTTTCTAGGGACAGGGAAGGACAGTGAGGGAAATTCTCCTTGTGCTATAGTGTGCTAAAGCATTGATCATCAATCAGCTTTAAAAAAACATTTTTTCTAGGGGCAGAAAACTATAGGTAGGAAGAGTGTCAGTTTCTTTCACTGTGATAATCCTTGTTTCTAGGGACAGGGAAGGACAGTGAGGGAAATTCTCCTTGTGCTATAGTGTGCTAAAGCATTGATCATCAACCGTCTTTAAAAAAACATTTTTTCTAGGGACAGAAAACTATAGGTAGGAAGAGTGTCAGTTTCTTTCACTGTGATAATCCTTGTTTCTAGGGACAGGGAAGGACAGTGAGGGAAATTCTACTTGTGCTATAGTGTGCTAAAGCATTGATCATCAATCAGCTTTAAAAAAAACATTTTTTCTAGGGACAGAAAACTATAGGTAGGAAGAGTGTCAGTTTCTTTCACTGTGATAATCCTTGTTTCTAGGGACAGGGAAGGACAGTGAGGGAAATTCTCCTTGTGCTATAGTGTGCTAAAGCATTGATCATCAACCGTCATTAAAAAAACATTTTTTCTAGGGACAGAAAACTATAGGTAGGAAGAGTGTCAGTTTCTTTCACTGTGATAATCCTTGTTTCTAGGGACAGGGAAGGACAGTGAGGGAAATTCTACTTGTGCTATAGTGTGCTAAAGCATTGATCATCAATCAGCTTTAAAAAAACATTTTTTCTAGGGACAGAAAACTATAGGTAGGAAGAGTGTCAGTTTCTTTCACTGTGATAATTCTTGTTTCTAGGGACAGGGAAGGACAGTGAGGGAAATTCTCCTTGTGCTATAGTGTGCTAAAGCATTGATCAACCATCTTTAAAAAAACATTTTTTCTAGGGACAGAAAACTATAGGTAGGAAGAGTGTCAGTTTCTTTCACTGTGATAATCCTTGTTTCTAGGGACAGGGAAGGACAGTGAGGGAAATTCTACTTGTGCTATAGTGTGCTAAAGCATTGATCATCAATCAGCTTTAAAAAAACATTTTTTCTAGGGACAGAAAACTATAGGTAGGAAGAGTGTCAGTTTCTTTCACTGTGATAATCCTTGTTTCTAGGGACAGGGAAGGACAGTGAGGGAAATTCTCCTTGTGCTATAGTGTGCTAAAGCATTGATCATCAACCATCTTTAAAAAAACATTTTTTCTAGGGACAGAAAACTATAGGTAGGAAGAGTGTCAGTTTCTTTCACTGTGATAATCCTTGTTTCTAGGGACAGGGAAGGACAGTGAGGGAAATTCTACTTGTGCTATAGTGTGCTAAAGCATTGATCATCAACCAGCTTTAAAAAAACATTTTTTCTAGGGACAGAAAACTATAGGTAGGAAGAGTGTCAGTTTCTTTCACTGTGATAATCCTTGTTTCTAGGGACAGGGAAGGACAGTGAGGGAAATTCTCCTTGTGCTATAGTGTGCTAAAGCATTGATCATCAACCATCTTTAAAAAAACATTTTTTCTAGGGACAGAAAACTATAGGTAGGAAGAGTGTCAGTTTCTTTCACTGTGATAATCCTTGTTTCTAGGGACAGAGAAGGACAGTGAGGGAAATTCTCCTTGTGCTATAGTGTGCTAAAGCATTGATCATCAACCATCTTTAAAAAAACATTTTTTCTAGGGACAGAAAACTATAGGTAGGAAGAGTGTCAGTTTCTTTCACTGTGATAATCCTTGTTTCTAGGGACAGGGAAGGACAGTGAGGGAAATTCTCCTTGTGCTATAGTGTGCTAAAGCATTGATCATCAACCATCTTTAAAAAAACATTTTTTCTAGGGACAGAAAACTATAGGTAGGAAGAGTGTCAGTTTCTTTCACTGTGATAATCCTTGTTTCTAGGGACAGGGAAGGACAGTGAGGGAAATTCTCCTTGTGCTATACTGTGCTAAAGCATTCCTCATTAACCATCTTTGAAATCCTTGTTTTTTGGACAGTCAGGGAAATTGTCGTTGTGCTATTCTGTGCGAAAGCAATCATCCTCAACCATATTTAGAAATCCTTAAGTAAAGGGACAGAGAAGGACACCTGAAGGTAGCCCTTATTGCTTTTTTCCCATCTCCCTGCAGGCCATCTATTAGAATGTCTGGAAGGCAAACAAGGAGAGGCAGACAGTCAGGAGGCAATAAAAGAGGGCAAGCAGGCTCTGTGTCTGGGGGCAACAGTGCTGGTCGTGGACGCGGTGCATTGTCATCAGCACATGGCCATGGGACACGCTTGTCCTTCTTTTCGGCAGCTGGACATGTTGAGCCACATCATGCCGAAGACTTGGTAGAGTGGATGACCAAGCCCTCCTCCTCCTCCTCATCCTCTCTCACCCAGGCTCAGGGTACTGGCAAAGCAGCTGCCAAAGCGTCCTCTTCCCTGGTATCAATGTCAGACTCATCATCAGTCACTCCTTCCCTAGACCCACCATGTCCTCCTCCTGAGGAGTCCCCCGAACTGTTTGAGCACAGTGTTGGGTACATGCTCTAGGAGGATGCCCAGCGTTTCGAAGGGTCTGATGATGAAACCCAGCTACAGGAAGGCAGTAGCGTGAGAGCAGACAGAGGGGATGCTCAAGAAGGACACCAATCTGGCAGTCATGTTCCAGCAGCTGCAGCATACTGCCAGATTGGCTCCAGTGATGAGGAGGGAGGGGATGATGAGGTCACTGACTCCACGTGGGTGCCTAATAGGAGAGAGGAGGAGGAGGAGGATGAGGAGGAGGCACATCTCCAACGAGGCAGGATGCCCTTTGGTGGCCAGCGTAAGGGCAGTACACCGACGGAATCACACCGCAGAGCTCCGCCTGTGCAGGGCGCTGCCTCTGCCCGTCATTCAAAAAGTTCTTTGGTGTGGGCCTTTTTTGAGGCTAGTGCATCAGATCGCACAGCTGCTGTTTGCAACATATGTCTCAAGCGTATATCGCGTGGCCAAAACATCAGCCGCTTGGGTACCACATGCCTGACCAGACATATGTTGACCTGCCATGCAGCTCGTTGGCAAGCCTACCTCAAAGACCCACACCAAAGAACAAAGCGGACCTCTCCTTGCACCGCATCAGCTGGGATCTCCAACCCCACTATAACTTCAGTCCTGTCTGAAACATGCACTGAGAGGAATGAAGGTGTAGAATTAGGTGTGTCACAGCCAAGTACTTGCGGCCACTCTGCTAGCAGTACACCGACGTCCGATTCTAGCAGGCAAATTTCCCTGCCCCAGCTGCTGGACCGTCGAAAGAAGTTCACTCCCAGCCATCCACATGCCCAGCGGTTGAATGCTAGCTTGGCTAAATTGCTAGCGCTTCAACTGCTGCCTTTTCAGTTGGTAGACTCGGCCCCCTTCCGTGAGTTTGTGCAATGTGCGGTTCCTCAGTGGCAGGTTCCCAAACGCCACTTTTTCTCACGGAAGGCTATTCCGGCTCTCTACCGGCATGTGGAAGGCAATGTCTTGGCCTCGCTGGACAGGGCGGTCAGCGGTAAGGTGCATATTACCGCTGACTCATGGTCCAGCAGGCATGGACAGGGACGTTACCTTTCTTTCACGGCCCATTGGGTCACTCTTTTGGCAGCTGGGAAGGATGCAGGGCAAGGTGCAGTAGTGTTGGAGGTTGTTCCACCGCCACGCCTCCAAAATGCTACTACTGGTTGTGACACACCTCTCTCCTCCACCCCCTCCTCTTCTTCTTCCTCCATGGCCTCTTCCTGTGGTTTGTCCTCTGAACCAGCGGTGCTCCGTAGCCGTTCAAGGGGCTACGCAAGTACGCAGGCAAAAAGATGCCATGCCGTGCTTGCGCTGGTGTGTTTGGGGGACAGAAGCCACACTGGGGCAGAGGTCCTGTCTGCTCTGCAGGGCCAGGCCGAGAGGTGGTTGACGCCACGCCAGCTTAAGCCAGGAATGGTGGTTTGCGACAATGGCACCAACCTCCTCTCCGCCCTCCGACAGGGACAACTGACCCATGTGCCCTGTGTGGCTCACGTCCTTAACCTGGTGGTGCAGCGGTTCTTGGGCAGGTACCCGGGCTTACAGGATGTCCTGAGGCAGGCCAGGAAAGTCTGTGTGCATTTCCGCAGATCTTATAATGCCAGTGCTCGCCTGGCTGAGCTGCAAAAGGAGTTGAACCTGCCCAAGAACCGCCTTATATGTGACATGCCCACCAGGTGGAACTCAACGTTGGCCATGCTGCAGCGGCTGCACACGCAGCAGAGGGCCATCAATGAGTACCTGTGCGACTACGGCACCAGGACAGGGTCAGGGGAGCTTGGTTTTTTTTCTCCACGCCAGTGGGGCATGATCAGGGATGCATGCACTGTCCTGGCACCATTTGAGGAGGCCACGAGGATGGTGAGCAGTGACAGTGCATGCATCAGTGACACTGTACCTCTTGTCCACCTGTTGGAGCACACGCTGCGTGGAATAATGGACAGGGCACTTGAGGCAGAACAGAGGCAGGAAGAGGAGGACTTCCTTGCCTCTCAAGGCCCCCTTTACCCAGACAGTGTTCCTTCTGTCCCACCCATCGCACAGGAAGAGGAGGAGGAGGAGGAGGAGGAGGAGGATTGTGTCAGCATGGAGGTGGAGGCTGGCACTCAGCATCATCAGCAGCAGTCTTTTAGGGATGATTTACAGTCCCAAGAAACCAGTGGACTTGTACGTGGCTGGGAGGAGGTGGCTGCGGATCATGTCGTCCTTAGTGACCCAGAGGACTCCGGACCGAATGCCTCAGCAAACCTACGCTGCATGGCCTCCCTGATCCTGCAAAGTCTGCGGAAGGATCCTCGTATTCTTCGGATCAAGGAGAGGGACCATTACTGGCTGGCCACTCTCCTTGATCCACGGTACAAGGGTAAGGTTGCGGACCTTATGTTACCGTCGCAGAGGGAGCAGAGGATGAGACAACTCCGGGAGGCCTTGCAGAAAGGTCTGTGCAACGCGTTCCCAGAGACCGGGAGGTTACAAACTCCTGGTCCTGGACAACGAGTTGCTGAGGCTTCGGCCAGTCAAAGAAGGAGCGGTGGGGAAGGTGGCCGTCTGACCGATGCGTTCAGACAATTCTTTAGTCCGCAGCCCCAAAGTATGATCGGTTCCAGCAACCATCGCCAGCGTCTGATAAACATGGTGCAGGAATATCTAGGGGCAAGGTCAGACTTGGACACCTTCCCCACCGAAAATCCTCTGGCTTACTGGGTCTTGAGGATGGATCACTGGCCAGAGCTTGCACAGTATGCAATTGAGCTACTGGCCTGTCCTGCATCCAGCGTTCTTTCGGAACGCACATTCAGTGCTGCTGGAGGATTTGTCACGGATCACAGGGTGCGCCTGTCCACCGACTCGGTTGATCGACTGACTTTCATCAAGATGAACCAGTCTTGGATCACCACCAGCTACCACACACCTGATGCTGATATAACAGACTAATTGATTTTAACATGTCACATCCCTTCAAGACTGATGCTGATGCTGAGTGCCTGTGCTGTTATGTTGACTGGCTATCCTCCTCCTCCGAGTCCTCAATGATACGATTGATGATGATAGCTTGGAAGATCATTTTTGTTTATGGGTGCCGCCACCAGTGGCTAAGGCCCAATTTTTCAGCCCCTGTTTTACATGGGCATTTAATTACAATTTTTTTAGCAATAATTTGCCATAGGGCTCATTGCTGTGCTCTAAGTACAGTATCTGTGAGGGGTTGGAGTGTTGTGCCACCAGTGCCTAAGGCCCAATTTTTCAGCCCCTGTTTAACAGGGGCGTGTCATTACAATTTTTGAAGCAATACTTTGCAACAGGGCTCATTGCTGTGCTCCAAGTACAGTATCTGTGAGGGGTTGTAGTGTTGTGCCACCAGTGCCTAAGGCCCAATTTTTCAGCCCCTGTTCAACAGGGGCATGTAATTACAATTCTTGATCTAATAATTCACAGCAGGGCCCATTGCTGCACCCACCAAGAGTAACTCTGAGGGCTTACAGTGTTGTGGCAACGCCACCACCACCACCACCACGAAAGGCCCAATTTTTCAGCCCCTGTTCAAAAGGGGCATGTAATTACAATTCTTGATCTAATAATTCACAGCAGGGCCCATTCCTGCACCCACCAAGAGTAACTCTGAGGGCTTACAGTGTTGTGGCAACACCACCACAACCACCACCACCACGAAAGGCCCAATTTTTCAGCCCCTGTTCAACAGGGGCATGCAATTACAATTCTTGATCTAATAATTCACAGCAGGGCCCATTGCTGCACCCACCAAGAGTAACTGTCAGGGCTTACAGTGTTGTGGCACCAGCACCACCATCAAAGGCCCAATTTTTACTACCACTGTTCAACAATTATATGTAATTAAAATTCCTGATATAATAGTTGACAGCAGGGCGTTCCAGCACCAACCAAGAGTAACTGTGAGTGCTTACAGTGTTGTGCCAACACCAACAACTAAGGGGCCTATTTCTGCAGAGTATATACGGCAGGTCCCTACTTTCAAACATCCAACTTACAAACGACTCCTACTTGCAAACGCAAGAAGACAACAGGAAGTGAGAGGAAATCTACCCCTTGGAAGGAAAATTCTCTCCTGTAAGAATTAATATGGGAGAAAGGTGTCTCCTCTGTACTGATGCTTTATCAGCAATCCTTGTTTCAAGAAAAACACCACATTTCAAAAACAGTTGTCATTGGGACGGAAAGTGAGGTGAAATGTTCTGAACAGGGGCACAGACAGCAAAACAAATGTTACAGGGGTGATAACCCTTACCTATGTTTTCCAAAAAGTTTAAAAATAGATTTTTGGGCTGGAGCTACACTTAAACAATGTACCTGTTCAAAATTACAAACAGATTCTACATAAGAACAAACCTACAGTCCCTGTCTTGTATGCACCGCCTGTATACGGCTGTTCAGAGTATATAGGGCCTTTTTTATTTTATGTGCGGGGTTCCCCTTAATATCCATACAAGACCCAAAGGGGCTGGTAATGGGCTGGGGTAGGGGGGGGGTCATGGGGTAGCTATGCCATTTTTCTTAAAGATTTTCATCCATATTACCGGGACCAGACATTACATTAAAGCCGCAAGCAGTTTTAAATGGCTTTTTTTCCCTTTAGAAGTGTCATTTTGTGCAGGGACAGTTCTAAACACGGGAAACACGTGGCACTTCACAGGCATACTTTAGACACCCCCCAGGTACGACATTTAAAAGAATATTTGACTTTTTTTTTTTCACTTTATGCATCATTAAAATGACTGCTCCCGAAAAACGACCGTTTTTAAAACTTCTTTTTGCATTGATACATGTCCCCTGGTGCAGAACCCGGGTTCCCAAACCCTTTTTAGGACAATAACATGCATAATAGTCGTTATAATTAGCACTTTAGAATTCGAACGTTCGCATCCATTGTATTTAATAGGGTTCTAATGTTCGTACGAACTTTCGGTCCGTTCGCGGGTTCTGGTGCGAACCGAACCCGGGGGTGATCGGCTCATCACTATCCAGGACCAGCGTGGAGCACAAGTGGTTGGCATTTGAGGCGGTTCGTAACTCGGGGACTGCCTGTATTCAACTTTGGCTCTACCTTAACCACTTAAGCCCCGGACAATATTGCTGCTTAATGACCGGGCCACTTTTTGCGATTCGGCACTGCGTCGCTTTAACTGACAATTGCGCGGTCCTGCGACGTGGCTCCCAAACAAAATTGACATCCTTTTTTTTCCACAAATAGAGCTTTCTTTTGGTGGTATTTGATCACCTCTGCGATTTTTATTTTTTGCGCTATAAACAAAAATAGCGTGAAAATTTTGAAAAAAATGCAATATTTTTTATTTTTTGCTATAATAAATATCCCCCAAAAATATATAAAATAATTATTTTTTTCCTCAGTTTAGGGCGATACGTATTCTTCTACATATTTTTGGTTAAAAAAAACCCGCAATAAGCGTCTATTGATTGGTTTGCGCAAAAGTTATAGCTTCTACAAAATAGGGGATTGTTTTATGGCATTTTTATTAATAATTATTTTTTTACTAGTAATGGCGGCGATCAGCGATTTTTATCGTGACTGCGACATTATGGCGGACACATTTGAAACTATTTTGGGACCATTGTCATTTTTACAGCGATCGGTGCTATAAAAATGCACTGATTACTGTAAAAATGACACTGGCAGTGAAGGTGTTAACCTCTAGGTGGCGCTGTAGGGGTTAAGTGTTTCCTAGGGAGTGATTCTAACTGTTAGGGGGCGTGGCTACACGTGACACGTCACTGATGACCGTTCCCGATCATGGGGGAACGTTCATCAGTGACAGTGTCACTAGGCAGAATAGGGGAATGCCTTGTTTACAAAGGCATTCCCCTGTTCTGCTCTTGCCGACCACAATCGCGGGACACTTGGGAACATCGAGTTCCTGGGACCCGCGGCCGCAACCGCGAGGCACGCGGCGGGCGTGTGCGCGCGCGGGACGTACCTGTACGCCAATCTGCTTGCCCGTGCCATTCTGCCGACGTACGTCGGCAAGTGGTTAAAGTGATTGTAAACCTCAGACATGAAATATGAACAAAGCCTTTCCCTCTATAGTGTGTACTTGTCTCACTCCAGAGCATTCTGGGCCAGGGTTGAACTGTGAGCGCAGTGCTGTGCCTTTTGTGTCCCCTCTTGGCAGCCGTACGGTAGGAACCTGCTGTGCATGCCGGGAGAGGATATAAAAGGGGCAGACATCTTCTGAGAGGGGTCTTCATCCGTCCACGCCCAGGCACCTTCAGCCTGGGTGTGTGGGAGTGTGGTTTGTCATCTCCGGGTGCCCTAGGCCCGGAGGCCTTGTTCCGGTTCCACCTCAGGCACCTTTAGCCTGGGGTGAGGTACTACTTCACCTCTCCGGTTCGCCTGGGCATGGAGGCCCAGGAGTTGCAGTAACGGCCTGGAGCCCAGCAGCCTTCGGCTGGGGTCCGCAAAGGGATCGAGGAGTCCAGGGTGCCGCCTTGCGAGGGGACCCGCACCCTAAGAGAAGGGAGGACCTGTTCTGAGGGACCGGTGCTGTGAACACGGTGAAGGAAGGGGTCTGTTGACTCTCTGGGGGGATGTCTTCTCCCTGAAAGGGGCTATGTCCTAGGAAGGAAATCAATATTCACCCGGTCAGTGGCAGTGACCTTATTCACCCGGTCAGTGGCAGTGACCATATTCACCAGGTCAGTGGCAGTGACCCTGTTCGCCAGGTCAGTGGCAGTGACCCTGTTCGCCAGGTCAGTGGCAGTGACCCTGTTCGCCAGGTCAGTGGCAGTGACCCTGTTCGCCAGGTCAGTGGCAGTGGCCTTATCCGCCAGGTCAGTGGCAGTGGCCTTATCCACCAGGTCTGTGGCAGTGACCTTATCCACCAGGTCTGTGGCAGTGACCTTATCCACCAGGTCTGTGGCAGTGACCATATTCACCAGGTCTGTGGCAGTGACCTTATCCACCAGGTCAGTGGCAGTGACCTTATCCACCAGGTCAGTGGCAGTGACCTTATCCACCAGGTCTGTGGCAGTGACCATATCCACCAGGTCTGTGGCAGTGACCATATTCACCAGGTCAGTGGCAGTGACCTTATTCACCCGGTCAGTGGCAGTGACCATATTCACCAGGTCAGTGGCAGTGACCATATTCACCCGGTCAGTGGCAGTGACCCTGTTCGCCAGGTCAGTGGCATTGACCTTATCCGCCAGGTCAGTGGCATTGACCTTATCCACCAGGTCAGTGGCATTGACCTTATCCACCAGGTCAGTGGCAGTGACCTTATCCACCAGGTCAGTGGCAGTGACCATATTCACCAGGTCAGTGGCAGTGACCATATTCACCCGGTCAGTGGCAGTGACCTTATTCACCCGGTCAGTGGCAGTGACCATATTCACCAGGTCAGTGGCAGTGACCTTATTCACCCGGTCAGTGGCAGTGACCTTATCCACCCGGTTAGAGGCAGTGACCATATTCACCAGGTCAGTGGCAGTGACCATATTCACCAGGTCAGTGGCAGTGACCTTATTCACCCGGTCAGTGGCAGTGACCATATTCACCAGGTCAGTGGCAGTGACCTTATCCACCAGGTCTGTGGCAGTGACCTTATCCACCAGGTCGGTGGCAGAGACCAACCTCATGGTCTGTGGCAGTGACCATGCGCCAAAACTGTTTGAGAATCTGAACAGTTCTAAGAGTTTGAGCTACGTTTGTGCCTGGACCTCCTCCACACCTTAAAGCTGTCCTGTGTCTTTGCTCCAACCTTTTGTATATCCCAGAGACTATGTGTTGTGCAAGTGGAAAATAAAGATTGAGTTGGACTTTCAGCTGGTGTGGACATTTTCGTTCCTGGGGAAGTCAAGGACTTGCATCTACACACTGTAGAGGTGAGAATCATTCTCAGGAGGACTTTATGCTCCGGCTGCAGACAAGGCCCAAAAACAACGCCGCCTAACCTCTTAACACAGGAGGGTACGGGCTTGTGGTGCGGTGTGCCCCTTTCTCCTAAGAGGAGCCGAAACAGACAAGGAGAAGGGGGTGTGTGCGCTACATAACCTATTAACATTTCTATTTCTGAAAGCATTCTTCATTTACAGCATTTTTCACACCTGTCTAAAGCTTTTGCACATACAGTAACTGTGTGTGTATATATATACGTTTGACAATATGAAGATATATATATATAGATGTAGAGGTGAAGGCCAGAACTATCGGGTTTTGTGTATGTGTCCCAGAGTCAAATCCTCTCCTCGGATTGACTCCCCTTTGCTCCCAGTAACCCGAGTTCCACACACTGAAAAGGTCCAACTCGTATTTATTCCTCTCAATAAATAGTCATACAGCACAGACAGGTTGAGACCCATATACCACTTCAGTATTTGTGGGGAGTAGGTCAAGGCACAATTCTTTTAGATAGAGTGGTGTCACCAGTGGCGAATAGTCACTGCCACTGACTATATTGATCAGAACATGAATTACCTTCGCTAGCACAGCCCCTATCAGGGAAAGGACATCCATCCAAGACAGTTACCGTTACCGGAGCCTCTCCGTCACCAGCAATGCTGCGCTGGACTCTCAGGAGAAGTTCCGCTCACCGGCCTCCTCGTCTCAGACACGGGCACCCAAGGAGTTAGGGTCCCCTCGGATTCCTCCACCCTCGCGGAACTCAGTCGAAGGTACTGAGCTCCAGGCTTCCGCCATAGTACCTCACCCCAGGCTAAAGGTGCCTGAGATGGACTCCATCTCCCGCTCGGGCCAGGCCAAGGGCACCTGGGCCCGGAACTCCGGAACGCCAGCACCCAGGCTGAAGGTGCCTGGGCGCGGCTGCATTCTCCGACTCTGCTCCCAAGGTCAGGGTGTCCGCCCCTTTTATCTCCTCTCCCTTTGCGTCACAGCGGGTTCCCCGCCCCGCTGTACCAGCGCCAGGACAGGACAAAAGGGGAAGCAGTCTTGCGGTGAGGGTTCAACTCCAGCCAGGGCGACAGCGCCACCTGCAGGCCGCAGGGAACCTCACACCACCAGAGTCCTCCAAGAACCATAAAAGGGACTCAGATTCCCTGACAATCAATGCATCTGGGTTACACTACCACCCTAAAATCAAACACCCGCTACATATCTATATATAAAGATCTATATATCTATTATAGATACCATCTATATATATATCATATTGTCAAAAGTATTGGAACACCTGCCTTTATACGCACATGAACTTTATTGGCATCCCAGTCTTAGTCTGTAGGGTTCAGTGTTAAGTTGGCAGTTATAACATCTTCAACTCTTCTGGGAAGGCTGTCCACAAGGTTAAGGAGGGTGTCTATGGGAATATTTGATCATTCTTCCAGAAGCACATTTGTGAGGTCAGGGACTGATGTTGGACAAGAAGGCCTGGCTTGCAGTCTCCTCTCTAAGTCATCCCAAAGGTGTTCTATCGGGATGAGGTCAGGACTCTGTGCAGGCCAGTCAAGTTCCTCCACCCCGAACTCGCACACATTTAACCCTTTGATTGCCGTAGATGTTAACCCCTTCCCAGCCACTGTCATTAGTACAGTGACAGTGCATATTTTTAGCACTGATCAATGTATTTGTGCGTAGCTCCCAACTGTCCCTAATTTGGAGGGACTGTCCCTCATTCAGAAGCAAAGTCCCCCTTTCCTCCTCATTTTTCCCTCATTTATTATTATTTAAGGTACTTATAAAGCGCTGTCAACTTACACAGTGCTTTACATATTTATTGTACACTCACATCGGTCCCTACCCTCAAGGAGCTTACAATCTAAATTCCCCAACTCACATTCATATACTAGGGCCAATTTAGACAGAAGCCAATTAACCTACCATGCAGGCACAGGCAGAACATGTAAACTCCAGGCAGGTAGTGCCGTGGTTGGGATTCGAACCAACGACCGCTTTTACTGCTAGGCGAGAGTGCTACCCACTACACCACTGTGTCCCTCATTTTGGTCTGTCTATCTATATAGTTGTATATAAAATGCACTACTTCTCTATCAAAAAAAAAGTGTTTCCCAGCGCTAAACCTTTCAATTCCAAAAGCCAATATAAAGGAATAGTAGTAATAAAAAAGCACTTGTGGGTTTAACCAATCGTTTTTTTTTTGTAAAATTCTTCCTTTAACCACTTCAATACCGCCCATAGTAATATGACCTCCACAGATGGGATCTCCCATCCTGGGTGGGCGTCATATGACGTCCTGGGCTTTGGGGGGGATATCTGAATGATGGGTGCAGCTAGAGGCATCATTCAGATATCCTTATATTCTGCCGGCGATTCTGCGCACCATAAGAACGATCATAGCGGCGGTTCCGCCGCTTGATCGTTCTTATAGGCAGCGGGAGGGGACATCCCCCCCTCCCGCCGCCATCCGGTGCTTCTCCGGGCTCTCCCGTGCCATCGGGGGGCCCGGAGAATGAATCGTCCGGCGCACGATAGGAAGCATAGAGATAACTGGTGACCAGATGGTCACCAGTCATCTCTATGACCGTCGGAGGCCCGGGCGCGATGTGATGACGTCACGCCCGGGTCCTCAGAAGTAAGCAAAGCCACAATTGCGGCTAGTAAGCATGAAATCGGTGAATTTTTTTTTCATGATCTCATGCTTTCCAGCCTGGAGGAGAGATGTGGGGGGGAGGGGGAGGTCTTATTGACCCCTCATCTCTCCATAAAGAGGACCTGTCACACACATTCCTATTACAAGGGATGTTTACATTCCTTGTAATAGGAATAAAAGTGATAAAAAAAAAAAAATGTAAAAAAAAAGTGTAAAAATAAACAAAATTAAGTAAAATAAAAAAAGAAATAATAAAAAAAAAACCGCCCCTGTCCCCGGTAGCTCGCGATCAGAAGCGAACGCACGCGTAAGTCCTCCCCACATATGTAAACGCCGTTCAAACCACATATGTGAGGTATCGCCATGTGCGTTAGAGCGCGTGCAACAATTCTAGCACTAGACCTCCTCTGTAACTCTAAGCTGGTAACCTGTAAACATTTTCAAAGTGTCGCCTATGGAGATTTTTTAAGTACCAAAGTTTGGCGCCATTCCATGAGTGTGCGGAATTTTAAAGCGTGACATGTTAGGTATCTATTTACTCGGCGTAACATCATCTTTCATATTTTACAAAAAAATTGGGCTAACTTTACTGTTTTGTTATTTTTTAATTCATGAAACCATTTAAAAAAAAAAAAAATGTGTTTGAAAAATGATTGCGCAAATACCGTGCAAGATAAAAAGTTGCAATGACCGTCATTTTATTCCCTAGGGTGTCTGCTAAAAAAAACATATATAATGTTTGGGGGTTCTGAGTAATTTTCTAGCAAAAGAATGATGATTTGTACATGTAGGAGAGAAGTGCCAGAATAGGTATGGAGGTGGTATAAAAAGCCCGGTATTGAAGTGGTTAAGGGGGCGTGGCAGGGGGTGTGTCCTATGCCTGCATACTTTTGCTAATAGGTGTGCCTCGTTCCCATCTCAGAAAGTCGGGAGGGATCTTAGTGTCACTGGTTCCCACAAAGTGTCAGTTAGCGGCAGATTGCCCGCCATACTATCACAGTACCGTTGTATATCCCATAGTTTGTAGATAATATAACTTTCACCCAAACCAATCAATATACACTTATTGGGATTTTTTTTTTACTGCAAAAAAAAAAAAAAACAGTGATGATCAAATACTATCAAGAGAAAGCTCTATTTCTGTGAAAAAAATTATTTAAATTTATTTTGGGTACAGTTTTGCATGACCGCGCAATTGTCAGTTAAAGTAAAGCAGTGCTGAATAGCAAAAAAATGGCCTGTGCAGAATGCCAGCCCGCAGACCCCGACAACCACAGACCAGGGTTGTTGGGAAGAGGCCCCTTTTCTCCATCAACATGGGGACAAGGTGCTTTGGGGTGGGGGGGGGGGGGGTCAGTGCCCCCATGTTGAGGGCATGTGGCCTGGTATGGTATGGCTCAGGAGGGGGAGGGCGCTCGTTTGCCCCTCCCCTTCCCTGACCTGCCGGGCTGCATGCTCAGATAAGGGTCTGTTATGGATTTCAAAAGGGGACCCTGCGCCATTTTTTAATTTTGGCGTGGGGTTCCCCTTAAAATCCATACCAGACCCGAAGGGACTGATATACATGGGGGTGGGGGGAAGACCCCCCGCCATTTAAAAAAAATAAATTCTATTGCTGGGCAACGCCGGCATTCTTTTCTTTACATTCATCTGTCAGTGGGGAAGCCCGCCGACAGATGATGGCTCATGGTTGTTAAGGACGTGGGCGGCCGGCTTCCCTGACCCGCTGCTTAACAACCAGCGATTTCTTCACACAGAATTCAAATCGGTTGATCGTTTTTTTTCGACCGATCCGAATTCTAATCGTTCTGAAAAGTTGGAATTTGTTAGAAAATGAAAAAACAAAATGAATTTTAATGAATTTCAACAATCATACAAGTTGAGTCCCCCGTATGATACAAATTGTGATTTATAGCCTATCCGTTCACAAATGGATCCCGCAACTGCAACACATTGAGAATGTTCTGGTAGCTGCTTGTCGGATTTTATTCATTCTTCCTTCCGGAGTAAAAGAGACGTTCTCATAAAAAACAAAACATGTATTCAAAAGACAGGATGCCTCTTGTGACCTCTGTTCTGGATGTCACACCCATCCAATGGCTTCAATACAGTCTGAGCCACTGACCTGGAACAAGTACCCAGATCAGTCCTGACCTCTCTCTGACTTCCCTGGCCACATGCTTTTTTTTCATTTCGGAGGCAGAGACAGCCAGGCTATTAGTCCTTTCAAAAGGAGAGAGGTCAGCACAGCAGCAACAGCACTCCGAGATGCAAAAGTATATGCAAGCTGTATTTATGAGAAATCCAAGGTATGGATATTTTATACGTACACTAAATACATTGTTCAAGCTTGGACCAACTATGTATATACCATACCTGTGGGATCCCTCCAGAACCTGTAAAGACACCGCTACTACACCACTACTACCACACCACTACTACACCACTATCATACCACTACTACACCACTATCATATCACCACTATCATACCACTACTACACCACTATCATACCACTATCATATCACTACTACACCACTATCATACCACTACTACACCACTATCATATCACTACTACACCACTATCATATCACTACTACACCACTACTACACCACTATCATACCACTACTACACCACTATCATACCACTATCATATCACTACTACACCACTATCATACCACTACAACACCACTACTACACCACTATCATACCACTACTACACCACTATCATACCACTACTACACCACTATCATACCACTACTACACCACTACTACACCACTATCATACCACTACTACACCACTATCATACCACTACTACACCACTATCATACCACTATCATATCACTACTACACCACTATCATACCACTACTACACCACTATCATATCACCACTATCATACCACTATCATATCACTACTACACCACTATCATACCACTACTACACCACTATCATACCACTACTACACCACTATCATATCACTACTACACCACTATCATATCACTACTACACCACTATCATATCACTACTACACCACTACTACACCACTATCATACCACTACTACACCACTATCATACCACTACTACACCACTACTACACCACTATCATACCACTACTACACCACTTTAATACCACTACTACACCACTATCATACCACTACTACACCACTACTACACCACTATCATACCACTACTACACCACTACTACACCACTATCATACCACTACTACACCACTACTACACCACTATCATACCACTATCATATCACTACTACACCACTATCATACCACTACTACACCACTATCATATCACTACTACACCACTATCATATCACTACTACACCACTACTACACCACTATCATACCACTACTACACCACTACTACACCACTATCATACCACTATCATATCACTACTACACCACTATCATACCACTACAACACCACTACTACACCACTATCATACCACTACTACACCACTATCATACCACTACTACACCACTACTACACCACTATCATACCACTATCATATCACTACTACACCACTATCATACCACTACTACACCACTATCATATCACCACTATCATACCACTATCATATCACTACTACACCACTATCATACCACTACTACACCACTATCATACCACTACTACACCACTATCATATCACTACTACACCACTATCATATCACTACTACACCACTATCATATCACTACTACACCACTACTACACCACTATCATACCACTACTACACCACTATCATACCACTACTACACCACTACTACACCACTATCATACCACTACTACACCACTTTAATACCACTACTACACCACTATCATACCACTACTACACCACTACTACACCACTATCATACCACTACTACACCACTACTACACCACTATCATACCACTACTACACCACTACTACACCACTATCATACCACTACTACACCACTACTACACCACTATCATACCACTACTACACCACTATCATACCACTACTACACCACTACTACACCACTATCATACCACTACTACACCACTACTACACCACTATCATACCACTACTACACCACTACTACACCACTATCATACCACTACTACACCACTACTACACCACTATCATACCACTATCATATCACTACTACACCACTATCATACCACTACAACACCACTACTACACCACTATCATACCACTACTACACCACTACTACACCACTATCATACCACTACTACACCACTACTACACCACTATCATACCACTACAACACCACTACTACACCACTATCATACCACTACTACACCACTACTACACCACTATCATACCACTACTACACCACTACTACACCACTATCATACCACTACAACACCTTTACTACACCACTATCATACCACTACTACACCACTATTACACCACTATCATACCACTACTACACCACTACTACACCACTATCATACCACTACTACACCACTACTACACCACTATCATACCACTACTACACCACTATCATACCACTACTACACCACTGCTACACCACTATCATACCACTACTACACCACTACTACACCACTATCATACCACTACCACACCACTATCATACCACTACTACACCACTATCATACCACTACTACACCACTACTACACCACTATCATACCACTGCTACACCACTATCATACCACTACTACACCACTATCCTACCACTACTACACCACTATCATACCACTACTACACCACTACTACACCACTATCATACCACTGCTACACCACTATCATACCACTACTACACCACTATCATATCACTACTACACCACTATCATATCACTACTACACCACTATCATACCACTGCTACACCACTATCATACCACTGCTACACCACTATCATACCACTACTACACCACTATTATACCACTACTACACCACTATCATATCACTACTACACCACTACTACACCACTATCATACCACTACTACACCACTATCATACCACTACTACACCACTACTACACCACTATCATACCACTACTACACCACTACTACACCACTATCATACCACTACTACACCACTACTACACCACTATCATACCACTACTACACCACTACTACACCACTATCATACCACTACTACACCACTATTACACCACTATCATACCACTACTACACCACTACTACACCACTATCATACCACTACTACACTGATACTACAGTGATCTCCATTAGCTTCCCGATCCCGTGCAGAGCAGCCACCCTGCTGCATTGTGAACACAGGAGGACGGACGCTCAGCACGGGTGCCATGCAGAGATTGTATTGCTTTTTCGCAAAGGATTCTTTGATTGGATGAGGTGGAGAGTGTGATGTCACCACCCCGCTTCTCTGCCTCGCTCAATCAGAGAGAACTTTTCATTCATTTAGACCAGGGGTCTCCAAACTGCGGTCTTTTGCTTGCCTTTATCCGGCCCTTGGGGCACTATTCCTTCCACTGATCTGCCAACTGACATCAACAATGAGGCACTATTCCTACCAATGATACCAACAATGGGGCAATATTCCTCCCACTGACACCAATGATGGGGCACAATTCCTTTCACTGACACCAATGAGGGACACTTTTCCTCCCACTGACACCAATGATGGGGCACTATTCATCCCACTGACACCAATGATGGGGCACTATTCCTCCCTCTGATACCAATGATGGGGCACTATTCCTCTCATTCACACCAATGATGAGGCAATATTCCTCCCACTGACACCAACAATGGGGCACTATACCTCCTACTGACACCAATGATGGGGCACTATTCATCCCACTGACACCAATGATGGGGCACTATTCCTCCCACTGATACCAATGATGGGGCACTATTCCTCCCACTGATACCAATGATGGGGCACTATTCCTCTCATTCACACCAATGATGAGGCAATATTCCTCCCACTGACACCAACAATGGGGCACTATACCTCCTACTGACACCAATGATGGGGCACAATTCCTTTCACCGACACCAATGATGGGGCACTATTCCTCCCACTGACACCAATGATGGGGCACTATTCCTCCCACTGACACCAACAATTGTGCACTATTCTTCCACTGATACAATGATGGTGCACTATTTCTCCAACTGACACCAATGATGGGGCACAATTCCTTTCACCGACACCAGTGATGGGACACTGTTCCTCCTACTGACACCAATGATGGGGCACTATTCCTCTCATTCACACCAATGATGAGGCACTATTCCTCCCACTGAAACCAACAATGGGGCACTATACCTCCTACTGACACCAATGATGGGGCACTATTTCTCTCACTAATACCAATGATGGAGCACTATTCCTCCCACTGACACCAATGATGGGACACTATTCCTCCCACTGATACCAATGATGGGGCACTATTCCTCCCACTGATACCAATGATGGGGAACTATTCCTCTCATTCACACCAATGATGAGGCACTATTCCTCCCACTGACACCAATGATGGAGCACTATACCTCCTACTGACACCAATGATGGGGCACTACCCCCCACTAATACCAATGATGGGCCACTATTCCTCCCACTGACACCAATTATGTGGGCAGTATACCTCCTCCTTCTGACACAGATGATGGGGCACTATTCCTCTCACTGACCCCAACAATGGGGCACTTTTCCTCTCACTGACACCAATAATGGGGCACTATTCCTTCAATTAATACCAATGAGGGATCACTGGCAGAGGAAGGGAGGTCCTGATTGCTCTATATGGATCGTTAGTGAGACCTCATTTAGAATACTGTGTCCAGTTCTGAAGATCTGATCACTTACTAAAAGATATTGATAAGATAGAACGAGTCCAGAGACAGTAACAAAAATGGTGAAAGGTCTGGGGGATCAAACATATCAGGAGAGACCTCAAGGAGACGCACCGTCTGAAGTGAAACCTTACATCAAGGGGATGAAAAAGGTTCAGGAGGACAGTATCCCCAATATGGAGCCAAGATCAACAACACGGGGACATGACCTCAAATTAGCCCGAAGAAAGTTCAAATCTGAGGCCTCGTACACACGGCCGGTTTTCTCGGCAAGAAAATTGCTGGGAGAGCTTTTTGCCGAGAAAACCGTTCCTGTGTATGGTTTCTCGGCAGGAAAACTGCCGGGAATCTCGACGAGAAAAATAGAGAACCTGCTTTCTATTTTCTCGTCGGGATTCTCGGCAGAGTGTTTCCTGCCGAGAAACCCGGTCGTCTGTATGCTTACCTGTCCGAGGTGAACCCGCGCATGCTCGAAAAGACTTTGACGC
Source organism: Rana muscosa (assembly GCA_029206835.1). NCBI lineage: Eukaryota > Metazoa > Chordata > Amphibia > Anura > Ranidae > Rana > Rana muscosa. The sequence goes on along the minus strand of CM055123.1, from coordinate 308,082,025 downwards.
ATGCGCGGTAGCATACAAGGGTAGTGTAGGGTGTAGCAAGATGGCGGAGACGGCATTGAATGTGACGAGCGCCGGCTCGTCGTAGTCGATGACGTCATCGCGTTCTTGCCATTTAAAAGAACGGCGGTTCTTTTGAATAAACAGGGCTTGGCAAGACAAGCTTGCCAGAAATCCCGACGAGAAAACCGACGTTTTTTTTTTTTCGACGGGATTTCCGCCCGTGTGTATAGGGCTTAACCTTGGAATGTATTTTTTTTTAGAAGGAGTAGTTGATGGTTGGAATAGACTTCCAGCAGAGGTAGTGAGTCAGTGAACAGTAAGTGGATTCACACATGCTTGGGAAAAGCATAGATCTATACAAAAAAGATAAAAAGAAAAATCGGGGCAGACCTGATGGAGCAGGCCGTCGTTCTTCTGTGTATCTACCGGGTTGGTTGAAGACCAGGCTTTTTCTGGCATGCATTCTGTCAACAAAGCAAAGAAAGATCCATCTGTCTTCCCAGGAAATTAATATTTTATGACGTGCACCGGACGCGTATTGTCCTTTTCTCCGGCACATTCCCCATCAGGGGTCCTGGGAGCGGAGGAGATGGAGGATTTAATGTCACACCTGAGGCACTTAGTCACCGAGACCTTGAACTCTTACCTTTCTTTTACAGCCATTATTTTTTCTGGAAGTGTCTTGGAGGGGGAGATGCGTCTCCCCGAAGCGACAGCGCAAATGTATTTTTCTCACCTCCGTTTGACTTCAAACTAATCATTTTTCTCGGTGCCGACACTAAATCACTCATCAGGGGTAACACCTTCTAGGAAATGTGTAAAATATGAGGAAACACGCACATCACACATCACATCAGAGTCTTCGGCCCCCGTAATGGCGTCACACTGCCCACTGAGCGTAAAACAGATCGGTACATGTGCGATCGGTACATTTCAGCTTTAATCGCTTTTCCCCTGGCTTGCTGTGACTTTAACTCCTTATCAGTGCAGGGATAAGGTCATCTAGAGCCCAGGGTGAACTTTAACTTCTTGTCAGTGTCGGGACAAGGTCATCTAGAGCCCAGGGCGAACTTTAACTCCTTATCAGTTCTGCGACAAGGTCATCTAAGGCCCAGGGCGAACTTTGACTCCTTATCAGTTCTGCGACAAGGTCATCTAAGGCCCAGGGCGAACTTTGACTCCTTATCAGTCCCAGGATAAGGTCATCTAGAGCCCAGGGTGAACTTTAACTTCTTGTCAGTGTCGGGACAAGGTCATCTAGAGCCCAGGGCGAACTTTGACTCCTTATCAGTCCCAGGACAAGGTCACCTAGAGCCCAGGGCGAACTTTAACTCCTTATCAGTGCTGGGACAAGGTCATCTAGAGCCCAGGGCGAACTTTGACTCCTTAGCAGTCCCGGGACAAGGTCATCTAGAGCCCAGGGTGAACTTTAACTCTTTATCAGTGCCGGGACAAGGTCATCTAGAACCCAGGGTGAACATTAACTCCTTATCAGTCCCAGGACAAGGTCATCTAGAGCCCAGGGTGAACTTTAACTCCTTATCAGTGCTGGGACAAGGTCATCTAGAGCCCAGGGTGAACTTTAACTTCTTGTCAGTGCCGGGACAAGGTCATCTAGAGCCCAGGGCGAACTTCAACTCCTTATCAGTGCTGGGACAAGGTCATCTAGAGCCCAGGGCGAACTTCAACTCCTTATCAGTGCTGGGACAAGGTCATCTAGAGCCCAGGGCGAACTTTAACTCCTTATCAGTGCTGGGACAAGTTCATCTAGAGCCCAGGGTGAAATTTAACTCCTTATCAGTGCCGGGACAAGATCATCTAGAGCCCAGGGCGAACTTCAACTCCTTATCAGTGCTGGGACAAGGTCATCTAGAGCCCAGGGCGAACTTTAACTCCTTATCAGTGTCGGGACAAGTTCATCTAGAGCCCAGGGCGAACTTCAACTCCTTATCAGTGCCGGGACAAGTTCATCTAGAGCCTAGGGCGAACTTCAACTCCTTATCAGTGCCAGGACAAGGTCATCTAGAGCCCAGGGTGAACCTTAACTCCTTATTAGTGCCGGGACAAGTTCATCTAGAGCCCAGGGTGAACTTTAACTCCTTATCAGTGCCGGGACAAGGTCATCTAGAACCCAGTGCGAACTTCAACTCCTTATCAGTGTCGGGACAAGTTCATCTAGAGCCCAGGGCGAACTTCAACTCCTTATCAGTGCCGGGACAAGTTCATCTAGAGCCTAGGGCGAACTTCAACTCCTTATCAGTCCCAGGACAAGGTCATCTAGAGCCCAGGGCGAACTTTAACTCCTTATTAGTGCCGGGACAAGTTCATCTAGAGCCCAGGGTAAACTTTAACTCCTTATCAGTGCCGGGACAAGGTCATCTAGAACCCAGTGCGAACTTTAACTCCTTATCAGTGCTGGGACAAGGTCATCTAGAGCCCAGGGTGAACTTTAACTTCTTGTCAGTGCCGGGACAAGGTCATCTAGAGCCCAGGGCGAACTTCAACTCCTTATCAGTGCTGGGACAAGGTCATCTAGAGCCCAGGGCGAACTTTAACTCCTTATCAGTGTCGGGACAAGTTCATCTAGAGCCCAGGGCGAACTTCAACTCCTTATCAGTGCCGGGACAAGTTCATCTAGAGCGTAGGGCGAACTTCAACTCCTTATCAGTGCCAGGACAAGGTCATCTAGAGCCCAGGGTGAACCTTAACTCCTTATCAGTGCCGGGACAAGTTCATCTAGAGCCCAGGGTGAACTTTAACTCCTTATCAGTGCCGGGACAAGGTCATCTAGAGCCCAGGGCGAACTTTAACTCCTTATCAGTGCCGGGACAAGGTCATCTAGAGCCCAGGGTGAACTTTAACTCCTTATCAGTGCCGGGACAAGGTCATCTAGAGCCCCGGGTGAACTTTAACTTCTTATCAGTGCCGGGACAAGGTCATCTAGAGCCCAGGGTGAACTTTAACTCCTTATCAGTGCCGGGACAAGTTCATCTAGAGCCCAGGGTGAACTTTAACTCCTTATCAGTGTCGGGACAAGGTCAGCTAGAGCCCAGGGCGAACTTTAACTCCTTATCAGTGCTGGGACAAGGTCATCTAGAGCCCAGGGTGAACTTTAACTCCTTATCAGTGCTGGGACAAGGTCATCTAGAGCCCAGGGTGAACTTTAACTCCTTATTAGAGTTGAGCGGACACCTGGATGTTTGGGTTCGGCCGAACTTCGGAAAAAAGTTCGAGTTCGGGACCGAACTTGACCCGAACTTTACCCCAAACCCGAACCCCATTGAAGTCAATGGGGACCCGAACTTCTGAGGACTAAAAAGGCTCTAAAAAAGTAATGGAAAGGGCTAGAGGGCTGCAAATTGCAGCAAAATGTTGTTAAGATGCATGGGAAGTGCTCTGCAAACAAATGTGGATAGGGAAATAACTTAAAATAACATAAAAAAAATAAAAAAATATGCTGGAGGCCCCCTTTTCAGCAGAAGAGGTACAGGAAGTCATTAAGAACCTCAGAAACTCAACGTCACGATGCCAAATATTTTTTGTGGCTCTAAATGGGTGTTTTTGGAAGAGCACAACACACCCACAGTACGTAACCGCTGTATCTCACAGCTACAGAACTGCAGAAAATGCTATTCAAATTTTTTTTAAATTTTTTATGATAGCACAGTAGAAGAAAAATATATAAATTGTTTATTTCAGACACCTCCAGATATGCAGAAAACACTGCAAAATATATTTTTTGCCCTAAATGGGTCTTTTTGCAAGAGCACAACACACCCACAGTATGGAAACTGTGTATCTCACACCTACAGCAATACAGAAAATGCTATTTAAAAAAAAAAATTGCCCTAAAATTTTTTTGGGGAATTGCACAATACAAGAAAAATATATACATTTGTAAATCTCACACTTGCATATATGCAGAAAACACTGCATTTTTTTTGTTGTTGCCCTAAATGGGTCTTTTTGCAAGAGCACAATACACCCACAGTATGTACAGGGTGTATCTCTCAATGTAACATATGCAGTGCTGGTGCACTGAGCTTGCAGATAAAAGTTAGATTTTCTCTGACACTGGGCTCATTGCAACGCTGTATCCTGGCCTAGGCCAACAAGGCCCAAGCCTAGGGCAGCACTTTGCAGGGGGGCAGCAGGGAAAGAGTCCCCACCAGCTTGTGCTACATTGTTAGTGTAACGTAAGCTGCTTCTAATTTTGACTGTCCTATCAGCCTGGACCACAAACCTTCCTCACTGTGCTATATGTTTTCTGCTGCACCATTGGCATGGTTTATATCATCTTAGTTCTCTCCATAAAATTATCAGAAATTTGTGCTTAAAGTAGAACTATAGGCAACACTTTTTTATTTCATTTTGGATAGCGTAAGGGAGGGTTATAGTCCCTGTCAGTTTATTTTTTACCATCCCTGTCCCATTGCAGAGATTTCCCTTCACTTCCTGCCCCATAGCCAAACAGGAAGTCAGAGGAAATCTATGTGTAGCGGCCTCACCCCCTCTTTCTGGTCTAGGGGTATGTTGTACATGAGGGTGAGATGCGCTACGGCCCATGTCCTCCCTATTGCTGTGGGTGAGGTGAAAGCCAGTACCTGTTATTCTCCTCGGGCCTGTGTGTCTCTTTAAGAACCAAGTCCTGCTGTACTGACACTCCCCTTTGCTCCCATTAACCAGAGTTCCACACACCGATAGAGGGTCCAACTCTTGTTTATTAACACACTCCAATAAACAGTCCTTTTCCAGCCGACTGGTTGAGACCCAATAAACAGTTCAATACGGTGGGGTGAGCAGGTCGAGGCACTGTCCTGATAAGTAAACTAAACCACTGTGGATTCACCAGCGGTTGCTAAACCCCTTGGCTTGTGAAAGAACTTAAATCTTCAGGGTCTCTACCAGCGACCCCAGAGAACATGAATGAAGTACCTTCGCTGCGTTGTGGCCCCTATCAGGGGGAAAATGTCCCTCCAAGAGAGTTACCAGAGGCCCCTCTGTCACCGGGTTGATGCTGCTCCGTCTCTTCAGAAGGGTGACCTCTCCAGCCTCCTTGCCTCAGATACGAGCCCCATCCACCTCAGGGACCCTCGGACAATCCCGCCCTTGCGGGACCCAGTCGAAGTCACTGAGCCCCAGGCCTCCGATGTAGTACCTCACCCCAGGCTTAAGGTGCCTGGGATGGACTCCAACACCGCTCCGGCCAGGCCATGGGCACCTGGGCCGGAACTCCGAACCGCCAGCACCCAGGCCTAAGGTGCCTGGGCGCTGGATGCAGAAGAAGAAGAAGACCTCGTGGCGAGGGCGTCTCTCCCCCTTATATCCTCCTGCGACGCCACAGCAGGTTCCCCGCCCCGCTGTACCACCGCCAAAATGGGACAAAAAGGAGACAGCACTGTGGCAATGATTCTACCTTGACCCGCGCGAACATCGCCACCTACAGGTCAAGGAGAATAGCACACCACCAAGTCCTCCACAAATTTGAATGGTGTAAATCCCTCCATAATTAACACATCCTGGATCATACTACCACCCAGGTGTACCCCCTAAATTTAGACCCCCGCAACATATGCAAATTAAGGGAATCCATTGCCCTCCCCCCCCGGCCCTAAGAACTAGTGTCCCCACTCGAAAATGTCAGGGTGGGCCTTGACAGGAAGGGGTGGGTCATATTTAAATTAGGGGGTGCACGAGTTTAGTCAGGCCTAGGGCAGCACAAAACCTAAATACACTACTGGCTCATTGCAGTGTAAAAAGACTGTGCACTGCAACACAAACAGGTAAACCTATGCAGATCGCTGAGTTATTAGATCTCTGAATCTGGACTCATATATAAATCTCTCTCCCTGAAAGCAGCAACAGGAACCTTGCCCTACACTACACTGTCTCTCTATCTTTTCTCTCAGATTGCAGAATCAGGACTAACTCATGTATTTCAATCTCTCCCTAATAAGCAACAGCAGCCAGGATCCTCTCCCTATCCTGTCTAAAGCAGAGTGACGTGTGTGCTGTGTGCCTCTAGCTTATATAGAAGCTGGGTCACATGCTGCACTGAGCTGGGTCACATGCTGCACTGGCCAATCACAGCCATGCCATTAGTAGGCATGGCTATGATGGCTTCTAAGGGCACGCCAGCTAAACAAAAGGTGATTGGCTGCCCCCTGAAGCTTTTCTAATTGCGCCATTACATCGCCGAACACCGGACCCGAACCCGAACATACACGCAATTGTTCGGGTTTGGGTCCGGTGCCCAAAAACTCTAATGTTCGGTACGGACCCGAACTTTACAGTTCGGGTTCGCTCAACCCTTCTCCTTATCAGTGCCGGGACAAGGTCATCCAGAGCCCAGGGTGAACATGAACTCCTTATCAGTGCCGGGACAAGGTCATCTAGAGCCCAGGGTGAACTTTAACTCCTTATCAGTGCCGGGACAAGGTCATCTAGAGCCCAGGGTGAACTTTAACTCCTTATCAGTGCCGGGACAAGGTCATCTAGAGCCCAGGGTGAACTTTAACTCCTTATCAGTGCCGGGACAAGGTCATCTAGAGCCCAGGACGACCTTTAACTCCTTATCAGTCCCAGTACAAGGTCATCTAGAGCCCAGGGTGAACTTTAACTCCTTATCAGTGCCGGGACAAGGTCATCTAGAGCCCAGGGTGAACTTTAACTCCTTATCAGTGCCGGGACAAGGTCATCTAGAGCCCAGGACGACCTTTAACTCCTTATCAGTCCCAGTACAAGGTCATCTAGAGCCCAGGGTGAACTTTAACTCCTTATCAGTGCCGGGACAAGGTCATCTAGAGCCCAGGACGACCTTTAACTCCTTATCAGTCCCAGTACAAGGTCATCTAGAGCCCAGGGTGAACTTTAACTCCTTATCAGTCCCAGTACAAGGTCATCTAGAGCCCAGGGTGAACTTTAACTCCTTATCAGTGCCGGGACAAGGTCATCTAGAGCCCAGGACGACCTTTAACTCCTTATCAGTCCCAGTACAAGGTCATCTAGAGCCCAGGGTGAACTTTAACTCCTTATCAGTGCCGGGACAAGGTCATCTAGAGCCCAGGACGACCTTTAACTCCTTATCAGTCCCAGTACAAGGTCATCTAGAGCCCAGGGTGAACTTTAACTCCTTATCAGTCCCAGGACAAGGTCATCTAGAGCCCAGGACGAACTTTAACTCCTTATCAGTGCCGGTACAAGGTCATCTAGAGCCCAGGGCGATCTTTAATCAGTGGCGGTGCGTCCATAGAGGGCCCCCTCTCGCTCCTGCACCGCCACTGAAAAACAATACATACATTCATGCATTGCCTGAATGTATGTATTGTCGCCGCTGCCACCCACTATTCAGATGACCGGCCCCCTGGCGAGCGCCGGCCATCTGAATAACGGCAGCTGGTTGCCTGTGGAAGTGTCTATCAGAGCCAGCATCTCTGATAGGCTTTCCGATTACAGCCTGAGGGCTGTAATCGGCTTCCAAATAGTTAACCAGGGGACGCACGGGGGGTGCGTTCCTCGGTTAACACTGACACGCATCTCAGCCAATCAGGTTCACCAGATCTGGTTACCGGTAACCTGATTGGCTGAAGCGACATCGAGGGCGGGACTACATCGAGGGATCGTGGAGGAGGATCTGAGGATGGCTGACCGAGAAAGGTATGTGCCGGGGGGGGGGGGCAATATGGCGGCATTTTAGGAGCAAACTGGCGGCAATTTATGGGCACAGTGGCGACAATGGCACAATGGGCACAATTGGCTGCATTTGCTGGGCATAGTTGGTTGCACATCATAACTACTACGCCAACGAGAAGAGAGAGGCAGGGCAGAGCCACGGCTCTGCGTCTGAATGGACATGCAGAGCAGCGGCTCAGGGGTAGGGTGACCACGTTTCCAAACTACCATTCAGGGACACCCTCCCTTCCCAAAAATCAGCTTGTGCTGTAACGAATTACAGCACAGTGATTAGACACAAGAGGCGGGATTTATGATTTCTCCAATCACAAGCAGGGGGCGGGGATTGTGCTCCTCCAGGCATTCCTGGCCAGGACAAGTACTGTCAGTGAGTAAAACGATGATATGGAGGCCTTTTTTGGGGGAATCAGATTGGCCCGGGGGGGGGGGGTGGCTGTGTCAGTTTCATTCAGGGACACTGTATTGTCCTGGAATGAAGGTGCCCGGGACAGACCTGCAAAATGCGGGACTGTCCCGGGCAATCCGGGACACGTGGTCACCCAACTCAGGGGAGAGCCTGCTTGGATGCCCCCACAGCAAGTTGTTTGCTATGGGGGCACTGGGCAGAAAAAGGGGGGCCAAGAGCCCCCAGCAGGGGACCTGAGAAGAGGAGGATCTGGGCTACTCTATGAAAAACTATCACATGTTTGTTATTTTTAATAAAATTCTACTTATAATAACACTTTAACCTTTCAGCCCAGGAAGGTTTACCCCCCCCCCCTTCATGACCAGGCCATTTTTTGTGATACAGCACTGCGTTACTTTAACCACTTAAGGACCGCCGCAGGTACATTTACTGCGGCAGGGCGCCCCTTAAGCGCAAAATCACGTACCTGTACATGATTATCGTGCACGGCTCTGGGGCGTGCGCACGCACACGCCGTCGGCGCCGTGTTCCCGCTGTGATTGGACACAGCAGGAGCCAATCAGTGGGTCACCCGTGATCGCTCTCTGGAGAGATAGAACGGCGTTCTGCCTATGTAAACAAGGCAGACCGTCGTTCTGTCAGACAGGAAGAGAGACATCTGTTCCTCGAGTCAGTCCATCCCCCACACAGTAAGAAAGCACTCCCAGGGAACAAAGTTAATTCCTTTGATTGCCCCTTCCCTGCCAGTGTCATTTATACAGTGACAGTGCTTTTTTTTTTTTTTTTTTACCACTGATCACTGTATTGGTGTCACTGGTCCCCAAAAATTGTCACTTAGTGTCAGATTTTTTATTTATTTTTTAAACCATAAAGCTTTTATTAATGCTTAATAATAACATTTGTACATAAGTATCATATAAAAGTATAGCATTGTATAATTGAGTTCAATAGTAGAGTATTTTAATAATAAAAACCATTGAAGTGGCTTCGTAATTCAGATTTGCCCGCCGCAATGTCGCAGTCCGGCTAAAAATCGCTGATCGCCACCATTACTAGTAAAAACTATAAAAAAAAAAATATATATATATAAAAAAATTCCATAAATCTATCCCATAGTTTGAAGATGCTATAACTTTGTCGCAAACCAATCAATATACGCTCTTTGGGATTTTATTTACCAAAAATATGTAGCAGAATACAAATTGGCCAAAATTGATGAAGAAATTAGATTTTTTTCGTTTTTTTTATTTCATTTTTATTTTTATTTATTTGTTTTGTAGCAGAAAGTAAAAAATATTGTTTATTTTTTCAAAATTGTCGTTTTTTTGTTTATAGCGCAAAAAATAAAAACCGCAGAGGTGATCAAATACCACCAAAAGAAAGATCTATTTGTGGGGAAAAAAAAGGGACATACATTTTATTTGGGTACAGCGTCGCACGGCCGCGCAATTGTGAGTTAAATACGACGCAGCGCCGTATCGGAAAAAAATTGCCTGGTCAGGAACGGGGTAAAACCTTCCGGAGCTGAAGTGGTTAAATGACAATTGCGCGGCCGTGCGACGCTGTACCCAAATAAAATTTGTGTACCTTTTTCCCCCCCAAAAATACAACTTTCTTTTGGTGGTATTTCACCTCTGGGGTTTTTAATTTTTTGCGCTATAAACAAAAAAAGACAGACATTTAAAAAAAAATAAAAAAAAAAATATATATATATATATATATATATTTTACTTTCTGCTAAAAAAAAAATAAAAACAATAAAAAAAAAAAAAAATCTTATTTCTTCATCAATTTAGGCCAAAATGTATTCTGCTACATGTTTTTGGTAAAAAAAAAATCCCAATAAGCTTATATTGAGTAGTTTGCGCAAAATGTATTGCGTCTACAAACTATAGGATACATTTATTGAATTTTTTTTTCATTTTTTTTACTAGTAATGGCGGCGATCAGCGATTTTTAACGGGACTGCAACATTGCCGCAGACAATTAGAAGAAGGAAGGCCTGGACAACCACTCCCCAATAAAAACGCCTTTATTGTGCAAAATAACAAAAGTACAAACCACAGCAGGGTACAAGATAAAAATATGACGCGTTTCACACTCTCAACAGTGCTTTAGTCGTATGACTAAGCACTGTTGAGAGTTGCGAAACGCGTCAAGTGGTCTGGACAGCTGCACTCCAATAAAAACGCCTTTATTGTGCAAAATGCAGAGAAACTGGTGCGTTTCATACTCTCCACAGTGCTTAGTCGTATGACTAAGCACTGTGGAGAGTGTGAAACACGTCATATTTTTTATCCTGTACCCTGCTGTGGTTTGTACTTTTGTCATTTTGCACAATAAAGGTGTTTTTATTGGAGAGCGGCTGTCCAGACCTTCCCTCTTCTAATTGCTTTATGCTTAGCCTGCACCTGCTGCTTCCACCCTGAGGAGAGTGCCATTTCCACACATCCACCTGGAGCGGTGATCCCCTCCCCCTTCTATTGCCGCGGACAAATCTGACACTAATGCCCTGTACACACGATCGGAATTTCCAATGGGATAAAATCCGATGGGATTTTCCGTCGGAATTCCATTCAAGCTGTCTTGCCTACACACTGTCAGACCAAATTCCGGTGACGTACAACACTACGACGAGCCGAGAAAAATGAAGTTCAATGCTTCCGAGCATGCGTCGACTTGATTCTGAGCATGCGTGGATTTTTCTCCGACGGAGTTCCACACAGACGATCGGAATCTTTCATAGAATTTTTTTCCATCGGAAAAAATAAATAAAACATGTTCTATTTCTAAACTCCGACGGAAAAAAGTCCGATGGGGCCCACACACACGCTATGAGTAAGCATCCTGTGATGTGAAACGCGTTAGCCTTGTCCCTGTTTTCATTTTAAGTTTTGTATGCTGTGCTGTGGATTTTTTTCTTCAATAAAGAACGTCTTTTAGGGAGTGCGGCAGTCCAGGAAATTTTTCTCTCTGGGGCCCACACACGGTCGGAATTTCCGATGAAAAAAACTCCGTCTGACTTTTTTCATCGGAAATTTCCGATCGTGTGTACAAGGCATTAGTGACACTTTTTGGAAACCAGTGACACCAATACAGTGTTCAGTGCTAAAAAAAAAAATGCACTGTCACTGTACTAATGACACTGGCAGGGAAAGGGGTTAACGTCAGGGGCAATCAAAGGGTTAAATGTGTCCCTAGGGCAGTGTTTCTCAACTCCAGTCCTCAAGGCGCCCCAACAGGTCATGTTTTCGGGATTTCCCTCAGATGAAACAGCTGTGGGAATTACTAAAGCAGTTAAACTGATCAAATAACCTGTGCAAAACAATGGAGAGCCTGAAAACGTGACCTGTTGGGGCGCCTTAAGGACTGGAGTTGAGAAACACTGCCCTAGGGAGTGCTTTTGTAACTTTCTGGGGGAGGTGCTTTGACTGGGGGAAGACAGAGATCCGTGTTTCTGCTTAGCAGGAACACAAGATCTCCATCTTCCCCTCTTACAGAACGGCGGTCTGCCTGGTTTACATAGGCAGACTGCCGTTCTGCCTCTCTGGGGAACGATGGGCGGGTCCTGGCAGACATCCAGGATCCGCGGGGGCCCTGCTGATTGGCTCCCACTGTGTCCAATCACAGCGGGAGCGGGCCGCCAGCCGGCGGCGTGCATGTGCAACCGCGCGTCCCAGGCCCAGTGCACGAAATCACGTACAGGTACGTGATTTCACGCAGGAGGGCCGCCCTGCCACAGGATATCTGGGTGGGGGGCGGTCCTTAAAACATGAAAGACCAAATGATATGTGTCACCTCCTGATGCCACACACGTTACACTATTACACGTTACACGTGAGTCATCCCTGATTAGTCACCATGATAAGTCTTTAGCTCACAGCCCGGCTGCTTCTATCACTCTACACACAAACCATACCTTTTATTACCATTGTAAGTGGTTTGAGGGTTTTATTACGCATATTTTTGAGCAGACGCGATGTTTACTTGCAATATATATTTTTTTTATTTGGCTGTTTGATTTCCATTAATCACACGGTGTATAATTGCTACAGGCTGTGCTCATTCCGCAGGCTCAGAAATGAAAACTTGATATGCAAAGAGGCGAATGAAGCCAGACGCTAAGCAGATTACATGTACACGGGAACCTTCTATTTAAAGGAACAGTCACGAAACGACGACATTTAATCTCATTTTGGAGCCTTGGATTAAAAAAAACAAAACCTAAAAAAAGCCTTTCATGTATAGTGCCCCATCATTGGTATCAGTGGGAGGAATAGTGCCCCATCATTGGGGTCAGTGGGAGGACAAGTGCCCCATCATTGGTGTCAGTGGGGGGAATAGTGCCCCTTCATTGGGGACAGTGGGAGGAATAGTGCCCCATCATTGGTATCAGTGGGGGGAATAGTGCCCCATCACTGGTTTTAGTGGGAGGAATAGTGCCCCATCACTGGTTTCAGTGGGAGGAATAGTGCCCCATCATTGGGGTCAGTGGGAGGACAAGTACCCCATCATTGGTGTCAGTGGGGGGAATGTTGCCCCATCATTGGTGTCAGTAGGAGGAATAGTGCCCCATCATTGGTGTCAGTGGGAGGAATAGTGCCCCATCATTGGTGTTAGTGGGAGGAATTGTGCCCCATCATTGGTGTCAGTGGGATGAATAGTGCCCCATCACTGGTTTCAGTGGGAGGATTAGTTCCCCATCATTGGTGTTAGTGGGAGGAATAGTGCCCCATCATTGGTGTCAGTGGGAGGAATAGTGCCTCATCATTGGTGTCAGTGGGAGGAATAATGCCCCATCATTGGTGTTAGTGAGAGGAATTGTGCCCCATAATTGGCGCCAGTGGGAGCAATAGTGCCCCATCATTGGTGTCAGTGGGATGAATAGTGCCCCATCACTGGTTTCAGTGGGAGGAATAGTGCCCCATCATTGGTATCAGTGGGAGGATTAGTTCCCCATCATTGGTGTCAGTGGGAGGAATAGTGCCTCATCATTGGTGTCAGTGGGAGGAATAGTTCCCCATCATTGGTGTCATTGGGAGGAATAGTGCCACATCATTGGTGTCAGTGGGAGGAATAGTGCCTCATTATTGGTGTCAGTGGGAGGAATAGTTCCCCATCATTGGTATCAGTGGGAGGAATAGTGTCCCATCATTGGTGTCAGTGGGAGGAATAGTGTTCCATCATTGGTATCAGTGGGAGGAATAGTGTCCCATCATTGGTGTCAGTGGGAGGAATAGTGTCCCATCATTGGTATCAGTGGGAGGAATAGTGTCCCATCATTGGTGTCAGTGGGAGGAATAGTGTCCCATCATTGGTGTCAGTGGGAGGAATAGTGCCCCAACATTGGTGTCAGTGGGAGGAATAGTGTCCCATCATTAGTGTCAGTGGGAGGAATAGTGTCCCATCATTGGTATCAGTGGGAGGAATAGTGTCCCATCATTGGTGTCAGTGGGAGGAATAGTGTCCCATCATTGGTATCAGTGGGAGGAATAGTGTCCCATCATTGGTGTCAGTGGGAGGAATAGTGTCCCATCATTGGTGTCAGTGGGAGGAATAGTGTCCCATCATTGGTGTCAGTGGGAGGAATAGTGTCCCATCATTGGTGTCAGTGGGAGGAATAGTGCCCCATTATTGGTGTCAGTTTGTAGACCACTGCCCTAAATCATCAAACTGACATGGCACTTAAAGGGTAACTCCAATTTTAATGGAAAAAAATAGTAAATAAAAAGAATGTCTCTAGCGAATACAATTGCTCCACACATAATAATAATTGTTCCCATTTATGTAAATCGGCCAAATCCCCCAAACACACGATCAGTTTTTCTGCAGGTTTTTGTCTTCAGGTTTTACCAAAACCATCTAATAATATGAGGTCAAACCTTAAAGCCGCGTACACACGATCGGATTTCCTCTGGATTCTAATCCGATGGATTTTTCCATCACTGACTTCCATCAGTCTTACCTACACACCATCAATTGTGACAGCAGGAAGGTAAAGTCACCTGGTTGCATCCAGGGGGGTAGATATATTTCGCCCAGATTCAGGCTTTACGCCGACTTATACAACTAGGTGGAGAGTTGTATAAGCCCAGCTAAGGCTAGTGGGCTCATGGATGACTCATACCTCTAGGGAGAGTGTGGGGCGTCGTACAGACAGGGAGTTGATGAGACCAGCTGAAACTTGTCAGCTCATTTAGGCCTCTATAAGAACTCCCAGCTTCATTAGATGTTAGCTCATGCCTGGAAGCAGACCTGTGTGGACTTCCTGGAGAGAGTGAACCCTTGTCCGGTGAGACAAAGCCTGTGTGGCTATTTGCTTGGACATTTAAAACCAGGGACTTAGGGACTAGGACAGCACTAGGCTGATCCCAGTTGTTAGTTAGGAAACCTGTATGTTTAGTCAGAGGTCAAGTTGACCAGGATTTAATTTGTTTATGTTTCTTTTGGCTTTGCTGTGTTTTGTCACTGTAAATAGAAAATAAACCACACTTTTTTTTTGATTTTGAAAACCACAACCTCCGTTTGCTGGGCCTGTTTTTGTGTGGGGAGCCCATCCCGGGGGTCACACACACCCGCTGCCAAGCTAACCCCCTCACAGTTGGTGGAGAATGCGGGCAGTTTTTTTTTAAGCCAGCATGGAGGAGATACTGAAGCAGCTGGCTCTAGCAAATGCCAATCAACAGCAGACAAATGCAGGTTTGCAAAAGAGCCTTGCAGCTCAACAACAGAACTTTGCAGCCCAGCAGCAAGCTCATCAACAGAGCCTTGCAGCCCAGCAGCAAGCTCACCAACAGAGTCTGGAAGCTCAGCAACAAGCCCAGCAGCAATCTGAGGCCCGCTTCATAGACCTGTTACAGAAGCAAGAGCAGAGACTACAACAAATGGAAGCAGTAATGCAGCAACGTCCGCAGACCAGTGAGGAAAGCCGTCCCACTAATACCGCGTCCTTTGGGGTGAGTCGTTTATTGACAAAAATGACTGGAGAGGATGATCCAGAGGTATTTTTGACCACATTTGAAAGGACTGCTGAAAGAGAAAAGTGGCCTGAGGAGCAGTGGGCTGGACTGGTGGCTCCTCTGTTAACTGGTGAATCGCAGAAGGCTTACTATGACCTAGAGCCTGACCAAGCAAAAGACTATGTGATGCTAAAAGCTGAAATATTGGCAAGGCTGGGTGTCACCCAGGCTGTCCGGGCTCAGCGTGTGCATAACTGGACTTTCCAGCTTGGAAAACCCCCCAGGTCTCAAATGTATGATCTCATTCACCTGAGCAGAAAGTGGCTACAGCCAGAGACTTTGTCCGCACCAAAGATTGTGGAACGTGTTGTAATGGATCGGTTTTTGAGAGCTCTTCCTACTGCCATCCAAAAGTGGGTAAGCCATGGAGACCCAGAGACGGCCGATGGTCTTGTGGATCGTGTTGAGAAATACTTGGCTACAGAGAACCTGACGGCCTCTTCCAGAGACACTCGGACTTTCCACCCTAAGACCAGACCATCCCCAGGGGCGGATAAGAGGATTCCAAGGGGTGAGGGTGGAGAGAGTGAGAGGGTGGGAGCTCTACCCCAAGTTTGGCGAGAACAGCCTGGGAAATCAGCGGCTCAAGAGGCGGCAAGAAGGATCGTTTGCTACCGCTGCCGGCAAGCGGGACATATTGCAGCCAATTGCCTGGTTGTGGAGGAACCCATGCAGTGTGACTTTCTGATGGGCAGACGTCAGTCGCTGTGTGCGACAGTCGCATGCACTGCCATTCGAGGAACTGAGAAACATTTATGCAAAATGTGTGTTAATGGTAGAAATGTTGTGGTATTGCTGGATTCAGGTAGCCTTGTGACCCTGATAAAGGCTGAGTTAGTTAAAACAGAGGTCTCTGGGAATAGCAAGGTAGCTGTTATTTGTGTGCATGGGGACACCCGAGAGTATCCAGTGACTACAGTGTGTTTCGAGACCCCCAAAGGTACCCTCTCTCATCCAGTGGGCTTAGTATCTCAGTTACCGCATGACGCCATTGTGGGAAGGGATTTTCCGAAGTTCTGGGAACTGTGGGATGATCCTGAGCCCCCCACTGGTGCCCCTATGTACCAGGAATGGGATAGCCAGAACTCCCCTGAGAGTGGTGAGGACTCTCCGGAATTTCCCTTATCAGTATTGGCAGGGGAGACTCAAGAAACTGGAGAGGAGCCCACCTCCTCAGACGAAAACCTACCGTCTGTGGAGTTTTCTGATCTTGAGGTTCACAGGGAAAACTTTGCCACAGAACAGTTGAAAGACCCCGCCCTAATAAAGGCACGGGAAAACGTAGTGAAAATAGATGGCGAGTTAGTGAACCCAGATAATACCTGCACTTACCCATACTTCAGCGTAGAGAAGGACCTACTGTATCGGGTGGCAAAAAGGGCAGAAGAAACCGTTGAGCAGCTTGTGGTGCCCAAACCTTACAGGAAGTTGGTGTTGGAGTTGGCCCATGGGCACATTCTTGGAGGTCATCTGGGGACAGAGAAAACCCGAGAGAGGGTATTACAGAGATTCTATTGGCCGGGGGTGATAAAGGACATAGAAAATTATTGTTCCTCCTGCCCTGTGTGTCAGAGGTCGGCCCCGATGCCACATTTCCGTAGCCCGCTGGTCCCTCTACCCATCATTGAGGTCCCGTTTGAGAGGATCGCCATGGATTTGGTAGGTCCTATAATCAAGTCCGCTAGGGGGCACCAGTACATATTAGTTATAATGGACTATGCCACCCGTTATCCAGAAGCGATCCCTCTCCGAAATACCTCGGCCAAAACCATAGCCAAAGAGCTATCTCTTGTGTTTAGCCGGGTGGGTATTTGTAGAGAACTGCTTACGGACCAAGGTACACCCTTTATGTCCCGGGTTATGAAGGAGCTGTGTAAATTGTTCAAAGTGACGCAATTACGTACATCTGTGTATCACCCCCAAACCGATGGGCTGGTTGAAAGATTCAACAAAACCCTAAAGCAAATGTTGAAGAAAGTGGTGGATAGAGATGGAAAGGATTGGGACTGTCTACTTCCTTATCTGATGTTTGCTATTAGGGAGGTGCCCCAATCCTCTACGGGATTCTCCCCCTTTGAGTTACTGTATGGGAGACACCCAAGAGGGCTGTTGGATATTGCCAAGGAAACTTGGGAAAGTGAGAGTTCTCCCCACAGGAGTGTGATTGAGCATGTCGCCCTGATGCAAGACCGAATTGCACAGGTAATGCCCATCGTGAAGGAACATTTGGCCCAAGAGCAGTTAGCACAGCAGAGAGTGTACAACCGTGGAGCCAAGACCCGTACCTTTTCCCCGGGGGATAGGATACTGGTACTTGTCCCTACGGTTGAAAGTAAATTCCTTGCCAAATGGCAAGGCCCCTACGAGATAATGGAAAAAGTGAGCGAAGTGAATTACAAGGTCAGACAACCAGGAAGGCGAAAGCCCGAACAGATCTATCACGTTAATCTGTTGAAAGCCTGGAGGGATAGAGAGTCCCTAGTCGCAGACACTTGGTCACCAGCTCAAACTGGTTGCGTGATTCCTGAGGTTGGAATAGCAGCCACCTTGTCACAACCCCAACAACAGGAGGTTAAGGAGTTTGTGCTTCGCAACAAGGAGGTATTCTCTGAGCTGCCGGGACAAACATCTGGGGTAGAGCATGACATCATTACCCCGCCCGGTGAAAGGGTGAAGTTAAAACCCTATCAGATCCCAGAGGCCCGACGGGAGGCAATACGGGAGGAAGTACAGAAAATGCTGAACTTAGGGGTGATAGAGGAGTCCCAAAGTGATTGGTCTAGTCCCATTGTGTTGGTGCCTAAACCGGATGGGAGCTGGCGATTTTGTAACGATTTTCGTCAGTTGAACAAAGTTACAAAATTTGACACCTACCCCATGCCACGTATAGATGAGTTGATCGACCGGCTGGGAACAGCCCGATACATGACGACTCTTGACCTCACAAAAGGGTATTGGCAAATCCCCCTGGCCAAATTGGCCAAAGAGAAAACCGCATTTGTAACCCCAGACGGGGCGTTCCAATATAAAAGAATGCCGTTCGGGTTACAGAATGCGCCGGCCACATTCCAGCGGAAAATGGACCAGATGCTGAGGCCCCATCGGAAGTATGCTGCGGCTTACCTGGATGACGTAATTGTCCATAGCACAGATTGGGCCTCACATCTGCCAAAAGTGCAAGCAGTCCTGGACTCTGTTCGGGAAGCGGGGTTTACGGCTAACCCCAAGAAGTGTACCATTGGGCAGGAGGAGGCCAAATATCTTGGGTACACCATTGGGAGGGGAGTAATAAAACCCCAACTCAACAAAGTCGAGGCCATCCAGAGTTGGCCACGTCCCAACAGCAAGAAGCAGGTACGAGCCTTTCTGGGAATCGCTGGGTATTATCGGCGATTCATTCCCCACTTTGCCTCTAAGGCTGTGCCCCTAACCAACCTAACGAAGGGGAAAGGGTCGGTCATGATTAAATGGACCCCCGAGGCTGAGGCAGCATTCCAATTCTTGAAACAAGCCTTATGTAGCCAGCCAGTGTTGTACTCACCCGACTTCTCTAAAGACTTTGTCGTACAAAGTGATGCGTCAGATGTGGGGTTAGGAGCAGTATTGTCCCAGGTCTGGAACGGGGAAGAGCACCCAGTCATTTACCTCAGCAGGAAGTTGAAGTCCCATGAGGTAAATTACGCCACCGTTGAAAAGGAGTGTTTAGCGGTGAAGTGGGCTCTAGATTCCCTTCGGTACTACCTGCTAGGTAGGCACTTTGACATGGTTACGGATCACGCTCCGTTAAAGTGGATGGCTCAAAACAAGGAAACAAATAGAAGAGTGAATAGGTGGTTCCTGGCCCTCCAGGAATTCAACTTCACAGTAAAGCATCGCCCTGGCGTTCAAATGGGGAATGTGGATGCTTTGTCTCGAGTACATGAATGCCTGATTGCTGGTGTTCCAACCCCGAGGTTAAAACAAGAGGGGGGGGTATGTGACAGCAGGAAGGTAAAGTCACCTGGTTGCATCCAGGGGGGTAGATATATTTCGCCCAGATTCAGGCTTTACGCCGACTTATACAACTAGGTGGAGAGTTGTATAAGCCCAGCTAAGGCTAGTGGGCTCATGGATGACTCATACCTCTAGGGAGAGTGTGGGGCGTCGTACAGACAGGGAGTTGATGAGACCAGCTGAAACTTGTCAGCTCATTTAGGCCTCTATAAGAACTCCCAGCTTCATTAGATGTTAGCTCATGCCTGGAAGCAGACCTGTGTGGACTTCCTGGAGAGAGTGAACCCTTGTCCGGTGAGACAAAGCCTGTGTGGCTATTTGCTTGGACATTTAAAACCAGGGACTTAGGGACTAGGACAGCACTAGGCTGATCCCAGTTGTTAGTTAGGAAACCTGTATGTTTAGTCAGAGGTCAAGTTGACCAGGATTTAATTTGTTTATGTTTCTTTTGGCTTTGCTGTGTTTTGTCACTGTAAATAGAAAATAAACCGCACCTTTTTTTTTGATTTTGAAAACCACAACCTCCGTTTGCTGGGCCTGTTTTTGTGTGGGGAGCCCATCCCGGGGGTCACACACACCCGCTGCCAAGCTAACCCCCTCACACAGTCTAAAAACCGACCGTACCAAACGCGGTGACGTAAAACACTCCGATGAGAAAAATTAAGTTCAATGCTTCTGAGCATGCGTCGACTTGATTCTGAGCATGCGTGGGTTTTTTTTCTCCGATGGAGTTCCACACAGACGATCGGAATTTGCTATAGTTTTTTTTTCCCCATCGGATAAATTTAAAACATGTTCTATTTTTTCTCACCGATGGGGAAAAAAGACCGAAGGGACACATACACGATCGGTTTGTCCGATTGAGAAAAGTCCACCGGACTGTTTTCATCGGTAAAACCGATCGTGTGTACACGGCATAAGAGTTTCAATTCGTATGCAATCAGGCCGGCCCTCGCACTACATGGTTCTGGTAAAGACAAAAACCTGCAGAAAAACTGATAGTGTGTATGGGGCCTTTAGAGTTCATTTTCTTTCTAAAACACCCACAGCCTGTGAAAAAAGGGCCTGTCCCCTGCCAGCATGCTGCAGAGAATGACCCACAATCCCTGCCTGGAAGAAATGGTCACAGCAAAAGTCTGACTTCCCTTTCTGAGTAAAAGCTCTCCAATCGGCATGAGACTTACTAATTGCGTAGATATAAACTCACCGGCCACTTTATTAGCTACACCTGTTCAATCGCTTGTCAACACAAATTGCCTAATCAGCCAATCACATGGCAGCAACTCAATGCATTTAGGCATCTAGACGTGGCGAAGACGACTTGCCGAAGTTCAAACCGAGCATCAGAATGGGGGAAGAAAGACAGGTCAATGTTTTTTTTAAACCACTTGAGGACCGCCGCACGCCGATGTACATCGGCAAAATGGCATGGCTGGGCACATGGGCGTACGTCCCCTTTAAGAGCCCAGCCGTGGGTCGCAAGCTCGCCACGTGGCACGCTTCGCGACCCGGTCCTCTTCTCCGTGACCATCCCCATGGGCAGGGCCGCCACCAGGAATTTTGGGGCCCCTTACACAGCTTCAGGCATGGGCCCCCTGGGGCAGAGGAGAACCGGAAGGGGGGGCAGCCGCGAATTGAGAAGCGGGGGGTGCCACGAATTGTTGAGGTTGGGGGGGGGGCTTTGGGTGCTAATGAACAAACAAAAAAAAAGGGGCCCCTTACAAAAAAAATAAAAAAAAATAATTTATAAAAATAAAAATAAATGATTTTTATAAAAAAATAAAAAAAGGGGTTGCCATCCGGGGCCCTGGGGACCTCTGGGCCCCTTACAAAAAAATAAAAAAAAATAATTTAAATAAAAAAATATATATATATTTTTATAAAAAAAAAAAGGGGTTGCCATCCGGAGCCCTGGGGACCTCTGGGCCCCTTACAAAAAATAAAAAAATAAAAAATAATATTTTTTTTAATAAAAAATACATAAAAAAGGGGGGGGGGGTTACCATCAGGGGACCTCTGGGCCCCTTAAAAAAAATATTAATAATTGGCCCCTTACAAAAATAAGTAAAAATAAAAATAAAAAAATAAAAAAAGGGGGGTTGCCATCCGGGCCCCTGGGGACCTCCGGGCCCCTTACAGGTGTACTGCCTGTACCCTCCTGATGGCGGCCCTGCCCGTGGGAACAGCAGACCCGATCGCCGCTGGTGTCCCGCGATCGGGTCACAGAGAGGAAGAACGGGGAGAGGTAAGTGTAAACAAACCTTTCCCCGTGCTTCCTAGTGAGCCTGTCACTGATCGTCTGTTCCCTGTCATAGGGAACGACGATCAGTGACGTCACACGCTAAGCCACGCCCCCTCCCCCCCCCACAGTAAGAAACACAAATCAGGGCACACTTAACCCCTACAGCGCCCCCTCCTGGGTAACCCCTTCACTGCCAGTGTCGTTTTCACCGTAACCAGTGCATTTTTATAGCACTGATCGCTGTAAAAATGACAATGGTCCCAAAATAGTGTCAAAAGTGTCCGATGTGTCCGCCATAATGTCGCAGTCACGAAAAAAATCACTGATCGCCGCCATAACTAGTAAAAAAAATATTTTTTTATAAAAATGCCATAAAACTACCCCCTATTTTGTAAACGCTATAACTTTTGCGCAAACCAATCAATAAACGCTGATTGCGATTTTTTTTTTTTTTTTACCAAAAATATGTAGAAGAATACGTATCGGACTAAACTGAGGGGAAAAAAAAGTTTTTTTATATATTTTTGGGGGATATTTATTACAGCAAAAAGTAAAAAATGTTGTATTTTTTTTCAAAATTGTCGCTCTATTTTTGTTTATAGCGCAAAAAATAAAAACCGCAGAGGTGACCAAATACCACCAAAAGAAAGCTCTATTTGTGGGGGAAAAAAGGACGCCAATTTTGTTTGGGAGCCACGTCGCACGACTGCGCAAATGTCAGTTAAAGCGACGCAGTGCCGAATCGCAAAAAGGGGCCTGGTCCTTATGCTGCGTATTGGTCCGGGGCTTAAGTGGTTAAGATATGTGTTATAATATTATAAGATCATAATACATATGTTTTATCCTAGACAGTGAGACCCGTTCCCTTTCCAACGATCCCTGAATGTGTCCTGACGAAGCCTAGCGGACGAAACGCGTTGACGCACAGGGGCTCACTCTTCTTCATATGTGTTTTTAATTCTCCTAAATGTTTTTTATGCACCATGTATAAATTTAAAATAAATTTTGTAATATTTTTTCACTGTTCATTGTGCCTCTAAAGTCCGACCTGCGGGTCACTACATAGTGTCCCCCTCCTCTACCTTATCTAACCCTCTATGGATGTGGCCATATGAGTGCTTTCTCTCCATTTACATGTAATATTAACTATGGGATATACTGCGCTGTGCAATGAGTGAACACAAAAATTAGCTGCCAACACAGCTGAGACAAAGCAAAAACTGGTGAATATGAAAAAGTGTAGCGCTTATTTTTGTGAAAGAGTCAGTTAACAAAACATAACAAATGTTGCAAACATGCATATATATTAATTTCAGTGACACCAAGTGACTGAGTGTGATCCGTGAAAAAAAATATATTATATGTAAATAAATCAGAACAAAACAGTCCTCTATTGTGACCACACACAAATAACAGTCCAAAAGTGTAGAAAAAACTGCAAGGTTGAAAAAAAGAGTCCCACATGGATATGACCCTCTCTGTGAAAGGATAGAGACACCACCACCGATTATAAGGAGGAGGCTTACCAGATGGTATTGACTTGGTAAGGTGTATACCACCCAAGTCAAAACAGGCTTAAATAATCAGTCAGCAAGGTGTATCCAGCTGGTCCTGAATCCGCATATCAGTCGGCACCGCAAATTCCCGTAAACACCAGGAAGTGTGAATACATATAGTCTTGTTGGAGCCAGAGATACGGTAACCACATAACATGCGTAATGGGGAAAAAAACTCACATAGTGTGATACCGTACAAGGAAGTATTTATTTAAAAAAAGATTAAAAAATGTACACTCACATTTGGAAGAACATCATAGGCATATCACAAAATGCAAGAGCGATGTGTGTAAATGGGTCCACCCGACGCGTTTCAACTAAAAAGTCATCATCTGGGGTGATGACTTTTTAGTTGAAACGCGTCGGTTGGACCCATTTACACACATCGCTCTTGCATTTTGTGATATGCCTATGATGTTCTTCCAAATGTGAGTGTACATTTTTTAATCTTTTTTTAAATAAATACTTCCTTGTACGGTATCACACTATGTGAGTTTTTTTCCCCATTACGCATGTTATGTGGTTACCGTATCTCTGGCTCCAACAAGACTATATGTATTCACACTTCCTGGTGTTTACGGGAATTTGCGGTGCCGACTGATATGCGGATTCAGGACCAGCTGGATACACCTTGCTGACTGATTATTTAAGCCTGTTTTGACTTGGGTGGTATACACCTTACCAAGTCAATACCATCTGGTAAGCCTCCTCCTTATAATCGGTGGTGGTGTCTCTATCCTTTCACAGAGAGGGTCATATCCATGTGGGACTCTTTTTTTCAACCTTGCAGTTTTTTCTACACTTTTGGACTGTTATTTGTGTGTGGTCACAATAGAGGACTGTTTTGTTCTGATTTATTTACATATAATATATTTTTTTTCACGGATCACACTCAGTCACTTGGTGTCACTGAAATTAATATATATGCATGTTTGCAACATTTGTTATGTTTTGTTAACTGACTCTTTCACAAAAATAAGCGCTACCCTTTTTCATATTCACATGTAATATTAACACTTGCTACACTTTGCGGATCATCTGCTTCTTCTTTTTTTCCCGCCATGTCTTCTTTTTTCCCAGCTGCTCTTCTTCAACTTTTTCCTTTTGAATCCTCCCCTCTTCTTCTTTGATATTTGTCTTCCTTTCATGCCTCTTGTTTCATTTCCAGCGCATTTGCATTCGCCTTATTTATTTATATCTGCCACTTGCGCTCGCAGGCTGCTCTGAGCAAGCACTAATCAGACTTGTACAGCAGGCACAGAGGACAAGCTTAGATGTGCTAATGCCACCAGTCACTCGATGTTTTATTCCCCCCCACTCACCGATCATTGTTCATTATCCTACATCTTACCAGCGCTGACTGCTTGCATGCATCTGGCCGGGGGAAAAAAAATTAAAATAAGAAATAAAACATAATGCTTGTAGCTCCACATAGCAAGTGTCATCGCCGTGTAGTTTTTGGGGAGGAACGAAATGACATGATTAATCAGCCGCACTGCCTTGGATGACAAGGCAACCTTGAGAAACCCACAAACAGATGTTCCTTCTCCTGATAAACTCGTGAATATCTCAGACTTTACAGCATTAGAAGCGCTTTATGCGCTGCTTTGCTTTTTAGGTTTTCATGCGTCTTAAAATCCACTCTTTTTTATTTTTTATTTTTTTTTACAGAGCAAGAAACACGCTAACAAAGTCCGACTCTATTACATGTTACATCCAGAGGATGGAGGGCCTCCATCGAAAAAGCTTCGCCCAGATGACCCAGTAAGTGGACACATTGCAAATACTTGATCTTTTCAGTTTGGTAAAAAAAAAAAAAAAAGTAATGGTCTTTGGATCACCTAGATTTGTTAAAAGGTTTTTATTTTTTAAACTTGATTCTCTTCTGTAGATATTTAGGTAGACCAGTGGTTCCCAACCAGGGTCACAGACTTCCTCTTGTCCTCCTGGTACTGGGCCACAGCCTTACTCCTGTCCTCCTGGTACCGGATCACATCCATACTCCGGTCCTCCTGGTATCGGGCCATAACCTTCCTCCTGTCCCCCTGGTACTGGGCCACAGCCATACTCCTGTCCTCCTGGTTTCGGGCCATAACCTTCCTCCTGTCCCCTGGTACTGGGCCACAGCCTTACTCCTGTCCCCCTGGTACTGGGCCACAGCCTTCCTCCTGTCCCACTGGTACTGGGCCACATCCTTA
The DNA here is from genome assembly GCA_029206835.1 of Rana muscosa. NCBI lineage: Eukaryota > Metazoa > Chordata > Amphibia > Anura > Ranidae > Rana > Rana muscosa. The sequence goes on along the minus strand of CM055123.1, from coordinate 308,056,919 downwards.
CTCCTGTCCTCCTGGTATCGGGCCATAACCTTCCTCCTGTCCCCCTGGTACTGGGCCACAGCCTTTGTCCTGTCCCTCTGGTACTGGGCCACAGCCTTCCTCCTGTCCCTCTGGTACTGGGCCACAGCCTTCCTCCTGTCCCCCTGGTACTGGGCCACAGCCTTCCTCCTGTCCCCCTGGTACTGGGCCACAGCCTTCCTCCTGTCCCACTGGTACTGGGCCACATCCTTACTCCTGTCCTCCTGTTATTGGGCCATAACCTTCCTCCTGTCCCCCCGGTACTGAGCCAAAGCCTTCCTCCTGTCCCCCCAGTACTGGGACACAGACTTTCTCCTGTCCCTCTAGTTCCAGGCCACAGCCTTCCTCCTGCCCCCCTGGTCCTGGGCGAAAGCCTTCTTCCGGTTCCCCCTGGTCCTGGGCCACAGCCTTTCTCCTGTCCCCCTGGTCCTGGGCCAAAGCCTTCTTCTGGTTCCCCCTGGTCCTGGGCCACAGCCTTCCTTCTGTCCCCCTGGTACTGGGTCACAGCCTTCCTCTTATCCCTCTGGTACTGGGCCACAGCCTTCCTCCTGCCCCCTGGTACTGGGCCACAGCCTTCCTCCTGGCCCCCTGGTAAAGGGCCACAGCCTTTCTAAGCTCCTGGAGTGGGCGTGGAGATGCAGGGGTCCTTTAGGCCAGCTCTGGCTGCCCTGGGCACCTGACAGTCCCAACAATGTGATGGACAACAGGCTCCAGCTTCCCTACTAGTATGTAGCAGCAGCAAGAGTTGGCTGGAGAGGGCCTTTGCCCTCAATTTGGATGCCATCTATTATAGTAGTGCACGATCGACTATGTTCTAATATGAGGCCAATCAAAAAAGAGTACTAGAAACACACCGACATACAGTAGGCCTGACAGAGAGGTCAAGCAGGACTGCACCCACCCAACCATCCGGCAGGTGATAACTATAATAGTGCAAAAAATCTATAACAAATATAGAAGCCACAATGGCTCCAACCAAAAGCCTTACACATCTACCATAAGGTCATCAAATAATATATCGAAATCAGCATCATATGCTTTAAGATATCTTGTCACATACACAGTAGAATACAGTAGAACCTAGACAGAAACCTTAAATTGGAAATAGCCGTCAGACTCGAGGACCGAAATTGCACCAGAATAAAGAGGTCATAGAAGCAAACGAAAAAAGTGAAAGAAAAGGAAATAAGAGAAGAGGGTAAGATAGTAAGGGTACGCCCGTCCAGGAATCCACCAGCCCATCAATCCAATGCCAACCTTAAAAGTCTGGTACCTGCAAGTAATGCCTCGTACACACGACCGGTTTTCCCGTCGGAAAAAACTGCCATGACAGCTTTTGGCCAAGGAAAACCGGCCGTGTGTATGCTCCATCGCAGTTTTCCCGACAGGAAAACCGCGGGGGGAAAAAAAAGAGAACCAGCTCTCTTTTTACCCATCAGGAAAAAATCCTGCCGAGAAAACCGTTCGTCTGTATGCTTTCGCAAAAGCATGCACGGAAGAATAGAACGTAATTTTGATGGCTCGTCGTAGTCTTTGACGTCACCGCGTTCTTGGCATTCAAAAGTTCAGTGGCCTTTTGTGTGACAGTGTGTACGCAAGGCAGGTTTGAGAGGAATCCCGTCGGGAAAAGCGTTGTTTTTTTTTTCTGCCGGGAAAACCGGTCGTGTGTACGAGGCATAAGAGAGCCAGGGGGTCCATACCTTTTCAAACAAAGATTGTTTATCCCGTAAAACACTAACAATTTTTCAAGTTAACTTCATTAAAGCTGAGTCCATCACTGGGCTTTTCCAAGCAGTAGCAATAGCGATTTTAGCCGCCAGAAACATATAATAGATTAAAGTCTGTGTGGATCTCGGGATATTTTCCACGGGTTTGTTGTGCAGAGTGATCTCTTCTCTTTCATTTTGATGGAACAGCCCTATAGTGTCTCATATTGTTATGGATTTAAAGTATGTCTGTAGCCCAGACTTTTTTTGTAGAGAGGGGAAGGTCAGTAATGGGGGTCAGCAACAGGTTATTCATGATCTATCCATTAATTACAGTCATGTTTGGAGCATGGAAGGTTTTGAAAGAATATCTGTTTCAATCGTTTTTTATTTATTTTTAACAATAAAGGAAAGAATATCTTTTAGAGGCACAAACTAGAAAACCAAGAACAATGTCATTGTAGACCTTTAACATGTTCTGGGATACTGGTAATAGAATTAGAGCAGAAATACGTTATAAGAGGATATTTATCCGTCAGAGGGGTGTGAATCATAATGCCATACAATAGGCAGCATTGTTGCCAAATAAAAAGAAAGAAGAAAAGGAAGGGAGAGGGAGGAGGAGAAAAAAGCTCCTCACCGATCACATGCCCTATGTCCATTAGACATCCGGTATTTGAAAACAACGACCCTAAACATACAGCCAGAGCTACAATGGAATGGTTTAGACAAGGCCGCCATCAGGGATTTTGGGGCCCCTTACTCAGCTTCAGGCATGGGCCCCCTGGAGCAGAGGAGAACCCCGGGGGTGCTGTCGCCGCAAATTGAGAAGCGGGGGGGGGGGCTGCCGCGAATTGAGGAGCGGGGGGTGCCGCCGCCGCAAATTGTTGAGGTTGGACGGGATTTGGGTGCTGACGAACAAGAAAAAAGAACAAAAAAAAAAGGGGGTTGCCATCCAGGGGCCCTGGGGACCTCTGGGCCCCTTACAAAAAATAAAGACAAAATAGAAAAAAAAAAGGGGGGGGGTTGCCATCCGGGGGCCCTGGGGACCTCCGGGCCTCTGGGTACCTCTGGGCTCCTTACAAAAACAAAAAAAAAATGTAAAAAAATTAAAACTAATTTTTTATTTTTATTTTTTAGAAAAAATAAATAAAAAAGGGGGGTTGCCATCCGGGGCCCTGGGGACCTCTGGGCCCCTTACAAAAAAAAAATGGGGGTTGCCATCCGGGCCCCTGGGGACCTCCGGGCCCCTTACAGGTGTACTGCCTATACCCCAGTGATGGCGGCCCTGGGTTTAGATCAAAGCATATTCATGTGTTAGAATGGCCCAGTCAAAGTCCAGACCTAAATCCAATTGAGAATCTGTGGCAAGACTTGAAAATTTCTGTTCACAGGCGCTCTCCATCCAATCTGACGGAGCTTGAGATATTTTGCAAAGAAGAATGGGTAAAAATGTTACTCTCTAAATGTGCAAAGCTGGTAGAGACACCCCCAAAAAGACTTGCAGCTGTAATTGCAGTGAAAGGCGGTTCTACAAAGTAGAAGCATACACCCACACTTTTCACTTATTTATTTGTAAAAAAAAATTGAAAACAATTTATCATTTTCCTTCCACTTCACAATTATGTGCCACTTTGTGTTGATCTATCACAGGGGTGTCAAACTCAATTTCATCGTGGGGCCCCATCAGCATTATAATTGCTCTCAAAAGGGCCGGTTGTATCTGTAAGATTAGATGTCCAGCGCATCCCCCCCCTTACATTAGATGTCAAAAGCCACCCCACCATCAGAAGTTGACTCCCCCACTCTCCCTTACATCACAGTGCACCCCCCTTTCCTTATGCTGCTGCTGGAAAGAAGCTGGACGAGGAGGGCTGGAGCTCTCCTGCAGCTGCAGGAGAGGTGCGAGGGCCACATAAAATGGCATGGAGGGCCGGATTCGGCCCGCGGGCCTTGTGTTTGACACCTGTGGTCTATCACATAAAATCCCAATAAAATACATTTAAGTTTTTGGTTATAACATGACAAAATGTGTAAAATTTCAAGGGGTATGAATACTTTTTCAAGGCACTGTATGCTCAAGGTGAAACATAGTTCCTGATTAACAGGATCAGCCTGGAAATCAACTTTATGCATTTCCAGTGTTCAGATGATGTGCCTTTCAAGCTATGATCAGTATGCAATAAGCATCTCAGGGTACCTTCTTTGGGAGACGAGCTTCTCACAAACTGGTGAGTATCTTATGCAGACATCATGCTGGTTTCTTCTCAGCTGAACATCGTAGCTCAGATGCAAGTGCCCTGGAGTGGGTTCCATGAGATAGATTGACCAGGGTCATCTATTGGTGGGCATTTGTTATGGCACCCTCTGGCAGTAGACGGGGGCTTACCTGAGGCGTGAAATCTAAGTGGATGTTGGATGTTCACCAGAGCTCCTGTTGGTGGAGATGGATCAGCAAACCTTAGTGGTCCCAACTTACTTTGGTGCAAACTGACACCAGGTCAAGGCCCTCAGGATTGCCCCACCAAAGGGGTGACTGGAAAACAGAGGTGTGGAAACTGTTCACAGGGCTGAAGACGAGAGTAGTCAGGTCCAGGCAGGAGGAAAGATAGACAGCAGGTGAGCGAGTAGTCAGGTCCAGGCAGAGGTTTAGACAAGCAGCAAGCAAGAGAGTAGTCGGGTAAATCTGGGTTGACAACAAACAGGCAACTGGCAGGCAAGTATTGTAGCTCTTTAACTCTCAGCTAGCTGGTAATAAGACCTAGCAATAGCCAATTCAAAGGCAGGAGCTTAAATACTGGCCAGAGGACAAGCCCAGTGTTACTGGGAACTCTGGACGTACTACTGGCAGGGATTCTGAGACTACCATTGGGAGTCCTGGTGGGGATTCTGACAGTGCCATTGGATGTCATGCCAGAGATTCTGAGAATAATATTGGGAGTCCTAGCAGGGATTTTAGGAGAAACGTTGAATGTTCTGGCAGGGATTCTGAGAGTGCCATTTGGAGCCCTGGTGGGGATTCTAAAAGTTTAATTGGATGTCCTGGCAGAGATTCTGAGACTATGACACATTGAAAATCTGAGGATCCCCCGACCATAAAGGAATGGATTGCTAACATTGGCGCAGTTCTAAGAATGAAGAAACTTATATATCAGCACAGGGGAAGTCTACCCAAATTTGAGAGAATATGGGCACCGTGGCTAGATGTACCGGGACTTGCCCTGGTGAATCTGGTAGCGGACAGACTATTGGGAATCAATGTTGGCTGAGCGAGGGGCTATGAGGAACAATGTAAACATGCTGAAGATGCTATGATGTTGTCTATTGCTGTGGTTGAGATGCATGATACTAAACTGTATTGCAATGATGATAATGTTTGTTTACCAATTCTGAAAAATAAATACCTTTTTGTTGGATTAAAAAAAATAAAAAATTCTGAGACTACCATTGGATGTCCTGGCAGGGATTCTGAGAGTACCATTGGATGTCCTGGCAGAAATTCTGAGAGTACCATTCCATTGAAATTTTTTGTTGTATGTATACAATGACAATAAAGTATATCTACAGTATCTATCTATCTATTTATCTATAAGGCCCCTTTCACACTGGGGCGGGCATATGCGGTGACGGTATAGTGGTGCGATTTTCAGCGCCCTATACCGTCGTGTTTTACCGCAATATTCGGCCGCTAGCGGTGTGGTTTTAACCCCTGCTAGCGGCCGAAAAAGGATTAATATCGCCCGCAAACCGCGGCTACAGCGGGCGGTATTACCGCGGTGTCCCATTGATTTCAATGGGAAGAGGCGGTAAAGAAGCGGTATACACACCGCTCCTTCACCGCTCCAAAGATGCGGCTTGCAGGAGATTTTTTTGTCTCCTGCCAATGCACCGCCTCAGTGTGAAAGCCCTCAGGGCTTTCACATTGAGAATGCTGGGGCAGGAGTATTTCAGGCGTTATTTATGCGCCTGAAATACGCCTCAGTGTGAAAGGGGCCTTAGAATTTCTGGCAGAGATTCTGAGACTACCATCGGTGTCCTGGTAGGGATTCTGAGGGTACCATTGGAAGCCCTGGCAGAGATTCTGAGCCTACCATTGGATGTGCTGGCAGGGATTCTGAGACTACCATTGGATGTCCTGACAGGGATTCTGAGAGTACCATTCCATTGAATTTTTTTGTTGTATGTATACAATGACAATAAAGTATATCTATCTATCTATCTATCTATTAGAATTTCTGGCAGAGATTCTGAGGCTACCATCGGTGTCCTGGTAGGGATTCTGAGGGTACCATTGGAAGCCCTGGCAGAGATTCTGAGACTACCATTGGATGTGCTGGCAGGGATTCTGAGACTACCATTGGATGTGCTGGCAGGGATTCTGAGACTACCATTGGATGTGCTGGCAGGGATTCTGAGACTACCATTGGATGTGCTGGCAGGGATTCTGAGACTACCATTGGATGTCCTGGCAGGGATTCTGAGACTACCATTGGATGTCCTGGCAGGGATTCTGAGAATACCATTGGATATCCTGGCAGGGATTCTGAGACTACCACCGGTGTCCTGGCAGGGATTCTGAGAATACCATTGGATGTCCTGGCAGGTATTCTGAGAATACCATTGGATGTCCTGGCAGGGATTCTGAGACTACCATCGGTGTCCTGGCACGGATTCTGAGACTACCGTTGGATGTCCTGACAGGGATTCTGAGAATACCATTGGATGTCCTGGCAGGGATTCTGAGAATACCATTGGATGTCCTGGCAGGGATTCTGAGAATACCATTGGATGTCCTGGCAGGGATTCTGAGACTACCATTGGATGTCCTGGCAGGGATTCTGAGAATACCATTGGATGTCCTGGCAGGGATTCTGAGACTACCATCGGTGTCCTAGCACGGATTCTGAGACTACCATCGGTGTCCTGGCACGGATTCTGAGACTACCATTGGATGTCCTGACAGGGATTCTGAGACTACCATTGGATGTCCTGGCAGGGATTCTGAGAATACCATTGGATGTCCTGGCAGGGATTCTGAGAATACCATTGGATGTCCTGGCAGGGATTCTGAGAATACCATTGGATGTCCTGACAGGGATTCTGAGAATACCATTGGATGCCCTGACAGGGATTCCCAGAGATTTTTAGCTAGAACAATGAAAGTCGGGATCCCCTTTAAACCAATGTGCATGATATTTCCAGCAGTAACATTTCATTACACCGCTAGCCATTTCAGAATAAAAAAGCAAGCAGTAAGTGTGCACACAGAATCGTGCCTATGATTGGATTCAAATTAAGGACTTTTATCATGAAGAGTTATGTAAAGAAATAAAATTGCCACAATGTGAACATTAAGATTAGAAAACCATAAAATGATAGAAAGCTCAGAGACCTAGGAGGATCAGCAGGCAACAAATGGGAAAAATGTGAACCAAGGAAAAAAATAAAAGCAATAAAGTAGAAGGAAATAATTGGTGTAAGCAGCAGCCGTAAACGGTTAATTTGCAGCGCGGAGCAACATGTCTTCTATGCAAATGTGCTCTGCGTGATGTTTAAAGGAAATGTAACACGTGAAAAATGGGAGTTCAGCCTTTCAATGGAGGTCATTGCTAAGTGTGAGACAGATATTTAAATTAGCAAGCAGTTGTCACCCTTAGCTTGAAATCACATTTTCTAGCTGACCCCTTCGTTTTCATCAGAGATGCCAGAAAAGGTAAAAGTCGCCTGGCCCTTGGACAGTCTTTCTTTTGCCCGACATGCATATTCACAGCGTTGTCTTGAGGTCTTTCCGTGCCACCTATAACGCAGGAATGGGGAATGCTTGTCTATTCATCTTTGCTTCATTAGCAGGAATACTGTTATAAGAAAACTATTCCTTTTCTTGGTATGCCTTGAAAAAAAATTGTCTGCTGATACCAACATTTGTGTTCTATACACAGTAAGTTGGTTGTGATCATTTCTATGAACGTGTTCAAATTTTGCACCAAATCCTCAATTTAGGACCACCCTTATCTGTTTAGCTCAACCTTTCTTAACTAGGGTTCCATGAAACCCTAGAGTTCCTCTAGAGTACGTGTGTCAAACACAAGGCCCATGGGCCGAATTGCATGTGGCCCTTGCACCTCTCTTGCAGATGCGGCAGCCCCCTCGTCTCCGCCCCACCTTCTCTCTCAGCAGTTGGCAGCAGAGAGGAGGACAGAACCAGATCCACCAGATCCTGCACTTTCCCATGCAGAGCCGCTCTGTGGTTGCATGGGAAAGTGCAGGATCTGGTGGAGGAGTTCTGTTCTCGTCTCTGCCCTCCCGTCTCAGCAGTTGGCAGCAGAGAGCCACATAACTCCTTTCTACAGATCCTGTGCCTTTCTGTGCAGCTGCAGCACCCCCTTGTTTCCACCTCCCCTGGTCTCAGCATTTAGTAGACTCCGGTAGCTGACTCCAGCCCTCCTCTGGTCCTCCTTCAGACCCCAGACCCTGCGCTGTCTGCTTCCCAGCTCTGCCCCCAGCTTCTCCCCAGCAGCAGCACAAGGTGGGGGGGGTGCATTGTAATGTAATGTTTCAATGCTGGGGGGGGCTCTTGATATCTGTATAAGGGGGGTGGGGAGCTCTGGGCATCTAGTCATACAGACACAAGCTGTTTGAGGGCAACCATAATGCAGATGCAGCCCGCAATAAAATTGAGTTTGACACCCCTTGCAACATTGAGGCTTCAAGGGGTTCCTTGAGCTGTGGCTGATTGACCTCCCATTTGATAGTGCCTGCATAGTTCTAGGATCAACGCCACTTGGCATTCTGACCACCAATAAATTGGCTTTTGCAAGGGTTCCCTGAGACTTTAAAATTATTTCAAGGGTTTCTTTGGCTGAGAAAAGCTGTCTTAGCCCAACCTCAAATATTTACTTCATGAGTACACTTACCCGAACAGACACCTATTTTCCAGCAACACTACATTAAAATGAAACCTTATCCTCCATACTGCTCGTCCTGCCCATTACATTGATAAATATGAAAAGAAAATCCCTTCATTACTTACCTGTATGGCAGAAAATGCTATGATTGTGACGGAATCCGAACACACTGACTGGTTATCTCCGTCAAGAAGCTGCTTCCTAAGCTCAAGAGAAATCCAGGAAATATATATATTTTTCCCTTATACTTACTTACATTGGTCCACCTTGGCTTAATGTAAGTATCCATAGTATCCTGGATATGTGATGGACAGCCTTGTGGACAGCCTTGACCTTTGGGATGACTTAAAGCAGAGACAGTGAGCCAGGCCTTCTAGTCCAATATCAGTGCCTGACCTCACAAATTTGCTTCTGGAAGAGTGATCAAACATTCCCATAGACACACTCCTAAACCTTGTGGACGGCCTTCCCAGAAGAATTGAAGCTGTTATAGCTGCAAAGGGTGGGCCAACTCAATATTGAACCCTACGGACTAAGACACATGCCATTAAAGTTCATGTGTGTGTAAAGGCAGGCGTCCCAATACTTCTGACAATATAGTGTATTTGTTGCCAGAATTGGGAGCATGAAATTGTCCAAAATGTCTTGGTATGCTGACGCCTTGAGAGCTCCCTTCACTGGAACTAATGCCTCGTACACACGACCGTTTTGCATGATGAGAAAACTGCCATTTTTTAGATTGGTTGTGAAAACCGGTCGTGTGTATGCTCCATAGCAGTTTTCTCGCCGAGAAAACTGCCCGCAAAAAAATTAGAACCTGCTCTATTTTTTCTCGTCGTTTTTCCTATCGTTCTTTTATTTGTCGCAAAAACCGCTCGTGTGTATGCTTTTTCGAGGGGGAAAAAAACGTGCATGCTCAGAATCAAGTATGAGACGGAGCGTTCGTTCTGGTAAAACTAGGGTTTGTAATGGAAATAGCACATTCGTCACGCTGTAAAAGACTGAAAAGCACGAGGCTGAAAAGCGTGAATCGTCTCTCACCAAACTTTACTAACACGAGGATCAGCAAAAGCAGCCCAAAGGGTGGCGCCATTCGAATGGAACTTCCCCTTTATAGTGCCGTCATACGTGTTGTACGTCACCGCGATTTGCTCGAGCGTTTTTTTTCCTGAACGTGTGTATGCAAGGCAGGCTTGAGAGGAATCACGACGAATCATGTCGAGAAAAACTTCGGTTTTTTGCATGACAGGAAAAACAGTCGTGTGTACGCGGCATTAGGGGCCAAGCCCAACCCCTGAAAAACAACCCAACACCATGATCCCCCCTCCACCAAATGATTTGGATCAGTGCACAAAGCAAGTTCCATAAAGACATGGATGAGCCAGTTTGGGGTGGAGGAACTTAACTGGCCTGCACAGAATCTTGACCTCAACCCAATAGAACACCTTTAGGATGAATTCGAGCGGAGACTGTGAGCCAGACCTTCCCGCCCAACATCAGCGCCTGACCTCACAAATGCGTTTCTGGAAGAATGGTCAAACATTCCCATAGACACACTCCTAAACCTTGTGGACAGCCTTCCCAGAAGAGCTGAAGCTGTTATAGCTGCAAAGGGCGGGCCAACTCAATATTGAACCCTACGGACTAAGACTGGGATGCCATTAAATTTCATGTGCGTGTAAAGGCAGGTGTCCCAATACTTTTGGAAATATAGTGTATTTGTCCAATGTTCGTGTTGGTGAAAGGTCTGGAGAAGATAGGGATGCTGTGATTATGCTTGTGCTGACAAAGGGCAGACATATCAATGACAGGCCAATAGAGAATTGTTGGCGTAATTAACGACAACAAATGTTGGCTGTTCATGCTCACCAACTGTCTGACAATAAATGTGTTACGTCGGATTATCCGATCGTGTGTACACAAGTCCGTCGGACTAAAATCCAAAGTACAAACACGCACGCTCCTAACCAATGCTAACCATAAGACAACATTAGCAGAAGTTGCCCAAAGGGTGGCGCTAAAGAGCAGAAAAACCACGTAGTACGTCACTACGTTCGTGTTTGTTGGCTGAAAATGTTCTGCCGTGTGTATGCATACCAAGTTCACGGACAACGCCCTTCGGACAAAAATCCACGGAAAGGTCAGATGGAAGTCCGATCGTGTGTACGAGGCTTAATGCCGCGTACACACGATAGATTTTTTTCGACGGTGAAAAACAAGGAACAGCTTGTTCCCCCCACACACGGCCGTTTTAAATGACATTTTTTTTTTGGTCGAAAAAAACGACCGTGTGTGGGCTCCCCGGCAGTGTTTCCCTATGTGAAAACTGCCGCGGAAAAAAACGACGGGAATCACGACGAGAAAAATTAGAGCATGTTCTAATTTTTCTCGTCGTGATTAATGCCGTTTTTCCCGTCGAGAAAAACGACAGAAAGCCCACAGACGATCGTTTTTCTCGTCCAAAGGAAAAAATTAAATTTTTCTCGACTACAAAAATGATCGTGTGTACGCGGCATTAGACTGGGATGCCTTTAAAGTTCATGTGCGTGTAAAGGCAGGCGTCCCAATAGTTTTGACAATTATATAGTGTCTTTTTTTTTTAATGGAGAGTGGAGATGGGCTACACTGGCCAGCACCTGGATTGTCCATGTATAAGAGGGGGAAGTTTAGGGATTTGAGTTTGTTTTTGGAGCATTTTTGTGTCTTGAAAATAAAATATGAAATTTAAATCAAAAATTTAAATTAGAATTTACAAATCAAAAAAAATAAATAAATGACAAGTGTCCTTGGGTCCTTGCTTCTCTCTGCTGCTTGTCTTCTTCTAGTTCTTTTGTTAACTTCTTCACTGGTAGCAAAGGTTCACTTGCAAAGCCTAAAGCCCTGTACACACGGGCGGGAATCCCGCCGGAAAAAAAAACCGTTGGTTTTCTCGACGGGATTCCTGGCAAGCTTGTCTTGCCAAGCCCTGTGTACACACGCGCCATTCAAAAGAACCGCCGTTCTTTTGTATGGCAAGAACGCGGTGACGTCATTGACTACGACGAGCCGGCGCTCGTCACATTCGATGCCGTTGCCGCCATCTTGCTACACCCTACACTACCCTTGTAAGCTACCGCACATGCGTCAAAGTCTTTTCGAGCAAGCGCAGGTTTACCTCGGACAGGTAAGCATACAGACGACCGGTTTTCTCGTCAGGAAACACTCTGCCGAGTATCCCGACGAGAAAAATAGAGAGCAGGTTCTCACGAGAAACCATACGGTCAGGTCACCTGAGGCCAGGTGACAGATGCACACCGTTGGGGGTCAGGAGTGCACCGCTAAGGTAGTGAACCCTATAGCTGACTGCTGCGGATGGAACACTGGGTGGTTAAGGAAGGCAGGTCCACAAGAGCACAAACAGGGATCCCACAGGGAGCTAGAGCCTAAGATTCCCCAGGGCGCGGAGTCTAAGATCCAGCAGGTGTTCACCAGAGCCTCTAGTGGTGAGGATGGACTAAGCTGCAACTGGATCCAGGTCGCGACCCCCAGAGTCCCCCAGCTCACGCTCCGTAGGGTATAGAGGATAGAGGAGAAGCAGCAGCTCAGGATACAAGAGATAGTGAGGGGACAAGCCAAGGTCAGGGCGAGAAGCAGACAAGGATAATGAAAGGACAATCCAAAGGTCAAGGTCACAGGCAGACAGGGATAGTCGAGAACAAGCCAAGATCGGTAACAAGAGACAGACGTAGCACACGGCAAGCAGGAACCCAAACAACGTTGATCAGCACGGCAGACTTGTAGTGCACAGGTAATATAGTGTTCCCTGATAGGGCCTGGGGTGGAGCCATACTTGGAGGAGAGATGATTTAAGCAGCCAGGTGAGAGTGTCTGGCCTCTAAGGTGAACACATGGAGAGGAAGGTAAGCTGACAGACAAACATTACTGCATATCCATGACACATACACATGACCGGTTTTCTCGGCAAAAACTCTCCCAGCAGTTTTCTTGCCGAGAAAACCGGTCGTGCGTACGAGGCTTTCTAGTTCTTTTGTTAACTTCTTCACCGGTAGCAAAGGTTCACTTGCAAAGCCTAATTCCCCGATTCTCCAGGGTGTCTGCATTTAAATGAGCGTGCACAGAACAAGAAAATCTCTATTAATGATGATATAGACTTTCGATTAGTAGCCTCTTGTTATCTATTTTTTTTTCCCCCTAGGCATAATGTTTTATGTGTTTATCTGCTGCTTGTTTTTTTCTTCCATTTATAGAAGTGATAATGAGGCTTTGATAATGTTATTTTTATTTCCTGTGATTTCTTTTTTTCCTTTTCCCCCCCTCTATGTAAGATCTGATATTATCATGGGGAAGTCTTTCTAGTCATGGCCAATGAATTTTGCTAAAAAACAGTCATTCGGATTTAATGATGTGTAAATGTATTTTTAATATTTGGAACCTTGCGTCTTATAAAAAGACATATTGATCATTGATTTCCCGTTGTAGAGGTAGGAATTTCTTGTTCCACTTGATGGGAGGGCCGTACAAGCGATTTTTAATGGGATGTCTCCTTCGCACGTCGGCATCAAATAAAAAAAAAGGCATTCAGAATCATTTCTTGTGATAATAAAATATGTCGGTTATACTGTATGAGGTGAATGCATTCCATCTCTGAAGTCTATGGAGTGCATTAGAAACAATATGGATTTAAAGGATCAATTCACATACTTACCATATATTCTTCGAGCATAAGCCGACCCGAATATAAGCCGAGGCCCTAATTTTACCACAAAAACTGGGAAAACGTATTGACTCGAGTATAAGCCTAGGGTGAGAATGCAGCAGCTACTGTAAGTGGAAAAGATTGTGAACAATGCCCATTTGCAGCTTCACTGTGCCCATTTGCAACCTCACTGTGCCCATTTGCAACCTCACTGTGCCCATTTGCAACCTCACTGTGCCCATTTGCAACCTCACTGTGCCCAACCTCACTGTGCCCATTTCAGCCTTACTGTGCCCATTTGCAACCTCACTGTGCCCATTTGCAACCTCACTGTGCCCAACCTCACTGTGCCCATTGCAACCTCACTGTGCCCAACCTCACCGTGCCCATTTCAGCCTTACTGTGCCCATTTGCAACCTCACTGTGCCCATTTTCAACCTCACTGTGCCCATTTGCAACCTCACTGTGCCCAAGTCAGTGTACCTGTATTCTTGCGGGCGTCCATTTTTGAAAACTCGCGGCTTCCTCCTGGTTCCGTTCCGTGATAGGCGTTTGACACTGTGTTCTGCTACCGCCTATCACGGAGGTCCTCTCATCCTCGGACTCAGTTTCCCAGCAGACACTGTGTTTAGTGTTCCGCCAATCACGGACCTTCTTTCATCCTCGGACAAGAGGATGTCCGTGATAGGTGGAACACTGAACACAGTGTCTGCTGGGAAAGTCCGAGGATGAGAGGACCTCCGTGATAGGCGGTAGCGGAACACAGTGCCAAACTCCTATCACGGAACGGAACAGGACCAGAAGGAAGCCGTGACTTTTGAAAAATGGACGCCCGCAGCCCTTCAGGTACACTGACTCGAGTATAAGCCGAGGGGGGTATTTTCAGCCCTAAAAAAAAGGGCTGAATAACTTGGCTTATACTCGAGTATATACGGTATATTTTGTGTATGGATAGATGCTTGTAGGGCTAATCGCCTGTTGGCTTTTAAAGTAAACCAGAAACAAACCCGGGATGTTACACTGATCCACTGAATTACTAAATACTGGACAGTGAAAGAAGAAGCAGCTGACTGCTGAGGTCAACTCTCTGTCACTTTGCTCTCTCCTCCCATCAGCATGCACCGCAATACAACGTATTGGCTCCTTTTCTGCACTTCCTTCCTCCCTCAATCTGACTTTTGCTGTACTTGAAGACCAGGCCTTTTCTCGTACTTTTTATTTATAAGTTTAAAGTGGAACTTCAGTCAATTTTTTATCTCTACATCTATTAAAGTGATACTAAAGGTTCAATTAATTTTTTTTATACTTTCCTCCTCTGAGCAGTCCGTGTGGCCCCGATCGTCCTCTTCTGGGGTCCCTCTGCGGCTCTCGCGGCTCCTCCCCGCATCAGATAACCCCCTAGGAAAAGCGCTCTCCCAAGGGGGTTACCTTGCGGGCACGCTCCCGAGTCCATCATTTGGCATCCATAGCTGCCGAATGCTGGACTCGGCCCCGCCCCCTGGCAGCCACGTCATTGGATTTGATTGACAGTAGTGGGAGCCAATGGCTGCGCTGCTATCAATCTATCCAATGAAGAGCCGAGAACCCTGGGCAGAGAGATGGCGCGTCCTCGGCATGGGACATTCCACGGCTCAGGTTAGTAAAACGGGGGGGCTGGGGGGCTGTCTGACTGACAGAAGTTTTTTTACCTCAATGCATAGGATGCATTAAGGTGAAAAAACAGGAGGGTTTACAACCCCTTTAAATCTTCTGCTCTTGTTGTTGTTTTAACTTTGGATAGTAAAACATCATTTTTTCTGCCAGTTCAACCCTTATACAGCCCACTTCCTGTTTCTTGTCTGGTCATTAGCTGAGGCTTATGACATCATGCACAGCTCTCTCTCTCTCCCTCTCCTGAGAGTTTGCCAGGAATGGAGGGGGGGTGAGTCATAAGAGGGCTAATGAGAGCTGGAGGTGTGTGTCTGTGTAAATCCAGGAAGTGAACAGGCAGCAGCTTCAGCTGCCCACAGTTAAAATGGCTGCAGCCAGACTCCGTGGAGGGAGATTTCTGCAGCATATTTGGCAAGTACAGAATCACAGTACAGTGAAACCTTGTATTACGAGCATAATCCGTTCCAGGAGAATGCTTGTATTACAAAGCACTCGCATATCAAAGCGAGTTTCCACATAAAAGTCAATGGAAACGAAGATAATTCGTTCCCCATTGACTTCCATTGCATGCAGTACCGCATGTGGCCAGAGGTGGCGGGGCACCGGAAACGGCTCTGAGAAGTTCGGAAACACTCGGGAACGGAGTGTTTCCGAATGTTTCCAAGTTTCTCCGAGTGCATCCGAGCGGCTCCGACTATCACCGGCGCCCCACCACCTCTGGCCAAATGCGGTACTGCACACCACAGAGGCTTGAATTCTGCTCGTTTTGCGAGACAACACTCGCAAACCAGGATTTAAAAAAAAATAATAGCTCGTATTGCGAAACACTCGTTAACCACATTACTCGCAATCCGAGGTATTACTGTATATATAAAATAATATGGAAAGTGGTTGGAGGGAAGCTTCAGAATGGCAAAGATTTTTTTATTACAAATGATGTGAGCAGACTGTAGTTCCTCTTTAAATCAGTATTTTTTGCTACAAAATTACTTATAACCACCAAACATTATATATATATATATATATATATATATATATATATATTTTAGCAGAGACCCCAGGGTATAAAATGGTGATTTTTTTAAATTGCAATTTTTTGGGCAAATAAAAAAAATACACTTTAATGAATTAAAAAAGAAAACACAATATATATCGCAATTATTGTTTTCGTAAAATTGGAAAAATCATGTTGCGTCAACTAAATAGATACCTAACATGTCACGGTTTAAAATTGCACACGCTCGTGGAATGGCGACAGAGTACGATACTTAAAAAAACGTTGTATGCAACATAATTTTTTTTTTTACAGGTTACAGAGAAGGTCTAGTGCTAGAATTATTGCTCTTGCTTTAATGTTCGCGACAATAGATGCACCATGTGTGGTACAAACACTGTTTACATATGCAGGCGTGACTTACGCATGTGTTTCGCTTCTGCGTGCAAGCACGGAAGTATAGGGGCGCTTTAAGTTTTTTTTTACATTTTTTATTTATTTTATTTTTTACGCTGTGCCACTTTGATCACTTTTATTACTATTATAAGGAATGTAAATTGTGATATGATGACAGGTCCTCTTTATGGAGAGATCTGGGTTTTTATTTTTTTTTCATTTGTTTACTTCCGCCCGTCATAATGTTGCTTCGGTCCTCCAAGGCCATAGAGGCGATCGGAGATGATCTGGTCTCTGTTCGCCCTTGTTACCAGCCAACCGCAACCATTGGATTATTTCTCGGGCATGCCGGTAAAAACGGTAAGCCTGAGAAACACTGGTGACCGGGGGGTGGGGGTTACGTCCCCTCCGCTTCTGAAAGTGATCCAGCGGCTAATGAGCCACTCGGACTTCTTTAATGAGAAAAAATACCGGGGTTATGGCTGATAGCTTCAGACATAACCCCGGTAAACCACTTGCAAACGGCAACGTATATATGTATATTTCGGTCGGCAAGTGGTTAAATGAACCACTTTAGTATCACGCTAAAGCGGAAAGACCGCTATAGCTTGGCTCTTTAGTTCTGGGAGGACATCCATGGATGTCCTCCCAAAACCCCGCCCTCTAAGGCATGCATCAGGCGCGCTCTGTGACTGCTGTGTCCTTTGGACAAGGCTTATCAGAGATCGGGGTAAAGGGGCTATCACAGCTGCCCTTTACCATGTGATCAGCTGTGTCCAATCACATATAAACAGACTTGCCGGTTATCGGCAGTCATTTCCTCATGTGCTGTGTCTGTGTCAGTATAAGATAACCGATAATCGGCAAGGCTCTCAGTACATTCTTTACACTGATAATCAGGGCACTGATCATCAGTGCAGCCCCATCAATGCAGCTTATCAGTGCCCATCAGTGCCCATCAATGCAGCTTATCAGTGCAGCTCATCAGTGCCCATCATTGCAGCTCATTAGTGCCCATCATTTCAGCTCATCAGTGCCCATCATTGCAGCTCATCAGTGCTCATCATTGCTGCCTATCAGTGCCCATCAGTAAAGAAAAAATTACTTGTTTGCTTTATGTTATGTAGCGACATGGACTACCAGCAGAAAGCACCGTACCTTTCGGTGTTCCTAGACATCGTTTGTCCGTGTAATAATCAGTGTAACCAGTGACCTCATATTTGTGTGCCCAACAAAGTGAATTATGGGACGTATAGTTCTCCTTCAGAGAGTTGCTTTACACCCATGTATCTTGAGACTACACATCCCAGGGATCTTTGCTGTAACATGAAGATGGCTGGGAGTAGCTATAAAAGGAGCAAAAAGCCTGCGCAGAGTCTCTTCCTCCTGGGCCTGAAGCAAGACAGACCTCTCTGTGCAACAGGGAGAGAGGTCGCGGCCTACTACGCAGAGTCTTACTTCCAACCCGAGGCCTAAGGGGCCAAGTTCTGCTACTCGCTGTCGAACATCCTGTCGTCAACATCACCCAGATTGCCTACCTGTTGGTGCGTGTGGCAAGCTTCACTTCGGAAGGTTGAGACAGCGGATCCGCTGCACGGTACCGCTACACGAGTTCCTGTACAGAAGACATCAGAGCCATTTGATTGTTGGTGGGAGGGCAAATTGCTCGACCTTTATCTATTCATTGCCACCATTAGAGAGACACTTTGCACAGACATCTTTACCCCAAGAACACTTTACTGCATTGCTTGAACATTGTGCTTAGACGCCTTTAGATCTTCCCCACTAGGAACCCATTGCTTTCATCAAACCCAAACGGATTACAGTTAACAAGCTCCAACTTGCTAACGAAGAACATCAGATCTGCAACATGGAACTCTTTTGCCATTACTTATAGGAAGGCCTCTATACTACTCTTTGTAGACCCGCTCCTTTCATTAGGTTAGCATAGGCTGACTAGATTACATCTTTACTAGTGTGGCCGCAAAAGTAGGTAACTGAAACATCCACTGGGAGATGACCTCTGATCAAAAAGGGAGTGCACATATATATACATGTAGCGGAACCTCACTCTCCCTCTTGGTTATTGTGAATGGCTTGTGTCTAGGGGTACCGGGAAGAGGAGAGTGCAGGAACACTACACCAAGCTCTCCCCTCATGTGTATAAGAGGGTTGAGCAAAGTTAGTTGATTTACCTCCCGGGTCTGTCCACTGCATACGAAGCCTTGTTGTTCCCTGGAAGTGTGTCTGCCAATAATAGAGCCCCACACCAATCGAAAGTCCAACACTCCTTTATTTCTCGTAACACAATCAGTTGAACTTCCATTAACAATGAATGAGTGGGAACGAGGTGTGGGAACGAGTAGGTCCAGGCACAACTGTACTCTCCTATTCCTTTTTAGCGAATAGGCCTGGCGCACGGTCTCTGCCACCGACCTTGAGTTTTGGTCGCTGCCACCGACCGGATGAACTGTTGAGGCCCCTGCCACAGGCCTAATAGCAGGTCTCTGCCACTGACCTGAGTGAATTAGTTGGACCGCTGCCACCGGTCATTGAACGTGGACTGAACTTCCTCTTTGAACTTGGCCCCTGTTCGGGAAAGATATCCCTCCGGGCGGTCTCCAGAGGTTCACCTGGCACTGGCAATCTGCTGCACCAGGTCTTCGGGTGAGTCCCTCCTCCGGTCCCTTACGCCTCTGGATTCGGGTGCCCCACTCCCGGGGCCCCCTAGGACAATCCCTCCCTCGCGGGACCCAGCGGAAGGTACTGGGCCCCAGGCCTCCGGCTGAGTATCTCACCTCAGACATAAGGTGTCTGGGATGGAACACGAACTCCCGGTGTCCAGGCCTAGGCCGCCTGGACACCGACCGCAACCACAGCCCTCAGGCTGAAGGTGCCCGGGACTCGAACCTCGTGGCGAAGATGTCCGCCCCCTTTATACCCTCTCCCAGGATGCACGGCGGGTTCCCCGCCCCGCCGTACAACCGCTGCGAGAGGCCACAAAGGGTACGGCACTGCAGCGATGGTTCAACCCCGGCCCAAAGTGACGGCGCCACCTGCTGGGCCGCAGGGAACTATGCATCACTGGTGTCCTCCCCAGTTTAAAAAAAGTACATACCCGCTACATACATATATGTATATAATATTGTTGTAGCTGAATCATTGTTTTGTGCCTTTGAGAGAAATTTGTTTGCTGAGTTGACGCTGTTATCTTGACTGAGCAGATTTATTACCTCTCTCTTTGAAGTAACTTTCCCTTATTGGGTCCAAGTAAAGTATTTCAGAACTGAATTAAACTGAGTTGTTTGATTTATTGCAACACAGCGCTACAAGGATGTCTGAACCCAGAGTGTCAGGTGGGTTGGAAGGTTCACTTGGTCATGGCCGTGCAGACGAGCAGGTAATTCTTAGTAGTCCCCAAGGGGGCTGTGCTACTGCTATAACAGAAACTAAGAAAAAACGTTTTGTTTCCAAATTTTTGGTCTTTTTTAATTTGTTTAGCAAAAGAGAAAAAAACACAGTGGTGATTAAATACCACCAAAAGAAAGCTCTATCTGTCTAAGAAAAAAGAGAAAAATTTCATATGGGTACAGTGTTGCATGACCGCGCAACTGTCATTCAAAGTGTGACAGCGCTGGAGGCTAAAAATTGGCCTGGGCACGGAGGAGGTGAAAGTGCCCGGTATTGAAGGGGTTAAGGTAGTTATTAAAATAAATACATATGTAGTGGGTGTTTGAATTTATGTGAGGACTCTGGTGGTGTGAGGTTCCTTGGGGCCTGCAGGTGGCGTTGTTGCCTTGGGCTGGAGTTGAACTCACATCGCAAACTGTGCCTTTTTGTCCTCCCCTGGAGGTGGTACAGCGGGGCGGGGAACCCGCTGTGACGCAAAGGGAGAGGTCATAAAAGGGGCGGATGCCCTGATTTCAGGGAGAGAGTCGGAGGACGCGGCCGCACCCAGGCACCTTCAGCTTGGGTGCTGGCGTTCCGGTGTTTCAGGCCTAGGCGCCCTTGGCCTAGCTGGAGCAGGGATGGAGTCCATCTCAGGCACCTTAAGCCTGGGGTGAGGTACTATGGCGGATGACTGGGGCTCAGTCCCTTCGACTGAGTTCCGCGAGGGTGAAGGAATTCGAGGGGGCCCTAACTCCTTGGGTGCCCGTGTCTGAGTTCGTGAGGACTGGTGCGCAGTAACTTCTCCGGAGAGTCCGGCGCGGCATCGCTGGTGACGGAGAGGCCTCCACTTCTCCCTTGGACGGATTTCTTCCTCTGACAGGGGCAAAGTGAGCGAAGGTAATTCACGTTCTATATTACCTAGTCAGTGGCAGTGACTATTCACCACTGGTGACAGCACAGTGGGCAGCAGCAAGGAGGGAAAGGATTGTGCCTCGATCTGTCCCCATTGTACAAAGAAAAGAGATTGTTTTATTGCTTGGCAAGAAGAATAAAACTGAGTTGTACCTATTCACTATGTGGAACTTGGGTTACTAAAGCAAAGGAGTCAGGGACGAAGGACTGGACTTGACTCTAGGACACCTACACAAAAGCCCAATCTTCTGGCCTTCACCTCTCAGTTATGGAGGACATGGGCCGTGGTGTGTATTATCCCTCTCTCCCAGATACCCCTAGACAACAGCCATATAACCGATAAAGAAAGGGAGAGAGGTGAGGCCGCTACACATATAAGGATGTATCTCTGAATACCTTGAAGTGGAAGCCATGCAAAAACTAAAATTCTTGCATCTATAGACACCAGGGATCTAACACTAACCTCTCTATCCCTGCGAAGAAAAAATTATTATACATACCTTTTTGAAAGCCGATCTGACCTCCTCTGACTGGTTCCCACGCTGAGCTGTCAGCCGCGGCTTCACTGTAAAGGCGGATGCAGAGGAGACAGAGGACAACGGAAGCCCCATAGTAACTCTATGGGTGACGTCACTTCCCATTCATGTCACAGCCGTTGGCGGCCATGTCTTCTGAAGAGCTTCCGCCGCTGGAGATCAGGTCGGAGCGGGTCAGACCGGCTTCCAAAAAGGTATGTATACAAACCTGTCCCCACTCCAGTGGTCTCCGAGCCGGGGTTGTACGGGAGATCCCTCTACCGCACGTCAGGCTCACACCTAAGGTACGTTACAGCAGTAGTCATTTATACTTTATTCCTAACTTGGTGGCTGTAGTTTTTTTCGACCATTGTGTACTTTTTAAAACTTTTGGAATCAATCAGAAAGCATCTGCCAGAGTTAGTAATTACTAATTGATTGCAAAACGTAAAGGCTGAGTCTCATCAGTCTCAGTAATTTAAGTACATTTAACTGACTAATGTGTGCTAAGTCAACGTGGGGCATTACCGGGACAGTGATGAAGTCCAGGCACTAAAATCAATAGATTTGCCTTCCGGGTATATAGAATACGGAATGCCAAATGTTGTTCTCAAGACGTGGCGCTAATGCGGAAAAGCAGGACCACATTTACACCTTGCTGAGCTTAAACATAAATAATGGTGTTTATCTTTTATCCAATTACCAAGCGGGACATCCTCAGCACATTCAGTAATTTGCTACAAATTGCCCGTGATGAATGAGGCCCAAGTGGTGAGCTGGTGGTGGCAGTTTTTTTTTCTGTTGAATGCAATTCAGTTTTTGAGCTCTGGGTGACTATTTTATAGCAAATTTCGACTCCTGAAGGTTTTAAATGACTTTAAATGAGTCCCAAACCAAATAATATCAGACAACTCTAGGTACAAATACAGAATTCAGACATTTTGTAAACTAAAAGGCTACTTACGGGTAAATACACTATATTACCAAAAGTATTGGGACACCTGCCTTTACACGCACATGAAATTCAGTGGCATCCCAGTCTTATGCCTCGCACACACGGCCGTTTTTAATGTCATTAAAAAAAAACAACGTTTTTCTCGACGTGATTTTTCTTGTTTCCTCTCAAGCCTGCCTTGCCTACACACGATCATGAAAAAAAATGCTAGAGCAAAGCGCGTGACGTACGAAATGTACGACGGCACTATAAAGGTGAAGTTCCATTCGGATGGCGCCACACTTTGGGCTGCTTTTGCTGATCCTTGTGTTAGTAAAGTTTGGTGAGAGACGATTGGTGCTTTTCAGCCTCGTGCTCTTCAGTCCGTTACAGCGTGACGAATGTGCTATCTCCATTACGAACGCTAGTTTTACCAGAACGAGCGCTCCCGTCTCATACTTAATTCTGAGCATGCACATTTTTTTTCCCCTCGTAACAGCATACACACTACCGTTTTTCATGACGTTAAAAATACCGACGTGAAAAAATAGAGCAGGTTCTAATTTTTTTTAGCCCATTTTTCACGTCGTTAAAAATGCTCTGGAGCCCACACACAATCGTTTTTAATGACCAATTTAAAAAATGGCATTTTTAACGTCATGAAAAACGGTTGTGTGTATGCGGCATAAGTCCTTAGGGTTCAATATTGAGTTTATGCACAAAGCAAGGTCCATAAAGACATGAATGAATGAGTTTGGGGTGGACGAACTTGACTGGCCTACACAGAGTCCTGACCTCAACCCGATAGAACACCTTTGGGATAAATTAGAGCAGAGATTATGAGCCAGGTACTCTTATCCAACATCAGCGCCTGACCTTACAAATGCTCTTCTGGATGAATGGTCAAACATTCCCATAGACACACTCCTAAACCTTGTGGACAGCCTTCCCAGAAGAGTTGAAGCTGTTATAGCTGCAAAGGGCGGGGCCAACTCAATATTGAACCCTACAGACTAAGACTGGGATGCCATGAAAGTTCATGTAAAGGCATGTGTCCCAATACTTTTGACAATATGAGATATCTTTTATATATATACATATATATATACATATATATATACATATTGTGAGGGGGTTAACTCGGTAGCGGGTGTGTGTGACCCCCTGGTTGGGCTCCCCACACAAAAACAGGGCCAGCAGACGGAGGTTGTGGTTTTCAAAATCAAAAGGTGCGGTTTATTTCTCTATGTACAGTGACAAAAACACAGCAAAGCCAAAAAGAAACAAACAAAATAAATCCTGGTCAGTTTGACCTCTGACTAAACATGCAGGTTTCCTAAACTAACAACTGGGATCAGCCTGGTGCTGTCCTAGTCCCTAAGTCCCTGGTTTAGTAAAAGTCCAAACAAATAGCCACACAGGCTTTGCCTCACCGCACAGGGGTTCACTCTCCCTAGACAGTCCACACAGGTCTGGTTCCAGGCATGAGCTAACATCTAATGAAGCTGGGAGTTCTTATAGAGGCCTAAATGAGCTGACAAGCTTCAGCTGGTCTCATCAACTCCCTGTCTCACGACGCCCAGCACTCTCCCTAGAGGTATGAGTCATTCATGAGCCCACTAGCCTCAGCTGGGCTTCATCAACTCCCTAGTTGTATAAGTCGGCATAAAGCCTGAATCTGGGAGAAATATATCTACCCCCCTGGATGCAACCAGGTGACTTTACCTTCCTGCTGTCACATACCCCCCCTCTTGTTTTAACCTTGGGGTTGGAACACCAGCAATCAGGCATTCATGTACTCGAGACAAAGCATCCACATTCCCCATTTGAACGCCAGGGCGATGCTTTACTGTGAAGTTGAATTCCTGTAGGGCCAGGAACCACCTATTCACTCTTCTATTTGTCTCCTTGTTTTGAGCCATCCACTTTAACGGAGCGTGATCCGTAACCATGTCAAAGTGCCTACCTAGCAGATAGTACCGAAGGGAATCTAGAGCCCACTTCACCGCTAAACACTCCTTTTCAACCGTGGCGTAATTTACCTCATGGGACTTCAACTTCCTGCTGAGGTAAATGACTGGGTGCTCTTCCCCGTTCCAGACCTGGGACAATACTGCTCCTAACCCCACATCTGACGCATCACTTTGTGCGACAAAGTCTTTAGAGAAGTCGGGTGAGTACAACACTGGCTGGCTACATAAGGCTTGTTTCAAGAATTGGAATGCTGCCTCAGCCTCGGGGGTCCATTTAATCATGACCGACCCTTTCCCTTTCGTCAGGTTGGTTAGGGGCACAGCCTTAGAAGCAAAGTGGGGAATGAAGCGCCGATAATAACCCGCGATTCCCAGAAAGGCTCGTACCTGCTTCTTGCTGTTGGGACGTGGCCAACTCTGGATGGCCTCGACTTTGTTGAGTTGGGGTTTTATTACTCCCCTGCCAATGGTGTACCCAAGATATTTGGCCTCCTCCTGCCCAATGGTACACTTCTTGGGGTTAGCCGTAAACCCCGCTTCCCGGATAGAGTCTAGGACTGCTTGCACTTTTGGCAGATGTGAGGCCCAATCTGTGCTATGGACAATTACGTCATCCAGGTAAGCCGCAGCATACTTCCGATGGGGCCTCAGTATCTGGTCCATTTTCCGCTGGAATGTGGCCGGCGCATTCTGTAACCCGAACGGCATTCTCTTATATTGGAACGCCCCGTCTGGGGTTACAAATGCGGTTTTCTCTTTGGCCGACTTGGCCAGGGGAATTTGCCAATACCCTTTTGTGAGGTCAAGAGTCGTCATGTATCGGGCTGTTCCCAGCCGGTCGATCAACTCATCTATACGTGGCATGGGGTAGGTGTCAAATTTTGTAACTTTGTTCAACTGACGAAAATCGTTACAAAATCGCCAGCTCCCATCCGGTTTAGGCACCAACACAATGGGACTAGACCAATCACTTTGGGACTCCTCTATCACCCCTAAGTACAGCATTCTCTGTACTTCCTCCCGTATTGCCTCCCGTCGGGCCTCTGGGATCCGATAGGGTTTTAACTTCACCCTTTCACCGGGCGGGGTAATAATATCATGCTCTACCCCAGATGTTTGTCCCGGCAGCTCAGAGAACACCTCCTTGTTGCGAAGCACAAACTCCTTAACCTCCTGTTGTTGGGGTTGTGACAAGGTGGCTGCTATTCCAACCTCCGGAATCACGCAACCAGTTTGAGCTGGTGACCAAGTTTCTGCGACTAGGGACTCTCTATCCCTCCAGGCTTTCAACAGATTAACGTGATATATCTGTTCGGGCTTTCGCCTTCCTGGTTGTCTGACCTTGTAATTCACTTCGCTCACTTTTTCCATTATCTCGTAGGGGCCTTGCCATTTGGCAAGGAATTTACTTTCAACCGTAGGGACAAGTACCAATATCCTATCCCCCGGGGAAAAGGTACGGGTCTTTGCTCCACGGTTGTACACTCTCTGCTGTGCCAACTGCGCTTGGGCCAAATGTTCCTTCACGATGGGCATTACCTGTGCAATTCGATCTTGCATCAGGGCGACATGCTCAATCACACTCCTGTGGGGAGAACTCTCACTTTCCCAAGTTTCCTTGGCAATATCCAACAGCCCTCTTGGGTGTCTCCCATACAGTAACTCAAAGGGGGAGAATCCCGTAGAGGATTGGGGCACCTCCCTAATAGCAAACATCAAATAAGGAAGTAGACAGTCCCAATCCTTTCCATCTCTATCCACCACTTTCTTCAACATTTGTTTTAGGGTTTTGTTGAATCTTTCAACCAGCCCATCGGTTTGGGGGTGATACACAGATGTACGCAATTGCGTCACTTTGAGCAATTTACACAGCTCTTTCATAACCCGGGACATAAAGGGTGTACCTTGGTCCGTAAGCAGTTCTTTACAAATACCCACCCGGCTAAAAACAAGAGATAGCTCTTTGGCTATGGTTTTGGCCGAGGTATTTCTGAGAGGGATCGCTTCTGGATAACGGGTGGCATAGTCCATTATAACCAATATGTACTGGTGCCCCCTAGCGGACTTGATTATAGGACCTACCAAATCCATTGCGATTCTCTCAAACGGGACCTCAATGATGGGTAGAGGGACCAGCGGGCTACGGAAATGTGGCATCGGGGCCGACCTCTGACACACAGGGCAGGAGGAACAATAATTTTCTATGTCCTTCATCACCCCAGGCCAATAGAATCTCTGTAATACCCTCTCTCGGGTTTTCTCTGTCCCCAGATGACCTCCAAGAATGTGCCCATGGGCCAACTCCAACACCAACTTCCTGTAAGGTTTGGGCACCACCAGCTGCTCAACGGTTTCTTCTGCCCTTTTTGCCACCCGATACAGTAGGTCCTTCTCTACGCTGAAGTATGGGTAAGTGCAGGTATTATCTGGGTTCACTAACTCGCCATCTATTTCCACTACGTTTTCCCGTGCCTTTATTAGGGCGGGGTCTTTTAACTGTTCTGTGGCAATATTTTCCCTGTGAACCTCCAGATCAGAAAACTCCACAGACGGTAGGTTTTCGTCTGAGGAGGTGGGCTCCTCTCCAGTTTCTTGAGTCTCCCCTGCAAATACTGACAAGGGAAATTCTGGAGAGTCCTCACCACTCTCAGAGGAGTTCTGGCTATCACATTCCTGGTACCTAGGGGCACCAGTGGGGGGCTCAGGATCATCCCACAGTTCCCAGAACTTCGGAAAATCCCTTCCCACAATGGCATCATGCGGTAATTGAGATACTAACCCCACTGGATGAGAGAGGGTACCTTTGGGGGTCTCGAAACACACTGTAGTCACTGGATACTCTCGGGTGTCCCCATGCACACAAATAACAGCTACCTTGCTATTCCCAGAGACCTCTGTTTTAACTAATTCAGCCTTTATCAGGGTCACAAGGCTACCTGAATCCAGTAATACCACAACATTTCTACCATTAATACACATTTTGCATAAATGTTTCTCAGTTCCCCGAATGGCAGTGCATGCGACTGTCGCACACAGCGACTGACGTCTGTCCATCAGAAAGTCACATTGCATGGGTTCCTCCACAACCGGGCAATTTGCTGCAATATGTCCCGCTTGCCGGCAGCGGTAGCAAACAATCCATTTGGCTGCCTCTTGAGCCCCTGACTTCCCAGGCTGTTCTCGCCAAACTTTGGGTAGAGCTCCCACCCTCTCACTCTCTCCACCCTCACCCCTTGGAATCCTCTTATCCGCCCCTGGGGATGGTCTGGTCTTAGGGTGGAAAGTCCGAGAGTCTCTGGAAGAGGCCGTCAGGTTCTCTGTAGCCAAGTATTTCTCTACACGATCCACAAGACCACCGGCCGTCTCTGGGTCTCCATGGCTTACCCACTTTTGGATGGCAGTAGGAAGAGCTCTCAAAAACCGATCCATTACAACACGTTCCACAATCTCTGGTGCGGACAAAGTCTCTGGCTGTAGCCACTTCCTGCTCAGGTGAATGAGATCATACATTTGAGACCTGGGGGGTTTTCCAAGCTGGAAAGTCCAGTTATGCACACGCTGAGCCCGGACAGCCAGGGTGACACCCAGCCTTGCCAATATTTCAGCTTTTAGCATCACATAGTCTTTTGCTTGGTCAGGCTCTAGGTCATAGTAAGCCTTCTGCGATTCACCAGTTAACAGAGGAGCCACCAGTCCAGCCCACTGCTCCTCAGGCCACTTTTCTCTTTCAGCAGTCCTTTCAAATGTGGTCAAAAATACCTCTGGATCATCCTCTCCAGTCATTTTTGTCAATAAACGACTCACCCCAAAGGACGCGGTATTAGTGGGACGGCTTTCCTCACTGGTCTGCGGACGTTGCTGCATTACTGCTTCCATTTGTTGTAGTCTCTGCTCTTGCTTCTGTAACAGGTCTATGAAGCGGGCCTCAGATTGCTGCTGGGCTTGTTGATGAGCTTGCTGCTGGGCTGCAAGGCTCCTTTGCAAACCTGCATTTGTCTGCTGTTGATTGGCATTTGCTAGAGCCAGCTGTTTCAGTATCTCCTCCATGCTGGCTTAAAAAAACTGCCACTGGTTCTCCACCAACTGTGAGGGGGTTAACTCGGTAGCGGGTGTGTGTGACCCCCTGGTTGGGCTCCCCACACAAAAACAGGGCCAGCAGACGGAGGTTGTGGTTTTCAAAATCAAAAGGTGCGGTTTATTTCTCTATGTACAGTGACAAAAACACAGCAAAGCCAAAAAGAAACAAACAAAATAAATCCTGGTCAGTTTGACCTCTGACTAAACATGCAGGTTTCCTAAACTAACAACTGGGATCAGCCTGGTGCTGTCCTAGTCCCTAAGTCCCTGGTTTAGTAAAAGTCCAAACAAATAGCCACACAGGCTTTGCCTCACCGCACAGGGGTTCACTCTCCCTAGACAGTCCACACAGGTCTGGTTCCAGGCATGAGCTAACATCTAATGAAGCTGGGAGTTCTTATAGAGGCCTAAATGAGCTGACAAGCTTCAGCTGGTCTCATCAACTCCCTGTCTCACGACGCCCAGCACTCTCCCTAGAGGTATGAGTCATTCATGAGCCCACTAGCCTCAGCTGGGCTTCATCAACTCCCTAGTTGTATAAGTCGGCATAAAGCCTGAATCTGGGAGAAATATATCTACCCCCCTGGATGCAACCAGGTGACTTTACCTTCCTGCTGTCACAATATATATATATATATATATATATATATATATATATATATATATATATGGCACACTGACCCCCTAAGGAGCTGCTGATGTGTGTGCAAAGGCAGGCGTCCCAATACTTTTGGTAATATAGCCTACTTTAAGACTATATCCAGAAATTATATGGTCTGTTAGGTTCTAAACAAGGTAGTGAAATAAATTACAATGCACTTTGATTCAACACTTAGGTGTACATTTATTGTTCTCACACAAGATTCACACAACTTTCACCCAGTATTCCTACATTTTTCCAATTGAATCCAATTAGAAAAGTGTGTAAACCTCAGTGAAAAAAGAACGGATATGGGGTAAAACATATAAATAGACCCTTTTAAAATCTTGGTGTGGGCAAAATAAAATTTACAGCAGTTTTGTTTTTTTGCCCACCCTCTGTCCCGTATCCTGTCCTGTATCCGTAATATAATTTTAGTAACTGTTGTTTGCCGCATCCAATTCGCAATAGCAGGAGATTTTGACCGGCACTCTATGGAGCCGGTTTACGTATCCCTGCAGCGGGTCCGGTGTGAATTGCACAAAAACGTCTGTGCGTCTTTTGGTCCATTTCAGGTTCTGAATTCAGCCCAAGATTCGGGCTGAAATCGGACCTGAAATGGTGAACCAGGACGCACCGGACCCCTGCTGTAAACCGCATGCGGCTCATATGTGAACCCAGCCTGAAAAACTCATCGTTGGCAAGATGAGCAAGAAGCCTCCGAAACATGGGTGGGGCTTCAGGGGTTGTAGGGGTGGCAATGGTGACCCCACCCATACTCCAGTGGGCCCGTGTGGCCTCCCTGTCACATTCAAATTCGTTGTTTAGAGCTGGTGCCCATCAGGCACTGCAGCGCAATGGCTGGCGCGTGGTGCGAGCTAACTGAGTTTAGCACAGTGAAGAAGCATTGGAATAGCCACCCAACACAGTCCCAATGCATCTGGTGTGAACCAGCCTTCACACTGTATGCTGGGGAAAAGCGCTTGCCATGTCGCCCTGCGTAGGTAATACAGCACGTGCAGCTGGCAACAGGAATTGGAAGCGTCAGGTGGTAGTGGAGACTTTTTCATCAGGGACCACAAGCTTCAAGCTATGCCTCTGCTCCCTCAGCATTACCCTTGCTCAAATACTCACTGGTGTTGAGGTTGTTATTGGCTTTGGTGAAGGAAATGTTGGTTGCCCACTTGGTTTGAAGCTTAAGGTTTTTTGCATTTTCAGGTGTTGGATTTTAACCACTTAAGCCCCGGACCATTTCGGGCCATTAGGACCAAGCCTGTTTTTGGGATTCGGCACTGCGCTGCTTTAACTGTAAATTGTGCGGACATGCAATGTTGTACCCAAACGAAATTTGCGTCCTTTTCTTCCCACAAATAGAGCTTTCTTTTAATGGTATTTGATTGCCTCTGCGATTTTTATTTTTTGCGATATAAACAGAAAAAGACCGAAAATTTTGAAAAAAAATGATATTTTCTACTTTTTGTTATAAGAAAAATCGAATAAACTCAATTTTAGTCATACATTTAGGCCAAAATGTATTCAGCCACATGTCTTTAGTAAAAAAAATGTCAATAAGCGTATATTTATTGGTTTGCGCAAAAGTTATAGCGTTTACAAACTAGGGTACATTTTCTGAAATTTACACAGCTTTAAATTTATGACTGCCTATCTAATTTCTTGAGGTGCTAAAATGGCAGGGCAGTACAAAACCCCCCCAAATGACCCCATTTTGGAAAGTAGACACCCCAAGGAAATTGCTGAGAGGCATGTTGAGCCCATTGAATATTTTTTTTTTTTGTCCCAAGTGATTGAATAATGACAAAAAAAAAAAAAAAATAATAAAATTACAAAAAGTTGTCACTAAATGATATATTGCTCACACATGCCATGGTTATATGTGGAATTGCACCCCAAAATACATTCTGCTGCTTCTCCTGAGTACGGGGATACCACATGTGTGGGACTTTTTAGGAGCCTAGCCACGTACGGGACCCCGGAAACCAAGCACCGCCTTCAGGATTTCTAAGGGCGCAAATTTTTGATTTCACTCCTCACTACCTATCACAGTTTCGAAGGCCATAAAATGCCAAAATAGCACAAAACCCCCCCAAATGACCCCATTTTGGAAAGTAGACACCCCAAGCTATTTACTGAGAGGCATGTTCAGTCCATGGAATATTTTATATTTTGCCACAAGTTGCGGGAATATGACAAACTTTTTTTTTTTTGCACAAAGTTGTCACTAAATGATATATTGCTCACACATGCCATGGGCATATGTGAAATTACACCCCAAAATACATTCTGCTGCTTCTCCTGAGTACGGGGATACCACATGTGTGGGACTTTTTGGGAGCCTAGCCGCGTACGGGACCCCAAAAACCAAGCACCGCCTTCAAGGTTTCTAAGGGCATAAATTTTTGATTTCACTCCTCACTACCTATCACAGTTTTGAAGGCCATAAAATGCCAAGATGGCACAAAACCCCCCCAAATGACCCCATTTTGGAAAGTAGACACCCCAAGCTATTTGCTGAGAGGCATGTTGACCCCATTGAATATTTTTTTTTTTTGTCCCAAATGATTGAATAATGACAAAAAGAAAAAAAAAAAAATGTACAAAAAGTTGTCACTAAATGATATATTGCTCACACATGCCATGGTTATATGTGGAATTGCACCCCAAAATACATTCTGCTGCTTTTCCTGAGTACGGGGATACCACATGTGTGGGACTTTTTGGGAGCCTAGCCGCGTACAGGGCCCCAAAAACCAAGCACCGCCTTCAGGATTTCTAAGGGCGTAAATTTTTGATTTCACTCCTCACTACCTATCACAGTTTCGAAGGCCATAAAATGCCAAAATAGCACAAAACCCCCCCAAATTACCCCATTTTGGAAAGTAGACACCCCAAGCTATTTGCTGAGAGGCATGTTGAGTCCATGGAATATTTTATATTTTGCCACAGGTTGCGGGAATATGACAAACTGTTTTTTTTTTGCACAAAGTTGTCACTAAATGATATATTGCTCACACATGCCATGGGCATATGTGAAATTACACCCCAAAATACATTCTGCTGCTTCTCCTGAGTACGGGGATACCACATGTGTGGGACTTTTTGGGAGCCTAGCCGCGTACGGGACCCCAAAAACCAAGCACCGCCTTCAAGGTTTCTAAGGGCATACATTTTTGATTTCGCTCCTCACTACCTATCACAGTTTTGAAGGCCATAAAATGCCAAGATGGCACAAAACCCCCCCAAATGACCCCATTTTGGAAAGTAGACACCTCAAGCTATTTGCTGAGAGGCATGTTGAGCCCATTGAATATTTTTTTTTTTTGTCCCAAATGATTGAATAATGACAAAAAGAAAAAAAAAAAATGTACAAAAAGTTGTCACTAAATGATATATTGCTCACACATGCCATGGTTATATGTGAAATTACACCCCAAAATACATTCTGCTGCTTCTCCTGAGTACGGGGATACCACATGTGTGGGACTTTTTGGGAGCCTAGCCGCGTACGGGACCCCAAAAACCAAGCACCGCCTTCAAGGTTTCTAAGGGCATAAATTTTTGATTTCACTCCTCACTACCTATCACAGTTTTGAAGGCCATAAAATGTCAAAATAGCCCAAAACCCCCACAAATGACCCCATTTTGGAAAGTAGACACCCCAAGCTATTTGCTGAGAGGCATGGTGAGTATTTTACAGCTCTCATTTGTTTTTGAAAATTAAGAAAGACATTTTTTTTTCTTTTTTTTTTTCTTTTTTTACATTTTCAAAACTTTGTGACAAAAAGCGAGATCTGCAAAATACTCAACATACCTCTCAGCAAATAGCTTGGGGTGTCTACTTTCCAAAATGGGGTCATTTGGGGGGGTTTTGTGCCATCTGGGCATTCCATGGCCTCCGAAACTGTGATAGGCAGTGAGGAGTGAAATCAAAAATTTACACCCATAGAAATCCTGAAGGCGGTGCTTGGTTTTTGGGGTCCCGTACGCGACTAGGCTCCCAAAAAGTCCCACACATGTGGTATCCCCGTACTCAGGAGAAGCAACAGAATGTATTTTGGGGTGTAATTCCACATATGCCCATGGCATGTTTGAGCAATATATAATTTAGTGACAACTTTTTGTACATTTTTTTTTTTTTTGGTCATTATTCAATCACTTGGGACAAAAAAAAAAAATATTCAATGGGCTCAACATGCCTCTCAGCAAATAGCTTGAGGTGTCTACTTTACAAAATGGGGTCATTTGGGGGGGTTTTGAACTGTCCTGGCATTTTATGCACAACATTAGGAAGCTTATGTCACACATCATCCACTCTTCTAACCACTTGAAGACAAAGCCCTTTCTGACACTTTTTGTTTACATGAAAGAAAATTTTTTTTTGCAAGAAAATTATGTTGAACCCCCAAACATTATATATTTTTTTAAAGCAAAGGCCCTACAGATTAAAATAGTGGGTGTTGCATTTTTTTTTCCACACAGTATTTGCGCAGCGATTTTTCAAACGCATTTTTTGGGGGAAAAACACACTTTTTTTATTTTTAATGCACTAAAAAACACTATATTGCCCAAATGTTTGATGAAATAAAAAAGATGATCATAGGCCGAGTACATGGATACCAAACACGACATGCTTTAAAATTGCGCACAAACGCGCAGCGGCGACAAAACTACATTCATTTTTAAAAGCATTTAAAAGCCTTTACAGGTTACCACGTTAGATTTACAGAGGAGGTCTACTGCTAAAATGACTGCCCTCGATCTGACCTTCGCGGTGATACCTCACATGCATGATGCAATTGCTGTTTACATATGACGCTAGACCGACGCTTGCGTTCGCCTTTGCGCAATAGCAGGGGGGGACAGCGGTGCTTTTTTTTTTTTTTTTTTTTTTTTTATTATTTATTTGGCTTTTTTATTTTATTTTTAAACTGTGCCTTCCATATTTTATTTTTTTACCATTTTTATCGTTATCTCAGGGAATGTAAATATCCCCTATGATAGCAATAGGTAGTGACAGGTACTCTTTTTTTGAAAAAAATTGGGGGGTTAGACCCTAGATCTTTCCTCTGCCCTCAAAGCATCTGACCACACCAAGATCGGTGTGATAAAATGCTTTCCCAATTTCCCAATGGCGCTTTTTATATCCGGGGGGGGGGACATTCCCTCCCACTGCTTGTAAAAGCAGTCTAGAGGCTAATTATCTGCTAGAATTGCTTTTACATGAAAGCCGGCTGCTGGCTGAAAATAATGATACCAAGATGATACCTAAACCCGCAGGCATCATTCTGGTATAAACATTCAAAGTCCAGCAACATACCAGTACGTTGCTGGTCCTTGTTGGACATGTATTGTAATCTTTTTTTTCATACAGCCTATTGGCTGAACGAAAAAAAGAGATTGATTGGTGGGTATGCCCACCATTAGAATACCTCCCTTCATCCACCCACTTCTAATGATGGGCATATATGCCGAAGCATGGGGGCATCCTCCCGCAAAAAAGTTATGCCGCGTACACACGGTCAAGCCTTCGTCGGAATTTCGACCGTATGTACGCGGCATAAAAGGTTATGCCGCGTACACACGGTCGGACTTTTCCACGGATAAGCCTCCGTTGGAATTTCGACCGTATATACGCGGCATTAGGAGCAAAATCGCTCCTCCGCCCCTGCTGCCCCCATGCTTCGGCATATATGCTCTTTTTTTTAACTGTGGTGGTGAAATCACCTCCTACAGCGTTGGAGTCACGGCTTTATGTATCGTGGGAGCAAACGCTGTTGCTGTCAAGATAAATAGATCCGCGCTGCAACTGAATGGCGTACCTGCTAAGCAAATGGTGGTTAACATTAAAACAAAGTAACATTACAGTACAACAGTAGGACCTTACCATGCCATACCTGCAAAGCAAATACCAAAACAAAACCTAGTAAAAAATAAAAAAATGTTTTAACGCAACCTGTGCCTAAAATATATATATGCCGAAGCATGGGGGCATCCTCCCGCAAAAAAGTTATGCCGCGTACACACGGTCGGAATTTCGACCGTATGTACGCGGCATTAGGAGCAAAATCGCTCCTCCGCCCCTGCTGCCCCCATGCTTCGGCATATATGCTCTTTTTTTTTAACTGTGGTGGTGAAATCACCTCCTACAGCGTTGGAGTCACGGCTTTATGTATCGTGGGAGCAAACGCTGTTGCTGTCAAGATAAATAGATCCGCGCTGCAACTGAATGGCGTACCTGCTAAGCAAATGGTGGTTAACATTAAAACAAAGTAACATTACAGTACAACAGTAAGACCTTACCATGCCATACCTGCAAAGCAAATACCAAAACAAAACCTAGTAAAAAATAAAAAAATGTTTTAACGCAACCTGTGCCTAAAATATATATATATGCCGAAGCATGGGGGCATCCTCCCGCAAAAAAGTTATGCCGCGTACACACGGTCGGAATTTCGACCGTATGTACGCGGCATTAGGAGCAAAATCGCTCCTCCGCCCCTGCTGCCCCCATGCTTCGGCATATATGCTCTTTTTTTTAACTGTGGTGGTGAAATCACCTCCTACAGCACTGGAGTCACGGCTTTATGTATCGTGGGAGCAAACGCTGTTGCTGTCAAGATAAATAATTCCGCGCTGCAGTTGAATGGCGCACCTGAAAACAAAAAATTACATACCTGAAAAGCAAGCATGATAAAACATTGCAGAATAGAATACAGTAAAAAAGAGCAGAACAATAGAGAGAAAATAGAGAGAGAGAGAACAATAAAACGACAACTATTTTTGGTTTTTTTATTTTATATTTTTTTTGTGTTTTGTTTTTTACGTTTTTTTTTTTCTTTTTTACACTTTTTTTTGTAACTTTACAACTGTAATGGTTCGGGTCTCTCAAAATGTAATGGCATCTTGGGAGACCCTGTGTAAGTGTGTCCTAGTCTGTGAAATGCTGTACCCTACGCTAAAACTTCACTTTTGAGTGGTAGCGTTCAAAACATTCACCTTGGCAAAGACCAGGCTTGTCAGGACAGAGTGGACAAAAACTACGGGTGTCACGCCTAAATCCGCGCTTGCTACAGACACGACATCTTTTTTGGGGGTGGCTTTGGGTAGGGGTACTCGGGAGGACATACGAATAATGCCTCTCATGCAGCCGGCTTACTGCATTTGGTTGGGGATGGTGAGGTGCAGAACCGCCTGGATACAGGAGTTCTGTGACTATCTCATTCTGGAATTTTAGAAGAGATAACGTCCCGCCTGAAGCTCTGTATAGCACATGAGCGTTCAGCAAAGCCAATTGGAATAATGATAGAGACACTTTTTTGTACCAGCGTCTCGCCTTACGGTCAATTAGATACGGCGCCATCAACTGGTCGTTGAGGTCCACACCTCCCATATTTTGGTTATATTCGTGGACACAGAGGGGTTTCTCCACAACACCAGTCGCCGTACGAATTTGGACTGTCGTGTCTGCATGAAGGGAGGTAAGAAGGAAAACATTCTTATTGTCCCTCCACTTCATAGCGAGCAAGTTATTACACTTCAAGCAGGCTCTCTCCCCCAGCCTAAGACGGGCATCTACAAGCCGCTGGGGAAAGCCCCGGCGATTAGGTCGCACGGTGCCACATGCTCCAATCTTATGATCAAACAAGTGACTAAACAGTGGCACGCTCGTGTAATAATTGTCCACATACAAGTGGTACCCCTTTCCGAATAAGGGTGACACCAAGTTCCACACTATCTTGCCAGCGCTCCCTATGTAATCCGGGCAGTTGACCGACTCAATCTGACTGTCTTTTCCCTCATAAACCGTAAAGTTCACTACATAGCCTGTTGCCCTGTCACAGAACTTGTAGAGCTTGACCCCGTATCTGGCACGCTTGCTGGGAAGGTACTGCTTGAAAGACAAGCGGCCAGAAAATTTAATCAGGGACTCATCAACGCAGACAACTTGATCGGGAGTAAACAAGGCTGCAAAACGTTCGTTGAAGTGGTTTATGAGGGGCCGAATTTTATAGAGCCGGTCGTATTCAGGGTCCCCACGTGGACGACAAAGTTCATTGTCGTTGAAGTGCATGAACCGCAAAATCTGCTCGTATCGTGCCCTGGACATGGAGGCAGAGAACACGGGCATGTGGTCAATTGGGTGCGTGGACCAATAAGCACGCAATGACGGAAATTTATGTGTGCCCATGTTGAGGGAAAGGCCCAGAAAGGTCTTAAATTCGGAAACCGTAATTGGTTTCCAATTTCTGGCAATTTTAGGCAACTGGGGGTTAGCGGCGATAAATTGACCAGCATATAAATTACTCTGGTCCACAATAGATCTATAGAGATCTTCCGTGAAAAACAGCGAATAAAAATCGATTGGCATAAAATCAGCTGTTTCCACCTGAATACCGGGTTGGGCAGTGAATGGGGGAAGTACGGGTTCTGCAGAAGTGGTGGGGACCCAATCAGGATAGGCGAATTCTGCAGGAAGGGCAGTATGGGCACGACGGGCCTGCCTTTGTCTTCTTGGTGGCAGCGGGACACTACTTGTGCTTGCCACCTCGCCAGCTTGAACTGCACTTATGGGACTCGCCACGTCACCAAGTGTTACTGCAGTGCTGGATGTACGTCCAGGCTGTACTAGGCCGCTGGTGCTTGCCAGTTCACCAGAAGGAATAGCGGCGCTAGTACTACTCTGCTCCATGATACGAGAGACCTGCGGTTCTTGCTCCTCAACAACCTCAGAAGATCGGGATCGGGTACGCCTGACCTTAGCAGGGACCTCAACTTCGTCGTCAGAGCTATCTGACGTGGGGCCGCTGACGTCACTGTCTTCTACGTGAAGATATTCTGAGCCTGAATCTGACAGATACGTGACCTCCTCTTCACTATCTGTCATGCTCAGAATCTCGTAGGCCTCTTTACTAGTGTACCTTCGTCTTGCCATTTTCGGCTCTAAATTTAGGGGTACACTAGTAAGATTCACAGGAAAAAAAGCACCTGACTGTCGTCAGCAAATATATCAAACGCTACAAAAAAACTGTTAGCGATCGCAGGGATCAGGCCTGTCTCTGCGAACGCTGCAGTTATGTGTGTTGTGTTTGGTAAGTGACAGTGATCGATCGATACTGCACTTGGGTGGGCTGGGCTGGGCTGGGCGGAGGGGCTAAACGCAGGTACTAGCAGGTATCTGGGCTGATCCCGCTAACACTGCGTTTTTGGGAACCCTAAACCGCTGGGGATGCTAGTATAGATCTGATCAGATACTATACCACTAAGGGGGGTGTATGCTTTGCGCGTGGGTGTTAGCGTTACTGGCACTAACCTAACACTGCCTGGGGCGACGCAGACCCTCTCTGGCGCTAAAACCTAATTGATCTCACCCGCCGGGCGATCAGGGGGGTTAAACCTTTATTGGGTTTGTGAGGGGGTTAGCTCGGCAGCGGGTGTGTGTGACCCCCGGGATGGGCTCCCCACACAAAAACAGGCCCAGCAGACGGAGGTTGTGGTTTTCAAAATCAAAAAGGTGCCGTTTATTTTCTATTTACAGTGACAAAAACACAGCAAAGCAAAAGAAACAAACAAAATAAATCCTGGTCAACTTGACCTCTGACTAAACATACAGGTTTCCTAACTAACAACTGGGATCAGCCTAGTGCTGTCCTAGTCCCTGGTTTTAAATGTCCAAGCAAAATATAGCCACACAGGCTTTCTCTCACCGCACAGGGGTTCACTCTCCCTAGACAGTCCACACAGGTCTGCTTCCAGGCATGAGCTAACATCTAATGAAGCTGGGAGTTTTTATAGAGGCCTTAAACGAACTGACAGGCTTCAGCTGGCCTCATCAACTCCCTGCCTGCACGACGCCCAGCCCTCTCCCTAGAGGTATGAGTCATCAATGAGCCCACTAGTCTCAGCTGGGCTTATACAACTCTCCACCTAGCTGTATAAATCGGCGTAAAGCCTGAATCTGGGCGAAATATATCTACCCCCCTGGATGCAACCAGGTGACTTTACCTTCCTGCTGTCACATACCCCCCCCTCTTGTTTTAACCTCGGGGTTGGAACACCAGCAATCAGGCATTCATGTACTCGAGACAAAGCATCCACATTCCCCATTTGAACGCCAGGGCGATGCTTTACTGTGAAGTTGAATTCCTGGAGGGCCAGGAACCACCTATTCACTCTTCTATTTGTTTCCTTGTTTTGAGCCATCCACTTTAACGGAGCGTGATCCGTAACCATGTCAAAGTGCCTACCTAGCAGGTAGTACCGAAGGGAATCTAGAGCCCACTTCACCGCTAAACACTCCTTTTCAACGGTGGCGTAATTTACCTCATGGGACTTCAACTTCCTGCTGAGGTAAATGACTGGGTGCTCTTCCCCGTTCCAGACCTGGGACAATACTGCTCCTAACCCCACATCTGACGCATCACTTTGTACGACAAAGTCTTTAGAGAAGTCGGGTGAGTACAACACTGGCTGGCTACATAAGGCTTGTTTCAAGAATTGGAATGCTGCCTCAGCCTCGGGGGTCCATTTAATCATGACCGACCCTTTCCCCTTCGTCAGGTTGGTTAGGGGCACAGCCTTAGAAGCAAAGTGGGGAATGAATCGCCGATAATACCCAGCGATTCCCAGAAAGGCTCGTACCTGCTTCTTGCTGTTGGGACGTGGCCAACTCTGGATGGCCTCGACTTTGTTGAGTTGGGGTTTTATTACTCCCCTCCCAATGGTGTACCCAAGATATTTTGCCTCCTCCTGCCCAATGGTACACTTCTTGGTGTTAGCCGTAAACCCTGCTTCCCGAACAGAGTCCAGGACTGCTTTCACTTTTGGCAGATGTGAGGCCCAATCTGTGCTATGGACAATTACGTCATCCAGGTAAGCCGCAGCATACTTCCGATGGGGCCTCAGCATCTGGTCCATTTTCCGCTGGAATGTGGCCGGCGCATTCTGTAACCCGAACGGCATTCTTTTATATTGGAACGCCCCGTCTGGGGTTACAAATGCGGTTTTCTCTTTGGCTGACTTGGCCAGGGGGATTTGCCAATACCCTTTTGTGAGGTCAAGAGTCGTCATGTATCGGGCTGTTCCCAGCCGGTCGATCAACTCATCTATACGTGGCATGGGGTAGGTGTCAAATTTTGTAACTTTGTTCAACTGACGAAAATCGTTACAAAATCGCCAGCTCCCATCCGGTTTAGGCACCAACACAATGGGACTAGACCAATCACTTTGGGACTCCTCTATCACCCCTAAGTTCAGCATTTTCTGTACTTCCTCCCGTATT
The DNA here is from genome assembly GCA_029206835.1 of Rana muscosa. Classification (NCBI taxonomy): domain Eukaryota; kingdom Metazoa; phylum Chordata; class Amphibia; order Anura; family Ranidae; genus Rana; species Rana muscosa. The sequence continues at coordinate 308,016,817 of CM055123.1, read as the reverse complement.
GCCTCCCGTCGGGCCTCTGGGATCCGATAGGGTTTTAACTTCACCCTTTCACCGGGCGGGGTAATAATGTCATGCTCTACCCCAGATGTTTGTCCCGGCAGCTCAGAGAATACCTCCTTGTTGCGAAGCACAAACTCCTTAACCTCCTGTTGTTGGGGTTGTGACAAGGTGGCTGCGATTCCAACCTCAGGAATCACGCAACCAGTTTGAGCTGGTGACCAAGTGTCTGCGACTAGGGACTCTCTATCCCTCCAGGCTTTCAACAGATTAACGTGATAGATCTGTTCGGGCTTTCGCCTTCCTGGTTGTCTGACCTTGTAATTCACTTCGCTCACTTTTTCCATTATCTCGTAGGGGCCTTGCCATTTGGCAAGGAATTTACTTTCAACCGTAGGGACAAGTACCAATATCCTATCCCCCGGGGAAAAGGTACGGGTCTTGGCTCCACGGTTGTACACTCTCTGCTGTGCCAACTGCGCTTGGGCCAAATGTTCCTTCACGATGGGCATTACCTGTGCAATTCGATCTTGCATCAGGGCGACATGCTCAATCACACTCCTGTGGGGAGAACTCTCACTTTCCCAAGTTTCCTTGGCAATATCCAACAGCCCTCTTGGGTGTCTCCCATACAGTAACTCAAAGGGGGAGAATCCCGTAGAGGATTGGGGCACCTCCCTAATAGCAAACATCAAATAAGGAAGTAGACAGTCCCAATCCTTTCCATCCCTATCCACCACTTTCTTCAACATTTGTTTTAGGGTTTTGTTGAATCTTTCAACCAGCCCATCGGTTTGGGGGTGATACACAGATGTACGTAATTGCGTCACTTTGAACAATTTACACAGCTCCTTCATAACCCGGGACATAAAGGGTGTACCTTGGTCCGTAAGCAGTTCTTTACAAATACCCACCCGGCTAAAAACAAGAGATAGCTCTTTGGCTATGGTTTTGGCCGAGGTATTTCTGAGAGGGATCGCTTCTGGATAACGGGTGGCATAGTCCATTATAACCAATATGTACTGGTGCCCCCTAGCGGACTTGATTATAGGACCTACCAAATCCATTGCGATTCTCTCAAACGGGACCTCAATGATGGGTAGAGGGACCAGCGGGCTACGGAAGTGTGGCATCGGGGCCGACCTCTGACACACAGGGCAGGAGGAACAATAATTTTCTATGTCCTTCATCACCCCAGGCCAATAGAATCTCTGTAATACCCTCTCTCGGGTTTTCTCTGTCCCCAGATGACCTCCAAGAATGTGCCCATGGGCCAACTCCAACACCAACTTCCTGTAAGGTTTGGGCACCACAAGCTGCTCAACGGTTTCTTCTGCCCTTTTTGCCACCCGATACAGTAGGTCCTTCTCTACGCTGAAGTATGGGTAAGTGCAGGTATTATCTGGGTTCACTAACTCGCCATCTATTTTCACTACGTTTTCCCGTGCCTTTATTAGGGCGGGGTCTTTCAACTGTTCTGTGGCAAAGTTTTCCCTGTGAACCTCAAGATCAGAAAACTCCACAGACGGTAGGTTTTCGTCTGAGGAGGTGGGCTCCTCTCCAGTTTCTTGAGTCTCCCCTGCCAATACTGACAAGGGAAATTCGGGAGAGTCCTCACCACTCTCAGAGGAGTTCTGGCTATCATATTCCTGGTACATAGGGGCACCAGTGGGGGGCTCAGGATCATCCCACAGTTCCCAGAACTTCGGAAAATCCCTTCCCACAATGGCGTCATGCGGTAACTGAGACACTAAGCCCACTGGATGAGAAAGGGTACCTTTGGGGGTCTCGAAACACACTGTAGTCACTGGATACTCTCGGGTGTCCCCATGCACACAAATAACAGCTACCTTGCTATTCCCAGAGACCTCTGTTTTAACTAATTCAGCCTTTATCAGGGTCACAAGGCTACCTGAATCCAGCAATACCACAACATTTCTACCATTAATACACATTTTGCATAAATGTTTCTCAGTTCCCCGAATGGCAGTGCATGCGACTGTCGCACACAGCGACTGACGTCTGCCCGTCAGAAAGTCACACTGCATGGGTTCCTCCAAAACCGGGCAATTTGCTGCAATATGTCCCGCTTGCCGGCAGCGGTAGCAAATGATCCTTCTTGCCGCCTCTTGAGCCGCTGATTTCCCAGGCTGTTCTCGCCAAACTTGGGGTAGAGCTCCCACCCTCTCACTCTCTCCACCCTTACCCCTTGGAATCATCTTATCCGCCCCTGGGGATGGTCTGGTCTTAGGGTGGAAAGTCCGAGTGTCTCTGGAAGAGGCCGTCAGGTTCTCTGTAGCCAAGTATTTCTCCACACGATCCACAAGACCATCGGCCGTCTCTGGGTCTCCATGGCTTACCCACTTTTGGATGGCAGTAGGAAGAGCTCTCAAAAACCGATCCATTACAACACGTTCCACAATCTTTGGTGCGGACAAAGTCTCTGGCTGTAGCCACTTTCTGCTCAGGTGAATGAGATCATACATTTGAGACCTGGGGGGTTTTCCAAGCTGGAAAGTCCAGTTATGCACACGCTGAGCCCGGACAGCCAGGGTGACACCCAGCCTTGCCAATATTTCAGCTTTTAGCATCACATAGTCTTTTGCTTGGTCAGGCTCTAGGTCATAGTAAGCTTTCTGCGATTCACCCGTTAACAGAGGAGCCACCAGTCCAGCCCACTGCTCCTCAGGCCACTTTTCTCTTTCAGCAGTCCTTTCAAACGTGGTCAAAAATACCTCTGGATCATCCTCTCCAGTCATTTTTGTCAATAAACGACTCACCCCAAAGGACGCGGTATTAGTGGGACGGCTTTCCTCACTGGTCTGCGGACGTTGCTGCATTACTGCTTCCATTTGTTGTAGTCTCTGCTCTTGCTTCTGTAATAGGTCTATGAAGCGGGCCTCAGATCGTTGCTGGGCTTGTTGCTGAGCTTCCAGACTCTGTTGGTGAGCTTGCTGCTGGGCTGCAAGGCTCTGTTGATGAGCTTGCTGCTGGGCTGCGAAGTTCTGTTGTTGAGCTGCAAGGCTCTTTTGCAAACCTGCATTTGTCTGCTGTTGATTGGCATTTGCTAGAGCCAGCTGTTTCAGTATCTCCTCCATGCTGGCTTAAAAAAAAACTGCCCGCATTCTCCACCAACTGTGAGGGGGTTAGCTCGGCAGCGGGTGTGTGTGACCCCCGGGATGGGCTCCCCACACAAAAACAGGCCCAGCAGACGGAGGTTGTGGTTTTCAAAATCAAAAAGGTGCCGTTTATTTTCTATTTACAGTGACAAAAACACAGCAAAGCAAAAGAAACAAACAAAATAAATCCTGGTCAACTTGACCTCTGACTAAACATACAGGTTTCCTAACTAACAACTGGGATCAGCCTAGTGCTGTCCTAGTCCCTGGTTTTAAATGTCCAAGCAAAATATAGCCACACAGGCTTTCTCTCACCGCACAGGGGTTCACTCTCCCTAGACAGTCCACACAGGTCTGCTTCCAGGCATGAGCTAACATCTAATGAAGCTGGGAGTTTTTATAGAGGCCTTAAACGAACTGACAGGCTTCAGCTGGCCTCATCAACTCCCTGCCTGCACGACGCCCAGCCCTCTCCCTAGAGGTATGAGTCATCAATGAGCCCACTAGTCTCAGCTGGGCTTATACAACTCTCCACCTAGCTGTATAAATCGGCGTAAAGCCTGAATCTGGGCGAAATATATCTACCCCCCTGGATGCAACCAGGTGACTTTACCTTCCTGCTGTCACAGGTTATATACGGCGGGTGCCCTGATGCTATAAAAAGCAAACTAATCAACCAGCGTCACCCGTAACCTTTATATGGTGATCACTGGTGAAAGGGTTAACTAGGGGCAATCAGGGGGTTAAAACCTTTATTAGGTTAAATATGGGGGTACCTGACACCAATAAAAACCTGCGGCGAACCTAAAAAAAAAATAACTGCCTATCTAAAACACCAGCGACACGAATACAGCGATCGGAAAAACAATCGCTTAGTGACGCTGAAGTTAGGGGGTGAAAGGGTTACCTGGGGGGTGATCAAGGGGTTAAACCTTTATTAGGGGGGGTTAGGGGGCTACCCTGGACCTAAAGGGGCCTAATCCTAACTGCCTTGCAACTTTTTACAATCACAGATGACACTAAATGCAGTGATCAGTAAAATAAATGATCACTGCAATCAGTGACACTGTGATTGGGGGCTTTGGGGTGACCTGGGGGGTGATCTGGGGGTGACTGGGGGGTGATTTGTGTGCCTATGTGTACCTACGTGTCAGTGGACTGTTGGAGCACTAACCTCTGTCTTCACTCCTCGGCGCCGGGAACGAAAAGACCGCGGCGAGGGAGATGACATCACTTCCTCCAGCCTGTGTTTACATCACATGGCGGAGGAAGCAATTTCATTGGCCGGGAGCGATCGCGAGGGGCGGAATCGAGCGGCCGCCCCCTCATGCCTGATCGCTCCCGAACACTTAACGGCCGCTCACTGCAGTGAAGGGGGGTCCGGATGGACCCCCAACTGCACAAAGGCGATCACGTAGATCTACGTGATTCTGCCTGTCCGTGCCATTCTGCCAACGTAAATCGGCGGTGGGCGGTCGTTAAGTGGTTAAGTAAAGGTGTTTCTTTCCAAGCAGAGGTCCTTGTACTATCCAGGAATTTAATGTGACCCCCATTGGGAGGAGGCCCAGACCTTTCTCCCCGCCCCCCATTGATTAGTGATAGTCCTTGTCTTGCCTTCTCTGGATCAAGACTGCTTGCCTTTATAAGAGATTAAACTTGACATTCGTTCTTATTTTAGCCTTGATAACTAAAGTACTAATGGATTAAAACTGGAGAAAACAATAAGGCAAAATTTGGGCAATTTGTAGGTAGGGTGTAGCACAGGGGCGGACTGGGCCAGGGGGCACGGTGGCAATTTCCCCCCGGGCTGATATGATTCTTCCCAGAAAAGGCCACCACAGCAGCAGCTCCACTGTCACAGCCAGGGCCGGCACCAGCCTAGAGAGCGCACATCAGTCGGGGGTCACATCCTTAGATGTCAGGGGTTCATGCTGGGACTTGTAGTCCTTCACTAGTTGCTTCAATTGGTTGGTTAAATGGGCCACTTTACTGGACTTGCCCCCCAGGCCTAAGGTTGCCAGCCCTCCCCTGGTGTAGCGTGGTGTGGCGTCAATAACACACACACTCCAAATGCGTTGAAAGAACTTGTATTGAAATTATGCAAAGACAGTTCACAACAGACCAATTGAAAAGAAAACGTAACCAGGAATGAAAGGAGGGACATAGTGCCGCCTGGCTGTCTCGTACCCAAACAGGAAATTGTCCAGAGAACATGCAAACCCTACGCCTTCCCTCCTCGTCAGGAACCTTTCCCTGCCGCTTGTTCTGTCCCTACCAGACAGGGTACCTGTCCCTACCCAACCCACTTTCAAAATGCACCCCAAGCTGGGTGCCAGGATCTCAAATAGGCTCTGCCTGACCCAAGCTGGATGCCAGAGTCACATAGGGGGCAGCATCCCATGATTAGAACCTTTCTATGTTCCTCTTGACTTCCTCTCCAACTGCAGTGCTGCTGAAGAACATCGCCACCTGCAGTGGAAAAAGTAGGCTGCACGTACATATAAATTGTTGATGGCCAGCTATTACATTTCATCTTTCGATAAGGGTTGGATGGATACTGTGACCCCCTCCCCCCGTCATGTAGACTTGGACTTTTGTTATTTTTCAAGTTTAAAGTTGAAACCAGATTGGATGCATCATCTCGGTTTTTCTCGGTTTTATTTTAGTGTTTATAACTCATCCCCAATATGAATAATGCAGGCTCTTCCACTAAGCTGTACTTAGCTGTAACAGAATGTTCTAACACTCTTTATATACAAACTTTTATATGCATATAATTAGGAATAAATAACGGGAGGAAGTTTTAAAACAATGTTAAAGTGCCATTTAGCTGCTGTAGAGTATTACCTAAGGAAATACTAGATAACAATAATGTGACTGGCTTGTCTTTGTAAATTGTCAGCGGGTTTCCAGGGAAAAATTAACTTTGTTTTCATGTTGACTCTCAGGGCTGGAAGATAGAGAAGCGTCAGACTGAGGAATCCGCCACAAAGTAACACAGTGATGAGGATATCCATAATTCCTCGAATAAATCAACACTGTTTATTATCTTAGAAAGGTGTTAGTCATACCGAAATATTCTTTACTAGACAAAGAAACACAATAGACACCTAGGAAAGCATTGTGAATGTACAGTGGGTACGGAAAGTATTCAGACCCCCTTAAATTTCTCACTCTGTTATATTGCAGCCATTTGCTAAAATAATTTAAGTTCATTTTTTTCCTCATTAATGTACACACAGCACCCCATATTGACAGAAAAACACAGAATTGTTGACATTTTTGTCGATTTATTAAAAAAGAGAGAAACTGAAATATCACATGGTCCTAAGTATTCAGACCCTTTGCTGTGACACTCATATATATATAACTCAGGTGCTGTCCATTTCTTCTGATCATCCTTGAGATGGTTCTACACCTTCATTTGAGTCCAGCTGTGTTTGATTATACTGATTGGACTTGATTAGGAAAGCCACACACCTGTCTATATAAGACCTTACAGCTCACAGTGCATGTCAGAGCAAATGAGAATCATGAGGTCAAAGGAACTGCCTGAAGAGCTCAGAGACAGAATTGTGGCAAGGCACAGAACTGGTCAAGGTTACAAAAAATTTTTTGCTGCAGTTAAGGTTCCTAAGAGCACAGTGGCCTCCATAATCCTTAAATGGAAGACGTTTGGGACGACCAGAACCCTTCCTAGAGCTGGCCGTCCGGCCAAACTGAGCTATCGGGGGAGAAGAGCCTTGGAGAGAGAGAGGTAAAGAAGAACCCAAAGATCACTGTGGCTGAGCTCCAGAGATGCAGTCGGGAGATGGGAGAAAGTTGTAGAAAGTCAACCATCACTGCAGCCCTCCACCAGTCGGGGCTTTATGGCAGAGGGGCCCGACGGAAGCCTCTCCTCAGTGCAAGACACATGAAAGCCGCATGGAGTTTGCTAAAAAAAAACACCTGAAGGACTCCAAGATGGTGAGAAATAAGATTCTCTGGTCTGATGAGACCAAGATAGAACTTTTTGGCCTTAATTCTAAGCGGTATGTGTGGAGAAAACCAGGCACTGCTCATCACCTGTCCAATACAGTCCCAACAGTGAAGCATTGTGGTGGCAGCATCATGCTGTGGGGTGTTTTTCAGCTGCAGGGACAGGACGACTGGTTGCAATCGAGGGAAAGATGAATGCGGCCAAGTACAGGGATATCCTGGAGGAAAACCTTCTCCAGAGTGCTCAGGACCTCAGACTGGGCCGAAGGTTTACCTTCCAACAAGACAATGACCCTAAGCACACAGCTAAAATAACGAAGGAGCGGCTTCACAACAACTCCGTGACTGTTCCTGAATGGCCCAGCCAGAGCCCCAACTTAAAGCGAAAGTAAACCCATCGATTTAACAGTTTCAAAAAGCAGTTACATTCCCGGCATGCCGGGAATGCCAACTGTCACATTGGTTGTGCTCTCAACCAAACTGTCAAACCATCCAATGGCTGGTGTCATAACTGATCACATGTGCAGCATCATGGCAGTTGAAGATTAAACAGAGGCCAAGATGGCAGCTTCCTTGGCTGAAAATGATAGGAGGGTTTACTTCCACTTTAAACCCAATTGAGCATCTCTGGAGAGACCTAAAAATGGCCGTCCACCAACGTTTACCATCCAACCTGACAGAACTGGAGCGGATCTGCAAGGAGGAATGGCAGAGGATCCCCAAATCCAGGTGTGAGAAACTTGTTGCCTCTTTCCCAAAAAGACTCATCAAAAGGGTGCAAATACTAAATACTGAGCAAAGGGTCTGAATACTTAGGACCATGTGATATTTCAGTTTCTCTTTTTTAATAAACCTGCAAAAATGTCAACAGTTCTGTGTTTTTCTGTCAATATGGGGTGCTGTGTGTACATTATGGGGTGCTGTGTGTACATTAATGAGGGGAAAAATTAACTTAAATGATTTTAGCAAATGGCTGCAATATAACAAAGAGTGAAAAATGTAAGGGGGTCTGAATACTTTCCGTACTCACTGTATAATATACACCACAATGGTTTTCTTCATAAATCAAAAACAATTAATTCTTGCTTTTTCAAACCTTTTCTAAAGAGTGTAATATATGTAGCGGGTACTTGAACTTAGGGGAAGCATCTGGGTGGTAGTGTAACCCAGATGTCTTGATTGTTAGGAAATTCAGGGTTCCCTTTGTGAATCTCGGAGGACTCTGGTGGTGTGAAGTTCCCGCCGGCCTATAGGTGGCATTGTTGCCTTGGACCGGGGTTGGGCTCGCACCGCAAGACTGTGCCTTTTTGTCCTCCCCTGGAGCTGGTACAGCGGGGCGGGGAACCCGCTGTGGCACGAAGGGAGAGGTCATAAAAGGGGCGGACACCCTGATCACGGGGGTTAGAGTCCGGAGCCAGAAGATGCAGCCGCACCCAGGCACCTTCAGCTTGGGTGCTAGCGTTCCGGTGTTCCAGACCTAGGCGCCCTTGACCTAGCCGGAGCAGAGATGGAGTCCATCTCAGGCACCTTTAGCCTGGGGTGAGGTACTATAGTGGATGCCTGGGGCTCAGTACCTTCGACTGAGTTCCGCGAGGGTGGAGGAATCCGAGGGGGCCCTAACTCCTTGGGTGCCCGTGTCTGAGTTCGTGAGGACTGGTGTGCAGTAACTTCTCTGAAGAGTCTGGTGCAGCATCGCTGGTGACGGAGAGGCCTCCATTTCTCCCTTGGACGGATTTCTTTCACTGACAGGGGCAGAGCGAGCGAAGGTAGTTCAGGTTCTACATCACCTAGTCAGTGGCAGTGACTATTCACCACTGGTGACAGCACAGTGGTCGGCAGCAGAAGGGAAAGGATTGTGCCTCGATCTGTCCCCATTTTCCAAAGTAAGAAACTGTTTTATTGCTTGGCAAGAAGAATAAAACTGAGTTGGACCTATTCACTGTGTGGAACTTGGGTTACTAAGCAAAGGAGTCAGGGACGAAGGACTGGACTTGACTCTAGGACACCTACACAAGACCCAATTTGCTGGCTTTCACCTCTTAGCTATGGAGGACATGGGCCGTGGTGTATCTCATCTCTCTCTCCCAGGTACCCCTAGACAACAGCCGCATAACCGATAAAGATAGAGAGAGGGGTGAGCCCGCTACATATATTAGAGCCTCCTATTTATCCAGTCAGATGAGTGGCCTGTTCTGTAATCAGCATCATTGTCACCTAGGATGGACTCGAAAACCATGAATCATTGTCATTTCTGAAGGAGTTCAGAGCAGTGTTTTTCAACCTTTTTTCCAGTCAAGGCACCCACTTGCCGGTTGGTCCATAGACAAAAGATGTCCACGGTTGGAAGTGGAATACAGAACCTGTCACCTCCGATTGCTATCACACAGGGAATTGTTTTCTCCTGTGTGATAGCAATAAAGTTAAGTGAAAAAAAATTGATACTTGAACTTCCTGTTTTAGCCATACCTTTGCACTTCCTGTTTGGCAGATTACTCTGCTCTCTCCAGCCAATATCTCGCTCTAGTCACTCCTGCTGCCATTTGTTTCTTCATTACCACTCGTTACCGACTTTTGGCTTGTTTCTCAACTACGCTTCCGCTTGACCCTAACCTGCAATCACTTGTTACTGACCTTTGGTTTGTTTACTGACTACGCTTCTGCTTGATCCCAACCTGCAATCACTTGTTACTGACCTTTGGTTTGTTTATTGACTACGCTTCTGCTTGATCCCAACCTGCAATCACTTGATACTGAGCTTTGGTTTGTTTGCTGACTACGTTTCTGCTTGATCCCAACCTGCAATCACTTGTTACTGACCTTTGGTTTGTTTACTGACTGTGCTTGTGCTTGATCCCAACCTGCAATCACTTGTTACTGACTTTTGGTTTGTTTACTGACTACGCTTCTGCATGATCCCAACCTGCAATCACTTGTTACTGACCTTTGGTTTGTTTACTGACTACGCTTCTGCTTGATCCCAACCTGCAATCACTTGTTACTGACCTTTGGCTTGTTTACTGACTGTGCTTGTGCTTGATCCCAACCTGCAATCACTTGTTACTGACCTTTGGTTTGTTTACTGACTACGCTTCTGCTTGATCCCAACCTGCAATCACTTGTTACTGACCTTTGGTTTGTTTACTGACTACGCTTCTGCTTGATCCCAACCTGCAATAACTTGTTACTGATCTTTGGTTTGTTTACTGACTACGCTTCTGCTTGATCCCAACCTGCAATCACTTGTTACTGACCTTTGGTTTGTTTACTGACTACGCTTCTGCTTGATCCTAACCTGCAATCACTTGTTACTGACCTTTGGTTTGTTTACTGACTACGCTTCTGCTTGATCCCAGCCTGTAATCACTTGTTACTGACCTTTGGTTTGTTTACCGACTATGCTTCTGCTTGATCCCAACCTGCAATCACTTGTTACTGACCTTTGGCTTGTTTACTGACTACGCTTCTGCTTGATCCCAACCTGCAATCACTTGTTACTGACCTTTGGCTTGTTTACTGACTACGCTTCTGCTTGATCCCAACCTGCAATCACTTGTTACTGACCTTTGGCTTGTTTACTGACTACGCTTCTGCTTGATCCCAACATGCAATCACTTGTTACTGACCTTTAGCTTGTTTACCGATTAGGCTTCTGCTTGATCCCTACCTGCTATATGTGCTACCGCCCCCCAGCTTCCTCACCTCCTGGTGGAGCAATCCCGAGGACCGCGACCTGGTACCTGGAGTGACCCGCTTCTGTACTTATCCAGCTGGTCGGTGGGAGCCTCTCTACTGCTATAGCTCTACTGGTCTCCGAGCCTGACCCTTGACCGCCACACTCATAGTTGTTTCATATTAACAATCATGTGCTATAGCTCTGTGGAGGGGGTAATATACTATACAGAAAATAAAAAAAGGGGGCTTTGACAACCATTGAAGGTACTCAAAATGTATAATATGAAATATTTTGTGCAGAGATGAGATACATGAAATTTTGCCGCACTAATTATGAAGCATTTTGAAAAGAGATATGACAGATCTATCATAATAGGGGGTTGATTATGCCCAGACAAATTGTAAAGCTTGAAATCAGGTTGCTATAGTAAAAACCTCACCCAGTATTATCCAGTACTGAGTATGGGCACTTTGGACATGGCTCAAGTCAGATTTAATTAGATAGCTGCAGCTTGCTGGTTTGGCTATAATTTGCGAGCTGTCTCATATAATAAACATCTTCTCAGCATTTACTCAATTTACGTTTGGGTCAGTCCTACGAGCTCCATTCACTCTCCTTCAAAATAGAATTTTATTTTGTTTTTCCACTGGGACAGCAGGTGGGACAAATCATGCTGATGCTTTTGCAAATAAAGCCGCAGCTGAACTTTTTGGCAATTTTAGGAAATGATAACTGTACCATTAAAATGAAAATGGTTTATTTACTATGAAAAAAAAATAATTCAAATGACTTGCGTAATCCAAGTGACCTTGTGGGATAAATCCACATTTTAAAATGTCCACTGGTGGGTCTATTTTTCTTTTTTTGGCTGCATGTTGTTTTTTATGTTTTTTTAATAGCTTGGAAAAGGTAGAAGACAAGACTTTATTTTCCGGCATTCATCTCTGGATTCACACTGCCCTAAATAATGGTAGCAGTTGTCAGCTTCTCATAGAGGCCCAGAGCCCCATGTACCAGGGCTAAATAACCAGTGTGCCCATTGTTCATGGGACCTTAAAGAGGAGGTCCAACCCCCCCCCTTTAAAAAAATAAAAGCCAGCAGCTACAAATACTGCAGCTGCTGACTTTGAATTTATGGACACTTACCTGTCCAGGGAGCCCTGGTAAGGCAGCCCGGGAGTGAATTCTATTTCCTATTGCTCATGCGCGAAGCGCGCTGTGCTGCGCTTTCTAATTGGTCCAGCGGCGGAGGAGGGGGCCGAACTTCCGGGAGACCGGGCCTTGAAATTTGCACTTTGCAATTGTGCCCTATTATTGGTATCAGGGGGAGGAATAGTGCCTCTTTATTGGTACCAGTGGGGGGGGGGGGAATAGTGCCCCATCATTGGTATCTGCGGGAGGAATAGTGTTCCATCATTGGTGTCAGTGGGGGGAATAGAGCCCCATTATTGGTATCAGTGGAAGAAATAGTGCCCCATTATTGGTATCAGTGGGGGGGAATAGTGCTCCATTATTGGTATCAGTGGGAGGAATAGTGTCCCATCATTGGTGTCAGTGGGGGAAATAGTGCCCCATCATTGGTATCAGTGGGGGGGGGCATCATTGGTATCAGTGGGAAGAATAGTGCCCTATCATTGGTGTCAGTGGGAGGAATAGTGTCCCATCATTGGTGTCAGTGGGGGAAATAGTGCCCCATCATTAGTATCAGTGGGAGGAATAGTGCCCCATCATTAGTATCAGTGGGAGGAATAGTGCCGTATCATTGGTGTCAGTGGGAGGAATATTGCCCCATCATTGGTATCAGTGGATAATAGGGCCCCATCATTGGTGTCAGTAGATTAAATAGTTCCCGCTTCATTGGTATCAGTGGGAGGAATAGTGTTTCATCATTGGTGTCAGTAGAAGAAATAAACCTTGTGATTGGTATCAGTGGGAGGAATAGTACCCCAACATTGGTGTCAGTGGGAGGAATAGTGCCTCATGCCCCAATAGTGCCCTGTCAGGAATAGTTTCCCATCTTTGAAATCAGTGGAAGGAATAGTGCCCCATCTTTAATGTTGGTGGGGGACTAGTTTTTCAACATTTACATCAGTAAAAGGAAATATGGCCCATTGTTAGTGTCAGTAGAAGAAATAGTGCCCCATTATTGGTGTCAGTGGAAGGAATAGGGCCCCATAATTGGTGTCAGTGGAAGGAATAGGGCCCCATCATTGGTGTCAGTGGAAGGCATAGTGCCCCATCATTGGTGTCAGTGGAAGGAATAGGGCCCCATCATTGGTGTCAGTGGAAGGAATAGGGCCCCGCTGTTGTCGTCAATGAGAGGAATAATGCCCCACTGTTGGTACCGGTGGAAAGAATGGTGCCAGTAGGAGAAAATAATGCCTTGTATCAATGAGAGGAATAGTGCCTCAAGGGCTGGATAAAAGGCAAGCAAAGGGCCACATTCGGCTCCCAGGCCGTAGTTTTGAGACCACTGCTTTATAAAATAAAAAATATAAAAAATCTTTTGGCTTTACATACACTTTAAGGAAGCCAAAGATTTTAAAGGCAGCATTTCAGCGATATTTTAATGGGGGGCCAATTGTAGGAGAATAAATAAGGGGCCGTGTTTTATGGAGGATCGCATTTACACAACAATGAACTTACAACATTAAGGGATTAATAAATAAAAATAAAAAAATGCAGTTTATGTGTCTACATTGGATGTTAAGGGGAGTATTGGGGTGTCTGTGATTCCCCATAAGCCTAAGCACCCCCATACCCCCCATACCCCCTCAGCAGACTAATCCACCTTCTCCTGTTTTCTTTTTTGCCGTCTTTATACTGACCTATTATACTGACTTGTGACTTGAAAAGAGACAAAGTAACATCCTATTCCAAGCCGACTTCCCATAGTTCTTCTAGAAGGTGATCCTGCAGGAACATCACAATATCCTGTTTCCTCGTTTAGACACCTAATTTAGTGACATTTTCTTGTTTTTACATGCAGACATTTTTTTTTTTTGTTGTTTTTCTTTTTCATTTAAGCAATGCCTTGCTCTTTCATGCTGAGATTTCAGAATATTTTATCAGTTTATCTGTCTGTGGATTTCCTGCTGGGCACCAAATGCTGCTGTCTAAATATTTTTAGTGCCTGTTACATAGAAAGGCTTCCCACTGTCACACCGGAGGGAAGGCAGCTGTGGGTGAAGGGCAAAGAGGCAAGGAAAGATTTCTTCATTAGCAGAGCCTCATATGAGGTGACATGGCTAACCTGGCCGTATCGATGGCGGCGGTGCCTGTCCTGACATTTCTGAGAGATAAGGAGAACATTGCCGCAATCAGGAAAACATGTACCACGTAGAATATTGCTTTCCCTTCCTCTGTGAGGTTTAAACATGGTGGCATTTAAGGAATAGATCAGTGGTTCTCAACCTTCCTAGTGCCGTGACCCCTCGATAACATTTCCCAAGTTGTGGGGACCCCTAACAGTAAAACTATGTTCGCAGGGTGGGCAAGTATTATTATTTTCGCAGGCAAGACAAGTAATCCTAACCCACCGACATTTAGCGCTTCCTCAGTCCCTTCCACTCATACAGTATTAACCACTTGAGACCCGCGCTATAGACAAAAGACGTCTGCAGCGCGGCTCTCAAGTGCTGAGTGGACGTCTATGGTAAGGTGACCAGATTTTTTAAATGAAATCCGGGGACATTTTTTTTTTTTTTTACTAGTAATGGTGGCAAACAGCGACTCTCTGCCCGTCGCCACCCACCTCACAACCTGTAGAGTCTCACTCTCCGGGCCCCCGGCTACTACTGGGTGGGGAGTGGAGGAAGATCACTCCGCCAGGGAAGGCAAGGAGATAGACAGGCAGGCGGCTGGCCGGGATTTGAGCCAAGGCAGAAGAACATGCGAGCGGAGCTGAATGGGCACCCGAAACTGAAGAAATATTCCCTCCGCTCCGACCAGCACATGATCATCAGAAAGGGGCACAGATAATGTAAAAAAATACACCCCCCTAAGCTAGTAGGAGGGGCAGAGCGGGGGTGTGTAATTCAGAATTATTATTTTTTAATTCTGCACTGACTGTCTTTGAAATTGCCCCAGCCCCTGTTCAATTCCAATCCGGGGACAAAACTGGGGACAGACTTAGTCCGGGGACAGTGTCCTTAATCTGGGGACTGTCCCCTGAAACCGGGGATTTCTGGTCACCCTAGTCTATGGACGTCCTCCTGTTTCTCTCCCCCCTGCGCGCCGCCGAGGGCGCGCGGCAGGGAACAGCTGTGTCCGCCGTGGTCACGTGATGCCGATGCGCGTGCCTGGTGGCCGCGATGTCCGCCAGGCACCCGCGATCGGCTGTGACAGAGACAGGGACGTGGATCTCTGTGTGTAAACACAGAGATCCACGTCCTGTCAGGGAGAGAGGAGACCGATGCTGTGTCCCTTGTACACAGGGACACAGATCGGTCACCTCCCCCAGTCAGTCCCCTCCCCCCACAGTAAGAATCACAAATAGGGAACATAGTTAACCCCTTCCTCGCCCCCTAGTGTTAACCCCTTCCCTGCCAGTCACATTTATACAGTAATCAGTGCATATTTATAGCACTGTTCGCTGTATAAATGTGAATGGTCCCAAAATAGTGTCAAAAGTGTCCGATATGTCCGCCGCAATATTGCAGGCCTGACAAAAATCGCAGATCGCCGCCATTACTAGTAAAAAAAAAAAAATATAATAAAAATGTCATAATTCTATCCCCTATTTTGTAGGCGCTATAACTTTTTCGCAAACCAATCGCTATACGCTTATTGCAATTTTTTTTACCAAAAAAATATAGAAGAATACGTATCGGCCTAAACGGAGAAAAAAAAAAGGTTTTAAAAAAAAATTGGGATATTATTATAGCAAAAAGTAAAAAAATTGTGTTTTTTTTCAGAATTTCCTGTCTTTTTTTTGTTTATAGCGCAAAAAATAAAAACCGCAGAGGTGATCAAATACCACGAAAAGAAAGCTCTATTTGTGGGGAAAAAATGATAAAAATATAATTTGGGTACAGCGTTGTATGACCGCGCAATTGTCATTCAAAGTGTGTCAGCGCTGAAAGCTGAAAATTGTTCCGGGCACGAAGGGGGTTTAGTGCCCAGTTGTCAAGTGGTTAAAACCCCTTATGGTACATTTTACGATGTACCACTCTTTCTCTTTGCTCTCCTTTCTTTCCCTTTTATCTCTTCCTATCCTTACTCCTTGGGGGGGGGGGGGGTAATGGAATCAGTGGCAGTGCTGGTGGGGAGTTCTGATCAGCCAACTTAGGTGCTCTTGATCAAGGTCATCTGCTGATCTGAGAACTGTAGTGGGGACTTTTAATGGAAACTATAATCACAGGTAAGTATAATGCGGCGTACACACGATCGTTTTTCAAGCGATTTTTTAAACCAACGTTTTTCTCGTCGTTTTTTTTCCTTGTTTCCTCTCAAGCCTGTCTTGCATCCACACGATCATTAAAAAAAACGCTCGAGTAAAGCGCAGTGACGTACAACACGTACGACGGCACTATAAAGGGGAAGTTCCGTTCGGATGGCGCCACCCTTCATGTTAGTAAAGTTTGTTGAGCGACGATTCGCGCTCTTCAGCCTCGTGCTTTTCAGTCCGTTACAGCGTGACGAATGTGCTATCTCCATTACGAACGCTAGTTTTACCAGAACGAGCGCTCCCGTCTCATACTTGATTCTGAGCATGCGCGTTTTTTTTCACCTCGTAAAAGCATACACACTATCGTTTTTCACGTCGTTAAAAAAAACGACATGAAAAACGACGTGAAAAAATAGAGCATGTTCGAAATTTTTAATGGCCGTTTTTCACGCCGTTAAAAATGCTCTGGAGCATACACATGATCGGTTTTAATGGCCATTTTTAAAAATGGCATTTTTAACGGCATGAAAAACGATCGTGTGTACGCGGCATGACTCACTGTGTCTCTGGCTTTACTGTGTCTCCAGCTCTGTGGTGTCTCGCAGCAGTGACACCTATGCCAAAATCAGGAGATATGGTCTCCTCCAGCCCCTCTCACTTCACTTGCCCCCCACCCATGCCATCAACTGAATGAGCGGATGCAAAGAGGCTGAGTGGGCATCCGCGGGCTCCAGGGACAGCCCTGCTGAGTGGCTGCAAAAAGGCTGGGAGAGTGGTGCGTGCTTCAGGGGTCACCAGGATTCGGTGACCCCTGGCAAACCGTCATTCGACCCCCAGGTTGAGAACCACTGGAATAGAGGTTTATGGATTGGCGAAAATGCTGAACTGTTGAAACCTCAAAGTAATAAAGTCACCCAAAATTCCCTCGATTTACAACCAAATTGGGTCAGCAGTAGGGATGAGCTTCGTGTTCGAGTCGAACATACGTTCGACTCGAACATCGGCTGTTCGATCGTTCGACGAAGATCGAACGATTTGGGCCGTTCGCGCCAAATTCGAGTGACGCGAACGGCCCACAATGCACTACGCCATCGCAGTGTCATCCAGGCGCTGTGATTGGCCAAGCATGCACTGTGACCCCGCATGCTTGGCCAATCACAGCGCCGGCAGCGAGGAGAGCAATGATTGGCCACAGGCAGGATGCCTGTGGCCAATTATTGCTGAGGGTGTTTAGTACACGCCCCACACTATAAAAGGCCGCCAGCACGGCGGCCTAGTGTAGTGTGTTCCGGAGCAGGGAAAGACAAGCATAGGCAGGGACAGTGACATTTATTTCTTTCTTGCTTAACCTGGATTCCTTTAGTTTAGGGAAAGAGAAGGATAGGTAGGGAGAGTGTCAGTGTGTTTTACTGTGCGAGTCCTTGTTTCTAGGGACAAAGAAGGAAAGTGAGGGGATTTCTCCTTGTGCTATAGTGTGCTTTAAAAAAAAAATTTTCTAGGGACAGAAAACTGTAGGTAGGGAGAGTGTCAGTTTCTTTCACTGTGCCAGTCCTTGTTTCTAGGGACAAAGAAGGAAAGTGAGGGGAATTCTCCTTGTGCTATAGTGTGCTTTAAAAAAACATTTTTTCTAGGGACAGAAAACTGTAGGTAGGGAGAGTGTCAGTTTCTTTCACTGTGCCAGTCCTTGTTTCTAGGGACAAAGAAGGAAAGTGAGGGGAATTCTCCTTGTGCTATAGTGTGCTTTAAAAAAACATTTTTTCTAGGGACAGAAAACTGTAGGTAGGGAGAGTGTCAGTTTCTTTCACTGTGCCAGTCCTTGTTTCTAGGGACAAAGAAGGAAAGTGAGGGGAATTCTCCTTGTGCTATAGTGTGCTTTAAAAAAACATTTTTTCTAGGGACAGAAAACTGTAGGTAGGGAGAGTGTCAGTTTCTTTCACTGTGCCAGTCCTTGTTTCTAGGGACAAAGAAGGAAAGTGAGGGGATTTCTCCTTGTGCTATAGTGTGCTTTAAAAAAACATTTTTTCTAGGGACAGAAAACTGTAGGTAGGGAGAGTGTCAGTTTCTTTCACTGTGCCAGTCCTTGTTTCTAGGGACAAAGAAGGAAAGTGAGGGGAATTCTCCTTGTGCTATAGTGTGCTTTAAAAAAACATTTTTTCTAGGGACAGAAAACTGTAGGTAGGGAGAGTGTCAGTTTCTTTCACTGTGCCAGTCCTTGTTTCTAGGGACAAAGAAGGAAAGTGAGGGGAATTCTCCTTGTGCTATAGTGTGCTTTAAAAAAACATTTTTTCTAGGGACAGAAAACTGTAGGTAGGGAGAGTGTCAGTTTCTTTCACTGTGCCAGTCCTTGTTTCTAGGGACAAAGAAGGAAAGTGAGGGGATTTCTCCTTGTGCTATAGTGTGCTTTAAAAAAACATTTTTTCTAGGGACAGAAAACTGTAGGTAGGGAGAGTGTCAGTTTCTTTCACTGTGCCAGTCCTTGTTTCTAGGGACAAAGAAGGAAAGTGAGGGGAATGCTCCTTGTGCTATAGTGTGCTTTAAAAAAACATTTTTTCTAGGGACAGAAAACTGTAGGTAGGGAGAGTGTCAGTTTCTTTCACTGTGCCAGTCCTTGTTTCTAGGGACAAAGAAGGAAAGTGAGGGGAATTCTCCTTGTGCTATAGTGTGCTTTAAAAAAACATTTTTTCTAGGGACAGAAAACTCTAGGTAGGGAGAGTGTCAGTTTCTTTCACTGTGCCAGTCCTTGTTTCTAGGGACAAAGAAGGAAAGTGAGGGGAATTCTCCTTGTGCTATAGTGTGCTTTAAAAAAAACATTTTTTCTAGGGACAGAAAACTGTAGGTAGGGAGAGTGTCAGTTTCTTTCACTGTGCCAGTCCTTGTTTCTAGGGACAAAGAAGGAAAGTGAGGGGAATTCTCCTTGTGCTATAGTGTGCTTTAAAAAAACATTTTTTCTAGGGACAGAAAACTGTAGGTAGGGAGAGTGTCAGTTTCTTTCACTGTGCCAGTCCTTGTTTCTAGGGACAAAGAAGGAAAGTGAGGGGAATTCTCCTTGTGCTATAGTGTGCTTTAAAAAAACATTTTTTCTAGGGACAGAAAACTGTAGGTAGGGAGAGTGTCAGTTTCTTTCACTGTGCCAGTCCTTGTTTCTAGGGACAAAGAAGGAAAGTGAGGGGATTTCTCCTTGTGCTATAGTGTGCTTTAAAAAAACATTTTTTCTAGGGACAGAAAACTGTAGGTAGGGAGAGTGTCAGTTTCTTTCACTGTGCCAGTCCTTGTTTCTAGGGACAAAGAAGGAAAGTGAGGGGAATTCTCCTTGTGCTATAGTGTGCTTTAAAAAAACATTTTTTCTAGGGACAGAAAACTCTAGGTAGGGAGAGTGTCAGTTTCTTTCACTGTGCCAGTCCTAGTTTCTAGGGACAAAGAAGGAAAGTGAGGGGAATTCTCCTTGTGCTATAGTGTGCTTTAAAAAAACATTTTTTCTAGGGACAGAAAACTGTAGGTAGGGAGAGTGTCAGTTTCTTTCACTGTGCCAGTCCTTGTTTCTAGGGACAAAGAAGGAAAGTGAGGGGAATTCTCCTTGTGCTATAGTGTGCTTTAAAAAAACATTTTTTCTAGGGACAGAAAACTGTAGGTAGGGAGAGTGTCAGTTTCTTTCACTGTGCCAGTCCTTGTTTCTAGGGACAAAGAAGGAAAGTGAGGGGATTTCTCCTTGTGCTATAGTGTGCTTTAAAAAAACATTTTTTCTAGGGACAGAAAACTGTAGGTAGGGAGAGTGTCAGTTTCTTTCACTGTGCCAGTCCTTGTTTCTAGGGACAAAGAAGGAAAGTGAGGGGAATTCTCCTTGTGCTATAGTGTGCTTTAAAAAAACATTTTTTCTAGGGACAGAAAACTGTAGGTAGGGAGAGTGTCAGTTTCTTTCACTGTGCCAGTCCTTGTTTCTAGGGACAAAGAAGGAAAGTGAGGGGATTTCTCCTTGTGCTATAGTGTGCTTTAAAAAAACATTTTTTCTAGGGACAGAAAACTGTAGGTAGGGAGAGTGTCAGTTTCTTTCACTGTGCCAGCCCTTGTTTCTAGGGACAAAGAAGGAAAGTGAGGGGAATTCTCCTTGTGCTATAGTGTGCTTTAAAAAAACATTTTTTCTAGGGACAGAAAACTGTAGGTAGGGAGAGTGTCAGTTTCTTTCACTGTGCCAGTCCTTGTTTCTAGGGACAAAGAAGGAAAGTGAGGGGAATTCTCCTTGTGCTATAGTGTGCTTTAAAAAAACATTTTTTCTAGGGACAGAAAACTGTAGGTAGGGAGAGTGTCAGTTTCTTTCACTGTGCCAGTCCTTGTTTCTAGGGACAAAGAAGGAAAGTGAGGGGAATTCTCCTTGTGCTATAGTGTGCTTTAAAAAAACATTTTTTCTAGGGACAGAAAACTGTAGGTAGGGAGAGTTTCAGTTTCTTTCACTGTGCCAGTCCTTGTTTCTAGGGACAAAGAAGGAAAGTGAGGGGAATTCTCCTTGTGCTATAGTGTGCCAAAGCATTCCTCATCAACCATCTTTGAAATCCTTGTTTTTTGGACAGTCAGGGAAATTGTCGTTGTGCTATTCTGTGCAAAAGCAATAATCCTCAACCATATTTAGAAATCCTTAAGTAAAGGGACAGAGAAGGACACCTGAAGGTAGCCCTTATTGCTTTTTTCCCATCTCCCTGCAGGCCATCTATTAGAATGTCTGGAAGGCAAACAAGGAGAGGCAGACAGTCAGGAGGCAATAAAAGAGGGCAAGCAGGCTCTGTGTCTGGGGGCAACAGTGCTGGTCGTGGACGTGGTGCATTGTCATCAGCACATGGCCATGGGACACGCTTGTCCTTCTTTTCGGCAGCTGGACATGTTGAGCCACATCATGCCGAAGACTTGGTAGAGTGGATGACCAAGCCCTCCTCCTCCTCCTCATCCTCTCTCACCCAGGCTCAGGGTACTGGCAAAGCAGCTGCCAAAGCGTCCTCTTCCCTGGTATTAATGTCAGACTCATCATCAGTCACTCCTTCCCTAGACCCACCATGTCCTCCTCCTGAGGAGTCCCCCGAACTGTTTGAGCACAGTGTTGGGTACATGCTCCAGGAGGATGCCCAGCGTTTCGAAGGGTCTGATGATGAAACCCAGCTACAGGAAGGCAGTAGCGTGAGAGCAGACAGAGGGGATGCTCAAGAAGGACACCAATCTGGCAGTCATGTTCCAGCAGCTGCAGCATACTGCCAGATTGGCTCCAGTGATGAGGAGGGAGGGGATGATAAGGTCACTGACTCCACGTGGGTGCCTAATAGGAGAGAGGAGGAGGAGGAGGATGAGGAGGAGGCACATCTCCAACGAGGCAGGATGCCCTTTGGTGGCCAGCGTAAGGGCAGTACACCGACGGAATCACACCGCAGAGCTCCGCCTGTGCAGGGCGCTGCCTCTGCCCGTCATTCAAAAAGTTCCTTGGTGTGGGCCTTTTTTGAGGCTAGTGCATCAGATCGCACAGCTGCTGTTTGCAACATATGTCTCAAGCGTATATCGCGTGGCCAAAACATCAGCCGCTTGGGTACCACATGCCTGACCAGACATATGTTGACCTGCCATGCAGCTCGTTGGCAAGCCTACCTCAAAGACCCACACCAAAGAACAAAGCGGACCTCTCCTTGCACCGCATCAGCTGGGATCTCCAACCCCACTATAACTTCAGTCCTCTCTGAAACATGCACTGAGAGGAATGAAGGTGTAGAATTAGGTGTGTCACAGCCAAGTACTTGCGGCCACTCTGCTAGCAGTACACCGACGTCCGATTCTAGCAGGCAAATTTCCCTGCCCCAGCTGCTGGACCGTCGAAAGAAGTTCACTCCCAGCCATCCACATGCCCAGCGGTTGAATGCTAGCTTGGCTAAATTGCTAGCGCTTCAACTGCTGCCTTTTCAGTTGGTAGACTCGGCCCCCTTCCGTGAGTTTGTGCAATGTGCGGTTACTCAGTGGCAGGTTCCCAAACGCCACTTTTTCTCACGGAAGGCTATTCCGGCTCTCTACCGGCATGTGGAAGGCAATGTCTTGGCCTCGCTGGACAGGGCGGTCAGCGGTAAGGTGCATATTACCGCTGACTCATGGTCCAGCAGGCATGGACAGGGACGTTACCTTTCTTTCACGGCCCATTGGGTCACTCTTTTGGCAGCTGGGAAGGATGCAGGACAAGGTGCAGTAGTGTTGGAGGTTGTTCCACCGCCACGCCTCCAAAATGCTACTACTGGTTGTGACACACCTCTCTCCTCCACCCCCTCCTCTTCTTCTTCCTCCATGGCCTCTTCCTGTGGTTTGTCCTATGAACCAGCGGTGCTCCGTAGCCGTTCACGGGGCTACGCAAGTACGCAGGCAAAAAGATGCCATGCCGTGCTTGCGCTGGTGTGTTTGGGTGACAGAAGCCACACTGGGGCAGAGGTCCTGTCTGCTCTGCAGGGCCAGGCCGAGAGGTGGTTGACGCCACGCCAGCTTAAGCCAGGAATGGTGGTTTGCGACAATGGCACCAACCTCCTCTCCGCCCTCCGACAGGGACAACTGACCCATGTGCCCTGTGTGGCTCACGTCCTTAACCTGGTGGTGCAGCGGTTCTTGGGCAGGTACCCGGGCTTACAGGATGTCCTGAGGCAGGCCAGGAAAGTCTGTGTGCATTTCCGCAGATCTTATAATGCCAGTGCTCGCCTGGCTGAGCTGCAAAAGGAGTTGAACCTGCCCAAGAACCGCCTTATATGTGACATGCCCACCAGGTGGAACTCAACGTTGGCCATGCTGCAGCGGCTGCACACGCAGCAGAGGGCCATCAATGAGTACCTGTGCGACTACGGCACCAGGACAGGGTCAGGGGAGCTTGTTTTTTTTTCTCCACGCCAGTGGGGCATGATCAGGGATGCATGCACTGTCCTGGCACCATTTGAGGAGGCCACGAGGATGGTGAGCAGTGACAGTGCATGCATCACTGTACCTCTTGTCCACCTGTTGGAGCACACGCTGCGTGGAATAATGGACAGGGCACTTGAGGCAGAACAGAGGCAGGAAGAGGAGGACTTCCTTGCCTCTCAAGGCCCCCTTTACCCAGACAGTGTTCCTTCTGTCCCACCCATCGCACAGGAAGAGGAAGAGGAGGAGGAGGAGGAGGAGGAGGATTGTGTCAGCATGGAGGTGGAGGCTGGCACTCAGCATCATCAGCAGCAGTCTTTTAGGGATGATTTACAGTCCCAAGAAACCAGTGGACTTGTACGTGGCTGGGAGGAGGTGGCTGCGGATCATGTCATCCTTAGTGACCCAGAGGACTCCGGAGCGAATGCCTCAGCAAACCTACGCTGCATGGCCTCCCTGATCCTGCAAAGTCTGCGGAAGGATCCTCGTATTCTTCGGATCAAGGAGAGGGACCATTACTGGCTGGCCACTCTCCTTGATCCACGGTACAAGGGTAAGGTTGCGGACCTTATGTTACCTTCGCAGAGGGAGCAGAGGATGAGACAACTCCGGGAGGCCTTGCAGAAAGGTCTGTGCAACGCGTTCCCAGAGACTGGGAGGTTACAAACTCCTGGTCCTGGACAACGAGTTGCTGAGGCTTCGGCCAGTCAAAGAAGGAGCGGTGGGGAAGGTGGCCGTCTGACCGATGCGTTCAGACAATTCTTTAGTCCGCAGCCCCAAAGTATGATCGGTTCCAGCAACCATCGCCAGCGTCTGATAAACATGGTGCAGGAATATCTAGGGGCAAGGTCAGACTTGGACACCTTCCCCACCGAAAATCCTCTGGCTTACTGGGTCTTGAGGATGGATCACTGGCCAGAGCTTGCACAGTATGCAATTGAGCTACTGGCCTGTCCTGCATCCAGCGTTCTTTCGGAACGCACATTCAGTGCTGCTGGAGGATTTGTCACGGATCACAGGGTGCGCCTGTCCACCGACTCGGTTGATCGACTGACTTTCATCAAGATGAACCAGTCTTGGATCACCACCAGCTACCACACACCTGATGCTGATATAACAGACTAATTGATTTTAACATGTCACATCCCTTCAAGACTGATGCTGATGCTGAGTGCCTGTGCTGTTATGTTGACTGGCTATCCTCCTCCTCCGAGTCCTCAATGATACGATTGATGATGATAGCTTGGAAGATCATTTTTGTTTATGGGTGCCGCCACCAGTGGCTAAGGCCCAATTTTTCAGCCCCTGTTTTACAGGGGCGTGTAATTACAATTTTTTTAGCAATAATTTGCCATAGGGCTCATTGCTGTGCTCCAAGTACAGTATCTGTGAGGGGTTGGAGTGTTGTGGCACCAGTGCCTAAGGCCCAATTTTTCAGCCCCTGTTTAACAGGGGCGTGTCATTACAATTTTTGAAGCAATACTTTGCAACAGGGCTCATTGCTGTGCTCCAAGTAACGTATCTGTGAGGGGTTGTAGTGTTGTGCCACCAGTTCCTAAGGCCCAATTTTTCAGCCCCTGTTCAACAGGGGCATGCAATTACAATTCTTGATCTAATAATTCACAGCAGGGCCCATTGCTGCACCCACCAAGAGTAACTCTGAGGGCTTACAGTGTTGTGGCAACGCCACCACCACCACCACCACCACAAAAGGCCCAATTTTTCAGCCCCTGTTCAAAAGGGGCATGTAATTACAATTCTTGATCTAATAATTCACAGCAGGGCCCATTCCTGCACCCACCAAGAGTAACTCTGAGGGCTTACAGTGTTGTGGCAACACCACCACCACCACCACCACCACGAAAGGCCCAATTTTTCAGCCCCTGTTCAACAGGGGCATGCAATTACAATTCTTGATCTAATAATTCACAGCAGGGCCCATTGCTGCACCCACCAAGAGTAACTGTCAGGGCTTACAGTGTTGTGGCACCAGCACCACCATCAAAGGCCCAATTTTTACTACAACTGTTCAACAATTATATGTAATTAAAATTCCTGATATAATAGTTGACAGCAGGGCGTTCCAGCACCAACCAAGAGTAACTGTGAGTGCTTACAGTGTTGTGCCAACACCAACAACTAAGGGGCCTATTTCTGCAGAGTATATACGGCAGGTCCCTACTTTCAAACATCCAACTTACAAACGACTCCTACTTGCAAACGCAAGAAGACAACAGGAAGTGAGAGGAAATCTACCACTAGGAAGGAAAATTCTCTCCTGTAAGAATAAATATGGGAGAAAGGTGTCTCCTCTGTACTGATGCTTTATCAGCAATCCTTGTTTCAAGAAAAACACCACATTTCAAAAACAGTTGTCATTGGGACGGAAAGTGAGGTGAAATGTTCTGAACAGGGGCACAGACAGCAAAACAAATGTTACAGGGGTGATAACCCTTACCTATGTTTTCCAAAAAGTTTAAAAATAGATTTTTGGGCTGGAGCTACACTTCAACAATGTACCTGTTCAAAATTACAAACAGATTCTACATAAGAACAAACCTACAGTCCCTGTCTTGTATGCACCGCCTGTATACGGCTGTTCAGAGTATATAGGGCCTTTTTTATTTTATGTGCGGGGTTCCCCTTAATATCCATACAAGACCCAAAGGGGCTGGTAATGGGCTGGGGTAGGGGGGGGGGGGGGGGGTTGATGGGGTAGCTATGCCATTTTTCTTAAAGATTTTCATCCATATTACCGGGACCAGACATTACATTAAAGCCGCAAGCAGTTTTAAATGGCTTTTTTTTCCTTTAGAAGTGTCATTTTGTGCAGGGACAGTTCTAAACACGGGAAACACGTGGCACTTCACAGGCATACTTTAGACACCCCCCAGGTACGATATTTAAAGGAATATTTGACTTTTTTTTTTTCACTTTATGCATCATTAAAATGACTGCTCCCGAAAAACGACCGTTATTAAAACTTCTTTTTGCATTGATACATGTCCCCTGGTGCAGAACCCGGGTTCCCAAACCCTTTTTAGGACAATAACATGCATAATAGTTGTTATAATTAGCACTTTAGAATTCGAACGTTCGCATCCATTGTATTTAATAGGGTTCTAATGTTCGTACGAACTTTCGGTCCGTTCGCGGGTTCTGGTGCGAACCGAACCCGGGGGTGTTCGGCTCATCACTAGTCAGCAGGACAAATACTTCTCACTTTACAATTTCGGGAAATTTTCTTGGAGTTCCACCTACACTTGCGCACAACGGAAAAATTTGTTTAGTTTCTGTTCGTTTCCTTTCGGTCCTGTTGATCATTCGTAATTTTGCTAGACGAGATTTTCTTTTTCGTACATCACGGGACACAGAGCGACATAGTCATTACTAATGGGTTATATAGTTACCGTCAGGTGCTGGCACTGGCAACTTCCAAAACCGGAAGTACCCTCCCCTATATAAGCCCCTCCCATCCGGGAGCACCTCAGTTTTTTGCCAGTGTCTAAGGTGTTGGCCAAGAAGAAACATGTGTTTTTCACTGAGCTTGCGTACAGGTTCTTTTGGGCCTCAGTAAGCTATTCCGGATCCGACCAAAAAAGCTTCATAGCTAAACGGTCGGTACCCGGGCCTTGCAGAGAAGAGCAAGGTTCTGCCTGTAATGCTTCTCTTAGGAGAGCTGGACCCTGGGATCCAGAGCTCTGGTCATACCCACGACCAAGATGTTTTCTGTGCAGGGTGCTATACAGGTCCAGGGGAGTGGAATCCTTGGGAACCCGGTCCCTGAAGGTTTGATTACAATGCCTGCCGTGATAGGTGAAGTTTGGGCTTTTGTGGACCAAACAAAGTCCTGCGGCGGGGAACAGGTAAGTGGGGGCCCCCAGGAACTTGGTTCTATTGGGGGACCCCCAAGCCTAATTTGTCTTTCTGTCTGTTACCTAACGGTATTCCCGCTAATATCTGTGCATGCCTGTAACTACTAAAAAAATGTAATAATTTTTAATGGTGGTCAAGAAAAAAAAAAAAAAAAAAGGAATGTTTTTTTATATATGTTTAGTATATTAAACTGCGGTACCTGTGTTTGTCCACTAGAGGCCGCTGTGGAATGTTTTTCTTGTCATATGGA
The DNA here is from genome assembly GCA_029206835.1 of Rana muscosa. Taxonomy (NCBI): domain Eukaryota; kingdom Metazoa; phylum Chordata; class Amphibia; order Anura; family Ranidae; genus Rana; species Rana muscosa. The sequence goes on along the minus strand of CM055123.1, from coordinate 307,989,638 downwards.
CTAGTTTCTTCTCAGAGAACAAAGTCCAGGCAGCTGGTGAGTTCTCCTACAGGAAACTGTTTCCTCTGCCATGTTGCAGTGTTCGTCTATCCCCCGGCCTGCGGCAAAGGGGGCCCTGGCTCCTGTCCCTGGTTTCCATGTTTGAAAATTAGCGCCGAGGCGCACGTGGCCGCGCGCGTGCACGCGCCTCTATATATAGAGGTGGCCGGAAAAAGGGGCGGGGCCTGGGGGATGACGCTCTGTGCGCGCCGCAGCGCTTCTGCGCATGTGCGGGCGTCCCAGCAGGTTTTTAAAAAGCCACATTATTGCAGTAAGCTGGCTATGAAGTACAGAGACAAAGCTGGCAACATTTAAAGGCATACAGCAAGCGGTTGATACAGGCATCCCCTAGAAAGGCACATTAGTAGACACCAACTGTTATATAGCAGCAATTGTGCTAGACTATTCTCAGTAAAAGTGGTGTATTACGGCTGGAATACCTCAGCTTTAGGCTTAGGAATATGCCGTCCAGTAGCTCCGGAACTGAATCTTCCAGGAAGCGAAGGGGGTCTCATCGGGCTCTGAGGATCTTGGGCATACTCCTGCTGCACCAGTCTCCCCTGAAGTTCAGAGGTAAGTGACCGTAGAGACCCCGCAGGGGTACTTGGTACTGTGGCTGTCCTCAGTCACCTGCTCCTGTGTATGTAACAGAGGAGGTTTTTTCCTCAGCTCTGGGAGGATTAGAGAGAGATTGTCAAAATTTATCGCTGCCTCCCTGTCAGGGAAAGCACGCCCGATCTCCGTCTCCTCCTGCAGAGTGCCTGTTAGCAGAGCAACAGTCCCATACAGGGATCGACCTGCCTGAAGGGGATCAGGATAAGGTTGATTCTGTTATAGAGGAATCAACAGTGGGGGAACCTTTTCTCAGCATCTCAAGCTGAAAGATTATGGGTTCAGTCTCTGACTAACATGGTCCGATCAGCATTTAAAAATGCACCTTGCGGAACCATCAACCACTACTGTATCCTCGTTGGGGTCGCTAGAAGCCCCCAGACTGTTTGTTCTTTTCCACTTCACCCTTTACTGAAAGGGCTCATTTACCAGGATTGGGAACGTCCTGAGAAAATATTTATTCCCCCAAGAGATTTCCGGTGGTCTATCCCATGGAGGATAAGTTCATCAAAAAAAAAAAAAAAAAAAAAAAAAATGGAAGGTCCCTACAGTGGACGCAGCCATCTCTTGTATGTATAAATCACTGACATGTCCAGTGGATAATGTCCAAATGTTCAAGAACCCAATAGATAAAAGATTGGAGTCCTTATGAAAATCTGCTTGGTGATACAACCAGCAGTAGCAGCTATTGGGGTCTGCTAAGCAGTGAAGGATCAGTTGAAACAGGTCTTGAGGGACTTGACAGATCAGCAGGCTTTGCCCTAGCTGATCTACCTAGAGCCTTAGGCTTTGCGGTTGACGCCATAGAGGATTCAGTCCATCAGGCCTCCCGCCTTACGCTGTCTATAGTACATATGCGTAGGCTCCTATGGCTCAAAAACTGGTCTGCTGAAGCTCCCTGTAAAGAATGGCTGGTTAGCGTCCCATTTCATGGTGAACGCTTATTCAGGGAAAACCTGGACAAATATATCCAGAAAATTTCCAGCGGTAAAAATACGCTCTTGCCGGTTAAAAGCAGAGTTAGAGGTCCCTCTTTAAGAGGCCTGCTTCTCCAGTCCCTGGGGCATCGGCTGTGTAACAGTTCCGACGGCCTCCTCGGTTAAATCCCGGGGGTAAAAAACAGGGACAGTAGCAGGGTAATGAGAAACCCTGGGTCAGGGGAGGTACAAAACCTCCCCCAAAGTTAAATTCATTGAAGCCCCCACTCAGTCGGGTGGGGGGGAGGACTCCAGTTGTTCGCAGGAAACGTGCCAAGGGATCCCCGGAAGAGAGAGTCCCTCCTGTTGGCACTAGAACAACTATTGCTCCAAGGAGTAATTATGGAGGTTCCCCTGGAAGAATGAGGGTTCGGGTTTTACTCAAACCTCTTTACAGTCCCGAAGCAAACGCGGACGGGAGGCCCATATTAATTCTAAAAAGGGCTATACAAATTCCTGTATATCAGGACTTTCCGATGGAGTCGATCCGATCGGTGGCCACTGCCCTACAAGGGGAGGATTGGTTAGCCACGATCGACATCAAAAATGCTTATTTGCACATTCCCATCTTTCCAGTCCACCAAAAATTTCTACGCTTTGCAGTAGAAGGGCGCCATTTTCAGTTCAGAGCCTTACCCTTCGGTTTGGCCACAGCACCAAGAGTGTTCACAAAAATTCTGGCCCTTTTATTGGCCAATCTAAGAACACAAGGTGTAATGATAATGGCATATCTGGATGACTTGTTGCTGATAGACCACTCAGTGAAAAAACTAGACGTGGTCGTTCACAAGACGATCAAGTATCTGGAATCTCACGGTTGGATTATCAACCGAGACAAGTCAGCCCTAAAAACCAGTCAAAAGTCTGGAATACTTGGGGCTAAGGTTGGATTCAGGCCAGAGAAAAATATTCTTGCCTCGAGGAAAGGTGTTGTCTTTGAAAGATTTGATCCACTTAGTGGGTACAAAAAAGACAGCCGTCCATACGCCTGTATATGAGGCTGCTGGGAAAAATGGTGGCATCATTCGAAGCAGTACCCTACGGTCAATTCCATTCAAGGAATTTGCAAGGGGCCATACTGTCAGCCTGGAACAAAAAAAGTTCAGGCCCTAGACTTACAATGTCCTTGTCCCCTTCCGTTCGCAAGAGCCTCCGTTGGTGGTTGGTTCCCCAGAATCTGGAAAAAAGGAAATCCTTCAGTCCGGTTTCTTGGAAGGTGGTCACTACAGATGCCAGCCTTATAGGCTGGGGAGCAGTACTGGAGCAATAGTCTCTCCAGGGCAGATGGTCGGATGCAGAAAAGGCCCTGCCCATCAATCTCTTAGAGATACGAGCAGCCCGGTATGCCCTAGTAGCATGGACATCCAAACTCCAAGGGTCCCCTGTCAGATTTCAATCAGACAATGCCACAGCAGTGGCATATATCAATCATCAGGGGGGCACCAGGAGTCGTGCAGCCCAGAGGGAAGTAAATTACATCCTGAAATGGGCAGAAGAATATGTCCCAGCCATATCTGCGGTATTCATTCCAGGAGTGGAGAATTGGAAGGCGGACTTTCTAAGTCGCCAGCAATTAGGCCCAGAGGAAGGGTCCCTTCACCCCGAGGTTTTCTGGACAATATGTCAGCGGTGGGGAACATCGGATGTAGATCTTCTAGCATCCAGATTCAACGCAAAGGGGGACAGGGTTGTCTCTCGGACAAGGGATCCCCTAGCTTGCGGCTCGGATGCCCTAGTGTTCCCTTGGGATCAGTTCAAGCTGATATATGCATTCACACCGCCAATGGTTACCTCGATTACTCCGCAGAATCAGGGTAGAAAAGAAACCAGTGATTCCGGTGGCTCCAGCGTGGCCCCGAAGAGCGTGGTACGCGGAGATTGTAAAATTTCAGTGGGGAGTCCTTGGACTCTCCCACGTCGTCCGGCTTTCGCAAGGACCGATGTGCCACCCTTCCTTACCAGCCCTAGGTTTGACGGCCTGGCTATTGAAGCCCACATTCTAAAAAAGAGAGGGCTCTCTAATGCTGTGGTATCTACCATGATCAATGCCAGGAAGCCGGTATCCAGGCAGATCTACTATAGAATCTGGAAGGCGTACATCGCGTGGTGTGAGGCCAAGAAATGGCATCCACATAAGTACGTAATAGGTAGGATTCTGGACTTCCTACAGTGGGCTGTAGATAGGAAGCTTGCCTTGAGTACTATCAAGGGTCAGATTTCGGCCTTGTCAATATTTTTTCAAAGGCCCTTGGCTTCGCATTCACTAGTCAAAGCCTTTATACAAGGAGTGATGCGTATTAGTCCTCCGGTTAATATTCCCATATGTCCATGGGATCTAAACTTGGTTCTGTCGGTTCTACAGAAACAACCACTTGAACCATTACAGCATATTTCCTTGGTGCTTCTCACCAGGAAATTGAATTTTCTAGTAGCCATTTGTTCGGCTAAAAGAGTATCGGAATTAGCAGCTATGTCCTGTAGGGAGCCATATCTGGTTATCCATAAGGACAGAGTAGTGTTACGTCCTCATCCAGCCTTTCTTCCTAAGGTGGTATCGAGGTTTCATTTGAACCAAGATGTGGTTCTTCCTTCTTTTTTCCCCAAACCTACTTCGGTGGAGGAAAAGTTATTGCATTCTTTGGATGTAGTAAGAGCAGTTAAAGCTTATCTAAAAGCCACTGCTCAGATTCGCAGAACGGATACTTTGTTTATTCTGCCGGAAGGCCCCAGAAAGGGTCAGGCAGCGTTAAAATCTACTTTAGCCAAGTGGATTCGACAGGTCATTAGGCAAGCTTATGGCTTGAGAAGGAGACCGCCTCCGTTCAAAGTTAGAGCGCACTCCACGAGAGCAGTTGGAACTTCATGGGCAGTGCATCACCAGGCCTCCCTGGCTCAAATCTGTAAGGCCGCAACGTGGTCTTCAGTTCACACGTTTACTAGGTTCTACCAGGTGGACGTTAGAAGTCAGGAGGATGTCGCCTTTGGGCGCAGTGTGTTGCAGGCCGCAAAAGATCCTCATGTCTGATAGCGCTCAGCTTATATATGGTGTATCCCCCCCCCTCATTTGGCATTGCTTTAGGACATCCCATTAGTAATGACTATGTCGCTCTGTGTCCCGTGATGTACGAAAAAGAAAATAGGATTTTTATAACAGCTTACCTGTAAAATCCTTTTCTTGGAGTACATCACGGGACACAGAGCTCCCACCCCTCTTTTGGGGACACTTATTGCTTTGCTACAAAACTGAGGTGCTCCCGGATGGGAGGGGCTTATATAGGGGAGGGTACTTCCGGTTTTGGAAGTTGCCAGTGCCAGCACCTGACGGTAACTATATAACCCATTAGTAATGACTATGTCGCTCTGTGTCCCGTGATGTACTCCAAGAAAAGGATTTTACAGGTAAGCTGTTATAAAAATCCTATTTTTCGTGTTCGGACTAATTCGTATTTTCGCAAGCGACATTTTTCGTTGAATCGGAATGATTCGTATTAATGTAAGCCTTATTTTTGCTTGATTTATAATTCGTACTTTCGGTAGAGTACATTGTTTTCCGTTGATTCTGGACACGACTCCTACTTTCGTAACTTTTTTTGGTTCGTTGATTCGTAATTTTCCGTGTCTCTCTCACAACGACGCCGCCTATTATGCCTAATGTGCTTCGAATGGATTTGTACTTTTCTAAATACATAGCGGTTATTTGTAATTATTCGAAATCTCGTATTTTAATTTCGTTTTTTACATGTGGCTATAGCCTCCGCCCCTGTACACCATTTTGAGAGGGAGTTCAGCACGGTGAGGGAGGAGCAGAGAGCAGAGCAGAGTGTTATTGTGCTTCGTATGGATTCGTACATTCGTAACTTTTTTCATAACGAATTATGCCGAAGACATTCGGGCATTCGCTATTTGCGATATAATTCATTTTGGTTTCGGTTTTATTCATAATTGCTTTGTTCGGAAATTCGAATGCTTCCGAATGTCCGAACGTTGCTAAATTCGGACGAATTTCGATTTGTTACGAAACGAATTGCACAAGCCTAGTTCCACCTACACTTGTCAACGCTGTGACAGAGCCAACCAGGACAGGGGCTTTTGGAGAGGACTTGGGGCAAGCCTCCTAATCACTGATTATGGCCCATGGAGAGAGCGGATCATTCTCTAATGGTAGACAACAACCTAATGGACGCTGAGAGCGAGGCTTGCATTCATTCTCTGAATAAGGACAATAAAGCTTCCCTTCTGGAGTGGATGGAAAGTTATAAAATTAATCTTATGTTTTTTTTGTCTGACTAAGGGTAGACACCAAATTAAACGCACCTCATCCCCTGATGAAGCCTAGAGGCGAAACATACATCCCCTGATGAAGCCTAGAGGCGAAACATGTCGGGATAACGTATGATTACTCAACCCACAGCAAACCTTTAATGCAACCACTACTTGGAATTACTCCACTTTGAATGACCTTCGGTGATTAATCACTCTCTTTTTAACACATTTTGTAGAATTAAAAAAAAAATTTTTGCAATTTTTATTTACTGTGTTTGAGTCTTTCATTGTTATGGCATTATATGATTAAGCATCGCTATTGTTCCATCCTTTTTCTTCCTTTTTAAAGTATAATATTAATCTTGTACAGGGTAATGATCAGAGGGAATATGGTGGCCCTCCTGCAGACTGGGATGGAGAGGCTCCTTCACTTGGGACAGAAATATTTATCAACAAGATCCTTCACCCATTTATCACCCAAAACTCCCTCAATTTATAACCAAAATGTGTCAACAGGACACGTACTCACTTTACCATTTATGATAATTCCTGGAGTTCCACCTACACTTGTCATTACTGATTAGTGAAATTAGCCAACTACGCTGTGACAGACCCACCCAGGACATGGGCTTTTGGAGAGGACCAGGGGCAAGCCTCGACCCACTGATTGTGGCCCATGGAGAGAGCAGATCATTCTATAATGATGGACAACAATGTGATGAATGCCGAGAGCGAGGCTTGGATTCGTTCTCTAAATAAGGACAATAAAGCTTCCCTTCTGGAGTGGATGGAAAGGTGTATTATTAATCTTGTACAGGGTAATGTTCAGAGGGAATATGGTGGCCATCCAGCAGACTGGGGTTGGAGGGGCTCCTTCACTTGGGACAGAAATATTTATCAACAAGATCCCTCAAGAAATCTATGAAGATAAATTAAATCCTCTTTATCAGACTGCTGGAACATTGCTTGTCTTCTGTTGACTTGTCTAGTGGACAGAATACACAATTTGTGTCTCTCCCATTTTGTGCCTCCTTGGTGTCCATTCTCATTGTTACTTGAGTCACCTATTGTTTCTATCTGTTAGCTAATTTAGCTAACTCCTGGACGTATTTATGATGGGATTAGCCTTGGATCAATTTTAGCTCTTTATGTAACCATTGTGTGATATTTTGGGTAATTTTTGGTTTTATTGTTCATGTGATGATGACTGACCAGCATTTGAAGTGTATAAAACCACATACTTCTGTTCAATAAACAGTCATTCCTTTTGATTTCACCTCAACATCTTGTCTGTGTACGATGCTTGTGGTAGGCTGGTATTAGCTCTCAGCCTGCTGGAACGGTTTGGAGAACAGGAAGCACTGTTTGGCGGAAGCACCCAGACTGTTCCATCACATACACTTCCTCGAAATTGGCTAAATTGCTCCTGTAGGCCAAATGCCTTGAAGTTTCTTTTATGAATACAGTGGAACATCGGTTTGCGAGTAACGCAGTTAATGAGCGTTTCGCAATACGAGCACTGTATTTAAAAAAAATCCTAACTTGGTTCGCGAGTGTTGTCTCGCAAAACGAGCAGGATTCAGGCCAAAGCGGTGTGCAGTACCACGTTTGGCCTGAGGTTGGGGGGCGCCGGAGCCGAACGGCGCCGACCGCAGCCGATGGGCGCCGTTTGGAAATCCCCGGAAAGACTAAGAAAGACACGGAAATACTCTGTTCCCGAGCCTTTCCGAGGTTTGCCGAGGTCAGCCGAGCTGTCCTTAGGCCTTTCTGGCCATTTGAGGCTCTCCGGCGCCCCCCAACTCTGGCCGCATGCAGTATTGCATGCCATTGAAGTCAATGCGGAACAAATTATTTTCGTTTCCGCTGACTTCAATGGGGAAACTCGCTTTGATATGCGAGTACTTTGGATTACGAGCATTCTCCTGGAACGGATTATGCTCGTAATCCGAGGTTCCACTGTACATCTTTGATATGTAACAAAGATTCCTTCATTAGGTGCTATGGTGAGAACCGAGGACAATGTGGTCCCCCAGTTCACCTTCTCATTCATAATATAATGAATAGACTTCTAGTCCATTGATTAAAAAGTTACATTTATAACTCACAGTTTTTGTCTGGTAACCACCTCAGCTCCGGAAGGTTATACATACCCCCTTCATAACCAGGCCATCTTTTGCTATTCAGCACTGCGCTATTTTAACTGATAATTGTGCGGTCATGCAACGCTGTACACAAATGAAATCTATATAATTTTTTTCACAGAAATAGAACTTTCTTTTGGTGGTATTTGATCACCACTGTTTTTTATTTTATTTTTTTATTACCGGTATATAAGCGGAAAAAAACACCAGTATTTTTTTCTTTCTATTATAAAACATATCCAATAAGAAAATCTAATTTCCTTAATTTCTAATAAATTTAGGGAATGTCTTAGGTAAACAAAAATCCCAATAGGTGTATATTGATTGGTTTGTGTGACATTTATAGCGTCTAAAAACTATGGTATACAGTAGATACTGGTATTTTTATTTATTTTTATTTTTTCTACGAGTAATGGCGGTGATCAGCGACTTATAATGGGACTTCGATAGTGCGGCGGCCAATCTGACACTAACTGACACTGAATGAGAACTGACTAACTGACATCACCAGTGACACTAATACATTGATCACTGCTCATAGTATACACTGTCACTTTACTAATGACATAATGACTGGCAAGGGGTTAACATCTTGGGTAATTAAGGGTTTTTTTGTTTTTTTTTAAATCTCTTTATTAATTTTTTTTTCATATACAAATATACATTTCACAACTTACATTTGTCTACTCTCTCAGGAGCTTCCATACAATTACATTAATAATCATTTCATCACAACCGCACAAACACTTAGGGCCAGTTCACACCAGACTCAGCCCCGCCCAGTTCCGCGTGCCCCCCCCCCTACCTCCGCACAAAATGAATGCACAGCGCTCCCCATGCACCCCAATGGCTCCAGCCGGCTCCAGCCCACACCACGCAGCCAGCCCCCGCACCGGAAACTGAGCGCACAGCGCAAACCAGAGCCAACAAGAGTCACCGGAACACAGGGAAAACACTGCGCACGCACCCCCAGTGCAGAAAAAATGCGTACGAAACCGACCGGAACCGCGTCCGGCGCGAACTAGCACCAATACATTTGTTTCCTTCCTTAACCCTTTCTTCCAATGGTGTGGTTTGCCCTATTTCCGTACCCCCCCCCCCCCTACCCTGAAGCCATCATAGCATTCTATATCCAATTTGCCCATATTCTTTCATATTTCTCCCCGTTTCCTCTATTACAGTATGTCTCCCTATACAGTGGTAAATTACTATTCACCAAATTTTTCCAATGTGCCAACGAGGGGACTTCAACCTTCTTACAATTAAGGGGTTAAATGTGTGCCTAACAATGTGTAATGTGTGCTGATATTACCTAAAGATCTCTTTGTTTCTTATCCCTTTGCAGGGATAAGAAACAGGGAGATCGTTAACTCTGTACAAAACCCTGTGTTGATTGTCAACACAGGGCTCTGGGCTGTGATTGGACAGAGCCGATCAGCAGGTTCTGGACATGAATCATTGCCCCCCCGGTTGTGTTCTCTTGGTCCTGCAGGTGTATCTATCCACCCGGTGTTTCTATCCTGGTCTGAGCTTCCCTGTTGTTGTGAGGCTGTCCATCGGAAGCCCTTACTATGTGATCAGCCTGATTTTAGCTGTTTCAGTGTACGTTGCCATTTGTCTATTCTCCACAATAAATCTGTTAATATACTACACTCAGATTGTGCCCTGCTGTTCTTATCTGTTTGTCTAGAGATACTTCGGTCTCTTGGTGCATTGAGATCAGTGGGAAGTTACCCCGAACACTCTAATTGCACTCTATGAACTTTTTGCTGCTCTGCATAGACTTTTATGTACACACAACACTTATTGTGCCATATATCCCATTACTCATTGGCATGCGCACAGGGTGTGCCAGGTGTGCCCAGGCACACCCTAATCACCCTGTACAGCACAGATTCCCCCTACTGCCCTGGGCCCCCCTCTCCCCCCTCTTACCCCCCACAGTGCTACCGGCTTCCCTCCTCTCCTCTTCCAGCAGCTGTTGCTGCTGCGGGCACCCAAAGGGGGATGTTTTAGGATGAGTGGGGAAGGGACTGGCAAATATGTGATTTACTGGCCCCTTCCCTTTCTGAGTGAACACAGTGAGTGATCGGTAGCGTGTGTTTGAGCTTTGGGGTGCACACCCTAATCCAATAGGCTGCGCACACTTATGCCATTACTACTGTACTGTCCATAGAATGCATGTGCAGCTTCAATCTTTTGTATACAGATGTATTATGGCACAGAAAAGGAAGCCATCTTCCTATAAGACAAAGACACTATATTGTCAAAAGTATTGGGACACCTGCCTTTACACGCACATGAACTTTAATGGCATCCCAGTCTTAGTCTGTAGGGTTCAATATTGAGTTGGCCCCCGCCTTTGCAGCTATAACAGCTTCAACTCTTCTGGGAAGGCTGTCCACAAGGTTTAGGAGGGTGTCTATGGGAATGTTTGACCATTCTTCCAGAAGAACATTTGTGAGGTCAGGCGCTGATGTTGGAAGAGAAGGCCTGGCTCGCAGTCTTTGCTCTAATTCATCCCAAAGGTGTTCTTTTGGGTTGAGGTCAGGACTCTGTTCAGGCCAGTCAAGTTCCTCCACCCCAAACTCGCTCATCCATGTCTTTATGGACCTTGCTTTGTGCACTTGTGCGCAGTCATGTTGGAACAGGAAGGGGCCGTCACCAAACTGTTCCCACAAATTTGGGAGCATGAAATTGTCCAAAATGTCTTGGTTTGCTGACGCCTTTAGACCCCTTTCACACTGGGGCGGTTTTCAGGTGCTTTAGCGCTAGAAATAGCCTCTGCAAAGCGCCTGAAAACCGCCTCCCATTCATTCCAGTGTGACTTTTCACACTGGGGTGGTGCGCTTGCAGGACGTTCAAAAAAGTCCTGCAAGCAGCATCTTTGGGGTGGGTTGGGAGTGCTGTATTTAGCACTCACAAAACGCCCTGCCCACTGGAATGAATAGGCAATGCCTTAAAAGCGATTTGAAAGTGCTGCAAAACTGGAGTTTTTAACTTTTTTTTGGGGGGTTAAAAGCACCCCGCTATTGGCCGAAAAATGGCTCAAAAACGCTGCTTAAACAGCGCAAAAGCTCCAACGGTGTGCACAGTCAGTGTGAAAAGGGTCTAAGAGTTCCCTTCACTAGAACTAAGGGGCCAAGCCCAACCCCTGAAAGTCAACCCCCACACCATAATCCCTCCTCCACCAAATGATTTGGACCAGTGCACAAAGCAAGGTCCATAAAGACATGGATGAGCGAGTTTGGGGTGGGGGAACTTGATTGTCCTGCACAGAGTCCTGACCTCAACCCAAAAGAACACCTTTGGGGTGAATTAGAGCAGAGACTGCGAACTAGGCTTGCTCGTCCAACATCAGTGCTTGACTTCACAAATGCTCTTCTGGAAGAATGGTCACACATTCCCATAGACACCCTCCTAAACCTTGTGGACGGCCTTCCCAGAGGAGTTGAAGCTGTTATAGCTGGAAAGGGCGGGGCCAACTCAATATTGAACCCTACGGACTAAGACTGGGATGCCCTTAAATTTCATGTGCATGTAAAGGCAGGTGTCCCAATACTTTTAGCAATATAACGTATATTACATGTACTTCTCTATGCTGATGTCCATTGTCCCTCTTTATGGTCCTTCAGTGGTCCCGCTGATCCTTGTAGCCATTATTTTCTGAGTTGTGGGACTTCTGATTACGTTTCCTGCTAGGTGAACCCCTTTTAGGTGAGTATATGGAGGAATACTTGAATTTCCTGCTGTTCGGTGACTTGATAGCAGGAGAACTGCGCTTGGTTTACGATGCCATAAAAAATCGCCTTTACTAGGCAGGCCGTTTTTCACCTTTCAAAAATATCCGAAACGTCTGGGAAAGGTTTAATATATTGCTGCAAAACCCTAAAACACAAACATTTACTTTTTTGACCTCTTGTTAAATTTTTCATCTTATGATTTGTTTGGAGGAGAAGTCTGGTTTAGATCCACCACTGCCTGCGTATTATTCGAGCCATGAAGAACATCCCTTTCAGCAAGCCTTCCTGCGTCATCAATCAGCCGTGACATTATGACCACCCACCATAATGTAGCTCCCTCCTGGTTAGGCCGCTGGATACATTTAGTTGTTGGGCTCCTTCTGTAATCAAGGGAGCAGTGATTATTTGGTCTGGTCTGTTCAGGGTTTCACAGGCTGGGAGTTTGATTGCTCCCCCCTGCCTCTAGAAGAAGCTTCTAGAGCTTAGGAAGGGAGAATTCAAATAACCACCCTGAATATTGGATCAGGGCCTAGCCAATCCCTGGGGAGGTTCACCCAGATGGTGGCTGGGTAGCTGATAAATAGTCTGAAGGCTGTAGGTAAGTTGCCTACTTTTAGTTACTACTACTTCTGGAAGAATGGTCAAACATTCCCATAGACACACTCCTAAACCTTTCGACAGCCTTCCCAGAAGAGTTGAAGCTGTTATAGCCACAAAGGGCGGGGCCAACTCAATATTGAACCCTACGGACTAAGACTGGAATGCCATTAAAGTGATACTAAAGCCATGTACACACGATCGGTTTTACTGATGAAAACAGTCGGATGGACTTTTTTCATTGGACATCTGTCTTTTTTCCATCAGTGATTAAAAATAGAACATGTTTTAAATTTATCCGATGGAAAAAAAAACGATAGCAAATTCCGATCATCTGTGTGGAACTCCATCGGAGAAAAAACCCACGCATGCTCAGAATCAAGTCGACGCATGTTCAGAAGCATTGAACTTCATTTTTCTCGGCTTGTCGGAGTGTTTTACGTCACGGCGTTTGGGACGGTCGGTTTTCTGACTGATGGTGTGTAGGCAAGACTGATGGAAGTCAGCTTCATCGTAAATCCGATGGAAAAATCCATCAGATTTTATTCCATCGGAAATCCGATCGTGTGCACAGGGCTTAAAGGTTCGTTGTTTTTTTTTAAAATAACAAACATGTCATACTTACCTCCACTGTGCAGTTCGTTTTGCACAGAGTGGCCCCGAACGCCGTCTTCTGGGGTCCCTTGGCGGCTCCTCCCTGCATCAGATAACCCCTTAGGAGAAGCGGGGGGTTACCTTGCGGGCGCGCTCCCGTGTCCAGCATTCGGCGTCCGTATCCGCCGAATGCAGGACTCATTGGATTTGATTAACAGCAGCGGGAGCCAATGGCTGCGCTGCTATCAATCTATCCAATGAAGAGCCGAGCAGAGAGACTGCGCGTCCTCGCCGTGGGACATTCCAGGGTTCAGGTAAGTAAAACGGGGGGGGGCGATGGCTGTCAGAGTTTTTTTTCACCTTAATGCATAGGATGGCATTAAGGCGGAAAAAACAGGAGGGTTTACAACCCCTTTAAAGTTCATATGCGTGTAAAGGCAGGCGTCCCAATACTTTTGGTTATTATACTGCTGTAGCGGGTATGTACTTTTTAAACTGGTAAGGACACCAGTGATGTATAGTTCCCTGCGGCCCAGCAGGTGGCGCTGTTACTTTGGGCCGGGGTTGAACCATCGCTGCAGTGCCGTACCCTTTGTGACCTCTCGCAGCAGTTGTACGGCGGGGCGGGGAACCCACCGTGCTTGCTGGGAGGGGGTATAAAGGGGGCGGACATCTTCACCACGAGGTTCGAGTCCCGGGCACCTTCAGCCTGAGAGCTGTGGTTGCGGTCGGTGTCCAGGCGGCCTAGGCCTGGACACTTGGAGTTCGTGTTCCATCCCAGACACCTTCAGTCTGGGGTGAGGTACTCAGCCGGAGGCCTGGGGCCCAGTACCTTCTGCTGGGTCCCGCGAGGGAGGGATCGTCCTAGAGGGCCCCCGGGAGTGGGGCACCCGAATCCAGAGGCGTAAGGGACCGGAGGAGGGACTCACCCGAAGACCTGGTGCAGCAGATTGCCAGTGCCGGGTGAACCTCTGGAGACCGCCCGGAGGGGTATCTTTCCCGAACAGGGGCCAAGTTCAAAGAGGAAGTTCAGTCCACGTTCAAGGACCGGTGGCAGCGGTCCAGCTATTTCAATCGGGTCAGTGGCAGAGGCCTGCTATTAGGCCTGTGGCAGGGGCCTCAACAGTTCATCCGGTCGGTGGCAGCGACCAAAACTCACGGTCGGTGGCAGAGACAGTGCGCCAGGCCTATTCGCTAGCAAAAAAGGAATAGGAGAGTTCAGTTGTGCCTGGGCCTACCCGTTTCCACACCCCCTTGTTCGTCTGTTATTGGAAGTTTAACTGATTGTGTTCACCGTATTGTACGAGAAATAAAGGAGTGTTGGACTTTCGATTGGTGTGGGGCTCTATTATTGGCAGACACATCTCCACGGAACAACTGAGGCTTCGTATGCAGTGGACAGACCCGGGAGGTAAATCAACTAACTTTGCTCAACCCTCTTATACACATACAAGGGGAGAGCTTGGCGTGGTGTTCCTGCACTCTCCTCTCCCAGGTACCCCTAGACACAGAGGCGGCTTTAGGCTTTGTGAGGCCTTAGGCAAAACGTGACATGGGGCCCCACTCACACCCATGATGGGAAAAATAATTCAAGGACAAGAGCCTCTTTCCCACAACCCTGGCCGGTGGTTGTGGGGGTCTGCGGGCAGGGGGCTTATCGGAATCTGGAAGCCCTCTTTTACAAGGTGGCCCCCAGATCTTGCTTTTTAATAACTAAGGGGCGGGGTCCACCCGGTGATGTCACCTGCTGAACCCGCCCCCTTGTGCCGTCATTGACTGAGGGAATGCTGGGTCATTGACGTCACAAGGGGTGGTATCACCGATATTCACTGGTTGTTAGGGACGCTGGCGGCCCCGCTCCTGAGTCAGGGCTCTTAACGCTGCCTGAGCACAGCAACGTTAAGGTCCCCTGTCCCTCAAAACTGGGTTAATGCATTGGGTAAGTTAGGCGGCCGTGAGGCCCCTGTGAGTGTGAGGCCTTAGGCGACCGCCTAATTTGCCTAATTAAAGAGCCGCCTCTGCCTAGACACAAGCCATTCACAATAGGCAAGCGGGAGAGTGAGGTTCTGCTACACTGCATATAATGTTTGGGGGTTTCTAAGTAATTTTCTAGCAAAATACTGATTTAAACTTGTAAAGAAAAAGTGCCAGAAAAGGCCGGGTCTTCAAGCGGTTAGGGTAAAAAATGTTAGAACCACTTTACGTTGCCACTTATTTATACACAATAGGTTCAGCGGAGATTATGTATCAAAGTTTTGGCAAGCCAAGTTCGAGAGAGATTCAAAGGAATCATTTCCAAGTCCCTACAGGGAGTTTTCTCACTTTGATACAAGCAAACTCCTCACAGTTGATGTAACGGACTTAAAAATGCTTCACTACAAATCTAATTAGTAACATCCTTCAGGTCAAGGAGTCACGGGGGCCGGCTGGCTCATTCAATGGTAAATTGCGCTGATGCAATTAACTCTTGGCGACTGTGACATTTAATAAACATCTGCACAAAGCGCATTACTTCTGTGTAATTACTGCAGGTTCCCATTTAGGTAGTGACATATGTAGGGAATGTCTGCCGGGGGATGTCCAGATCTACCCCATCGTGTATCTCACTGGCGCTCTCCTATTATACATTATGGAATTCTTACATGCATATATAAGCCTAGTTAAGCTTGTTCGTATCCTTAACCACTTCAGCCCCGGACCATTCGGCTGCTAAATGACCAGAACACTTTTACGATAAGGCACTGCGTCGCTTTAGCTGACAATTGCGCGGTCGTGCGACGTGGCTCCCAAACAAAATTGGCGTCCTTTTTTTCCCACAAATAGAGCTTTCTTTTGGTGGTATTTGATTACCTTGATAACTTTTTACTATAATAAATATCCTCAAAAAATATATAAAAAAACATTTTTTTTTCCTCAGTTTAGGCCGATATGTATTCTTCTACATATTTTTGGTAAAAAAAATTGGAATAAGTGTATATTGATTGGTTTGCGCAAAAGTTATAGCATCTACAAAATAGGGGATAGGTTTATGGCATTTTTATTATTATTTATTTTTTACTAGTAATGGCGGTGATCAGTGATTTTTATCATGACTGCGACATTATGGCGGACACATCGGACACTTTTGACACATTTTTGGGACCATATAAAAATGCACTGATTACTGTGAAAATGACACTGGCAGTGAAGGGGTTAACCACTAGGTGGCGCTGTAGGGGTTAAGTGTGACCTAGGGAGTGCTTCTAACTGTAGGGAGGATGGGCTGTGTGTGACAAGACAGTGATCACCGCTTCCGATTACAGGAAGCAGTGATCAGTGTCATTGTCACTAGGCAGAGCGGGGAGATGCTTGTTTACATCAGCATCTCCCCATTCTTCGTCGCCGTGAGACAATCGCTGGTATCCCCGCGGCGATCGAGTCTGCGGGACCCGCGGTCGTGCTCACGGAGCTTGCGGCGTGCGCGTGCCGCCGCAAGTAGGCTTTTACATCCTACTCTGTAATCCCCCTGGCACTGTGTTTACATTTTGCTTTGTAATCCCCTTGCACTGCAATTACATGCTGCTCTGTGATGTCTCTGGCACTGCGCTCACATCCAGCTCTGTAATCCCACTGGCACTGTGTATACACCTTGCTCTGTTACCCCCTTAGCACTGCGTTTACATCCTGCTCTGTAATTCCTCCCCAGCACTGCGTTTACATCCTGCTCTGTAATTCCTCCCCAGCACTGCGTTTACATCCTGCTCTGTAATTCCTCCCCAGCACTGCGTTTACATCCTGCTCTGTAATCCCCCTGGCACAGTGTTCTGTAATCTCCTCGTTATGTCGTGTCACCTTTTCTCTTGTAAGCAATATGTTCTGATGACACTGGCTGCTCATTCGGAAGTTCTTATCTAGAAGCTTGTTCAGGGTCAGTGATGTAACGTCATGAAGCACAAGAGTCAGCCAGGCAGCCACCACTCTCAAGCCTCGTACACACGGCCGAGATTCTCGTAAAAAAAAACATGTCGTTTTTTTCTACGAGATTCTTGGACAAGAAACTTGTCCCGGCCGATTGTACACACGCTCGATTCAAAGAACCCGCGGTTCTTTGAATAAAGCGTACGCGGTGACGTCATCGACTACGACGAGCATGCGCTCGTCACATTCGATGCCGTCGCCGCCATCTTGGTATACCCTACCTATGCCTAGGAAGCTATCGCGCATGCGTCAAATTCATTTCGAACATGCGCGGGCTTCCGGGAGGACAGGTAAGTGTACACACACTCACTTTTCTCGTCGAGAAACATGCCGACGAGAATCTCGACGAGAAAATAGAGAGCAGGTTCTCTATTTTCTCGTCGAGATTACTTGTCGGTTTTCTTGACGAGAAACCATAAACACGAACGAGTTTCTCGGCAAGACATCTCTGCCAGCAAGTTTCTTGCTGGTTCTTGCCGAGAAATTCGGTCGTGTGTACGAGGCCTTAGAACGAAATGTCAGCAATGGCTACATTATTTCTCATATTTTTATTTTATTTAATTCAGGTGCTTATATAGCGCCGTCAATTTACACAGCACTTTACATATACTGTATATTGTACATTCACATCAGTCTCCGCCCTCAAGGAGCTTACACTCTAAGGTCATACATACACATAATAGGGCCAATTTTGACATTAGCCAGTTAACCTCCCAGCAGGTCTTTGGAGTGTGGGAGGAAACCTGAGTACCCGGAGGAAACCCCTACAGAACATGCAAACTCCAGGCAGGTAGTGCCATATAGAAAGTTTTCTTGTTCATACATCACGGGACACAGAGCAGCATAGTCATTACTATGTGGGTTATATAGAATTACCTTCAGGTGCTGGCACTGGCAACTTCCAAAACAGGAAGTACCCTCCCCTATATAAGCCCCTCCCATCCGGGAGTACCTCAGTTTTTTTGCCAGTGTCTAAGGTGTTGGCCAAGGTTAACATGTATTCATCTGGGCTTGTGTACAGGTTCTCTGGGCCTTAGCAAGCTATTCCGGATCCGACCAAAAAAAAGCTTCATAGCTAAACGGTCGGTACCCGGGCCTTGCAGAGAAGAGCAAGGTTTTGCCTGTAATGCCTCTCTTAGGAGGGCTGGACCCTGGGATCCAGAGCTCTGGTCATACCCAAAACCAAGAGGCTATCTGTGCAGGGTGCTATACAGGTCCAGGGGAGTGGAATCCTTGGGAACCCGGTCCCTGAAGGTCTAGTACAATGCCTGCCGTGAGAGGTGAAGTTTGGGCTTCTGTGGACCAAACAAAGTCCTGCGGCGGGGAAAAGGTAAGTGGGGGCCCCTCAGGAACTTGGTTCTATTGAGGGGACCCCCAAGCCTAATATGTCTTTCTGCCTGTTACCTAAAGGGTATTCCCGCTAATAGCTGTATATGCCTAAGAAATCCTAGAAATGTTTTTTCATAAGGGAAGTTTTAAAAAAACTGTAAACCTGGAAATGTTTTTTCATAAAGGAGGTTTTAAAAAAAAAAAAAAAAAAGACAAAAGTGCGGTACCTGTGTTTGTCCACTAGAGGCCGCTGTGGAACGTCTTTTTTCTTGGGACTATTCCTTCCATGGTGAAAGTCCAGGCAGATGAGTGAGCTCTCTATCAGGGAAGCTGCATTCCTCTGTCATGCTGCCAAGTAGTTTCCTTCCATCCCCGAGTCCTGGTGAAACAGGGACCCTGGCTCCTCTCCCTACATGGCGCCAAGAGCGCACACGTGCACGCGCGCGCGCGGGCACACATGCTTTCCTTTTATAAGGTTTAGCTTCAAAAAAGGGGGCGGAGCCTGGCGGATGACGCGCTCTGTGCGCCCAGCGCTTCTGCGCATGTGCGGGCGTCCCAGCAAGATAAAAGGACTCAGTCCACGCTGCTTGCTATGGACACAGAGCATGAAAAGGAGCTGGTAGCATGGTATAGGGGCTTACAGTGGGCGGTTGATACAGGCATCCCCAGAAAGACGCATTAGTAGACACCCACTGATGTACATAGCAGCAAATTGCATTAGACTATTTCAGTAAGGGGTGTATTGCGGCTGGAATACCTCAGCTTTGAACTAAGGAATATGCCGCCTAAAAAACTCTGAGATATACCTCTCAGGAAGTGTAGGGGGTCTCCATCGGGCTCTGAGGATCTGGAGCAGTCATCTGCACCCTCCTCCCCTGAGAAATCAGAGGTTAATACCCATAAGGAACCCCCGGGAGTGCCAGGTATTGCGGCTGTCCTCAGTCCACCTGCTCCTGCATATATAACAGAGGAGGTTTTTTCCTCAACTCTGGAGTGATTGGAGCAGAGATTGGCTGCATTGATCGCTTCTTCTCTACAGGAAAGAGAGCGCGCCAGATCTCCATCACCTCCATTAGAGTGCCTGTTGGCAGAGCAACAGTCCCAGGAAGGGACCGACCTACCTGAAGGGGATCAGGAGGAGGTTAGCTCTGTTTTTGAGGGATCGACAGTAGATGAACCATTTTCAGCACCACAGACTGAAAGATTGTGGGTCCAGACCCTAACTGACATGGTTCGATCTGCATTTAAAATGCCTCTTGTTGAACCATCAACTACTGCTGTCTCCTCATTGGGGTCGCTAAAAGCTCCCCAGGTTAATTGCTCCTTTCCAATACATCCATTATTGGAAGGACTTATATACCAGGACTGGGAACATCCTGATAAACTATTTGTTCCGCCTAAAAGGTTTCCGGTGATCTATCCCATGGAGGAAAAGTTCACCCAGAGATGGAATGTTCCTACGGTGGATGCAGCCATCTCTTCTGTGAACAAATCACTGACATGTCCAGTAGATAATGTTCAAATGTTCAAAGATCCAGTGGATAAAAAATTGGAATCTTTATTAAAATCTGCTTTTTCCACAGCAGGGGCTGTTACACAGCCAGCAGTGGCAGCTATTGGGGTCTGCCAAGCTTTAAAGGATCAAATGAAAATGGTCCTGAGGGATTTGCCAGACCAGCAGGCCCAGGCTCTGGCTGATCTGCCTAGAGCATTATGCTTTGCGGTTGACGCCATCAAGGATTCTATCCATCAGGCCTCCCGCCTCACGCTGTCTTTGGTACATATGCGTAGGCTTCTGTGGCTCAAAAACTGGTCTGCTGAAGCTCCCTGTAAGAAGCTCTTAGTTAGCTTCCCATTTCATGGGGAACGCCTTTTTGGCGAAGACCTGGATAAGTATATCCAGAAGATTTCCAGTGGTAAAAGTACTCTCTTACCGAGTAAAAAGAGGTCTAGGGGTCCATCTTTTAAGAGGACTACCTCTCCTATCCCTGCGACGTCTGCTACTAAGCAGTTCCGACGGCCTCCTCGGTCAAACTCAGGAGGTAAAAATCAGGGACAGCCACAGGGTAATAAAAAGGCCCTGGATCCGAAGAGGTACTAAACCAGCCTCCAAGTCAAGCCTATGAAGGGCTGCCCCCACTCAAACGGGTGGGGGGAAGACTTCAGTTGTTCGCAGAGACCTGGCGGGAGACGATCAAAGACAGATGGGTGCTCTCCGCAGTAACTCTGGGATACAAGTTGGAGTTAAAAGAGTCTCCTCCGTCCCATTTTATGTGGTCAGGCATGCCAAGAGACCCTCTGGCGTTGCTCCAAGGAGTAATTATGGAGGTTCCTATGGAAGAGTGGGGGTTGGGTTTCTACTCAAACCTTTTCACAGTCCCGAAGCCAAACGGGGACATAAGACCCATATTGGACCTAAAGAGTCTAAACAAATTTCTAAACGTCCGGTCTTTCCGGATGGAGTCGATCCGATCGGTCACCGCTGCCCTACAAGGGGAGGAATGGTTAGCCTCGATCGACATCAAAGATGCTTACTTGCATGTTCCCATCTTTCCAGGTCATCAAAAATTCCTACGCTTTGCAGTAGAAGGGCGCCATTTTCAGTTCAGAGCCTTACCATTCGGTCTGGCCACAGCACCACGAGTGTTCACAAAAATTCTGGCCCCACTGTTGGCCGATCTAAGAACACGGGGTGTAACGATAATGGCATACCTAGACGACCTGTTGTTGATGGACCACTCAGTTGCCAAGCTAGAAGTGGTAATTGTCGATACAATCAAGTATCTAGAGTCTCACGGTTGGGTCATCAACCTGGACAAGTCAGCCCTACAGCCAGTGAAAAACCTGGTATATCTAGGGCTACGGCTGGATTCAGACCAGAGGAAGATTTTCTTACCTCTAGACAAGGTATCCTCTTTGAGGGCCTTGGTCCGTCTGCTTTGTGCAAAAAGACAGCCGTCCATACGCCTGTGCATGAGGCTGCTAGGAAAGATGGTAGCATCATTCGAAGCTGTGCCATACGCCCAATTCCACTCAAGGAATTTACAAAGGGCCATATTGTCAGCCTGGAACGGAAAAGTTCAGGCTCTAGACTTCCCGATGGCTTTGTCCCCTTCCGTTCGGAAGAGTCTCTGCTGGTGGTTGATCCCCCAGAATCTCCAGAAGGGAAAACCCTTCAGCCCGATATCTTGGAAGGTGGTCACTACAGATGCCAGCCTTATAGGCTGGGGGGCAGTACTGGAGCAATGGTCTCTCCAGGGCAGATGGTCAAATGTAGTAAAAACCCTGCCCATCAATCTCTTAGAGATACGAGCAGCCCGGTACGCCCTAGTAGCCTGGACATCCAGACTCCAAGGGTCCCCTGTCAGAATTCAATCAGACAATGCCACAGCAGTGGCATATATCAATCATCAGGGAGGCACCAGGAGTCGTGCAGCCCAGAGGGAAGTAAGTCACATCCTGGAATGGGCAGAAAAGCATGTCCCATGTATATCAGCTGTCTTCATTCCAGGGGTGGAGAATTGGAAGGCGGACTTTCTGAGTCGCCAACAGTTATGCCCAGGGGAATGGTCCCTTCATCCCGAGGTCTTCCGAGCAATATGTCAGCGGTGGGGAACACCGGATGTAGATCTGCTAGCATCCAGATTCAACGCAAAGGTGGACAGATTTGTCTCCCGGACAAGGGATCCCCTCGCTTGCGGCTCGGATGCTCTGGTGTTCCCTTGGGATCAGTTCAGACTGATATATGCATTCCCTCCGCTACAATTGTTGCCTCGACTCCTTCGCAGAGTCAGGTTGGAGAAGAAGCCGGTGATCCTGGTGGCTCCAGCGTGGCCCCGAAGGGCCTGGTACGCGGAGATCATCAAAATGTCTGTGGGGAGTCCTTGGACCCTTCCACGTCGTCCGGACCTGCTTTCGCAAGGACCGATATACCACCCTTCCTTACTAACTCTAAGTTTAACGGCCTGGCTATTGAATCCCACATCCTAAAGAAGAGAGGTCTCTCTAACTCTGTGGTATCAACTATAATCAATGCCAGGAAGCCTGTATCCAGGCAGATCTACTATAGAGTTTGGAAGGCGTACATCACTTGGTGCGAGGCCAGAAAATGGCATCCACGTAAGTACGTTATAGGCAGAATTCTGGACTTCCTGCAGTGGGCTGTAGACAGGAAGTTTGCCTTAAGTACTATCAAGGGCCAGGTTTCGGCCTTGTCAATACTATTTCAAAGGCCCCTGGCTATGCATTCACTTGTCAAATCCTTTATGCAAGGTGTGACTCGTATTATTCCACCGATTAAGGCTCCCATATGCCCATGGGATCTAAATTTGGTTCTGTCGGTTCTGCAGAAGCAGCCATTTGAACCTTTGCGGCACATTTCCTTGGTTCTACTCACCAGGAAATTGATATTTTTAGTAGCCATATGCTCGGCTAAAAAGTGTCGGAATTAGCCGCCATGTCCTGTAAAGAGCCATATCTGGTTATTCATAAGGACAGAGTAGTATTACGTCCTCACCCAGCCTTTCTTCCTAAGGTGGTATCGAGGTTTCACTTGAACCAGGATGTGGTTCTTCCTTCTTTTTTCCCCAAACCAAGCTCGGTAGAGGAAAAGTTATTGCATTCTTTGGATGTAGTAAGAGCAGTTAAAGCTTATCTAAAAGCCACTGCTCAGATTCGTAGAACGGATTCTTTGTTTGTTCTGCCGGAAGGCCCCAGAAAGGGTCAGGCAGCATCAAAATCTACTTTAGCCAAGTGGATTCGACAGGTCATAATACAAGCCTATGGCTTGAGAAGTAGACCGCCTCCGTTCAAAGTTAGAGCGCACTCCACGAGAGCAGTTGGAACTTCATGGGCAGTGCATCACCAGGCCTCCCTGGCGCAAATTTGTAAGGCCGCAACATGGTCTTCAGTACACACGTTTACTAGGTTCTACCAGGTGGACGTTAGAAGTCAGGAGGATGTCGCCTTTGGGCGCAGTGTGTTGCAGGCCGCAAAAGATCCTCATGCCTGATGGCGCCCAGCTTATGTATGGTGTATCCCCCCCCTCATGTGGCATTGCTTTGGGACGTCCCACATAGTAATGACTATGCTGCTCTGTGTCCCGTGATGTATGAACAAGAAAGTAGGATTTTTAAAACAGCTTACCTGTAAAATCCTTTTCTTGGAGTACATCACGGGACACAGAGCTCCCACCCCTCTTTTGGGGACACGTATTGCTTTGCTACAAAACTGAGGTACTCCCGGATGGGAGGGGCTTATATAGGGGAGGGTACTTCCTGTTTTGGAAGTTGCCAGTGCCAGCACCTGAAGGTAATTCTATATAACCCACATAGTAATGACTATGCTGCTCTGTGTCCCGTGATGTACTCCAAGAAAAGGATTTTACAGGTAAGCTGTTTTAAAAATCCTACTATTTTTCAGTAAACCTGCCAGTCACCCCGCATAGTGGCTTTTTTTTCATAGGCTGCAGGGACATGTTCAGATGCATAACTCACTGTGTTAAGTGCATTTATGTTTTTATTATATATGTGCATGAGAATGGCTTTTTGGTGCACCATTTACTGACATACTATGTATAGCTCAGAATAGGGGTGAGCTGTACTGGGAAAGTAATATATGTTCTGTGGGTGCCAGTAACATCCATGAAATGGAACAAATAATAATAATGGGCAGAAAAGGAACACCAACGGTGAAAATTGTAGTGCCCTTTACATTTGGGCGGTCAGTGGAAAAGTGCTATTTTCTATTGGTAGTCAGTGTAGTGGTTCCATACAATGGTGGCCAATGGAGGAAGGACCCCTTAGATTATTGGTCAGTGGGGGAAGGACCCCTTATATTAATGGTCAGTGGGAGAAGAACCCCTTATATTAATGGTCAGTGGGAGAAGGACCCCTTATATTAATGGTCAGTGGGAGAAGGACCCATTATATTAATGGTCAGTGGGAGAAGGACCCATTATATTAATGGTCATTGGAGGAAGGACCCCTTATGTTAATTGTCCTTGGGAGAAGGACCCCTTATTTTAATGGTCATTGGAAGAAGGACCCCTATATTTTAATGTTCATTGGGAGAAGGACCCCTTATTTTAATGGTCATTGGGAGAAGGACCCCTTATTTTAATGGTCATTGGGAGAAGGACCCCTTATTTTAATGGTCATTGGAAGAAGGACCCCTTATGTTAATGGTCATTGGGAGAAGGACCCCTTATTTTAATGGTCATTGGGATAAGGACCCCTTATTTTAATGGTCATTGGGAGAAGGACCCCTTATTTTAATGGTCATTGGGAGAAGGACCCCTTATTTTAATGGTCATTGGAAGAAGGACCCCTTATTTTAATGGTCATTGGGAGAAGGACCCCTTATTTTAATGGTCATTGGGAGAAGGACCCCTTATTTTAATGGTCATTGGAAGAAGGACCCCTTATGTTAATGGTCATTGGGAGAAGGACCCCTTATTTTAATGGTCATTGGAAGAAGGACCCCTTATTTTAATGGTCATTGGGATAAGGACCCCTTATTTTAATGGTCATTGGGAGAAGGACCCCTTATTTTAATGGTCATTGGGATAAGGACCCCTTATTTTAATGGTCATTGGGAGAAGGACCCCTTATTTTAATGGTCAGTGGGGGAAGGACCCCTTATATTAACGGTCAGTGGGAGAAGGACCCCTTATATTAACGGTCAGTGGGAGAAGGACCCCTTATATTAACGGTCAGTGGGAGAAGGACCCCTTATATTAATGGTCAGTGGGAGAAGGACCCCTTATATTAATGGTCAGTGGGAGAAGGACCCCTTATATTAATGGTCATTGGGAGAAGGACCCTGTGACAGGGGTCACTTTGAGCACAGGGTGAGCCAGGAAATAATGAACATTGAGAATATGTCTTGGATTGCTTTAAAATGGGTCTGTAATATTAATCCACAATATTTACTGTTTGTTGATCCTGAACTCAACAAGTTAATTGAGAGATGCTGATTTCTTCAACTCCAATCACCTGGATGCCTGTGTAATGTTAATGAATCCAGACTAGCTTCTAAAAGATCTTTTCATTGTGGGGTGTGATAATTAACTCTGTAATTGTGGGTATTGTAAATTAGCAGACAGACAGGCTGGGGAACAGAAAGGTTATGCATAGTCATTTAAGATGTAAAGGGATTAGCTAATTAACTCACCTGTTGTCTGCCAAGATATGTCAGATGTGTATTGGGAGCTCGTTATATAACCATTGTGTGATGTTGTGGGTGGAGTTGTTCATTTGGACTACAGTATTCTTTTTGTGTATATAAGGGCCTGCTTTTCTCAATGAAAGTGTCAGACCAGTGGAAACCTCATACAGAGTGTTTGTCTTGTATTTCTGGAAGGATTATTCCTATGGGAAGCGGTCGCCTGACTGTGGAGTGTCGCCAGCGGATGTGTGTTCAGAGAGGGAATATCCTAAACGGCGTTAACCCCTTTCATACTTGGGGTGCCGTTACAGACCCCTTATGGTAATGGTCATTGGAAGAAGGACCCCTTATGTTAATGGTCATTGGGAGAAGGACCCCTTATGTTAATGGTCATTGGAAGAAGGACCCCTTATTTTAATGGTCATTGGGAGAAGAACCCCTTATTTTAATGGTCATTGGAAGAAGGACCCCTTATTTTAATAATCATTGGGAGAAGGACCCCTTATTTTAATGGATATTGGGAGAAAGACCCCTTATTTTAATGGTCATTGGGAGAAGGACCCCTTATGTTAATGGTCATTGGGAGAAGGACCCCTTATTTTAATGGTTATTGGAAGAAGGACCCCTTATTTTAATGGTCATTGGAAGAAGGACCACTTATATTAATGGTCAGTGGGAGAAGAGCCCCTTATATTAACCACTTGACCACTGGGCACTTAAACCCCCTTAATAACCAGACCAATTTTCAGCTTTCGGTGCTCTCACATTTTGAATGACAATTACTCAGTCATACAACACTGTACCCATATGAAATTTTTGTCCTTTTTTTCACACAAATAGAGCTTTCTTTTGGTGGTATTTAATCACTGTTGGGTTTTTTATTTTTTGCGCTATAAGAGAAAAAAGACTGAAAATTTTGTAAAAAAATGATTTTTTTTTCGTTTCTGTCCTCTGGACCCGGCGGTCACGGAGTTTCCCGTGTGCGCGCCCCAGGGGGCGCGCGGGAGCGCGATTCTGGGAGGACGTTATATAACGTCCTCCCAGAGTTAAGCAACCACCTTGTCGACGTTATTTGTCGGCAGGTGGTTGTTAAGTGGTTAATTGTCAGTGGGTGAAGGACCCCTGATATTATTGGTCAGTGAAAGAAGAGCCCCATATATTAATGGTCAGAGGGAGAAGGACACTCTTAAGTCTCGTACACACGATCAGTTTTTCGGACAACCGTTCAACCGTTTTTATTGCATGCTAGTGTCAAGTCGAAAGTAAAGGGGTTATTCACCATATGAAAATTCTCGTACGACCGAATTCAACTTCAGAAGTGACGTAATGTGTTGAATAGTTTTGTATGTGTTCTTTTGTTTCTGAGTATGCGTAGTCTTGCTCTTACGATGGTTTTCGGACAATGACCGTACTAATTAAACGAAAATTGGAGTTCACGCACGACAAACATTTTATAGTCTGCACATCCAGCTTTTGTCAGACGAAAAATCGGAATCGGCTGTCGAAGCACCATACTAACGATCCGAAAAATCGGCAGATCGGTCTTAGGATGAAACTTTACTTCCGATTTTCGTATCGTGTGTACGGGCCTTTACATTGTTGACCAGTGGGAAAACTGCCCCCTTACACACAGCCCAAAAGAAAATTAATATCAGTGGTTACTGGGAGTTAGAAACTCTTCATTGCTCAAAGAACCTCTAGCAACCTCTGGGGGAAACCCAGGGTTCCATGGAAACCTGGTTGAGGAAACCCTGATCTACTTTATGTCTTGTTGTGCATCTGTTGTCTCTGTTCATGAATATTCACTGAAATTTATAGCCCCTTGGTGATGCTACACTTAAAATCCCCCAAATAAAAAGTTGATCACCACTGGTCTAGCTGTAGCTAGTAGACTTGTGCACAACGGAAAAATTAGTTTAGTTTCGGTTCGTTTCTTGTGCACAACGGAAACATTTGTTTAGTTTCGGTTTGTTTCTTTTCGGTCCTGTTGATTCGTAATCGTTCGTAATTTTGCTAGACGGGATTTTTCGTGTTCGGACTAATTCGTATTTTCGCAAGCGACATTTTTTGTTGAATCGGAATGATTCGTATTAATGTAAGCCTTATTTTTAGTTGATTTATAATTTGTACTTTCGGTAGAGTACATTGTTTTTCGTTGATTCTGGACACAACTCCTACTTTCGTAACTTTTTTTGGGTTTGTTGATTCGTAATTTTCCGTGTCTCTCTCACAACGACGCTGCCTATTATGCCTAATGTGCTTCGAATGGATTTGTACTTTTCTAAATACATAGCGGTTATTTGTAACGATTCAAAATCTCGTATTTTACTTTCCTTTTTTAAATGCGGCTATAGCCTCCGCCTCTGTACACCATTTTGAGAGGGAGTTCAGCACGGTGAGGGAGAAGCAGAGAGCAGAGCAGAGTGTTATTGTGCTTCGAATGGATTTGTACATTCGTAACTTTTTTCATAACGAATTATGCCGAAGACATTTGGGCATTCGCTATTTGCGATATAATTTATTTCGGATTCGGTTTTATTTGTAATTGCTTTGTTCGGAAATTCAAATGCTTCCGAATGTCCGAAAGTTGCTAAATTCGGACGAATTTCGATTAGTTACAAAACGAATAGCACAAGCCTAGTAGCTAGCTGTAACAAAATTTGGCCCTGGGATGACAGTTGGAGGAACCATACAAACCCCATAGTTTGCCTAGACTAATATAAGGGGACCCAGGCCCACTGTTGCCCAGTCTGCTGTGCTGCTCTGCTTGGCAGCATGGACTGTGTTATTGTTGTGACTGCCACCCCCGCATCTCTTCTGCCCCCCCCCCTTGAGCTGTCAAGCACAGAAGAGGCTGTGATAGAGAGAAGAAAGAGGAAACTGTCACCACAGGGCTATGCACAGTCTGTATAGGCCCCACTTGCCACCCAGGAAACACAGAGGAAGGTGATGTGGACAGGCAAGGTTTCCAACAAGAGTCTGTTGGGAAGAATTGAGACTTATGGGCGATGTAGCCCCCAGACTGACTAAGCATGTGTTTCAGAATAGTATTTGTGTATGCCAGACAGGGTGAGAATGCTGTGGGGGACAAACTGTGTGGCAGACTGCTGGCAGGATGTTTTATCACCACATGGGAAGTGCAAAGAGGCAGAGAAGCAGCTATCTCCTTGTATGTGACATCGCCACTGTTGCTGACTGGTGTTGCCGCCTGATCATTGGAGAGAACACCACTGTTGTTGACTGGTGTTGCCACCTGATCATTGGGGAGAACACCACTGTTGTTGACTGGTGTTGCCACCTGATCATTGGGGAGTACACCACTGTTGTTGACTGGTGTTGCCACCTGATCGTTGGGGAGAATGCCACTGTTGTTGACTAACGTTACTGCCTCATTATTGGGGAGAATGCCACTGTTGTTGACTAACGTTACCGCCTGATTATTGGAGAGAATTCCACTATTGTTGACTGGTGTTGTCGCCTGATCATTGGGAAGAATGCCACTGTTGCCACCTGATCATTGGGGAGAATGTCACTGTTGTTGACTGGTGTTGTCGCCTGATCATTGGAGAGAATACCACTGTTGCCACCTGATCATTGGGGAGAATGTCACTGTTGTTGACTGGTGTTGTCACCTGATCATTGGGGAGAACGCCACTGTTGTTGACTGACATTGCTGCCCGATCATTGGGGAGAATGCCACTGTTGTTGTCTGGCATTGCCACCTGATAATTGGGGAAAAAGCCACTGTTGCTAACTGGTGTTGCCACCTGTTTATTGGGGAGAATGCCACTGTTGAAGACTGGTGTTGCCACCTGATCATTTGGGGAGAACATCATTGTTGCTGACTCCTGTTGCCGCCTGACCATTATTGTTGACTGGTGTTGCCACCTGATTGTTGGGGAGAATACCACTGTTGTTGACAAATGTTACCGCCTGGTAATTGGGGAGAATGCCACTGTTGACTGATTTTGCCGCCTGATTATTGGGGAGAATTCCACTGTTGTTGACTGGTGTTTTGCCGCCTTATTATTGGGGAGAATTCCACTGTTATTGACTGGTGTTGCCGCCTGATCATTGGGGAGAATGGCACTGTTGCTGCCTGATCATTGTGGAGCATGCCACTGTTGTAGACTGGTGTTGCCACCTGATCATTGGAGAGAATGGCACTGTTGTTGACTGACATTGCTGCCTAAACATTGGGGAGAATGCCACTGTTATTGACTGTTGTCGCTGCCTGATCGTTGGGGTTAACACTACTGTTGCAGACTGTTGTTGCCACCTGATCATTTGGGGAGAACGGCACTGTTGTTGACTGGCATTGCCACCTAATCATTGGGGAAAAAGCCACTGTTGCTGACTGGTGTTGCCACCTGTTTATTGGGGAGAATGCCACTGTTGAAGACTGGTGTTGCCACCTGATCGTCTGGGGAGAACGCCACTGTTGTTGGCTGGCATTACCACCTGATCATTGGGGAGAATGCCACTGTTGCTGACTGGTGTTGCCGCCTAATCATTGGGGAGAATGCCACTATTGTTGACTGGTGTCACCACCTAATCATTGGGGAGAATGCCACTGTTGCAGACTGGTGTTGCCACCTGATCATTGGGGAGAATGCCATTGTAATTGACTGGCGTTGCTGTTTGATCGTTGGGGAGGACGCTGTTGCCACTGATCTCGCTGAGCTGCCAATGGAGAATGGAAGGAGACAAGCTGATTACCTAGGATTTGGTGAGAGGCCTCTGGCCAAACCCTGCCAAACCCTATTAAAGAGGAACAGTACTGTTCGCTTGGAAAACAGTGCAGGCTTCCATACGCGGGTTCGAGAAACTTTATGTGAGCGCTCCAATGGGAGATTCAGTCCCCACCATACTGGCCAGTAAGGAAAGAGTTTGACAAAGACTGCCAAGATATTATCTTAGCACTGCCCTTAGACAGCACGTTCCTAGATATATAGAGTTTAGTGATCACTTTTCTGGTCTGTTTGCGTATTATAAACTGTATACTCTGTTTTGGTACTCTTTTATATACAGTATTTGAGGGGCGATTGCCGTTTTCATTTGTTATGTTATGGTAGTGTGGTGCAGCTTACAGAGTCGTGGGAACAGAGGACCTGAGAAAACAGCGGCTCCTTTGGGGGTAAGCGCTACAAGAATAAAATGATTTGGCGATAACCAGAAACCCTACCAAATGCCCGCAGATGCTTGTGTTTACCGATAATAAGAGAGGCAGTGACTTCAGAGATTTACAGAACCCGTTACTTTACTTTGCTCTCACAGGGAAAAGGACGGCAATATACCACGGATATCTTTTTAATCTGTTTAATAATTTACAACCTTTGTGCAATTGGTCTGTCACAGGAGAGCAACTAGTCCTTGATGAATGCCTGGTACACACAAACAACACGAGACGTACAAGATGCAGTAGGTGCCGGCATCTCTTTGTACGCTCGGCTCATCTGTTCTCTCGGTTTGGCTGTTTTATGCCCCTGTTGTGAATTATGCTCAAGCCGGAGTGGTAATTAAGCAGAATAGTCATCAAAGACATATTTTAATGTGATGCGCCTAGGCAAAGTACTGATGTGAAATGACTTTTTTTTTCTATCTACGTAATAAATGATTGAAACTTTGAATAAATTAAATCTTAATACAATTTTGAGTTAGCTGAGATTTAAATGGGTGCCAGAGGAATAGAAAGAGGCCTATGGTGGTGGTTTGAGCAGCGGGCTGGAAATGATGTTCTTCCCTCGGCCAATAAGATGCATGATTGCTTTTGATGCCGAGTCTTTTAGCTGATGTTGAGAAAATTGAAGGGGAAAGTGAGCTACAAACGCAGATAACGTTAAAGTTTATTGACAGAGCGTAATTCCCCGGCAGGTCCAGGAAACTGTCAGAAGGAGACACATCATTGTTGAATAATAATGGCTCATTCTCCAGCTTCTTTCTTTCACTAATGGCTATAATTGCTCAGAATAACAATTCAGCGTTGAGGCCTTATTTTCTGGTGTTTTAATAAAGATTTCCTGCTCAGGATAAGAAAAGCTTGGCGTTCCAGTGGACCTAGACTGAACTTAAAGTGTATCTATAGACAAAATGTAAAATCCTGTCTTAATTTCCGCATCATATTCCAATTATTTCCATCCTCCTCCTATTACTCTGAACCATCTTGAAGTTTGTAAACTTGCTTTGTGACGATCCCACACATTTCCTTCCTTGAATTCTGTGACACATAGTCAACTACAGTGGGGCAAAAAAGTATTTAGTCAGCCACCAATTGTGCAAGTTCTCCCACTTAAAAAGATGAGAGAGGCCTGTAATTGTCATCATAGGTATACCTCAACTATGAGAGACAAAATGGGAAACAAATCCAGACAATCACATTGTCTGATTTGGAAATATTTTTTTTTTGCAAATTATGGTGGAAAATAAGTTTTTGGTCACCTACAAACAAGCAAGATTTCTGGCTCTCACAGACCTGTATCTTCTTCTTTAGGAGGCTCCTCTGTCCTCCACTCATTACCTGTATTAATGGCACCTGTTTGTACTTGTGACAGGGGTCACTTTGGGCACAGGGTGAGCAAGAAAATAATGGACATTAAGAATATGTCTTGGATTGCTTTAAAATGGGACAGTGATATTTTTCCACAATATTCCCCAGGATATCTGTAAAGAACTATTTACTGTTTGATTATGAACTCAACAGGTTAACTGAAAAGTGACTCCTTCATGATGTTGGGACACATACTGTTAGATGCTAATGTCACCACATCCAGCCCCCACCTGTGACTGCTAAGATGTCAGATGTGTATTGGGAGACAGTGAGGCTAGCCTAAAGGTCATGTGTCTGAGTCATCACTGTAGTTAATTAGCTCATGTAAATTAGGTCTGGTCAAAGGTGTATTGTCTGAGGAGAATGTAAGAACCTCCTCTCTGTGTGTATAAAACTGGGAGTTTGTCATTAAAGATTGTAAGTCCAGTTGGAAACTTCATACAGAGTGTTTGTCTCGTATGTTTGGAAGGATTAATCCTATGGGAAGCGGTCACCTGACTGTGGAGGATCGGCAGTGGATGTGTGTCCAGAGAGGGAATATCCTAAACGGCGTTAACCACTTTCATAGATGGGGTGCCGTTACATTGGTTGGCAGTGGTGGGATTTTCCCTCCAGTTACTGGGACACTCCAAACCACCACAGTGAATGACCAGCTATGCAGCCTGCAGGAAAGCCACGATGAAAGACTTACTTGAGAGCCGTGGAGGGACCGGTGGGACAAAGAACAAGGCCACCTTGATCAGGGAGCTAGCCGAGATGGATCAGAGGGATGGTGATGCAGGACCCCGGTCAGTTGAAGACTTGTTTCAGCAACGAGTTCGAGAGCGGTTGGCATTATATGGTGCTAACCCATCAGAGACCACCATACAGAATGCCATTAGAGACATCCAGCTGCAGGATGAGTGACAAGAGAGAGAACTGGAGCGACAAGAGAGAGAACTAGAGCGCAACATGAGCGGAGAATGGTGGAAATACGGCAATCGGAGACAACGCCTAAAGATGCAGCGCCTGTCCGTAAGTTGCCCTTTCGGGCGTTCAAACTATTTAAGGAAGGAGAGGAGGAAATTGAAGCATTCCTGCAGGACTTTGAGAGACTATGGCAGATGCATGAAGTACTGCCCCAAGATTGGGTCGCCTTACTGGCAAGTAATTTAACTGGCAGAGCGGCGGATGCGTATCGGGCCCTGGAGGATGAGGACGCTAAAGACTATGACCGGGTAAAAAAAGCTCTGCTAGCCCGATCTGCCATTACACCCGAAGCCAGCCGGATTACGTTTCGAGAATCCCAGAAACAAACCCACATAACATACGTGGAGTGGGCACATCGTCTGCAGCGAGACTTTAAGGGCTGGTTCCAGGGAAGCCACGCTCATACCATAGAGGACATCACCCAGCTAGTACTCTTAGAACAGTTCTTCAACCACACCCCTCCGGTATTACGGGATTGGGTGCGAGATAAGCGACCACGGACTGTACAGCAAGCGGCTACTTTGGCCGATGAATATCTGGACTCTCGAAGGTCAGGCGGAAGCGAGCGCTATCCACTATCTCGGCCCAGTTTACCAGCCTCTAACCCAACTTCAGCACCACCTCCAGCGGCCACTTATCTTCAGCAGCCCAGGTTCAACTCCCAGGACTACTCACAACCCATCAGGTGTTTCGGATGTAAACAGCTAGGGCACAAAAAGCCAGACTGTCCGTTGAATCCAGCCATCCAGTCCCAGTCATGGAGACAGCCAGCAAGGGGGAGCCCCCACACATCCATGCCTGCGGCCCACTGCGTTGAGGAGGAAGAACATTGGGGCGTCCTGCACGAGGCTGATCCAATACAAGCAGCTAACCGGGACAACAGGCAACAACACAGGCAGACTGTCCGGGTTAATGGAACGGTAGCCAATGGCCTACATGATAGTGGCACTACCATGACCCTACTACAGAAGAACCTCATCCCAGAGAGCCAACACACCGGAGACACTGTAGCCATAAGAGTAGCGGGAGGTACCATCTTCCGGCTAACCGTTGCCCGGGTTCACCTGGATTGGGGGGTTGGTTCGGGACATGTGAATGTAGGGGTGATGAAGGATTTGCCAGCGGATGTACTACTGGGGAATGATTTGGCCCCCCTCCTTTCTGCTTACGCCCAGATGGGCCCCGATGAAGTCAACCCAGTGACTACCCGTGCCCAGACACATACTGCTATAACCGGCCCGCTTGCTGCTGGGACCCAGGTGAGACTATCTTCCCCAACACGTACCTTAGGTCAGGCGCTCCTAGGCTGGGATACCCCAGAAGCATTCAGGAGGGAAACTGGACAAGCGCCCCTTCGACAGCCCCCCTACTGTATCCCTGAAGCAGTCCGAGGAGAAATGCGGAAGGAGATACAGGAGATGATTCAGCTAGGAGTCATTGAGCCTTCTGACAGCCCTTGGGCCTGGCCTGTGGTCCTGGTGCCTAAGAAAGATGGAACTACCCAGTTCTGCGTGGACTACAGGCGACTCAATGAGAAGACCACCACTGATGCCTACCCGATGCCCAGGGTAGACGAACTGCTAGACCGTATAGCCAGGGGACGTTATTTAACTACAATAGACCTGTGTAAAGATTATTGGCAGATCCCCCTGGCCGAGGATGCTATCCCCAAGTCGGCATTTGTTACCCCATTTGGCCTGTACCAGTCTAAGGTCATGCCATTTGGGATGAAGAATGCCCCGGCCACCTTCCAACGTATGGTGGATAGGCTCCTCGATGGCTTTCAGGATTTTGCATGTGCATACCTGGATGACATTGCGATCTACAGTGGGTCTTGGGAGGAGCACCTGGTTCACGTGGGGGTGGTTCTGGACAAAATTTGGGCCGCAGGCCTGACCTTGAAACCAGACAAGTGCCATCTAGGTATGGTGGAAGTGCAGTACCTGGGACACAGAGTAGGGTGTGGGAACCAGAGACCAGAGCCAGCCAAGGTAGAGGCAGTAGCTAACTGGCCCACGCCCCATACTAAGACCCAGGTATTAGCCTTCTTGGGGACTGCAGGGTACTACTGACGTTTTGTCCCTGATTATAGTGCTATCGCCAAACCCTTGACTGACCTGACGAAAAAGAATTTACCTAGCCAGGTCCTGTGGTCTCCAGCTTGTGAAACCGCGTTTCTAGCCCTCAAGCAAGCACTTGTAAATGCCCCTGTCTTGGCGGCCCCAGTACCTAACAAACGTTTTCTGGTCCACACAGATGCTTCCATGTTTGGACTGGGGGCTGTGCTGAGCCAAGTTGGGGAGGATGGAGAACACCCTGTCACATATCTGAGCAGAAAGCTATTACCCCGGGAAGTGAGCTATGCGGCAGTGGAGAAAGAGTGTTTGGCCCTGGTCTGGGCCCTTAAAAAGTTGAACCCTTACTTGTACGGACAGGAATTTTCACTAGTCACCAACCACAACCCATTGGTCTGGCTTAACCGGGTCTCAGGAGACAATGGCAGGTTGCTGCGGTGGAGCTTAACCCTACAACCTTACAACTTCACCATCAGTTATCGACCCGGTAAGAAAAATGGCAATGCTGATGGGTTGTCCCGGCAAACAGACGTCATCCCGGCCTCCTAGTGCAATGTTGAAGGGTTGTCCAGGCATTAGAGGAATGGAACTATGGACTAACTTCGGAATCAACCCGTCTGGGGTCTTCTACTGTGTTAGTCTCCTGCCGAAAGGGGAGATGTGTGACAGGGGTCACTTTGGGCACAGGGTGAGCAAGAAAATAATGGACATTAAGAATATGTCTTAGATTGCTTTAAATTGGGACAGTGATATTTTTCCACAATATTCCCCAGGATATCTGTAAAGAACTATTTACTGTTTGATTATGAACTCAACAGGTTAACTGAAAAGTGACTCCTTCTTGATTTTGGGACACATACTGTTAGATGCTAATGTCACCACATCCAGCCCCCACCTGTGACTGCTAAGATGTCAGATGTGTATTGGGAGACAGTGAGGCTAGCCTAAAGGTCATGTGTCTGAGTCATCACTGTAGTTAATTAGCTCATGTAAATTAGGTCTGGTCAAAGGTGTATTGTCTGAGGAGAATGTAAGAACCTCCTCTCTGTGTGTATAAAACTGGGAGTCTGTCATTAAAGATTGTCAGTCCAGTTGGAAACTTCATACAGAGTGTTTGTCTCGTATGTTTGGAAGGATTAATCCTTTGGGAAGCGGTCGCCTGACTGTGGAGGATCGGCAGTGGATGTGTGTCCAGAGAGGGAATATCCTAAACGGCGTTAACCCCTTTCATAGATGGGGTGCCGTTACAGTACTTGTTATCAGTATAAAAGACACCTGTCCACAACCTCAAACAGTCACACTGCAAACTCCACTATGGTGAAGACCAAAGAGCTGTCGAAGGACACCAGAAACAAAATTGTAGACCTGCACCAGGCTGGGATGACTGAATCTGCAATAGGCAAGCAGCTTGGTGTGAAGAAATCAACTGTGGGAGCAATAATTAGAAAATGGAAGACATACAAGACCACTGATAATCTCCCTCGATCTTTGGCTTCACGCACCTAGTGAATGACCTGCAGAGAGCTGGGACCAACGTAACAAAGGCTACCATCAGTAACACACTACGCCGTCAGGGACTCAGATCCTGGAGTGCCAGACGTGTCCCCCTGCTTAAGCCAGTACATGTCCGGGCCCGTCTGAGGTTTGCTAGAGAGCATTTGGATGATCCAGAAGAGGATTGGGAGAATGTCATATGGTCAGATGAAACCAAAGTAGAACTGTTTGGTAGAAACACAACTCGTCGTGTTTGGAGGAGAGAGAATGCTGAGTTGCAACCAAAGAACACCATACCTACTGTGAAGCATGGGGGTGGCAACATCATGCTTTGGGGCTCTTTCTCTGCAAAGGCAACAGGGCGACTGATCCATGTACATGAAAGAATGAATGGGGCCATGTATCGTGAGATTTTGAGTGCAAACCTCCTCCCATCAGCAAGGGCGTTGAAGATGAAACGTGGCTGGGTCTTTCAGCATGACAATGATCCCAAACACACCGCCCGGGCAACGAAGGAGTGGCTTCGTAAGAAGCATTTCAAGGTCCTAGAGTGGCCCAGCCAGTCTCCAGATCTCAACCCCATAGAAAACCTTTGGAGGGAGTTGAAAGTGCCCAGCGACAGCCCCAAAACATCACTGCTCTAGAGGAGATCTGCATGGAGGAATGGGGCCAACATACCAGCAACAGTGTGTGACAACCTTGTGAAGACTTACAGAAAACGTTTGACCTCTGTCATTGCCAACAAAGGATGTATAACAAAGTATTGAGATGAACTTTTGATATTGACCAAATACTTATTTTCCACCATTACTAGCAAATAAATTCTTTCCAAATCAGACAATGTGATTGTCTGGATTTGTTTCCACATTTTGTCTCTCATAGTTGAGGAATACCTATGATGACAATTACAGGCCTCTCTCATCTTTTTAAGTGGGAGAACTTGCACAATTGGTGGCTGACTAAATACTTTTTTTCCCCACTGTACATGGCAAATGAGGTTTAATGTATTAAAATTATGCATTTGGGTGGCAAAAATATGAATGCAATCTATACATTGGGGGGGAGAACCTCTGGGGGAATCTAGGATGGAAAAGGACCTGGGGGTCCTAGTAGATGATAGGCTAAGCAATGGCATGCAATGCCAAGCTGCTGTTAACAAAGCAAACAGAATATTGGCATGCATTAAAAAGGGGATTAACTCCAGAGATAAAACAATAATTCTCCCGCTCTACAAGACTCTGGTCCGGCCGCACCTGGAGTATGCTGTCCAGTTCTGGGCACCAGTCCTCAGGAAGGATGTACTGGAAATGGAGCGAGTACAAAGAAGGGCAACAAAGCTAATAAAGGGTCTGGAGGATATTAGTTATGAGGAAAGGTTGCGAGCGCTGAACTTATTCTCTCTGGAGAAGAGACGCTTGAGAGGGGATATGATTTCAATTTACAAATACCGTACTGGTGACCCCATAATAGGGATAAAACCTTTTTGCGGAAGGGAGTTTAAGAAGACACGGGCCACTCATTAAAATGATAGGAAAAGAAGTTTAACCTTAAACTACGTAGAGGGTTCTTTACTGTAAGAGCAGTAAGGATGTGGAATTCCCTTCCACAGGCGGTAGTATCAGTGGGGAGCATCGATGGTTTCAAAAAAACTATTAGATAGGCACCTGAACGACCACAACATACAGGGATATACAATGTAATACTGACATATAATCACACACATAGGTTGGACTTGATGGACTTGTGTCTTTTTTCATCCTCACCTACTATGTAACTATGTCACCCCAGATAGCAAGCAATTGTGCTGGAAGTTTGAAAATGACTTGCTAAGCTATTGCTAGCCTTGCCAGGCTTCACAAGTTTGTTGCACAATTGCAGCAAGTCTGCACTGCATGACTCCAGATCAACTTTCTTTGCAAACATTTTGCAAGTCTGCTGAAAGTTCTGGTTCAGTTATGTTGTGCAATAGTCATCCCACCACAGGGGGTCACTGTAGCTGAATTTTCATGCTGTAGACTTGCAGAGCTCTTGCTGTAGACTCACCACTGCAACTTTGCTCTTGCTAGAGTCTTGCCACGCAAATTTGCTACAAATTGGAAAAGTGTCAACTAGAACTTGTGCTTCAAGTGCTCTGCAAGTGTACAACTTGCCAGTGAAAATGTCACGTACCTTGTGACATTTTCCCTGATTACACACAGCGAAATGCCGATCGGCGAGTTCAGGGTACCCTATGTCCGCCGGCTCCCGAAAAGGTGATCAAATTCCACCAAAAAAAGCTCTATTTGTGGGGAAAAAAGGACATACATTGTATTTGGGTACAGTGTTGCACGACCGCTCAATTGTCAGTTTTAATAACGCAGTGCCATATTGCAAGAAATGGCCTGGTCAAGAAGTTGATAAATCTTCTGAAGGTCAAGTGGTTAAATAACAGTTCCCCCGGGCTCCGTGAGTTCAACAGCAGGGGCCAGGGACAGAGAGGGGACCATCTACCCATTTTTGGGAGCAGGTGGAGTAATCCTCTGTGCCGAGTTTCCCAACAATTAAATTAGAATTCTAGCTACTTCTTCAGTCTTTATGGGGCCCCAGGATTTTTAATGGTGGCCCTGTGTTTTGCTATGACATTGTTGATAATATGAAATGAATGTGTGATTATACAGTGGATCTCCTTTAAATCTATGCTACCAATATGCCTGAAATCCTGGAACAGATGATGTTAAAATGGACAGAAACCTTTGGCATTTGGTCATGTGATCTCTGTTGAAGGTGAAGATCAACTGAACTGAATTGTGTGCCTCCACTTCAATAGAGATAATGAGAATATACAGTATAATATATATATATATATATATATATATATATATATATATATATATATATATATATATACACACACATCCAAAAACGTAAATTTATTGTATTGGGATTTCATGTGATCGACCAACACAAAGTGGCACATGATTGTGAAGTGGAAGGAAAATAATAAATGGTTTTCCAATTTTTTTTTACAAATAAATATGTGAAAAGTGTGGGGTACATTTTTTATTCAGCCCCCTTTACTCCGATACCCCTAACTAAAATCTAGTGGAACCAACTGCCTTCAGAAGTCACCTAATTAGTAAATATAGTCCACCTGTGTACAATTTAATCTCTGTATAAATACAGCTGTTCTGTGAAGCCCTCAGAGGTTTGTTAGAGAACCTTATTGAGCAAACAGTATCATGAAGGCCAAGGAACACACCAGACAGGTCTGGGATATAGTTTTGGAGAAGTGTAAAGTAAGGTTAGGTTATAAAAAAAATATCCCAAGCTTTGAACATCTCACGGAGCTCTGTTCAATCCATCATCGGAAAATGGAAAGAGTATGGCACAACCGCAAACCTACAAAGACATGGCCGTCCACCTAAACTGACCGGCCGGGCAAGGAGAACATTCATCAGAGAAGCAGACAAGGGGTCCATTGTAACTCTGGAGGAGCTGCAGAGATCCACAGCTCAGGTGGGAGAATCTGTCCACAGGACAACTATGAAGCCTCGTACACACGGCCGAGATTCTCGTCAGAAAAAAAACGTTGTTTTTCCTGACGAGAATCTTGACAAGAAACTTGTCCCGGCCGAGTGTACACACGTACGATTCAAAAGAACCGCCGTTCTTTTGAATGGCACGAACGCGGTGACATCATCGACTACGACGAGCGTGCGCTCGTCACATTCAATGCTGTCGCCGCCATCTTGCTACACCCTATGCCTAGGAAGCTACCACGCATGCGCCAAAGTCATTTCGAGCATGCGCGGGTTTTCACGGCGACAGGTAAGTGTACACACGCTCGGGTTTCTCGTAGAGAAACAGGCCGACGACGTCTTTTTTCTCGTCTGGGAATCTGGGCAGTTTTATTGACGAGAAAACTGAAACCCACGTACACACAGCCGGTTTTCTCGGCAAGAAAGCTCTCCCGGCAGTTTTCTTGTTGTTTTTTGCCGAGAAAACCGGTCGTGTGTACGCGGCCTCAGTTGTGCATTCCACAAATCTGCCCTTTATGGAAGAGTGACAAGAAGAAAGACATCAGTGAAAGAAAGCCATAAGAAGTCCCATTTGCAGTTTGCGAGAAGCCATGTGGGGGACACAGCAAACATGTGGGGGACACAGCAAACATGTGGAAGAAGGTGCTCTGGTCAGATGAGACCAAAACTGAACTTTTTGGCCTAAAAGTAAAACGCTATGTGTGGCAGAAAATTAATACTGCACATCACCCTGAACACACCATACCCACCGTGAATCATGGTGGTGGCAGTATCATATTGTGGGGATGCTTTTCTTTAGCAGGGACAGGGAAGCTGGTCAGAGTTGATGGGAAGATGGATGGAGCCAAATACAGCACAATCGTAGAAGAAAACCTGTTAGAGTCTGCAAAAGACTTGAGACTGGGCGGAGGCTCACCTTCCAGCAGGACAACGACCCGAAACATACAGCCAGAGCTACAATGGAATGGTTTACATCAAAGCATATTCTTTAGTTAGATAGTTGATACAATGAAATACCTGGGAATATATATAACAATTGACCCTAACAAATATATAAATAACAACATAGTCCCCCTCCTGTCTAAATTTAAAAATAAAATCCAAATATGGCGGCGCCTCCCATTGTCGGTTGCAGGGAGATGCAATTTAATCAAAATGCTTTGGATGCCACAGTTATTATATGTATTGCATAATACACCAATATGGATACATAAAAAATGGTTTAGGAAAATTGACACACTATTTAGAGAACTAATATGGAAAGGAGGCCAAGCCAGGATAGGACTACAGACCCTACAACTATCGACAAGGGAGGGAGGTATGGCGGTACCACACCCACGGTGCTACTTTCTGGCAGCACAGCTGCAGCATATAGGGCTGGGAGAAAAAGAAACCCTGGACTGCCGCACTCTGTATAGACAGTTATTTATTCCAAAATTTCAGGTAAAAAATCCAAATTCAAAATAAATCCATAAATCCAAAACAACAAATGCAGATGGTGTGCATGCAGGGAAGGGTGGCTAACGCGTTTCACGTCACGAATTGACGCTTACTCATAGCTATGAGTAAGCGTCAATTCGTGACGTGAAACGCGTTAGCCACCCTTCCCTGCATGCACACCATCTGCATTTGTTGTTTTGGATTTATGGATTTATTTTGAATTTGGATTTTTTACCTGAAATTTTGGAATAAATAACTGTCTATACAGAGTGCGGCAGTCCAGGGTTTCTTTTTCTCCCATGCATCAGTGCAGAGCCAGCACCTGTGTGAGTGACCGGGCGGAAGCAGCTATTTGGTGAATTCTCAAGCTTTTGAGCGGTACGTTTTTCCTTTCCTCTGTTCATATAGGGCTGGGAGGAGATGTAAATGGGGGACTGATGACATTGGGGGCACCCCATAAGAAGGTGATGGAGGCTCTGGAGGCTAACTCATTTGTATATAAAACCCCCACGGTCAAGATGGTAATAAAGGTGTGGAAAGCCGTGAAAACAATAGGGGGACTAGAAGGAGAGACAGAATACACACCCTTATGGGACAATAGGAATTTTCAGGAATTGGAGTTGGTGGGGAAAATTAAGGAATGGGAAGTGAAGGGGATAGTTAGGCTGGCCCAGTTGTATGAGGGAAAAATTCTAAAAACTTTCACTGCACTAAGAGAGGAATATGATGTTCCTAAACATACATTTTATAGATATCTCCAAATTAGACATGCACTAAATATTCAGTTTGATAGACAGGGACCAGCCTGGTATAAATCCTCTATCCTCCAGAGAGTGTACAATCAGAGTGAGACCGGGGGCCGTATATCTGAAATATACACACATATATGCAAAGGAAGTATTGTAGCTCCAGAACAACTTAAAAGTAAAGGGAAATGGGAGGAAGACCTAGGGCCCATATCTGAGGAGCAATGGAAAAAGATATTAGAGAGTGGACACCTTGTATCTGTTTCACCAGCTCAGAAGTTTTCATTTTTAATGCTGTTACATAGGACATATTATACACCAAAAAGGCTGTTTGAATTTGGATGGAGAACAGATGCAGGGTGTCCCAGGTGCCAGGATACGGGGGATCTGATGCATATGGTATGGAGGTGCCCGAAATTATTCAGGTATTGGTCAGAGGTACTGGAACGCATAAATAGGACATATAAGGCAACAATAGAAATGGACCCCAGAATGTGTATTCTTGGACTAGGGAAAGGAACAAGCAGAGCAACCAATATAACAAAAGCAGTGCTCAGATGTCTCTTCCACGCAAGAAAATTAATAGCGCAAAGATGGCAGGCAGAGAACCCCCCTTCAGTGAGAGACTGGGTTAATATGGTTACTGAAACAATCTGGAAGGAGAAGGTAGTATATACCAAGAGAGGGAACATAAGAGAGTTTGAAAAAGTGTGGAACCCGTGGTTGGAAAAAAATAGGGAAACCCATGTAAAATGAAAGGAAAGGACAAGGAAAGTAAATGAAAATAAAAATAATATTGAATAAATTGTAAAAATGGAAGAAAGGAAAATAGAAAAATCCAAATTTGAGAAATGATAAAGGGGAAGGAGGGAGGGATAAGGGCTAATCAGAGGGAAAATTATATTGATAATATTTTGTCATGTTTTACTATGGAAAAAAAAAAAATATGCACTTCACAGGCATACTTTAGACACCCCCCAGGTACGATATTTAAAGGAATATTTGACTTTTTTTTTTTCACTTTATGCATCATTAAAATGACTGCTCCTGAAAAACGACCGTTTTTAAAACTTCTTTTTGCATTGATACATGTCCCCTGGTGCAGAACCCGGGTTCCCAAACCCTTTTTAGGACAATAACATGCATAATAGTTGTTATAATTAGCACTTTAGAATTCGAACGTTCGCATCCATTGTATTTAATAGGGTTCTAATGTTCGTACGAACTTTCGGTCCATTCGCGGGTTCTGGTGCGAACCGAACCCGGGGGTGTTCGGCTCATCACTATTGGTGATCCCTCTAGTGATATAAAGATCTATATAAAGGAATCAGGACCTCCTCCCTCCTGCTGGTGACCCCTCTAGTGATATAAAGATCTGTATAGAGGAATCAAGACCTCCTTTCCCTGCTGGTGACCCCTCTAGTGATGCACCCTAGAATTCTATTTGCTTTTCCCACTGCCTGGCCACACTGTTTAGTATGTTAGATGAAAGCTCTGAGAAATGTTATAGTTTATAAGTTTGAAAGAAGTACATAATAATATTCCTCTTTGAAGAGTTGATTTTTTGAACATAGTAAATGCAATCCGTTCCGCTATATCCATCTCACTCCATAATATATTATAGTCTTGCACATTCAATCTGAATCTCCTCTGGTTCTGCCGTTTCGAAATGTCGTACTTTTAGCCTCCTGTTGTCTTCCCTTACGGTTGTGTTTTCTATTGAGTCTTCCCCGTGGCGCTGCATTGTATCATGGAGTTATTGGAATGGCCAGCCAGGCTCTAACATACAGGACCTCCTACTCTATGCCCTTATACATTGTACAGTATACATACGTACAGCCTTTTCATTACGGAGTCAACAGGTTTATGACAATGGAAATTATTCTCCAGCTAATAATGAATTATTCATTGCTAGTTGGGATCAATTGGGTTGGCAGTTTTACAGCTTCACGTAAGTGGTTTATTCCTTTCCCCGGTAAATTATGTAGACGTTTTTACGCCAACGTTTTGTCAAGATGAATATTTTCGGTGCCAGCCGTTAGCGGTAATCACTTTTTCGCTAATTGCAAGCGCCAGGTGGAACGGTTTATCATTCCGGCTGTACGGCCTATCCGAGTTTAAATATTATGATATTCCCAGCGGCTTACAGTTGGGGGAGGGGGGGGTGGAATTTAAATGCCTCTATCAGAGGCATGCTTGGAATTCCATCTATATGAAGCCTGGGAATTTGATTTAACTTTTTTTTTTAACTGTCTTGGGGGTTTAGAGATGTACTGCACTTCCCACTGTTCTCAGCTTTTATGGTACTGTGGGGAAACATGAAAGCAAAGGTTCAAAGCATCGCCAGAATAGATGTGAGGATTTGCCTATAAATACAACTGTCATTTTACACATGTATGTTTTA
This sequence comes from Rana muscosa, assembly GCA_029206835.1. Taxonomy (NCBI): domain Eukaryota; kingdom Metazoa; phylum Chordata; class Amphibia; order Anura; family Ranidae; genus Rana; species Rana muscosa. The sequence goes on along the minus strand of CM055123.1, from coordinate 307,945,026 downwards.
GCATTTAAATAGCTTTTCCTGCTACATTTGGGAGCTAAAATATTCACAAGGCTAAGGGACAACTGAAATAAAAAAACAATACTGCTTTAATAATAGTGCTTATGGCGGCTGATTTACAAAATCAAGAAAGAAAAGCAAACCTAGATAGCCAGCCAGTGGTGTGGCGTGGGTTCCAAGCTCAGAGGGCAAGGCAAATATTGCGCCCCCCCCCCACCCCGTGGACTGTTAACACTCCCTGAGTCTCATCCCCTGATGAAGTCACGTGACAGTGACGCCACGCGTAGGGACGGAAAGGCATACAAATAGACGGAGGCTGACGAGCTCGCCGCTCGTAAGGAGATATGTTTTTAATGTACTTTTTTATTGTGAGTACCCTACTGTTGTACTAATAAACATACCGTGTTGGTTTTAAACGTACTTCACGATCGAGACCCTCCTTTTTTCCCTCTTACAATTTCGCTGCCACTGAGAGACAAAGACACCACTTAGGATCCATTATTGGCTTAGGACCATACCAGAGGAACTACTACTCCCAGTATCCCTATATGCGGTTACCTTATTACCGCAAGGTAAGAGGCCACCTTTACTACTGTGTGTGACACACGAAATAGAGATTCATCGATCTCTCCATCACTCCCTGGCCTGTGCACGGAAACAAAACACCCACTCTGAAGAGAAGCATCTTGTTGCTATTGGCACCACCTGTACATGTGTCTTTCACTGAAATCGTTGAATTGAACTATTTCTGTTCCAGTTCACAGTGGACATTTTTTGCACTTTAGCACACTGTGCATTTCTGCAATCAGCTTCTGCACTTGCACAATACCCCTACTTGTTGGTTTGCACATTGCAGGCTATTTTTTGCCTGCATGTTTTTTGTTTGCACAACTTAGCACAATTTAGCACAATTTTGTGCACATTTTAGCTGATTTTGCACATTATCGGTTTTACTACATTGGTTTACTACAGTTGTATGCACATTGCACTTTGATATTATATGTTTTGATACGTTTTATGGTTTTAGCAATTTGCACTACTGTAATTGCTTTTTTTTTTTTCTCTATTGAACATTCATGTTATTAGTATTTATGCATATTCATTAGATACAGTGCGGTATCACCTACCTGTATTAGCACTTATGCACTATTGGATTTATTTATATTTATTTATTTATTATTTTTTATTGTTGGTTTTATGCTATTAGCTATTTGCACAGAGCTAGCACATTTCCAGAAACAGCGCAGCACCACTTCCCTTTTATCAACACTCCCTGAGTCTCTACCACCTGTAGCGCCCACTACCTTTTGGTAGGTGCTTTAATAGGGTTTTTATGTTTTCAGGTTCTAGTACAGGCAAATTTAAGCAGGCCTGTGCATTACTGCTAAGCCTCGTACACACGGCCGGTTTTCTCGTCAAGAAACGACAAGAAAACTGCTGGTAGAGCTTTCTTGCCGAGAAAACCGGCCGTGTGTACGAGGCTTTCAGGTTTCTCGTCAAGAAAACTGGCCAGAATCTCGACGAGAAAAATAGAGAACCTGCTCTCTATTTTCTCGTCGGCCTGTTTCCCGACGAGAAACCCGAGAGTGTGTACACTTACCTGTCGCCGTGGAAACCCGCGCTTGCTCGAAATGACTTCAGAAGCATGCGCGGTAGCTTCCTAGGCATAGGTAGGGTGTAGCAAGATGGCGGCGACGGCATTGAATGTGACAAGCGCACGCTCGTCGTAGTCGATGACGTTACCGTGTTCGTGCCATTCAAAAGAACGGCGGTTCTTTTGAATCGTACGTGTGTACACTCGGCGGGGACAAGTTTCTTATTTAAGAATCTCGTCAGGAAAAACAACGGGTTTCTCGGCCGTGTGTACGAGGCTTCAGACCTGTTTGTTTTAATCTGGGACAAGGGAGTGTTTTAGTGTAGCAGTGGGTGTGGCCACCTGTGCTCTAGTTCTGATGTGCCTCCCCTGTCTCTGGGGCGAATGTATAGAGAAGGAGGCAGGGCCTGGGATTGGAGTGACAGGCAGCTTGTGTAGGAGCTTTGACCAATCCCCAACTAGGATTGGCAGGGGACGGTCCTCCTATATAAGCTAAGGTAACATGCCACTGGGGAGGAGTCTTCAGAGGAAAAAGTATGAAGCAGTAGTGTTTCTGTGCGCAGGCCCCTGCCTGGGGCCTGGGGCTACCAGGTGTTGAGGAGAGGGTCCCGGGGGAGGACCATTCTTCTTCAGCACCTCAGAGTAGGAATTCAGGACTAATAGAAAGGAGTATTGGAACTGTTACTGCTGGACTGTACGGTTGAACCACAATTCTTCCATGGACCGGGGGAACATGGAGAAGGTCAGTGGGTACATTACAGACAGTGATGGAACCGGAGGAAATTCAGGGAGCTTGTGAATGTCTGCTGTTGCCCTTAGTAACGGAAACAAAACAAGGGGGTGTCTTTGACGGGATGTTGCACGGTCAGTCCCACACAGTAGGATGTTACAAGGAGAGACTTTAAAGCCTCGTACACACGAACGAGTTCGTGTGTATGGTTTCTCGTCAAGAAAAGCGACAAGAATCTCGACGAGAAAATAGAGAACCTGCTCTCTATTTTCTCGTCGAGATTCTTGTCAGCCTGTTTCTCTACGAGAAAATTGTGTGTGTGTACACTTACCTTTTCGCCGGGAAGCCCGCGCATGCTCGAAATGACTTTGACGCATGCGCGGTAGCTTCCGAGGCATAGATAGGGTATACCAAGATGGCGGCGATGGCATCGAATGTGACGAGCGCATGCTCGTCGTAGTCGATGACGTCACCGCGTACGCTCCATTCAAAGAACCGCGGGTTCTTTGAATCGAGCGTGTGTACACTCGGCCGGGACAAGTTTCTTGTCCAAGAATCTCGTCGAAAAAAACGACATGTTTTTTTCGACGACAATCTCGGCCGTGTGTACGAGGCCTCAGTTTAATGCGGGTTGCTGTGGCTGGGGAACTCAGCTTCTGCAATAATGGACTATCTGGGCCTAGTAGTCCACCAGTTGCCTTATGCTGTTAAGGTACTGGGTCGTCGGGGGGAGGTGTGTGGCTACACGATCCTTCCCAACTTTACCCAAGTTAAATTTTTGGGTCTTGCCGTTACCTGTCTGTTCCACCGTATCCGTCATAGGGGTTCCATTGAAGAGTTTTCACAGATGTCAGCACCAACACATAGTCTCTTTTTCAATGGTTTTATTAAAAAAATAGTCATTTAGAGGGATGGAGGGTTAGGGGAGATTCAGGTACCTTGTATTTGCGGATCACGGGTACTTTTCTCAATCCAGAGGACAAACAGTTTCCACACTGGATATAGCAACCACCGGATAGGCCTCTCTCATGGACCTAGCAGCAGATGCGGTGCTCAGTCCCAAGGTCCCAAGGTCTCTGCCACAGACTTGAAGAATGCACTTAATCTCTGTCCAATCCTCTGCCACAGGATTGTATGATCCAGAACCTTTCTCAATGAATAAGTACAGTCACACAGTACCAATTTCTTTCAGCCCATCCGGCAATACTGTGAGGTAGATAGGTCAGGATGCGTCCTCCAATTGAGTCTCCAGGCTCTTCCTGAGATACCAGCCCTTTTGGCTCGGTCCTCTCCTAGAAAAGTCCTCCCCTGGTTTCTTCAATTGCTCGGCTTCTTCCCACAGGCAAGAGACAACACAGGACCACCCCTGACTAGTAGGCCCCAGAACTCCTGGGCCTACTCCCAGTAACGAGGCGTCGGGCCAGCCGGCCCCGAGGCAGAAAAACTGCTACGCACACCTTAGGCCAGGAGGGCCATCAGGTCAGAGAGAGACCCGGAAGACGGTGTCTGTCCCTTAAGTACCCACTCCCAGAATGCACAGCGGGGAGACCAATCCCACTGAGCGGTTTCTGGGCAAGAGGTACCCAATACATCCAGCCTGCTGCATTTCCAACCTTGACCTGTGGTGACAGCGACACCCACAGTCAGGTGGAAAAAATGCGCGACACAGCTGGACTGGAACAGAAACCAGAAATTTACACAATTATTCTGAGCTAAACTACAGCTCAGACAACTAAATTTACAAATAGCGCCTACTAGGGCTGCAACTAACGATTATTTTCATAATCGATTAGTTGGTCGATTATCGCTTTGATTAATCGACTAATCGGATAGTCTTAAAAGTGTGGTGTGTAATTTAGTTAATATGTAAAGTTTTAAAAAAAAAGGCAATTTATTCTTAAATATCCATATGCAGTGGTAAATATAAATAACCAACTACAGTAATTGTAATACCTTCTATTACCTCCAGTCTATCAGCCTCCACCTTCTCTGGGTTCAGATGCTGAACTTCCCTGCACACAGTCTTTAAAGTATTTAATTTTTTTAAACAAACATGTGTAATGGTTTTGCACAGAGCAGCCTGGGTTCCTCCTCTTTTGGGGTCCCCCACTGACACTTCTGACTCCTCCTGCCTTTAGAGTGGCTTGATAGCTAGCTGCAAAGTCTAATATAGAGTGCCCTCATAGCAAGGGAAAAACTGCTGCTGTCTTTTGGGACCAAAGATTTCAAGAGGGGGGAGTGTGTAGCAGGGTGTCACTTTTGCACTACAGTTTATGCCTAATAAGAACTTAACTCCTTCTGCCTATAGAGCCACTCACTTCCTTCCCAGGACTACATGTCCCATGAGGCATTGCTCCTCACACATTCACAAGTTCTCAGGCACTTACTGACATGTCAGGATGTGAAGTTCCTCAGAGTGGATGAACAATGTCGGGGAAGGTGAGAGTGAAGCACACAGTGTTGTTTATTATGCACCGTGGCCCCTCCCTATGTCTCTCACACGGACACTCCCCGTGCAGTGTGAATGGACGTGCCGCCTCCTCACTGAGCTTTCCCCGCCCTTCTGTCATAGGGGAAGGCGCAGCACACCGTCACCTCCAGGACAGCCCACAGTAACAGGGAAGCCACTGGTGTCCCTTGATAGAGCTGAGAGGAGACGAGTCCACACTTCTTCCGGGAAAGCATGGAGCCGCCCCCTCCCCTCTGATCCCTCCATACACTTACCTGCTGCTAATCCTCAGCCCTCATCACCGAACACACACCGTCACCAACATGACTGAGCTCCGGAGGAGAGGCACGGGGGAACCCCGAGTACGACAACACTGCCAGTGACAGGGTGAGTGTGAACTGGGACTGACTGGGACACGTGTGTGCATGGAGTGTACAGGGCCTAGTGGGGGCACTACCTTCATCTGTGGGGGGGTACTTCCTTCATCTGTAGGGGGGTAATACCTTCATCTCTGGGGGGGGGCACTACCTTCATCTGTGGAGGGGGGGCTACCTTCATCTGTGGAGGGGGGGCTGCCTTCATCTGTGGAGGGGGGGCTGCCTTCATCTGTGGAGGGGGGGCTACCTTCATCTGTGGAGGGGGGCTGCCTTCATCTGTGGAGGGGGGCTGCCTTCATCTGTGGAGGAGGGGCTACCTTCATCTGTGGAGGGGGGTTGCCTTCATCTGTGGAGGGGGGGGCTACCTTCATCTGTGGAGGGGGGGCTGCCTTCATCTGTGTAGGGGGGGCTGCCTTCATCTGTGTAGGGGGGGCTGCCTTCATCTGTGTAGGGGGGGCTGCCTTCATCTGTGGAGGGGGGCTGCCTTCATCTGTGGAGGGGGGCTGCCTTCATCTGTGGAGGGGGGCTGCCTTCATCTGTGGAGGGGGGCTACCTTCATCTGTGGGGGCACTGCCTTCATCTGTTGGGGCCTTACCACATCTGGTGGCAGGCAGCGTGGCAAGTGACATTCCGCATCTGGTGGTAGGCGACATGGCAAGTGACACGCTCAAAGCTCCCACTGATTCTGCATTATGGTGGGTTGAACTATTTCATTTATTACTACAATGTAATAATAGAAATAATGCGCTGACAAATTGCCCGCGAAAAACCGCTTACCCATCCCCAACCTCCCCCCAACCGGGCCTTGGCGCAATTTTCTTCCACGCAGCCGGTCCCCGGTGCCAAAAAGGTTGGGGACCACTGTGCTAGAGGACCGTTGTTTGGGGCAACTGTCAACATTTGATAACCAATCATGGGTAAGTATTTTTTTATTTTTTTTTTAATTTAATTTAATTTACAGGTATGAAACGGCCCCATAGGTGGCGGGGGGCGGGAACATTCCATGCCCCGCCCTTCACCTTCATTCAGCCTTTAGAACCACTTTAAAAGGGGAAAGAAGGATTGACTCTATAGCAACACAGACAGTTTGATTTCATCAACAGACTCAGTGAGAACAAACAGGACACAGGTACCTACCGATTGCCATTGTATACAAACCCAATAGGACGTTTTTGAAACAATGTTTTATTAAATATTCAGGCTGTCCAATTTTCAGGAGGTGACCTCATACGTGGTACCGGTTTCCTTTTTTATCTATGAATTCATAACATTTTAAGACACGTATTTTACTTTTATTTGTATTTTTTATTTTCTTTAAAGGAAAGCGATGAGACTGAAGTGGATAAAAACAAATGCTGCACCCTCTGTAACATGTTCTTCACATCTGCGATTGTCGCTGAATCCCATTACCAAGGAAAGACTCACGCCAAGAGAGTGAAACTGGTCCTTGGGGAGTCCCCAGACATTCCAGCTCGAGCAGGTGAGAGACACTTATTTATACCAGCAACAGGACTCACATGATATTCAATGCTGCTGCTAAATATCTTGGAGCTTTGTGGATTCCTTGTTCTAAATATATATAAATTAACCCCCTTTTTTTTTTTCAGTTGCTAGGCAGAGTTGCTTCTGATGCCGCGTACACAAAGCTGTATCCTGGCTTAGGCCAACAAGGCCCAGGCCTAGGGCAGCACTTTGCAGGGGGGGCAGCACGGAAAGAGTCCCCGCTGTCTTGTGCTACACTGTTAGTGTAACACAAGTTGCTTCTAATTTTGACTGTCCCATTAGCCTGGACCACAAACCTTCCTCACTCTGCTATGTTTTCTGCTGCACCATTGGCATGGTTATATCTTCTTAGTCCTCTCCATAAAATTATCAGAAATTTGTGCTTAAAGTAGAACTATAGGCAACACTTTGTTTCTTTTTTCCCTGTCAGTTTATTTTTTACCACCCCTGTCCCATTGCAGAGATTTCCCTTCACTTCCTGCCCCATAGCCAAACAGGAAGTGAGAGGAAATATATACAAATTAAGGGAATCCATTGCCCCCCCCAGGCCCTAAGAACTAGTGTCCCCACTCGAAAATTTCAGGGTGGGTCTTAAACAGAAAGGGGTGCGGCCTTGACAGGAAGGGGTGGGTCATTATTAAATTATGGGGTGCACGAGTTTATTCAGGCCTAGGGCAGCACAAAACCTAAATACACTACTGCGCGTACACACAATCGATTTTCTCGACGGTGAAAACACCGTCCAGAAAATCGACGGGAAAAACGAGGGAATGGCTTGGTTCCCTACACACGTCCGTTTTTCCCGACATTTTTTTTTTTTGGTCGAGAAAAACGACCGTGTGTGGGCTCCCCGGCAGTGTTTCCCTATGGGAAAACTGCCGCGGAAAAAAACGACGGGAATCACGACGAGAAAAATTAGAGCATGTTCTAATTTTTCTCGTCGTGATTAATGCCGTTTTTCCCGTCGGGAAAAATGACAAAAAGCCCACACACGGTCATTTTTCTTGTTTAAAAAAATTTTTTAAAAAAATTCCCGACGGGAAAAATGATCGTATGTACGCGGCATTAGCCTTTGATTACAATAGAAAATATGACATTTCTCAATCAATTGTATAAACCTAAATATAAAAAGACTGTGAATAGTGTGGTGTGCGAAGAATACGGACTTGGTTTTGACATGTCAGTTTTGGAGTGATTAACGGGGTTGTAAAGGTTTGTTTTTTATTTTCTAAATAACCACTTCAGCCCCGGACCATTATGCAGCTAAAGGACCAGGCCACTTTTTTTGCGATTCTGCACTGTGTCGCTTTAACTGACAATTGCGCGGTCGTGTGACGTGGCTCCCAAACAAAATTGGCGTCCTTTTTTTCCCACAAATAGAGCTTTCTTTTGGTGGTATTTGATCACCTCTGTGTTTTTTATTTTTTGCGCTATAAACAAAAATAGAGCGACAATTTTGAAAAAAACTCAATATTTTTTACTTTTTGCTATAATAAATATCCCCCAAAAATATATAAAAAAACATTTTTTTTTCCTCAGTTTAGGCCGATACATATTCTTCTACATATTTTTGGTATAAAAAAAACCGCAATAGGCGTTTATTGATTGGTTTGCGCAAAAGTTATAGCGTCTACAAAATAGGGGATAGTTTTATGGCATTTTTAATAATATTTTTTTTTTTACTAGTTATGGCGGTGATCAGCGATTTTTATCGTGACTGCGACATTATGGCGGACACAGCGGACACTTTTGACACCATTTTGGGGCCATTGTAATTTTTACAGCAATCAGTGCTATAAAAATGCACTGATTACTGTGAAAATGACACTGGCAGTGAAGGGGTTAACCTCTAGGTGGCGCTGTAGGGGTTATGTGTTCCCTAAGAAGTGATTCTTACTGTAGGGGGGCGTGGCTACACGTTACACATCACTGATCGTCTGTTCTGATGACAGACGATTACTGACATGCCACGGAGAAGAACGGGGAAAGGTTTGTTTACAATCAACTCTCCCCGTTCTTCAGCTCTGTGACCCAATCGCGGGACACCAGCGGCGATCGGGTCCGTGGGTCGCGCTTGCGTGGTCACGGAGCTCAGGACCAGTTCGCGAGCGTGCCACTGGCTGCGCGCCCGCGACCCGCGGCTGGGATCTTAAAGGGGACGTACCTGTTTTTGTGCCCAGCCTTGCCATTCTGCCGACGTATATCGGCGTGAGGCGGTCCTTAAGTGGTTAAGGTAGTGCATTGTTGGTTCACTTACCTTTTCCTTTGATTTCTCTTCTAATTTTTTTTTTTCTTTGTCTGAATTGCTCACTTTCTGTAAGCTTGCCCCCATCATCCGAGCCGTTCTGGCTGGGGGTTAGTCAGCGTGCTTGCCCCCTCCCTTGGGACTACATCCCTGTGGGGAGACGCTCTGTACGTTCACAGCATCTCCCCACAGGGATGTAGTCCGAAGGGAGGGGGCGAGCACGCTGACTAACCCCCAGCCAGAACGGCTTGGATGATAGGGGCAAGCTTACAGAAAGTGAAAAATTCAGACAAAGAAAAAAAACATTTGGAAGGGAAATCGAAGGAAAAGGTAAGTGAACCAACAATGCACTAGCTTAACCACTTAAGGACCGCTAGCTACTAGCTTAAAGGGGTTGTAAAGGTACATGTTTTTTCACCTTAATGCATCCTATGCATTAAGGTGAAAAAACATTCGACAATACCGCCCCCCCCCCGAGCCCCCATTTTACTTACCTGGCCCCTCGAAAGTCCCGCGCTCGCTCCCGTCATCCTCCGAGTTCCTGTGGCTGGCCGTTGATTGGCTACTGTGGATGGATTGAAAGCAGCGCAGCCATTGGCTGGCGCTGCTGTCAATCACATCCAATGACGCGGCGCGCCGGGGGGCGGGGCCGAGTGATACAGTCGGCGGCTATGGACGCCGCTGTATCACGGGAGCGCGCCCGCAGTAACTCCACACCATGCGAGCTCGCTCGCATTATGGTGTGGAGTCCTTGCGGGGAGGAGCTGAGACAGCCGCTGAGGGACCCCCAGAAGACCAGGATTGGGGCCACTGTGTGCAAAACGAGCTGCACAGTGGAGGTAAGTATAACATGTTTGTTATTTAAAAAAAAAAAACGGGAACCTTTAGTGTTCCTTTAAAGGAACCTATTTAGAAAATAAAAAACAAACCTTTACAACCCCTTTACATACTACTAATCCAATCACATGAGCTACATTTTGAGCTGCCGCCTTACATACAGTTGTGCTCATAAGTTTACATACCCTGGCAGAATTTATGATTTTTTTGGCCATTTTTCAGAGAATATGAATGATAACACAAAAACTTTTCTTTCACTCATGGTTAGTGTTTGGCTGAAGCCATTTATTATCAATCAACTGTGTTTACTCTTTTTATATCATAATGGCAACAGAAACTACCCAAATGACCTGATCAAAAGTTTACATACCCAAGTTCTTAATACCGTGTATTGCCCCCTTTAACATCAATGACAGCTTGAAGTATTTTGTGGTATTTGTGGATGAGGCTCTTTATCTTCTATCTTTCAGATAACCATAACAAAAAAAAAAAAAATCAGCTAACAAAACTACAAGTCAACCTTTTTAATCTTTCAATTAACAAATTATGGATTGGCACAAAAGCTACACTAATGGGCACTGATAGGCAGCACTGATGGGCACTTATAGGCAGCACTGATAGGCAGATCTGATGGGCTGCACCGATGGGCACTGATTTGTGGCATTTATGGGCACTGATAAGGCAGCACTGCCACTGATGAGCTGCACTGATGGGCACTAATAGGTGACACTGTCACTGACAGGTGGCACTGATGAACTGCACTGATAGGTGGCACTGATAGGTGGCACAGAGCTTACTTGTTCTTGTACTTGTACGGCGCTTCCTCCTCCTTGCTTGCAGCGGCGTCAGGGCCTGCCCACATTCCTTTCCCCCCAGCATCTTGGGCCTGCCTCTGGATGATGTCATGCTGCCTGGGGACATCAAGGGGTAGAGCATGCTCAGCCTCGGTGCACTAGTACAGAAGCTATGCAGCACAGCGTTCTCTGCAAGGCAATGTATGTAGCGGCCACCGCCGCAGGCTGGCTTACTGTCTTCGGCCTATACTTCAGCTGTCTGGCGAGACTGCAAGGCATTGTAGCGGCTGGCGGCCGGCAGGTAATTGTTTATAGAATCTATAATCCGGCCCTGGGAAAAAGAGCCACTCATGAGCGCCCCCTTCATATGACGCCCATGGCACTTGCCATATGTGCCATACCCTGGATACACCACTGTACGTATAGAGTGCGGAATTCAGGGGTGCGCCATGTACAGAGTGCAGTTCCAGGGAAGCCCTAAACACAGAGTTCAGTGGTGGGCTACATACATAGTGCAGGGTTTAGGGATTCTCTATGTACAGAGTGCAGGGTTTAGGGATTCTCTACGTACAGAGTGCAGGGTTTAGGGATTCTCTACGTACAGAGTGCAGGGTTTAGGGGTTCTCTACGTACAGAGTGCAGGGTTTACAGGTGTGCTATGTACAGAGTGCAGAGTTTAGGGATGCACTATGCACAGTACACAGTGTGCAACTCCAACCCCTCCCTGTATTTCCACTCTCTCCTACCTGGTCTGGCTCTAGTACCTCCCTGTGTAGGCAGATCTGCCTCGCCTTGCAGGGAGATCGTTCTCTCTCTCTCTCTCTGGAGAGCTGTCCCTGCCATCTCCTGCCGTGAGTGCGTACAGGGGTCTGTTACATCTGAGAGCAAAGCTGTCTCTTGTAAAAACATAAGGCTTCCGTTTTTACAAGTGACAGCAGGGAGCAGGAGTGTAGGGTGAGAGCCGGAGATGGTGAAATGGAGTTCCACCACGTTCCAGCTGCAAAACTGGGTGCAAGGGCCACATGACAAGGCCTTGTGTTTGACGTGTGTGAATTATAGTAATGGCGGCACCAGGTGTGTCATGCAGTCATGGTATGGTATCTCTATTTCTCTGTCTGTTCCATGATTTAAATACACAAATCTCCGTTGTACCCTTTAGGCAGAAGAAGCCGAAGAAATTGTCTGCTTCCTTCAATATGACGGGGATTTTAGCACAGGAAAGCCAAGACTGCAAATAAATCTTATGAGCCTAGAGCCATTCTGATCACACAGAACAAGGACAGTCTCGCTCGCCAAGTAGGGCACTCAGTCTCCATTCCAAGAACCTTTAAATAATCAATGCTAATGAGCAGCAAATGTCTTCTTATTATAACTGCTGGGTGACTGTGGACTGTTCAGTTGCCTTCCAGACTTAAGTTATATGTCAAATATATTTTTTGGGGTGGATTAAAGTGGTTCAAATGCATTCTCTGCATTAAGGTAAAAATCCTTCTGTGCTGCAAGATTCACCCCAGCCACACCCACTTCACCCCCCCCCCCCCAATACTTCCCTGAGCCTAATCTCAGAGGCGGCTCTAGGCTTTGTGAGGCCTTAGGCAAAACTTAGACATGTGGCCCCCACTCACGCCCATAATGGGAAAAATAATTCAAGCAAGAAAAATGGTTGCAGAAAATGCACGGATCTAGCACACAGGTGATCAGCACCACTTCCAGGGCACCCTCCTCACCCATCAGACATATTCAGCCAATGCAAGAGGGGGGAGATAGAGGGAGGTGAGAAAGAGAGAGGGGTAATAGAGAGATCCGATGACGCCGACATTAGTATGGATCACAGGCAAATTAGGCAGCCGCGAGGCCCTTGTGATTGCGAGGTCTTAGGCGACCGCCTAATTAGAGAGCCGCCTCTGCCTAATCTTGATCCAGCATGCATCTCTCTTCTCTTTCTGCCTCCTCACATTGATAGCAGTGGGAGCCATTGGCTTCCGCTGCCCATAGGGTTGCCACCTGTCTGGGATTCACCCGGACAGTTCGGGTTTGGAATCATGCGTCCGGGTTTCAGACTTCCTCAAACCTGGACACATTATTCAGAGCGGACTATAGCTTCCCAGCAGGGTTGCTGGCTGCAGTTGTCTAAGCTAAGAGTGTCTGTTAAACTCCCTTTCACACTGCCCAAAGTTAGCACCAACAACCCCCCCCACACACACACACACACAGACACACACAGATGGGAGAGGAACGCATGATTCCAAACCCGAACTGTCCGGACGCATGATTCCAAACCCGAACTGTCCGGGTGAATCCCAGACAGGTGGCAACCCTATGGGCAGCGGAAGCCAATGGCTCCCACTGCTCCTCTTCCTCCCGCCCCACCCCACTGTGTCTGCTCACACTTCAACCTTTGGTGCTTTTCCTCAGAAAAGGAAAGTGGGGGCCAGAAATTTAAATTCCAGCAGCCTCAGATACACCTGGATGAGAGGTGCTGACTGCCAAGGGGTGAGTGAGCTCACCATCCATCCCTGTCTGTGACTGAAGTCTCCCCCCTTCTCTCTCCTGCCTCTGAGTAAGTACACCAAGGTAAATCAGGGTTCTCAGAACACCCCTTACATCAGATCAGAGTTCCCCAATACACCAGAGGCCACAGTGTTCCCCCTTACATCACAGTTCCCCTTTACACCAGAGGCCACAGTATTCCCCCTTTACATCAGAGTCCTCTCCGTACATCAGAGTTCTCAGTGTCCCCCCTTAGATCAGGGTTCCCAGAGGATCCCTTATGTTAGAGTCCCCAGAGTTCTCCCTTACATCAGAGTCTGCAGAGTCCCCCCTTACAGTGAAAGGGAACTCTGCGAGTTCAGATGTAAAAGGGGAACTCTGTGGACTCTGATGTAAAGGGGGGACTCTTGTTACTACCTTCATACGAATAGAAATGTTATTTAATAGCAAAATATATGTATAGTTTATACTATAAAAAAAGCAAAAAAAAATTGCTGTGCGCCGCTAATGTGTTCGGGTTTGACTTGAAGAAAAGGTGGCAACCCTAGCTGCCCAGTGTTGCCAACCTACCAGATTGAAATTGACTGAAACAACACCCATAAATAATTTACTGCACCACCACGTTTTTACTGACATTTCCAAAAGTTACAAAATCGCAGTTTTAAAGGGTAACTCCACTATCGTATGGGGGAAAAAAAAGTAGCAAATAAAGAAAAAATATTATAGCGTATACAATTGCGACACAAGTCATATTGTTATTGAAGGTTATTGAAAATTACCTTTCCGTTTCAATCTGCAGCCGCTGTAATTTCCTGAGAATGCAATATGGCCACCTGGAGTTGTTCTGTACACAGAGTATGTACTGACCACTCCCCAGAAACATAATTTCCTGCTTGTGTGATTGGCTCACCAATTTTTCCCAGAAGTCTGCCTAAGATACAAGTCAGATTTTAGGCATCCCCAGCAACAAAAAAGTCATTTTTGGTGAGATACTCCCTGTAGGAACACGTCTAGGGGGATGCAGGCCCAGCAGCTTTCCTCATTAGTGCTGTGCGGGTGCACACCTGATAGATAATTATGAAACCACTCCCATTAGACCCACTTCTCACAGAGGCATAGAGGAACATATAGGGATTTCTTCAGAATAACAAAATGTAGGAATCTGCAACGACGTTTGTTATAATCCCGGCAATGTACACAGATCACCCAGAGGGGAATGTTTTTTTCTCAACCAAAGTGGATTTGCGCTTTAAGTGCAAATTTCAGTATTTAGGCTACAAACACATGTACATTATGCAGTTAGCAAAATGATTTAAGGTAAAAAAAAAAACATTTCTTATTTCATTTTCGATATAGTAAGTAAGTAGCTCAGGGACAGGACAAGAAATTAGAATGAGCGGCACACATACATATGAAATTGACCCTCACAGTGACAGCGGTGTGCAGCAGCACAGATCACTGACATGCCCCGCCCCCTCCTAAAACCCCTTTCACACTGGGGCGTTTTTCAGGCGTTTTGGCGCTAAACATAGCGCATGAAAAACGGCTGAAAAAATCCTGCCCTGCAGTCTTCAATGTGAAAGCCTGAAGGCTTTCACACTGAAGCGGTGCGCTAGCAGGACCGCTCCAAAAGTCCTGCTAGCCGCATCTTTGGAGCGGTGAAGGAGCGGTGTGTATACCGCTGCTGCCCATTGAAATCAATGGGACAGCGCGGCTATACCGCCCGCAATGTGCTGCTTTAGCAGCGCATTGCGGGCAGTTTTAACCCTTTCTTGGCCGCTAGCGGGAGTTAAAACCGCACTGCTAGCGGCTGAATATCGCGGCAAAAACGACGGTATAGTGGCACTAAAAATAGCGCCGCTATACCGCCAGCGCACCTCCCGTGCCCAGTGTGAAAGGGGCCTAAGTCACAGTGACAGCGGTGTGCAGCAGCACAGATCACCGACATGCCCCGCCCCCCTCCTAAGTCACAGTGACAGCGGTGTGCAGCAGCACAGATCACCGACATGCCCCGCCCCCCTCCTAAGTCACAGTGACAGCTGTGTGCAGCAGCACAGATCACCGACATGCCCCGCCCCCCTCCTAAGTCACAGTGACAGTCTCTCTGCATGGCAGGTGGTCCCTTCAGTCCACTCTAGTCCAAACAGCACTGACAGTCCCGCTCCCGGCTTGCCTTGGTCCCGTCCCGCAGACCCGCGCATGAGGCTCTGACCGCTCGGCTCCCTTGCACCACGACACACTCAGGCACCGCCTCCGCCAGTCAATTACTGCCAGTGAGAAGAGAGCTGGAGGTGGAGCCAAGCCACGCTCTGTGTATCTTATGGACACACAGAGTGGGGCTTGGGAGTGAGCACCCACAAATGCCTCCATAGAAATGGGGGGTAGCAGGCATTAGCGGGGAATGCGTTATTGTGCTAAACCTCTATCTGTCAAAAGCTGTCACTGTCATACTTAACATCTGCATGCTATTTCAAGGTTTCCATCTCACTTGCAGTGGTGCTGAACTTGTGCTTAGTGAGACCACGTGTCCCGGATTGCCCGGGACAGTCCCGGATTTTGAAGGTCTGTCCCGGGCGCCTTCATTCTAGGACAATACAGTGTCCCGGAATGAATCTGACACAGCTACCCCCCGGGCAAATCTGATGCCCCCTAAAAAGGCCGCCACATCACTGCTTTACTCACTGACAGTACTTGCCCTGGCCGGGAATGCCTGGAGGAGCACAATCCCCGCCCCCTGCTTGTGATTGGAGAAATCATAAATCCTGCCTCTTGTGTCCAATCACTGTGCTGTGATTCGTTACAGCACAAGATGATTTTTGGGAAGGGGGGGTGTCCCTGAATGGTAGTTTGGAAATGTGATCACCCTACTTACAGCTTGTATCATTAATTGCATCAGTAAATGCATTCTTTAAATGCAAGCCGTGTGATTGTCTGAATATAACCTCGTATCGGCCTTTTTCAGTGCCTGCTCGGCAAGACGATTACTATATATTTTTACTCCACCCCCTCTAAGAATGGAGAAATAAAATTAAATTGTGATAATTATGTATATTTTATACATTTTGATTGTTGCTTTCAAATATTTTGTTACCTTTATATAGCCATATCACCGGACCTGCATCCTGAGGAAGCATTTACCTTGCAAAACGGGTCGATCCACTGCACCCATCGGAAATTACTACTACAGTGGAACCTCAGATTGCGAGTAACGCGGTTAACGAGCGTTTCGCAATACAAGCAATTTTTTTTTTTAAATCCTCACTCGGTTTGCGAGTGTTGTCTCGCAAAACGAGCAGGATTCAAGCCTCTGCGTTGTGAAGTACCGCATTTGGCCAGAGGTGCGGGGGAGCCGATTGGAGCCGATCAGGGCCGATCGGAGCCGTTCGGAAATACTCGGAAACACTCGGAAATACTCAGTTCCCGAGTGTTTCCAAATGCAGCCAAACGGTCTGCGAGTCTCTCCGGCGCCCCTCCCACCTCTGGCCACATGCGGTATTGCATGCCATAGAAGTCAATGTGGAACAAATTATTTTCGTTTCCATTGACTTCTATGGGGAAACTCGCTTTGATATGCGAGTGCTTTGGATTACAAGCATTCTCCTGTTAGCAATCCAAGGTTCCACTGTAATTTCTTACGGTTACAATTATATGGCAATTATTATATCCTATACTTTAAAAAAAAATGCTGCTCAACCCTATCCAGTCTATGTGGTTAACATGTATAAGTGGGCCTCAGCCTTGCGTCACTCCACATGCCATGTCTTCTGACATGTTTCGGCCCGCCCACTGGGGCTTAGTAATAGAGGTGTTAATTAATTAATATACAGTGCCTTAAAAAAGTATTCATACCCCTTGAAATGTTCCACATTTTGTTATGTTATGCCGCGTACACACGATCATTTTTCCCGTCGGGAAAAATTTTATTTTTTCCTTTGGACGAGAAAAACGATCGTCTGTGGGCTTTTTGATGTTTTTCCCGACGGGAAAAATGGCATTAATCACGACGAGAAAAATTAGAACATGCTCTAATTTTTCTCGTCGTGATTCCTGTCATTTTTTTCCGTGGCAGTTTTCCCATAGGGAAACACTGCCACGGAGCCTACACACGGTCGTTTTTCTCGCCAAGAGAAAAAATGACGGGAAAAACGGCCGTGTGTGGGGGAACAAGCCGTTCCCTCGTTTTTCCTGTCGTGATTCACGGCGGTGTTTTCACCGCCGTGAATCACGATCGTGTGTACGCGGCATTACAACCAAAAAACATAAATGTATTTTATTGGGATTTTATGTGATAGACCAACACAACATGGTACATAATTGTGAAGTGGAAGGAAAAGGATAAATGGTTTTCAAAATTTTTAACAAATAAATATGTGAAAAGTGTGGGGGGTACATTTCTATGGCGCCCCCCTGAGTCAATACTTTGTAGAACCCCCTTTCGCTGCAATTACAGCTGCAAGTCTTTTTGGGGATGTCTCTACCAGCTTTGCACATCTAGAGAGGGACATTTCTGCCCATTCTTCTTTGCAAAATATCTCAAGCTCTGTCAGATTGGATGGAGAGCGCCTGTGAACAGCAATTTTCAAGTCTTGCCACAGATTCTCAATGTGATTTAGGTCTGGACTGTGACTGGGCCATTCCAACACATGAATATGCTTTGATCTAAACCATTTCATTGTAGCTCTGGCTGTATGTTAAGGGTCATTGTCCTGCTGGAAGGTGAACCCCCGCCCCAGTCTCAAGTCTTTTGCAGACTCTAAAAGGTTTTATTCTAAGATTGTCCTGTATTTGGCTCCATCCATCTTCCCATCAACTCTGACCAGCTTCCCTGTCCCTGCTGAAGAAAAGCATCCTCACAACATGACACTGCCACCACCATGTTTCACGGTGGGGATGGTGTCTTCAGGGTGATGTGCAGTGTTAGTTTTCCTCCACACATAGCGTTTTGCTTTAAGGCCAAAAAGTTCAATTTTGGTCTCATCTGACCAGAGCACCTTCTTCCACATGTTTGCTGTGTCCCCCACATGGCTTCTCACAAACTGCAAACAGGACTTCTTATGGCTTTCTTTTAACAATGGATTTCTTCTTGCCACTCTTCCATAAAGGCCAGATTTGTGGAGAGCATGACTTATGCCGCGTACACACGATCGGAAATTCCCCAAAAAAAAACGTGATTTTTTTTCGGCTCAAACTTGTGTTGCATACACACGGTCACACAAATCTTGTCGGAAACTCCAAAGGTCAAGAACGCGGTGACGTACAAGACGTACGACGAGCCGAGATCAATGAAGTTCATGAGGCAATTCGGCTCTTCTGCTTGATTCTGAGCATGCATGTTTTTTTGCACGTCGGAATTGCATACAGACGATCCGAATTTCCGATAGGGATAGGAACTTTTTCCGTCTGAAAAATAGAGAACCTGCTCTCAATCTTTTGTTGGCGGAAATTCTGACAGAAAAAGTCAAATGGAGCCTACACACGGTCGGAATTTCCGACCAAAAGCTCACATCGGACATTTCTTGTCGGAATTTCCGATCGTGTGTACGCGGCATAATAGTTGTCCTGTGGACAGATTCTCCCACCTGAGCTGTGGATCTCTGCAGCTCCTTCAGAGTTACCATGGGCCTCTTGGCTGCTTCTCTGATGAATGCTCTCCTTGCCCGGCCGGTCAGTTTAGGTGGACAGCCATGTCTTGGTAGGTTTGCAGTTGTGCCATACTCTTTGCATCTTCCGATGATGGATTGAACAGAGCTCCGTGAGATGTTCACAGCTTGGGAGATTTTTTTATAACCTAACCCTGCTTTATACTTCTCCACAACTTTATCCCTGACCTGTCTGGTGTGCTCCTTGGCCTTCATGATGTTGTTTGTTCACAAAGGTTCTCTAACAAACCTATGAGGGCTTCACAGAACAGCTGTATTTATACTGAGATTAAATTACACACAGGTGGACTCTATTTACTAATTAGGTGACTTCTGAATGCAATTGGTTCCACTAGATTTTAGTTGGGGGGTATCAGAGTAAAGGGGGCTGAATACAAATGCCCCCCACCCTTTTCACATATTTATTTGTAAAAAAAATTGAAAACCATTTATCATTTTCCTTCCAGTTCACAATTATGTGCCACTTTGTGTTGGTCTATCACATAAAAGCCCAATAAAATACATTTACATTTTTGGTTGTAACATGACAAAATTTGTAAAATTTCAAGGGGTATGAATACTTTTTCAAGGCACTGTATGCTGATGTATGTTTTTAATGCCTTTTAATGACATCACAAAGTTTGTTATATTTTAATAGATTCTAAATGTCCTCGATAACCTCATTCAAAGTCCCGTTTAACTTTATTCCCCCATCCTTAGAGGGGGTGGAATTAAAATATAAGGTAATTTGTACATTAGGGATGGTGCCTGAGGGGAGTTTTTTGTGGATGGTCTCACTCATAATTTACTGTGGAAAGAGCAGAGTGATGAGCTGTGCTGTTTCTCTTTTCACTGTCCAGTCAAAGGCTGAGGGGTGGGTCCAGGATGACCTGGGCTCAGAGGAAGCAATGCTGCTCATCAGCATGTGGTCATCTAGAGGCAGAAAATAAAAAAAGACAGGAAGTCCCCCTCTATATAACCCCTCCCATACAGGGAGTACCTCAGTTTTTTTGCCAGTGTCTAAGGTGTTGGTCACGGTTAATGAAGTGCTAAGAATAAGCTCTGCAGAGAGATCCTTGACAGGATCAAGGGGCTATGCAGTCGGATCCATTCAAAGTGCCAAGAAGGGCCAAAATGGATCGATACCTGAGCCTCGAGGAAGAAGAATGTGGTTTCCTGCCTGTAATGCTCCTCTTTTGAGGGCTGGACCCTGGGTTTCAGAACCTTGGTCACATATACTAAACCAAAGGTTGCTCTGGCAGGGTGCTGTACAGGTCCAAGGGAGTGGACCCCATATACAAGGGGGATCCGGTCCTTGAAGGTCCGTCATGACATGGCCCGCCATGTTGGGTGAAGATTGGGTCTGTCTTTGAATTCCAGCAGTATCCTGCGGCAGGAATGGTAAGTTAAGAAGATCCTAAGGAACGCATATGGTTCACTTATGGACTTCTTTTTTGAGTAGACAATGTCTTGTCTGTTTTTTACCACTAGAGGGTGTAAAGTGCAACATACCTGGTGTTTAACATTACCATGCTTCCCAAGTATTGTGCTCAGTGTCAGCAACGTTCTTGTGGACAGCGTTGCTCCTTGCTCCACTTTGTCACGGCCACTAGAAGGGGTGTGGGGGATCACCCGCCTCCGGGCGCTCAGCATCCCCTTGATAGGAGCCCCTCTCCCCCGAGCCATCCCAGCCACGGGACCATTTGTCTACGCGCGCACGGGAATTAGCCCTTTAAAAAAAAATGGAGGTGTTTCTATGACACGGTGGGCGTGGCTTAGAGCGGCCGGCATGCACGTGCATCCGGCGTGCACGTAATGCACGGCGCAGGCGCAAGGCTTGCTGCCTTTAATGTGTTTCACTCTGGAAAGAGTCTGGTGGCTGGCGGAAGGGACACAGAGCATATGAGGGCATGTAAACTGTATGGGTGTTGGATACAGGCATTCTTAAGGCACGTCTACTTAGTATCAGGCTGAGCAATTATAGCGGCATAATATTCATTGCTGGACTAAAGCTCGGCAGTAGATGCATTGTGTTAGTACCTCTGCATTTTGTGCTTAGGACTATGTCTTCCCGAAGGAGAGGTGGGAAAAAAAGCAGGGGGGAACGCAAGGGCGCCGCGGTCAGTGTCTGAGGATCCTAGTCACGCTTCCACAGTACCATCTTCCCCTGAAAGACCTGAAGCAACTGGCCAGTCTGAGCCATCTAGACTTTCAGGCATTGTAGCTACTTCCAACATTTCAGCCTCTGCATACGTCACCAAGGACGATTTGGCTTCAGCATTAGCTGGTTTGGAAGGGAAGATAGCTGATATGCTTGCATCTTCCTCCCAGGCTGAGAGAAAACGCGATAGGTCCCCTGCCCCTGACCTTCCGGTATTCGAACAGGAGTGGGCAGAGGATGTTGAATTAGCTTTGGGGGATTGGGAAGAAGGGCATGCAGATGGCTTCTCCTCTGAGGCTTCAGTCTCAGAAGAACCCTTCTCAGCCTCGCAATCTCAAAGTATGCTAGTTCAATCCCTTATGGAATTGGTCCGTTCTGGATGTAAGTTGCCCCCAGCAGAGGCGGCTGAAGCCCCCTTTTCCTCTTTGGGTTTCACTAAGGCTTCCACAGAGTTCACATGCTTTCCCTGTGCACCCTTTGCTGGAGCAGCTAATATGTGCTGACTGAGATCACCCAGATAAGCATTTTCTTCCTCCTAAAAGATTTTCTCTTCTTTATCCTATGGAAGAGAAGTTCACTAAAAAATGGAGCTTGCCAGCAGTAGATGCTGCTATCTCCTCTGTAAATAGGAGTTTAACTTGTCCAGTGGACAATGTCTAGGTGTTTATGGATCCAGCCGATAAAAAACTGGAATCTTTACTTAGGGCCTCATTTGCTGTAGCCGGTGCAGTAGCACAACCTGCAGTAGCAGCAATAGGCATTTGTCAATCCCTAAAGGACCAAGATAAGCAGGTTATCAAAGGTGTACATGCTCGAGGAGAAGAGGCCCAAGATTGAGCTGAGCTACCAAGGGCTTTATGTTTTGCGGTTGACGCTATCAAAGATTCTATTCATCAGGCGTCACGCCTTGCTCTCCTGTTAGTGCATATGCGTAGAATTCTGTGGCTAAAGCATTGGTCAGCTTAGTTGCCATGCAAAAAGCTATTGGCTGGTTTTCCCTTTCATGGGGAACGGTTGTTCGGGGAAGATTTGGATCAATACATCCAAAAGATTTCAAGTGGTTAAAAGGAGTAGACGTCCTTCATTTCAACGTTCTTCTTCCCCGGTACCAGCTGCGACAGCCTCCAGGCAGGCAGTCGCGACGGAAGAAGCCCTGGGGACAGAAGCCTGCAAAGCAGAGTCCCAAGGCCTCTTTATGAAGGGGCGCCCCTGCTCGCTCGAGTGGGTGGAAGGCTTCTGCAGTTTTCAGGGGCTTGGCAGGAAGAGATCCGAGACAGATGTGTCATCTCCACTGTATCTCTAGGGTACAAACTAGAGTTTCGAGAGTTTTCACCTTTTTGTTTTCTAAGGTCGAATGTTCCCAAAGACCCAGTGAAAAGAAGGTCTTTGTTCCAGGCACTGCACCAATTGACGTCTCAGGGTGTAATCAGAGATTCCCTCAGAAGAGCAGGGCATGGGGTTTTATTCAAATCTCTTCACGGTGCCAATGTCAGACCCATTTTAGATCTCAAAGATCTAAATCAGTTCCTAACCGTCCTCTCTTTTCGCATGGAGTCAATCCGGTCAGTCGTATCTACCCTGCGGGGAGGAGAATTTCTGGCATCAATAGACATCAAAGATGCATATCTGCATGTGCCAATTTTTCCCGCTCACCAGCTCGTGGCCTTGCCCTTCGGGTTAGCCACCGTGCCCCAGGTGTTTACAAAGGTTCTGGCCCCCCTTTTGGCTAGACTAAGATCCCAGGGTATAGCAGTAATGGCATACCTAGACGACCTGTTGCTGGTAGATCAGTCAGTGGCAGTCAGTGGCACGGTTAGACCAGAGTGTGTCCAGCACGGTCAAGTATCTGAAACACCTGGGTTGGATTCTCAACCTAGAGAAATCATCCATACGACCAGTAAGGAGGCTGGAGTATTTATGTCTCGTTATAGACACAGCCCAAAAAAGAGTGTTTTTGCCTCAGACAAAGGTCAACGCTATAAGAGAGCTGGTCCAGGTGGTCAGGGCAAGGAAGGGTCCTTCTATTCGCCTTTACATGAGGTTGTTAGGGAAAATGGTGGCTTCATTCGAAGCAGTTCCCTATGCCCAGTTTCATTCAAGACTGTTGCAAAACAGTATTCTGTCTGCTTGGAACAAGAAGACCCAAGCCTTGGATTATCTAATGTATCTGGCCCCAAGGGTGCGCCAGAGTCTCAGTTGGTGGTTGATAACCAAAAATTTGCAGAAGGGAAAATCCTTCATGCCGGTTACCTGGAAGGTAGTAACAACGGATGCCAGCCTCTTGGGCTGGGGAACAGTCCTGGAAGAGACCACTGTCCAAGGGAAGTGGTCAAAGTCCGAGAATACCTTGCCCATCAACATCCTAGAGATTCGGGCAGCACGTCTGGCTCCAATGGCCTGGACGTTCAGGTTATGGGATTGTCCCTTCAGGATACAATCCAACAATGCCACAGCAGTGGCCTATATCAATTACCAAGGGGACACCAGAAGTCACGCAGCCCAGAGGGAGGTGAACCATATTCTGGCCTGGGAAGAGAAGCATGTACCTTGCCTATCTGCAGTATTCAGTGGAGAATTTGTGGGCCGATTTCTTGAGCCGCCAACAATTATTCCCGGGAGAATTGTCTCTACATCCCAACATTTTTCTGGCTATATGCCAAAGATGGGGTACCCCGGACATAGATCTATTGGCCTCAAAGTTCAACAAGAAGTTGGACAGCTTTGTGTCAAGAATAAGGGATCCACTCACATACGGGACAGATGCGTTAGTGACCCCGTGGGATCAGTTTTCACTGATTTATGCGTTCTCCCCAGTTCAGCTGCTACCGCGGCTTCTTCGCAGAAGCCGGCCTCTAGGACCATTTATTATAGGGTCTGGAGGGCCTATGTTTCCTGGTGTGAAAACGAAAGATGGCATCCTCGGAAGAATTTCATAAGTAGAATTCTTGCCTTTCTACAACTGGGGCTAGAAATTAAGCTGGCCTTGAGTACAATGAAGGGTCAGATCTCGGCCTTGTCAGTGTTTTTTCAAAGGCCGCTTGCTTCGCATTCTTTGATCCGGGCCTTTATACAAGGGGTAACACGTATAACTCCGCCAGTTAGGACACCCTTGAGCCCATGGGATTTGAATCTAGTTTTGTCGGTTTTACAAAGACAGCCCTTTGAGCCGATGCGTAATATTTCTATGGTTCTTTTGACAAGGAAATTGGTCTTCTTAGTTGCGGTAACCTCCGCAAGAAGGGTATCAGAATTGCCAGCTTTTTCTTGTAAAGAGCCATACTTAATTATTCATAAGGACAAGGTGGTGTTGCGTCCTCACCCAGCCTTTCTGTCTAAGGTAGTGTCAGGTTTTCATCTTAATCAAGATGTTGCCCTGCCTTCCTTTTTTACAGAACCCCATTCTGCAGAAGAAAAATTGTTACACTCTCTCGATGTAGTGAGAGCAGTCAAGGTCTATCTGAAAGCGACAGCTCAGCTACGAAAAACTGATGTTTTGTTTGTGCTGCCAGAAGGCCCCAGGAAAGGGCAGGCAGCCTCAAAATCAACCATTTCAAAATGGATTTGTGAGGTATATATTCGGGCTTAGGGTTTGAAAAGAAGGGTTCCGTCTTTTCAAGTTAAAGCGCACTCTACCAGGGCAGTCAGTGCTTCATGGGTGGTGCATCACCAAGCCTCTATGACTCAGATTTGCAAGGCCGCAACTTGGTCGTCAGTGCATACATTCAATAAATTCTATCAGGTGGATGTGAAATGGCAAGAGGATGCCGCTTTTGGGCAGACAGCAGTATAGGTCTTCATGTCTGATGGCGGCCTGCTTTGATTTGTGTCTCCCTACCCTCAGAAGGCATTGATTTGGGACATCCCACATAGTTATTACTATGGCTGCTCTGTGTTCCGTGATGTACAATAAAGAAAATAGGATTTTTATAATAGCTTACCGTACCTGTAAAATCCTTTTCTTGGAGTACATCACGGGACACAGAGGCCCCTACCCTCTTATTGGGATATATATATATATATATATATTGCTTTGCTACAAAAACTGAGGTACTCCCTGTATGGGAGGGGTTATATACAGGGGGACTTCCTATCTTTTGAGTGTACTAGTGTCCATTCACCTATAGGTGGCGTATAACCCACATATTTATTACTATGGCTGCTCTGTGTCCCGTGATGTACTCCAAGAAAAGGATTTTACAGGTAAGCTGTTATAAAAATCCTATTTTTTCAAGGCACTGTATGCTGATGTATGTTTTTAATGCCTTTTAATGACATCACAAAGTTTGTTATATTTTAATAGATTGTTCTAAATGTCCTCGATAAGCCCATTCAAAGTCCTGTTTAACTTTATTTCCCCATCCTTAGAAGGGTGGAATTAAAATATAAGGTAATTTGTAGACATGTGCATTCGTTTTCGTCCGAATGCATTTTCGTCCGAATTTCAGGTATTTTCGTTATCGTTTTAACAAACGAAAACGAAAATGCAGAATCCGAAAACCGAAAGATCCGACATAAACAAATGCTTAATTTTCGTTTTCGTTGCAACAACAGTTCGATATAGATAGGAGATTCGACATGAGGCTGACAATAACAATCTGTGTCCATCGAACCTGTGGTCGAATGTGCCTAACCTTAACTCTATTAGTCCAAGATTATTCTACATAGAGAGAAAAGATTCGACATTATAGAGAGAAAAGATTCGACATAGAGAGAAAAGATTTGACATTATAGAGAGAAAAGATTCGACATTATAGAGAGAAAAGATTCGACATAGAGAGAAAAGATCACTGCTGGAATTGGGCGGGGGAAGTAAAATAAAAAAATGATCATGATGAATGTTATTGGCTGATTGTAACCAAAGAGGAGGAGCAGTAAAATAGCTAGAACTAACTTGACAATTCGACATGAACGACGAAGATTCAACGAAGCATCGAAAAACATACAAACGTTGAATCTGTCATTGAAGGCTTATGGTGTCTGTTGAAAGTTCTAAGAAGATTCTACGGAGCAGATAAACTGTACGACGCCGCAATCGTACATTTCCGGTCAAATGCTCGGCCCATAGGCTATAGAAGAATTCTAATGTTGGTTGACTAGTAGGAATGAGCTTCGAGTTCGAGTCCAACTCATGTTCGACTCGAACATTGCCTGTTCGCCCGTTCGCCGAACAGCGAACAAATTGGGGTGTTTGCGGCAAATTCTAAAAATCTATGGGAGAAATCTAAAGTGCTAATTATAAAGGCTGATATGCAAGTTATTGTCCTAAAAAGTGTTTGGGGACCTGGGTCCTGCCCCAGGGGACATGTATCAATGCAAAAAGAAGTTTTAAAAACGGCCGTTTTTTTCGGGAGCAGTGATTTTAATAATGCTTAAAATGAAAAAATAAAAGTGAAATATTCCTTTAAATTTCGTACCTGGGGGGTGTGTATGATATGCATGTGAAGTGGCGCATGTTTCTCGTGCTTAGAACTGTCCCTGCAAAAAATTTCATTTTTGAAAGAAAAAAAGTCATTTAAAACTCACTCGCGGCTATTAATGAATTGTCGGCTCCCGGCAATACATACAAAAGTCATTGATAAAAAAAAAAAAAAAGTGTGGGGGTTCCCCAGAATTCAATTACCAGGCCCTTCAGGTCTGGAATGGATATAAAGGGGAACCCCGCCGCAAATTTAAAATAAAATTGACATGGGGTTCCCCCAAATATCCATTCCAGGCCTTTCAGATCTGGCATGGATTTTAAGGGGAACTCCACCCCAAATTTAAAAAAAAATGGCGTGGAGTCCCCCTAAAAATCCATACCAGACCCCTTATCCGAGCACGCAACCTGGCCGGCCGCAGGGGAAGAGGGGGGGACGAGAGAGCGGCCCCCCCTCCCTCCTGAACCGTACCAGGCCACATGCCCTCAACATGGGGAGGATGTCCCCATGTTGATGGGGACAAGGGCCTCATCCCCACAACCCTTGCCCGGTGGTTGTGGGGGTCTGCGGGCGGGGGGCTTATCGGAATCTGGAAGACCCCTTTAACAAAGGGGACCCCCAGATCCCACCCCCCCCCTATGTGAATTGGTAAGGGGTACATTGTACCCCTACCATTTAACGAAGAAAGCGTAAAAAAATGTTTAAAAAACACACAAACACCTTGAAAAAGTCCTTTATTTAAAAAAAAAAAAAAAAACATTCCAGCGGTGAAATCCAGTGTCCCGCGGCGATCCCGATGTCCAGCGCTGTCCTTCATTGGTTATGCCTGAGCGGACCTGATGGGGAACTCCCTCTCAGTATTTTAAATGTATAGACCCGCCCCTTCTAAAGTTCCCCATCAGGTCCGCTCAGCGGACCAGATGCGGAACATGAGAAGGGGCGGGTCTATACATGTATTGCCAAAGTGAGAGCAGTTCCCCATCAGGTCCGCCCCCTCGGTATGTCGGACCCGCTTACGTCATTGGCTTGAGCGGGGAACTTCCTTCACTGTGTAATTTAAATTTACATAGTGAAGGAAGTTCCCCGCTCAAGCCAATGACGTAGGCGGGTCCGACATACCGAGGGGGCGGACCTGATGGGGAACTGCTCTCACTTTGGTAATACATGTATAGACCCGCCCCTTCTCATGTTCCGCATCTGGTCCGCTGAGCGGACCTGATGGGGAACTTTAGAAGGGGCGGGTCTATACATTTAAAACACTGAGAGGGAGTTCCCCATCAGGTCCGCTCAGGCACAACCAATGAAGGACAGCGCTGGACATCGGGATCGCCGCGGGACACTGGATTTCACCGCTGGAATGTTTTTTTTTTTTTTTTTAAATAAAGGACTTTTTCAAAGTGTTTGTGTGTTTTTTTAAACATTTTTTTACGCTTTCTTCGTGAAATGGTAGGGGTACAATGTACCCCTTACCAATTCACATAGGGGGGGGCCTTTTGTTAAAGGGGTCTTCCAGATTCCGATAAGCCCCCCACCCGCAGACCCCCACAACCACCGGGCAAGGGTTGTGGGGATGAGGCCCTTGTCCCCATCAACATGGGGACATCCTCCCCATGTTGAGGGCATGTGGCCTGGTACGGTTCAGGAGGGAGGGGGGGCCGCTCTCTCGTCCCCCCTCTTCCCCTGCGGCCGGCCAGGTTGCGTGCTCGGATAAGGGGTCTAGTATGGATTTTTAGGGGGACTCCACGCCATTTTTTTTAAAATTTGGGGGGGAGTTCCCCTTAAAATCCATGCCAGATCTGAAGGGCCTGGAATGGATATTTGGGGGAACCCCACGTCAATTTTTTTTTAAATTTGCAGCGGGGTTCCCCTTAATATCCATTCCAGACCTGAAGGGCCTGGTAATTGAATTCTGGGAAACCCCCACGCTTTTTTTTTTTTTTTTATCAATGACTTTTGTATGTATTGCCGGGAGCCGACAATTCATTAATAGCCGCGAGTGAGTTTTAAATGACTTTTTTTCTTTCAAAAATGAAATTTTTTGCAGGGACAGTTCTAAGCACGGGAAACATGCGCCACTTCACATGCATATCATACACACCCCCCAGGTACGAAATTTAAAGGAATATTTCACTTTTATTTTTTCATTTTTTTATTTTTTTATTTTTTTTTTTAAAGACTTTTATTTTGAAAATAAGAAACCAAGTCATACAGTCACAGAGAAGTTGACAGGCGACAGAGAAACGCGGGCACAGCCGCTGAAAATAACAAACATGTGGTAATATACCATTTCAGACGGTGTATATCAAATGAATAAAGACAGAATAAAACCTAAAAAAAAGGTGTCAATATTCACTGCAACAGCTTGTCCTAAAAACATTACGGTACAAAAAACTATGAAATAGATTATGCCTAACATTCGAGCACCTGTTTGGACCACGCAGTCATCTAATTTGGGGTTGGTCATAGTCAAGTCGAGATCCGGTATAAGATGTATGGTCAGGATCGTATAGAGTAGAATAAAAGAAAGTAGAACATATTGTAGGTCAAAGTACTTGGTGATTGATTGGGATAGGATGATACTGGGGAAGTGAGGGAGGAGGCAGGGGGACCAGCCCCCCTTTACCTCC
Source organism: Rana muscosa (assembly GCA_029206835.1). NCBI lineage: Eukaryota > Metazoa > Chordata > Amphibia > Anura > Ranidae > Rana > Rana muscosa. The sequence continues at coordinate 307,916,166 of CM055123.1, read as the reverse complement.
TTGCTACAGCTCTTGTGGTTCAATTAGATCGGGACTTTTTTGTATTCCTCCGTGGTAGTGAAGTGAATCCAGCATGACCATGTTTCGGTGAATTTGGCTGGGGTATCGCGTGCCTGATGTATTAAGTCCTCCATTTCCGACATTTTATGTACACGCCTAAACCAATCTGTTAACGATGGCGGGTCAGGGGAGCGCCACTTAGATGGTATACACATTCTTGCCGCATTCACCATGTGCATGGCCAGTGAGCGTAGGTAGGAGCAGGGTAGCGTCGGAGAGTGGTGGAGCAGATATTGTGCTGGCGTATAATCTAGTATGTACGTGGAAACTTGAGCAATGAGCCTGTGAACCTCAGACCAGAAGGGTTGAAGTTTGGGGCAAGTCCACCAGATATGCAAAAAAGACCCTATCTCCGTCTTGCATCTCCAGCACTGTTGGGTATGGGAAGGGTAAATGCGGTGTATTTGGAGAGGTGTTCTGTACCACCTGGAAAAGATTTTAAATGCATTCTCTTGTGCGCTCACATTGACCGTTCCCTTGTGTATATGCGTGTAGATTTTTTCCCAATCCGTTGCCGCAAGGTCAGTTGTCAGGTCTCGTTCCCATGTCTGATTGACCCAGTGTAATTTGGGATTATGATCTGAAAAAAGTAAGGCATATGTGTACGAAACCAGATGCCTCTGGGGTTCTTCTTTTAAACAAAGAGATTCAAATGGGGTGGTACACCGAGACCACTCTGGTCTGGGTTTAGGATGGTCAAAATAATGTCTGAGTTGGACGTAAGTCCAGAAGGGGAATGCGGCTGTGGTCATTTTGGAGGATAAGTCTGTGTGGGATAGAAAACGGTCGTCTTCGAAGAAGTGTTCTGCTCTAATAGTCGGGTGCGGCCATCCCTCTGCTAAAAAGGAGGTATGTGTCCCCGGGGAGAACTCAGGATTGTGTTTAAGTGGGGTCATCGGTCCATGTATCGAGGAAATCTTGTGCTTGGTGCACGCATCTCGGAAGGATGTAAGAGTAGGGTAGATGAGTGGGTGAAGTTTGCTTTCCGCAGGAGTGTGCTGAGGGGCTATCCAGGGGAGTTGCGCCAGTGGGAGGGCAGATAAAGCCTGTTCTAATCGGACCCAATCTTTCCGGTTGGCGTGTATGTTCCAATCTAATATTCTGGTGAGATAACAGGCCTGCTGATACTTGCGAATGTCAGGAAGGCCTATCCCCCCCTTGGGTTTGGGAGTGGTGAGTCTAAGGTAGCCTAATCGTGGACGAATTGCTCCCCATATAAAGTTAGTGCAAAATCTCCGATAGGTCGAGAAGAATGTTTGGGGAAGTGCGATAGGTATCGTCTGTAGGAGGTACAGGATCTTAGGCAGGATAGTCATTTTGACGATTGAGGCCCTCCCGAACCATGAAAACGTTCCAGAGGACCATTTTCCTAGATCTGTTCTGATAGACCGTAGTAGCGGCGCATGGTTTTTGGAGTATAAGTCAGTCAGGGAGGTAGGAAGTTGTATGCCCAGATATGTGATCGCAGTGCGTTGCCATGTGAACAGGAAATTTTCTTGACATTGTCGACAAATGTTAGGGGGTAGACTGATGTTTAGGGCGTTGGATTTTGCGAAGTTTATTTGAAGGTTGGTGAGGATCTTAAAGGAATGGAACTCTTTGAGAAGATTAGGGATTGTCGTCAGTGGGTCTCTTAGGAAAAGTAGGATATCATCCGCGAATGCGGCTAATTTATACATCCTTTGTTTAACTTCTATACCTTTGATGTCCTGCGCACCCCTGAGGCGTCTCAGTAAAGGTTCGAGCGTGAGGATGAAAATTATCGGGGAGAGGGGGCAGTCCTGGCGAGTTCCATTCGAGATGGAGAAGGCATCTGACAGGTGGCCGTTCACTCGGACTCTGGCTGTGGGATTAGAGTATAGTGCTGCAATAAAGTTCAGCATCCTGGTAGGTAAGCCTATGACCTCCCAGGTGTCTTTCATGTAATCCCAGGCCACCCTGTCAAATGCCTTCTCCGCATCCAGGGAAAGAAAGAATCCCTGCTGACTAGTGTGCGTAAGCCAATGGTGTATGTTGATAGCTTTAAGGGTATTATCCCTCGCCTCTCTACCTGGTACAAAGCCGACTTGGTCGAGGTCGATAAGTTGGGGTAGGAGTGGTAGAATCCGGTTTGCGATCGTTTTGGCGTACCATTTGAGATCGACGTTGAGTAACGAGATAGGCCTATAGCTGGCAACCAGAGCAGGGTCCTTACCCGGCTTTGGGATAACCGCAATGTGTGCAGTGAGTAGGTCACGTGGGGGTTTCAATGGGAGTTCGAAGGAGTTAAAGGCCGTGAGAAAAAAGGGAGTAAGGATATCAGCATATGATTTATAGTATCCTACACTCAGGCCGTCAGGGCCGGGACTTTTGCCTATTTTCAACTGTTTAAGCGCAAGGTCTACTTCTTCTTTTTGTAAAGGGACATCTAGATCTTGAGCCATAGAGGCTGAGATAGGGGCAGGGCTATGTTGCTTCAAGAAGTCTACAATCATTTGTTTCCTCGTGGATTCTGATATCGAGGGATCCGTCGGGGGGAGGTTATAAAGGTTAGAGTAGTACTGAACAAACTGTTTGGCAATGTCAGGGATTGCATTGATTTTGCGGCCCGACGTGTCAGTTAAGGTATGTATTGTCGTGGTAGCTTTCCGCGTTTGAAGAGCTCTAGCGAGCCACTTACTGGCTTTGTTGCCATATTCGTAGAAAGTTTTCTTTGTCAGAATATATTTACGTCTTACCTGTTTGCCCAGGAGGTCTAGCAGTTCGTTTCTAGTTTGGATAAGGTCTGTTAAAGTGTCTAGGGCCTGCGTATGTTTGTGTGTACTCTCTAGCTTACGTATTTTTTCGTACAGCGTTGTGTATAATTTCCGTCTCTCCCTATTGCGTCTAGCTGCCGCCGCTATGAGGATACCGCGTATCACACATTTGTGGGCTTCCCACGTGACCATGGTAGAGGTGTCCGCGGGGTCGTTTTCTGAAAAGAAATGTTTAATGTGTGTCCTGACTTCTTCAGCGATAGCTGGGTCAGTAAGTAGGGAGGAGTCCAGTTTCCAGGTCTGCGAGCGTGGGAGCGTTTCTGGGACAGTCAGTGTTACAGAAATGGGATGGTGATCTGACATGAACATCGGGTCGATAGAAGCGTTCCGGAGCAGGGGGAGGTCTTTTTGGGAGATAAATAGATAGTCTATTCTGGAATACCTCCCGTGAGGGGCTGAGTAGAAGGTATAGTCCTTGCCATTCGGGTTCAGTGTACGCCAGGTGTCATGTAGCAACAGGTTTTGTAGGCAGTTTCTAATTTTACGTAGAGCTGCATAAGGAAGAGCAGACGTTCCTTTGGAGGTATCCTGAACGGGGCTAAGCGGAACATTGAAGTCCCCCCCAGTATAAGAGTACCTTCATGAAAAGTGGTCAGCGTGTCTGTGATAGCTCGGAAGAAAGGCACCTGACCCACATTTGGGGCATAAATATTAGCCAATGTAAATGTCCTACCGAGGCAGGATCCTTTAAGGAATATGTATCTTCCTTGTTTATCACATAGTTGGTCTGTCAGTTGGAAAGGGCAGTTGTTCCGTAGGAGGATGGATACCCCTTTCGTTTTGGCTAAGGGGTTGGTTGCATGGTATACTGTAGGAAAGTGGCGGGTTTGGAATTTGGGTGTAACATCAGTTCGGAAAGTTGTTTCCTGCAGAAATATAATGTCCGCTTTGGAGCGTTGCATGGTTAAGAGGAGTCGGGACCGTTTTTCTGGAATATTAAGTCCTTTTACGTTAAGTGAGACAATTTTTAGAGGAGGTGTGGTATTAGTTGGCGTGACTGGTGGCATGGTTGACGTCAGTCGCTGTATCTTCTGTTCGGTTGATCGAGTAATTTTTTAGAGCTGAGGCAAGGGGGTCGAAGGGGAGGGAGTGGGGTCAAAATATGGGTTGCCTGTTATAAATGAGTGTGTATAGTCGAGGGCCGTCTCCAGGCAAAAGTTCAAGGGTAGGGTGGGCGTTGGGCCGTAAAGGGTAGAGGGGACGGTGGGATATAGGTGTTAGGGGATACGCACCTGATCAGCGAGTCCGTTGGAGCAGAGAGAGGTCACCCGTACGGATCCGACTCACGGGCCCCTGGTAGTGCAGACAGGAGGCACGGGAGTGCGGAAGGGTAAGAGAGCCTGAGAGTGGTTCAAGAGAGCGGCTCCGGGTCCTGGGTTCAGAAGGGTAGCGAGCCAGGCGGGCTGCAGGCAGGTAGGTAGGCAGGCCGGTATACCGAGCAGCGTAGCGGGGCAGAAGCAGAAGGGGCGGTCAGACAGGCAGGGTTCGGCAACGTTCGGGCAATGTGGCACAGCGGGGTAGGCAGGTTCAGGGTCAAAGACAGGCCGAGGTCGGGTGCAGGCAGATAGCAAGGAAAGTCCAGTAACAAGCCGGGTGGTCAGAAGGTCGGATTCCAGGCGAACAACAGGAGCAGGATACACAGGGGACTGCAGATCAGACAGCACTGGTCTGAAGTGTTCCAGTAGTTTAAATAAGCAAACCGGCGTGCGCGGGCGCGCGCACGGCGCGCGCGTGCACGCACCCGCAATGCGCGCACATGCACCCGCACGCACCGGCGTGCACAGGCACGCGCACCCGCGATCCAGGAAGTGTACCAGCGCAGATGGAAACATGCAAAACCACAGCGCGCATCGGCGCACGCGAACGCACACCGAAGCGACCACCGACGCGCCCGGCAAGGTACGTACACTGACAGTGCCCCCCCCTTTAGGGCAGCCTCCGGATGCCCAATTGAGCGATCTTCGTGGCGTTAGACCTCCTGAAAGCTTGCATGAGTTCCTCCGCATGTATGCCGTTTTCGGGTTCCCAAGAATTATCCTCTGGGCCGTAACCCCTCCACTTAATCAGATATTGTACCTGGTTGTGTCTCTTCCTACAATCCAGGATTGCCTCTACCTCAAACTCCTCCTCGCCGTCAATCAGAACCGGTTCCGGTGGGCCAATGTTACGGCCATCGAAGGGGTTAGGGACAACCGGCTTTAACAGAGTCACATGAAAGACTGGATGGACCTTCAGGGAGTTGGGTAGGTCGAGCTCATATGCTACATTGTTGATCCTCCGTTTTACCGAGAAAGGTCCCATGAACTTAGGGCCCAATTTCCTGGACGGGCAGGCCATCTTTAGGTTAATCGTGGATAACCACACCTGGTTGCCGGGCTCCAGAATGAGTTCCCCTCTCCTTTTCCTATCAAACATCCTCTTGTTGTACTCCTGGGTCTTGGACATGGTCTCCTGTAGGAGTTTGTTATTGAAGAAGAAGAAATCCATTGTTTCGGATACCGCAGGGACAGTGCATTCGGGTATGGTACTTGGCAAGAAGGAGGGATGGAATCCATAGTTGGCAAAGAATGGGGTTTGCTTAGTGGCAGAGTGCAGGGAATTGTTGTAAGCGAATTCAGCAATGGGGAGTAGGGAGGCCCAATCATCCTGGGAGAAGGAGGAAAAACAACGGAGGTACTGCTCCAAAGTTTGGTTGGTCCTCTCAGTTTGGCCATTCGTCTGGGGATGATATGCCGAAGAAAAAGCCAACTTGATTTCCAGGGAATCACAAAGAGCCTTCCAAAATCTGGAGGTGAACTGGGCGCCTCGGTCTGAGACAATACTTGCCGGAACTCCATGAAGCCTCACTATTTCTCTGATAAAAACCCTTGCCGTTTCCAAGGCGGAAGGTGTACCTTTCATGGGCAAAAAATGAGCCATCTTGGACAGCCTGTCAACGACAACGAAGATTGTGGAGAACCCTTCGGACAGAGGGAGCTCCACTATAAAGTCCATCGACACCATCTTCCAGGGTCTTTCAGGGACAGGTAGAGGTTTTAGTAGACCCCAGGCCCTCATCCGGCTATTCTTGTTCCGGGAGCAGATGTTGCATGAGTCCACGTATCTCTTGCAGTCACTACCCAGCTGCGGCCACCAGAACGTGCGCTTGATGAGCTCGGCCGTTTTCAAGGTACCAAAATGTCCGGCCAACTTGTGGTCATGGCAAAGCTCCAGAACAGCTATCCGAAGACCCTCAGGGACCAGAATCTTGCCCTCGTGCCTGATCAGACCATCTTGTGCCCTGACACAGTCCTCCGGAAGCAAGGTCAAGCCAGCAGACGCCCGCTTAATACGGGGCATAAGGTCTTCTTGGAGTAGCAGGAAGTTCCCGGCAGGGAGGATGGTGTCAACAGGTAAGTTCTCCTCAGGAGTGCTGAACATTCGGGACAGTGCGTCCGGTTTAATGTTTTTTGAGCCCGGCCTGTAGGTGATGTGGAACAAAAACCTTGAGAAAAAAAGTGCCCACCTTGCCTGCCTTGGCTTCAACCTCTTGGCTGTTCTCAGGTACTCGAGGTTCTTGTGGTCCGTGTAGACCAAAATGGGGTGTGCCACCCCCTCGAGCAGGTAACGCCATTCTTCTAACGCGGCCTTGATAGCCAGGAGTTCCCGGTCACCCACGTCATAGTTACGTTCCGCCGTGGAAAGCTTGCGCGAGAAGAAGGCCACTGGAAAAAGTAAGGCTTTAGCCCCCTGACGCTGGGATAGCACAGCCCCCACTGCATTTTCGGACGCGTCCACTTCCAGGACGAAAGGTACTGCGGGATCAGGGTGCTTCAAGATGGAGGCAGAGACAAATAACTCCTTCAGTTTATCAAAGGCAGCTTGGGCTCTAGGGGACCAGTAGAAGCGGTCTCCTTGTTTGGTCAGTTCGGTAAGGGGGGCGACAATTGCAGAGAAACTTCTGATGAACTTCCGGTAGAAATTGGAGAATCCGATGAAGCGCTGGACCCCTTTTTTATCTGTGGGGGCAGGCCAGTCCAGGATAGCCGACACCTTCTGAGGGTCCATTTTAATGCCCTCAATTGAGATGATCAGACCGAGAAACTGGATGCTTTGCCGCTCGAACTCACACTTCTCTGGCTTGGCGTAAAGCCCATGTCGTCTAAGCCGAACAAGGACATTCCGGACATGCCTGCGATGGTCGTCTACAGAGGATGAGAATATTAAGATATCGTCCAGGTATACTATGACGAACAAGTCCAGGTAATCACGGAAGATGTCATTGACAAAATGTTGAAAGGTAGCCGGCGCGTTACACAGTCCGAACGGCATAACTAGGTACTCGTAGTGCCCGAACCGTGTGCGGAAGGCCGTCTTCCACTCATCCCCTTCTCGAATGCGGATCAGGTTGTACGCTCCTCGGAGGTCAAGCTTGGTGAATATGACCGCCGTTCCCAGCCTTTGGAACAGTTCCGGCACGAGAGGTAAGGGGTAACGGTTTTTAATGGTAATCCTGTTCAACTGCCGATAATCAATACAGGGGCGTAGGGAATGGTCCTTTTTTTCAACGAAAAAGATACCCGCACCTGCAGGTGAGGTGGACGGGCGGATGAACCCTTTCTTTAGGTTGTCGTCAATGTAGACTTTCAAGGTACCCAATTCCTGCTCAGTCAGCGGGAAGATCCTCCCAAAAGGTACTTCGGTCCCAGGCAAAAGTTCTATAGGGCAATCATATGGTCTGTGAGGAGGAAGGGTTTCTGCTCCCTTCTTACTGAACACGTCCAGAAAATCGTGATAGGGCTCAGGGATGGTTTTCTGAAGGTCAGGGTCTGTGCCCAGACAGAGCAGGTGAGGGTGGTCGGAAGAGACTTGTTGCAGGCAGTGTTGCAGGCAATAATCAGAGAGGAATTTAACTCTCCCTGTAGCCCAGTCAATGTCGGGGTTATGGGCTTGCAGCCAGGGCATCCCCAGAATGACGGGGAATAGCGGAGAGGAGATGGCATCCAGACTTAGGAACTCCTGATGGTGGGTTGCCACCGAGGCCATCAAAGGGACGGTTTCCTGAGTGACGGGGCCGGATTTGATAATAGAGCCATCAGCGAGATGTACTGCAAGTCCTCGGGGTTTCGGCTGCAGGGGAATGTGATGACTGGCAGCAAATGTCAAATCAATAAAGCAGCTGCATGCCCCCGAATCAATTATGGCGGGTACTTGGATTGCGGAAGTCCTTCCGGGGAGCTGTAAAGAAATGGAAAGAGCCAAGTGAGAAGTTGGATTAGGCAACAAAGAGGCACAAGTAGAAGAGACAGGCAGGCACTTACGCATCTTAGCCGGACAGGATCTCACGTAGTGTCCCGGTTCGCCACAATACATGCACAGATTGTTACTACGCCTATGCTGGCGTTCTTCGGGAGAGAGCGATGGGCGCAGTAAGCCCAGTTGCATGGGTTCTGGGTCATCTAACGCCGGAAACGGGGGCGCCGGAGGTGCAAGACGGGCCGGGTTTGAGACCTTGGGGAGCAACCAGGTGGGTTGGGGCTGACTGGAGGTCCTCTCGGAGCGACGCTCTCTCAGGCGTCGGTCTATCTGAATTGCCAGATCTATTAACTTGTCCAGGGTTTGAGGAACTCCGACACGTGCTAGCTCGTCCTTGAGCTGATCCGACAGGCCCATCCGAAATTGGTAGCGCAAAGCAGCGTCATTCCACTCTGTGTCAGAGCTCCAACGTTTGAATTCTGCCGCGTAATCCTCGGCCGCTCTGCGACCTTGTAGGAGGGAGTGGAGAACAGACTCTGCAGTAGCCGCTTGTTGCGGATCCTCATAGAGTTGAGACATCGCGGCAAAGAACGTGGCAAGGGTCTCCAAGGAGGCATCTTTCTGCTCTAGAAGGCGGTGAGCCCAGGCCTGCGGCTCGTCGGTCAGTAGGGAGATGACGAAGCCCACTTTGGTTGCTTCCAGGGAAAAAGTGCGGGGTTGTAGGGCGAAGAAAAGCTCGCAAGCGTTGCGGAACGCTCGGTATTTGCTGCGATTGCCCGCAAACTTCTCGGGTGTAGGGACCCTGGGTTCCGGAGGAAGCATGACGACGGAGGGTGTAGCCGGGTATCCCGTGGATGTGGTGCCTTGCGGGCTGGCAGGCGAGGACAGGACTTGAACTCTTTCCTCCAACCTGGTATAGCCGGCTTGGAGGTCTTTCACGGCTTGCGTCAGCCCGTTCAGGTGTCGGCATAATTCCTCCATGGGATCCCTCCCCTGCTCGGACTCGGACATGGCTGTCTGATACTGTTAGGGGATACGCACCTGATCAGCGAGTCCGTTGGAGCAGAGAGAGGTCACCCGTACGGATCCGACTCACGGGCCCCTGGTAGTGCAGACAGGAGGCACGGGAGTGCGGAAGGGTAAGAGAGCCTGAGAGTGGTTCAAGAGAGCGGCTCCGGGTCCTGGGTTCAGAAGGGTAGCGAGCCAGGCGGGCTGCAGGCAGGTAGGTAGGCAGGCCGGTATACCGAGCAGCGTAGCGGGGCAGAAGCAGAAGGGGCGGTCAGACAGGCAGGGTTCGGCAACGTTCGGGCAATGTGGCACAGCGGGGTAGGCAGGTTCAGGGTCAAAGACAGGCCGAGGTCGGGTGCAGGCAGATAGCAAGGAAAGTCCAGTAACAAGCCGGGTGGTCAGAAGGTCGGATTCCAGGCGAACAACAGGAGCAGGATACACAGGGGACTGCAGATCAGACAGCACTGGTCTGAAGTGTTCCAGTAGTTTAAATAAGCAAACCGGCGTGCGCGGGCGCGCGCACGGCGCGCGCGTGCACGCACCCGCAATGCGCGCACATGCACCCGCACGCACCGGCGTGCACAGGCACGCGCACCCGCGATCCAGGAAGTGTACCAGCGCAGATGGAAACATGCAAAACCACAGCGCGCATCGGCGCACGCGAACGCACACCGAAGCGACCACCGACGCGCCCGGCAAGGTACGTACACTGACAATAGGGGATGGGGGGAGTTCCGGCGGCAGGGAGTACCTGCTCTCCTGCTTTAAAGGGTGTGGCCCGTCGTCGGGTAGTCCGAAAAGAGTCAGTGGCAGGTTCTGTTTACGATAAGTTCTAAAAAGAAGGGCTATATTAAGTGCCACTGTGTGGGAGTTGGTCCGCCGAGAGAAAGCGATGAAGAGCAGCAAGATATGAAAGAAATGTGTAGAAAAGTATAGAAAGGGGTACGATAGAGTGGTATAGAGATACCATGTGAACCGCCCAACCAGTGACCTATTCGTGCAAGAGTGGTAGCGGGTGGGGTAGTGGGAAGGTAGAAGGGGATGGATAGGGTATGCGTCGGGTTGGAGGATTAGTCTAGTGTGAGTTAGCTTGTACGGGTCCGTCCTGGTTAGGTCTGTTGTCAGGAAGACAGTAAACAGGGCTGCATGGAATAGTTCATGTTCATATGGTATCTGTATCCTATAGGCTCGGTAACATGTAGCAAATCCATATAGCATCCACAATAAGCACAATCAATTGGGAGGAAACATAATAGAGAAATCTAAAACATAAAACATGAAACATGCAATCTGAGACTTCGTACCATTTCAAACTTATGGCATCCTTATCCTAAAGTCAGGGTATAGAATAATCCCTGTAAGATGAAACCCTGCATTAGGTAAAAAGGAACGATTGTCAACTGGACATCCGGATCCTAAGAACAGGACAGCAGCTACAACAGGTGTATCAGGTGTGGTGAGCTATGGGAGGGGGAGGTATGGGTCGTCTGAACGGATGTCAAGGCAAAGTTTTGCTCGCACCCTGGGAGTAGGTAGGGTATGCGTTAGGTGCGTGGGGTATGGTGTATGATGAGGTTCGTACTCGTACTAGCGGTAGTGTGGAGAATTCAGGTGAACAATGAGTACCTTGCTTGGTCAGAGGGTTATCTAGAGGGTCATCAATTATTAGTGAGGTCCTAAGTTGTGTGTCAGAGGGTTATCTAGGGCATCAATTATTAGTGAGGTCCTAAGTTAGCTTGGCGTTTATTTTTTCATTTTAAGCATTATTAAAATCACTGCTCCCGAAAAAACGGCAGTTTTTAAAACTTTTTTTTGCATTGATACATGTCCCCTGGGGCAGGACCCAGGTCCCCAAACACTTTTTAGGACAATAACTTGCATATAAGCCTTTATAATTAGCACTTTAGATTTCGAACGTTCGAGTCCATTGTATTTAATAGGGTTCTAAAGTTCACACTAACATTTTGTCTGTTCGCAGGTTCTGGTGCGAACCGAACAGGGGGGTGTTCGGCTCATCCCTGTTGACTAGTAATAGTAATTAAAAAATATAATTATTACTAGTCATACAATAGAATTCATCTATAGCTTGTAGGCGGAACATTCGACCGGAAATGTACGATTGCAGCGTCGTACAGTTTCGCTGCTCCGTCGAATCTTCTTTGAACATTCGACAGACACCATAAGCCTTCAATGACAGATTCGACCTTAATTCAGATTTTCGGACTAATGCAATTTCTAACGAAAAACGAAATAAATAAAAACGAATTTCGGGAGTAACTAAATAAATTTATTTTTCTAACGAAAACGAAATTCCGAAACGAAATATTTCAGTGTGCACATGTCTAGTAATTTGTACATTAGGGATGGTGCCTGAGGGGAGTTTTTTGGATGGTCTCACTCATAATTTACTGTGGAAAGAGCAGAGTGATGAGCTGTGCTGATTCTCTTTTCACTGTCCAGTCAAAGGCTGAGGGGTGGGTCCAGGACGACCTGGGCTCAGAGGAAGCAATGCTTCTCATCAGCCTGTGGTCATCTAGAGGCAGAAAAGAAAAAAAAAATACTGCAGGGGGAAATCTCAGGATTGAACGGCTGGTTTGGTTATTGTCTCCAACAATGGCCAATTCATTTGTAGAGTTCTGCTTTAAAAGATTTCAGCATGTGTTCAGAATTCACAGAATAATGAGTTTCTCATCACATCCATACACAATGGCAACCCCGTGGCTAGCAACATTCAGAGCAATTGCGTTGATACGTTTCTGCTCAGCTGGGGTGTCTTATTATTCACCGTTCTTATATTTTAGTGGTCAGGAATTTTCATGCATACAAATTCCTTGTATGCTAATAATATTGAAATATATAATTTTTTTATTTTATTTTTTTCTTTACAATTCATAATAACTAAAAATGTAACAATGAACGGGAAAATAGATTTTTTTCAAGTAACTTTTAGTAACAAATTATGATAATTTTTGAAAAATCAAAGGAACGTCTGTCCTTTCTATAAATACAGTGAAATGAAATATATATATATATTAAAGGGTTGTTCTTTCTATAAGAACTGCACCGCCGTTCACCTTCTCTTGCTTTGAATTGCAGTATCCCGCAAGCTTCCGCTGGCTGTATGATAATAAAATTGGTCTGGTTGTCACAATTATCTTTCCTTCTATGATTTCCTTTTGATTTCCACCGCTCGCTGTTTTTGGCCTATGGTGTTTTGTTCATTTTTTTGTATTTCCTATGTGTTTGAAAAGAAAAGTTAAAATTAGTTGCTATTTGTTGCACAGTGCTTTGAGTATCTTTTTCTTTCTCATCCATTGCTGGACACAGGAATTTTTTAAACCTTCAGGTTATACAGCTGCCCGCATGAGAAATGGACACTGGCAACAAAAAACTGTTTGCGAGCTCAGAATAACCCCGCCCACGACAAAATTGCCTTAATGTTTCTCTAATGCCCTCAAGAGAGTGGACATGGTTTTTATTTAGCTCTGCTGTTTCTTGGTTGCTTGGAAGATTTTTTTAGTATCAACATCTGCTAGAAGATTGATGCCCAATATTGAGAATCCTTGAAGTCTCTCCAATTAGCTAAAAAGTAATGGTAGAATAATTCCCAATACTGAGAATCTGGAAAATCTCTCTAGTCAGATAAAATTTGATAGTAGATTCATGCTTGATACTGAAAATCCTAAAAGTCGCTCTAGTGAGCTAAGAAGTAGTTGTAGACTGATGCCCAATACCGAACATCTGGGAGGTCTCTCCAGTTAGCTAAGATTTGATGGTAAATTCATGCTTTATACAGAAAATACTGGACGTCTCTCCAGTTTAGCTAAGAAGTAATTGTAGTTTAATGCTCAATACTGAAAATCCTGGAAGTTTCTCCAGTTAGGAGAGACTTCCAGGATTTTCTATATAAAGCATGAATTTACCATTAAATCTTAGCTAAATGGAGAGACTTTCCAGATGTTCAGAATTGGGCATCAGTCTACAATTACTTCTTAGCTAACTGGAGAAACTTCCAGGATTTTCAGTATCGGGCATTAAACTACAATTACTTCTTAGCTTCTTTAGGCCTGATTCACACCTATGCATTTTTAGTGCTTTTTGCATTTTGCAGATTTGCACTACAGTCCATTTACCATGGTTTCCTATGTTCTATAGTGCAATTCTGAAAAATGCAAAAAGCACTAAAAATGCATAGTTGTGAATCAGGCCTAAAGAAGCTAAGAAGTAATTGTAGTTTAATGCCCGATACTGAAAATCCTGGAAGTTTCTCCAGTTAGCTAAGAAGTAATTGTAGACTGATGGCCAATTCTGAACATCTGGGAAGTCTCTCCAGTTATCTAAGATTTAATGGTAAATTCATGCTTTATATAGAAAATCCTGGAAGTCTCTCCAGTTTAGCTAAGAAGTAATTGTAGTTTAATGCCCAATACTGGAAATCCTGGAAGTTTCTCCAGTTAGCTAAGAAGTAATGGTAGATGAATGCCCAATACTGAAAATCCTGAAAGTTTCTCCAGTTAGCTAAGAAGTAATGGTAGATTAATACCCAATACTGAACATCTGGAGAGTCTCTCCAGTTAGCTAAGATTTGATAGGAGCTTCATGCTTGAGACTGAAAATCCCAGAAGTTTCTCCAGTTAGCTAAGAAATAATGGTACCGTAGGTTAATGCTGAATACTGAAAACCCTGGAAGTATCTCCAATTTGCTAAGACGTAATGGTAGATGTATGCACAGTACTGAAAACCTGGGAGGTCTCTCCAGTTTGCTAAGAAGTAATGGTAGATTCATACCTAATACTGAAAAACCTGGAAGTTTCTCTCTAGTTAGCTATAATGTGATGGTAGATTCATGCTTAATACGGAAATTCCTGGAAGTCTCTCCAGTTAGCTAAGAGATAATGGTAGGTTAATGCTGAATAATGAAAACCCTGGAAGTATCTCCAGTTTGCTAAGAAGTACCGTATTTATCGGCGTATAACACGCACCGGCGTATAACACGCACCCCAAGTTTAGGAGGAAATTTTAGGGAAAAAAACTTTTAGCAGGGAAGTTTAAGGAAAAATAACTTACATTTAAATGCAGCCTTGTCAGTGTCCATTGCAGCCTTGTCACAGTGCAGCCTTGTCAGTGTCCATTGCAGCCTTGTCACAGTGCAGCCTTGTCAGTGTCCATTGCAGCCTTGTCACAGTGCAGCCTTGTCAGTGTCCATTGCAGCCTTGTCACAGTGCAGCCTTGTCAGTGTCCATTGCAGCCTTGCCCCAGAGTCCATTTCAGCCTTGCCCCAGAGTCGCCGTGCAGCCTTGCCCCAGAGTCGCCGTGCAGCCTTGCCCCAGAGTCGCCGTGCAGCCTTGCCCCAGTGTCACCGTGCATCATTTTAAAATTGGCGCCGAGACTGTGCGGACGCCGCCGAGAACGCAGGGGACGCAGGGACTGGGCGGAGCCGCCGCCGAGATACACATAGCCGAGTGTACTCGGCTATACTCGGCTTTTCTCGGCTCCGCTCACAGTCACGCCGAGTCCCGCCCTATGATGGACATAACACAGGTCCAATGGCGGGACTGAGCGTGACTGTGAGCGGAGCCGAGAAAAGCCGAGTATAGCCGAGTACATTCGGCTATGTGTATCTCGCTCCGCTCCGCTCACAGTCAGCGGAGACAGCTCAGGGATGTCAGTATCGGTGTATAACACGCACCCACGATTTTCCCCTGATTTTCAGGGGAAAAAAGTGCGTGTTATACGCCGATAAATACGGTAATGGTAAATTCATGCCCTGTTCTGAAAATCCAGGAGGTCTCTCCAGTTAGCTAAGAAGTAATTGAATGCAAATGAAAGATCCAATGCACCTCTTTCCTAGTGTAGGAGAGAGGTGCATTGGATCTTTCATTTGCATACTCGTATCCTGTTCAGGTTGAACTTTGTGTGGGACGTTTCTTATTATTATGAATAAACGTGTGGGTATACATGGGATGTTATACTTCCCTGTTGAGGATATCTGTAATTCTTTAGTGGCTGCCAAAACTATGGATTTGGTTGGGATATCTCTAGGCTTTATATAGGGACTTCTCTTTTAATGTTTTTTTTCTTATGCTGCTTTTGGGAGAGTATATAATAAAAAAAAAATCTTATTGGATATCTGTGGATACGTTGGTATCAATGTGCATGTACTGTCCAGGCAAGCATATCCAAAGACTCACCCATAGTGTTGCGATTTTTTGAGTGATAAGCAATTGATTTTACAGTATTTCATTGATGAGTTTAAATGTATACTCCTTTTTATTTTATCATAATCTCTGCATATTTTATTCTTTTTAGTTTTAGTTTATTTTTCTTTCTTATTAGTAAGGATATTTTGTGGGGCTTATAAGTGGAGTTTATTCATGGGTCACTTTGGTTTGTTTTCTTCTCTTTTTTTTGGGGTGTTTTTTTGTGTTGCTTCCTTTTTCTTTTATTTGTTTATATATTTTTATATTTGATTTATGCCAGAAGTACTTTTTATAAACATATGTTGCAGTTTCAATTGGACTTTGGCTGCCAGGGTGTAGATCGTTGGTGTGTGGGGATCCATTTAATCGATTGATCACACCTGTCAGCCAGAATTTATAAGGAACAAGCATACTAAGGGCAATCAGGAGTGTGAAACATGTTTGCTGACCAAGCACATACCGCGTGTGTCATGTTGCTGCTTTTATGAAGTTTCAATTAAGAAGTGGTTTTATCCCTGGAAGTGCTGCCAAGTTCTTCTTCTAGAGTAATGAAGATACTAAAAATCCAGGAAGTCTCTCCAGAAGTCTCTCCAGTTAGATTAATGCCCAATACTAAACATCTGGGAAATCTCTCCAGTTAGCTAAGATTTGATGGTAGATTCGTGCTTGATACCAAAAAGCCTGGAAGTCTCTCCAGTTAGCTAAGAAATAATGGTAGATTAATGTTGAATACTGCAAATCCTGAAAGTCTCTCCAGTTAGCTAAGGAGTAATGGTAGAATAACGCTGAATACCGAAAAGCCTGGAAGTCCCTCCAGTTAGCTAAGGAGTAATGTTAGATTAATGCTGAATACTGAAAATCCTGGAAGTCTCTCCATTTCGTTAAAAAGTAATGGTAGATTAATGCCCAGTACTGAAAATCCTGGAAGTCTCTCCCGATAGCTAAGAAGTAATGGTAGATTAATGCTGAATAATGAAATCTCTGAAAGTCTTTAGTTTTTTCTTTATAACACTTGTTTTGTTTTTTTGGAATTTTCTTTTTTTGAGTGTTTTTATTAACATTTCTTATCACTTGTTACATTCACATATTCGCTGGTTATTGTGGCAATCATTCTTAACCAGGGTTATATATTTCACCTATTTCATATTCATTTTGATCATTAATGTGTTTATTCATTTATCACTTCAGCGCTGCACTTCTTTGAATTTTTTATACTGTTAGATTCAGGCCCTATACAGAAATCCTGGATAGCTCTCCAGTTAGCCAAGCAGCACAGGTTTCCAGTTCCTTATCTAGACTGGTGTTCTCTGTGTGACAGCCCTGCAGTGACTACCCATCTGTGTTCTGGTTCACATTGGACTCTGCTATTCAGGTCAGGTCAGTATTTCTGGGGATTCTCTATGGAGTTATCAGTCCAGAGCTGCAGCAGTTTTACTGTCCTGGTCTCTGCAACTCACTGTTAAGGGTACCTACCATGCTTATGTAGTGCTACCCCCTAAGGGTCCACTGGTTTTCACCACTTCTTTAGCAATAGGTACAGAGGCCACCCATCCACACAAGCAACAGTCCATTCAACCAGCTACAATAAACAGTCTAGACTCTAGAGGATGTCTTTTTCGGGTTTTATTGCTTGTAGAACTTCAAAGGGGAGGGAGAGGAACGTGGTATGAGATACTTCAAAACACTCCCATTTAGAGGACAGCCTTTCCTAATGTCAGGTCACCTGAAGCCAGGTGACAGATGCACACTGTTGGGGTCAGAAGTGCACTGCTAAGGTGTTGAACCCTATAGCTGACTGCTGCGGATGGAACACTAGGTGATTAAGGAAGGCAGGTCCAATGGAGCACTAACAGGGATCCCACAGGGAGCTAGAGCCTAAAATTCCCCAGGGCGCGGAGTCTAAGATCCAGCAGGTGTTCACCAGAGCCTCTAGTGGTGAGGATAGACTGGGTTGCAACTAGATCCAGGTCGCGGCCCCCAGAGTCCCCCAGCTCACGCTCACGGTAGGCTATAGAGGATAGAGGGGAAGCAGCAGCTCAGGATACAAGAGATACTGAGGGAATAAGCCAAACGTCGGGGTGACTAGCAGACAAGGATAAACAAAGGACAAGCCAAAGGTCAAGGTCACAAGCAGACAGGGATAGTCGAGAACAAGCCAAGATCGGTAAAACAGAGACAGACGTAGCACACGGCAAGCAGGAACCCAAACACACAATAGCTTAACAAACAACGTTGATCAGCAGGGCTGGCTTGCAGTGCATAGGTTAATATAGTGTTCCCTGATAGGGCCTGGGGTGGAGCCATGCTTGGAGGAGAGATTATTTAAGCAGCCAGGTGAGAGTGTCTGGCCTCCAAGGTGAACACATGGAGAAGGGGTAAGCTGAGAGACAAACATTACTGCATAACCATGACACCTAACAGTAGTAGTATTGGATGAGTACAGTCCAAGGACCCACAGCTGAAGACCAAGGGGTAAATTTTGGGCATCTGTTAACCGTGCGTATGTGTGAAACTATCAGTACCCAGACCAGCAGACAATCTCAGCGATTAGCTTAAAGTTACTACTCAGAAGTCCCCAAGACAGCTGCCTCCTTCCAGCTTCCTCCGGTTGCAACCCAGTGAGTGAGATTGCACTTCTGAGGACTAAATCATTGGTAGTGTTGTTCCGCGATAAGCTCTAAGCTAAGTGCACTTGTGCCTTGGATCCTAGCACCTTTGTGTCCTCCTTGAGCAGTTTTTCAGTCCTTGGGCTGCCAGACAGCAGCCCCTGTACCTCTGGATCATTCCTGGGGAGAAGAAACCCTGCTTTTCAGTGTCTCAGACTATTTATCTACACTCCGGCCCCCTTCTGGAAACTTCCCCTCCAGGGATTGGCAAGAATCAAAAAAATATTCAGCCTGGACAAATTGAATCTTCTTCCAGAGGCAGGGGGAAGCAATCAAACTCCAGCCTGTGAAATTCTGAACAGGCCAGGCTAAACAAATACTTTTCCCTTGATTACAAAAGGAGCCAAAGCTAAATTTGCCTAGAAACCTACACTAGGAGGGTGCTACATTTATACTCGGTGAAAACGGATCTACTGTACATTGCATCTGAGCACCACAAACCTAAAAAGCTACAGTATTTAATTCATTTTTAATATTCATAGCAAACTCCCTCATCCATCCATGTCTCCATGCTTTATTTTGCTGAGAAAGAATTTGAGTTGATTGGGAGAATGAAGTTCCACTTTAAGGTTTGGTACTGATGTGCCACACAAACAACTGTATCTATATAGCAATTTTGTGGGTAGGTAAAATTATCTGTTATTTCTGGGCTTGCTTATACTATGTGTATTTTGCAAGTTGGCTGCACCTGCTCTTTTATCTCTACTTAAGGCCCGTACACACAGTCAGACTTTTAGCCAACAAACTTCAAAATGAGCAGGTTTTCAAAAATATCAGACCGTGTGTACGCTCCATCCGACAAACTTTTTCGGTTTTCATCGGACAAAAGTTCGCTCTGCAAATGGACAAACTTTTCGGCAACAAAAGTCTGATGGTGCAAAGTCCGACCGTGTGTACAGAAATCCATCGGACTTTTGTCCGCAGTACAAATACGCATGCCCAGAACCAATGTTAAAATCAACCAACAATAGCAGAAGTTGACCAAAGGGTGGCGGTAAAGAGCAGAAAAAACACGTGATGTTGGGAAAGTTTGCAGAAAAGTCCTGTGGTGTGTATGCTATGGGTGTGCCCGGCCAACTCCCTTCGGACAAAAATCCACGGAAAAGTTTGTTTGAAGTCCGACCGTGTGTACGAGGCTTTAGACTGTTAATTATTCCAACTCTAAATTAGGATGGAGTGGTATGGAATATGTAGTTCCCTGTGGCTTAGAGCTTGAGTTTGTCCAGTCAATTGCAGAAGTGGTACCACAGCTCCCAGCACATCTTCTCTGGCTTTAGAGAGCAGAAGTTCCATCTGACCATAGTCAGAGCAACAGACCCCAGTCAGATCGCACTTGTGGGGTCTAATTTTGAAGCCTCCTCTAGCTGATTGCAAAACCTGCTATGGATTCTAATGGACTCTATTCCCAAGCAGCACCATCTACCCTGGTGTTCTTGACACAATGGTTCTTCCCACTGAATTGTGGGACTCAGTGGCGTCACTAGGGTTGGTGTCGAGCAGTGCAGAAAAAGTTGGTGTCAACCCCCCCTCCACCAACTATAGTCCCCTCTCAGTCCCCTCCCCTGAGAGTCCCCTCTCAGTACAGACCCCCCCACTAACTACAGACCCCCCTCCCGCAGTATACATCCCCCTCCCTCAGTATAGATCCCCCTCACTAAGAACAGACCCCCTCCTTCAGTATAGACCTTCCCCATCAGTACAGACACCCCCCCATCAGTACAGACACCCTCATCAGTGTAGAATTCCCCCTCTTAGTGCAGACCCCCCTGCAGTATAGACATTCCCCCAATCAGTGCAGACCCCCCATCAGTGCAAACCCCCATCAGTATAGAATTCCCCCCCTTAGTGCAGACCCTACCATCAGTATAGACACCCCTCCCTTAGTGCAGACCCCCCATCAGTATAGATACCCCCCTTTAGTGCAGACCCCCATCAGTATAGAATCCCCCCTTAGTGCAGACCCCCTATCAGTATAGACACCCCCTTTAGTGCAGACCCCCCATCAGTATAGACACCCCCTTTAGTGCAGACCCCTGCAGTATAGACACCCCTTTTTAGTGCAGACCCCCATAAGAATAGAATCCCCCCTTAGTGCAGACCCCCATCAGTATAGAATCCCCCTTAGTCCAGACCCCCACAGTTTAGAAACCCGCCTTAGTACAGACTCCCCATCAGTATATAATCCCCCCTTAGTGCAGACCCCGGCAGTTTAGACACCCCCTTAGTGCAGACCCCCCATCAGTATAGAATCCCCCCTTTAGTGCAGACCCCCGCAGTATAGACGACCCTCCTTAGTGCAGAACCCCCATCAGTATAGCATCCCCCTTAGTACAGACCCCAGCAGTTTTGACAGTCCCTTAGTGCAGACCCCCATCAGTATAGGCACCCCTCTCCCCTCCCATAGCACCCCCCCTGCACATGTCCATCTACTAATCTACTTATAATAGAGTGTACAGACCTCAGAACAGCGTGGCCACGGACGTATACACACAGCAGTGTGTGTCCCTCAGGCTCCTTCTCCTCATTGGATGTAAACATAGGGGAGGCGGTGGCTTCAATCCGCTCCACTGGGGACACAGAGCGAGGCGCAGATCATCAGGGCAGCGGGCGGTGTTAGCGGTGCCGCTATCCATGGGTGTCACCCCTCTTGCGGGTGTCACCCGGGTGCGGCCCGCACCCCCCGCCCCACCTAGCAATTCCACTGGTGGGACTTAGACTTCATGTACACTACAGCTCCTAAACTTGAGATTAGGAAATTTGGCGTGTATTTTTGACAAAGCTCCTAAACTTAACTCCATAAAAGCCTATGTGTCACATGTCAAATTCCCCTTTGAGGAGATCTTAAAGTGGCTGTAAACCCCTTTACATGAAATCTGACCTGGGCACATATACAGTGCCTTGAAAAATAATTCATACCCCTTGAAATGTTCCACATTTTGTCATGTTACAACCAAAAACGTGGTTTCACGGTGGGGATGGTGTGTTCAGGGTGATGTGCAGTGTTAGTTTTCTGCCACACAGAGTTTTTTGCTTTTAGGCTAAAAAGTTACATTTTGGTCTCATCTGACCAGAGCACCTTCTTCCCCATGTTTGCTGTGTCCCCCACATGTTTGCTGTGTCGCCCACATGGCTTCTCGCAAACTGCAAACGGAACTTCTTATGGCTTTCTTTCAACAATGTCTTTCTTCTTGTCACTCTTCCATAAAGGGCAGATTTGTGGAGAAGCACGACTAATAGTTGTCCTGTGGACAGATTCTCCCACCTGAGCTGTGGATCTCTGCAGCTCCTCCAGAGTTACCATGGGCCTCTTGGCTGCTTCTCTGATGAATGCTCTCCTTGCTCGGCCTGTCAGTTTAGGTGGACGGCCATGTCTTGGTTGGTTTGCAGTTGTGCCATACTCTTTCCATTTTCAGATGATGGATTGAACAGAGCTCTGTGAGATGTTCAAAGCTTGGGAGATTTTTTAATAACCTAACCCTGCTTTATACTTCTCCACAACTTTATCCCTGACCTGTCTGGTGTGTTCCTTGGCCTTCACGATGCTGTTTATTTGCTAAGGTTCTCTAACAAACCTCTGAGGGCTTCACAGAACAGCTGTATTGATACTGAGATTAAATTACACACAGGTACACCTTTGAAGGGCTGTAGAGAAGAGAAGACAGGGTACAAACAGGTACAACTTATGTAGGAGGATTTGTTTCATCTCTGTGTATCACCTGAGGCCAGTCACATCACTGGGTATATGGAAGGGTTTACAACCACTTTAATTATTAAAATAATCACTATGGGCCCTTTGACATTTGCTTTGGCTTTTAAAAAGTGTTCTATGTTCAGATTGCTCTATGGAAAGCATGTGACAACTTTTAAAGTCTGTACTAGTGTGCCACAACCGTGTGCAATGCGCGTGGCTGCAGGGCACTTTCAGAATGGCCCCATTCACTTGAAAGGGTCTCACTACGCCCCCCCCCCAAAGCGAGAGGGGGTATTATTCCTGCATGTGTACACAGGGCAGTTTGAAGGAATTTGGGAGCCCCAAGCAAAATGGACATCGAGCCCCCCCCCCCCCCCCCCACTCACGCAAAGGCTACAGGAACCACAGCATAGTGATACAGTTTAAGCTCACCCACACTTTATATAAATAAAAAAGGTTTACAGTGCAAATACTGCTGTTGCATATAATCCAACATACTTAAAACACATACACACTCACATTAACATTAAGATGTTGTTTAGGACTGTTTATGGATCGTGGGATGGACAGGGGGACCGTGAGATGAACAGGGGGACCGTGGGATGGACAGGGGGACCGTGAGATGGACAGGGGGACCGTGGGATGGACAGGGGGACCGTGAGATGGACAGGGGGACCGTGGGATGGACAGGGGGACTCCGCACTGTAATATCCACATCATCTCCCCCACTTTAATATCCACATCATCTCCCCCACTGTAATATCCACATCATCTCCCCCCTGTAATGTCCACATCTCCCCCCTTGTAATGTCCACATCCCCCCCCCTGTAATTTCCACATCTCCAGTCCCCACATCTCACCTCGGCTGCTGCCGCCGGGTGTACCAAGATGGCCGCCGCTCCGGAGCTAGGCCGAAGCCGCGGCCTTTCCTATGGCCGCAATCCGCGGATCGGCTCAGGGCGGAAATCCAGGACAGTGACAGGCAGCAGGCAGGCACCCTAGGTTGGGGCCCCAAGCAATTGCTTGTTTTGCCTATTCTGTTCCGACGGCCCTGTGTGTACACCCCCGGCCACTGCCTCTTCAGCTAAAAGGGAGAGTGGTTGGCGTGCCGGTAAAAATGTACTCAACTGCAGGGTTTTTACGGCCCCTTAACCACTAGTATGAACGATCCCTAAATGACTTGGCCATCACCAACCAATGAATGACCCATAAAAGTAAGAAAATGGTGAAGTTCTCTGCTCGTAGAAGTGCAGTGTATCTTTGCTCTTGGCATAGTTAATGTTCCGCAGGTTCTTCCCTGGGCAGGAAGCTACAAGGTGCCATGCTGACTTATGAGGCCCTCTCTAAAATCAATTCTGTCTCGATTTTTGGGGAGTACGCGGCACTTTTCTTTTTTCTTTTCACTGTTTCAGCAAACGACTTAAAGAATGCATTCGGTGATTCAGTTTTTTTTTTTTGCTTTCAATACTCTGTGCTCGTAACCTGGAACGTTCAATAGTTCTGACTCGCCTGTAAATTAGTCAGTTTGATTTGCTTTCTTACGTTTGAAAGACTGTCTGGCGTCTTTTCTTTTATTTAAAGAGGAACTGCAGTCTGCTCACATAAGTTGTAATAAAAAACATCTTTGCCATTCTGAAGCTTCCCTCCAACCACTTTGCATATTATGTTATATATACTGTAATTCTGTACTTGCCAAATATGCTGCAGAAATCTCCCTCCCACTGAGTCTGGCTGCAGCCATTTTAACTGTGGGCAGCTGAAGCTGCTGCCTGTTCACTTCCTGGATTTACACAGACACACACCTCCAGCTCTGCAGCCCAGCAGCTCTCATTGGCCCTCTTATGACTCATTCCCCTCCCTTCCTGGCAAACTCTCATGAGAGTGAGAGAGAGAGCTGTGCATGATGTCATAGGCCTAGGCTAAGGACCAGACAAGAAACAGGAAGTGGGCTATATAAGGTATTTACTGGCAGAAAAAAAAAATGTTTTACTACCCAAAGTTAAAACAACAACAAGGGCAGAAGATTTATTAGATGGAAAGATGAAAAAATGACTAAGGTCTGCTTTAAGGAGATGGAATCGTTACCTTTTCACCTTGGAGCCATTTAATAATCTATTACAGCATTAAAGGTATGTTCCAGTTAAACTGTAAGTGAACTCAGTCTCTTCTGTCATAAATGCTTCTCTGTCAGTGTTAATGTAAACCAAGCCGTGCATGTGCAGCTCAGCGTACATTAGGGTGACCACATTTCCAAACTACAATTCAGGGACACCCCCCTTCCCAAAAAATCAGCTTGTGCTGTAACGAATCACAGCACAGTGATTAGACTCAGGAGGCGGGATTTATGATTTCTCCAATCACAAGCAGGGGGCGGGGATTGTGCTCCTCCAGGCATTCCTGGCCAGGACAAGTACTGTCAGTGAGTAAAGCGATGATGTGGCGGCCTTTTTTGGGGGCATCAGATTGGCCCAGGGGGGGGGTGGCTGTGTCAGTTTCATTCCGGGACATTGTATTGTCCTGGAATGAAGGTCCCCGGGACAGACCTGCAAAATGCAGGACTGTCCCGGGCAATCCAGGACACGTGGTCACCCTAGCGTGCATGTATGGCCAGGGCCAGGAGGGGGGGGCACAAGGGGCCGATACCCTGGGCGCTGTGGGTCTATGTGCGGGGGGCAAGGAAGGGTGGCACTGGGACTGCAGCGTCACTCCCTTCACTGACTGCAGTGTCACTCCTGTCACGCTTTGGCCTGAATCATGCTTGTTTTGCGAGACAACACTCGCAATCCGAGTTACGATTTTTTTAAATACAGTGTTCGAATTGCGAAAAGCTCGTTAGCCGTGTTACTCGCGATCCGAGGTTCCACTGATTACACTGATTTGGGTTATTTTCACCAAAGAAATGTAGCAGAAACATGTTGGCCTAAATTCATGGATAAACGTTTGTTTTTTCAAAATTCTGTCTTTTTTTTTTTTGATTTAGCAAAAAATAAAACCCCAGTGGTGACTAAATACCACCAAAAGAAAGCTCTATTTGTGTGAACAAAATTATAAAAATGTCCTATGTGTACAGTGTTACATGACCGCGCAATTGTCATTCAAAGTGTGACAGCGCTGAAAGCTGAAAATTGTCCTGGGCAGGAAGGAGGTGAAAGTGAATTGCGGGTAACAAAGTTGTTTGTTGATTTGGATGTTTCACCCTTGGAGGTATAATTAAAGTCCCAGTTCTGAGTATTGCTATAAATTAAGTCGGTTCCAATATTACCGTTTAGTAGAGATGTCTATAGCTTGCGATAAACGCCTAGAACTATCAGTTCACCATAGCACAACGCTTTGTGTTCTTCCAATTGTAGCCAAGTCCCGGGCCCCCTTCGGTCTAATGAGAACCTCCAGAGTTAGGGACAGCTGACATCCTTCTATGTAGAGTGGGTTACGAGGCATGGTGGGTGTGATGCAAGATAAATTCATGGGCGCCAGACACTTCTTGAATGCAAAGAGATTTATTGTCTGAGGGTTAGGGCCAGTGCAGGGCTTTTTTTCAGCAGGAACGCGGGGAACGCAGTTCCGGTACCTCCAGCAATGAATGTATATAATAGCAAGGAGTGCTGGGGTGTGCTGGAGGATCTATTTTCACTGGTGGGGATCTATTTTTGTGTGGAGGTCTCTTGTTGCTGGGTAAATCTATTGTTGCTAATGGGGGGTCCTATGTTTCTAGGGGGGAGCAATTGTTGCTGGGAGGGATCTACTGTTCTACTGTTGAGGGAGAGGTCTATTGTTGCTGCCTCCTGGAGGGTCTATTGATGCAGTCTGCTGGGAAATTTGTTGTTGCTGACGGGGGTCTATTGTTGCTGGGGTGGTATTTTGTTGTGTGGGGGCTCTTTTTTTGCTGGGGTGAGGTCTATCATTGCTGGGGGGGGTCTACTGTTGCTGGGGTAGGGTCTATGGTTGCTCACTGCAGGGGATCTATTTTACTATCTTTCTTTGTTATCATTAACAAATTCCATGCAAATCACTTAGTAGCAAAAATGATACTTGGTTCTGTATTCTCTAAAATGATTGGTACAGAGAGGCCGGTAGGAGGTGGAACCAAGGAACGGTGCTCAGGGGTGGGTAGGGAGCAGAAACGAAGGGTGAAGATCGGAGTTCCTGCACCTATTCTCTGAGAAAAAAAGCCCTGGGCCAGTGTATTGTCATATTTCGCTCCCTATCACAGAATGCTCCCGAAGTGACGTTGAGCCGAGAAATTTCGCACTGCGCAATGCGTTCCAAACACTTGCGCCATGCGTTCCAAGCGATTTGCGACAATACAGACCAGTGAAACCGTCAGATAATGTCGGCTCCCCATCACAGATTGCTCCGGAAGTGACGTTCCGTCGCCGCCATATTGCTACACCCCACACTCCTGCACAGTAATGATAGAGTGAGAAGGGGGCAAGCGGACATCTTGTTACACCCACCGGAGTTTTAGATTTCAGTTATTTTCAACACAAAACGGAGCTTATATGCTTAAATACAGTATTTGGAAATCCGACGGACTGTTTAGATGTTACATTTTAAAAGCAGCAGCAAACCTGCTGACCTGACATTGTTGCTAATGTGACAGAACACCTCTGATTTTCACATTTAACATGTAAACGGTCCGTTGGATTTACAAATACTGTATTTAATATAAGCTAAGTTTTGTGTTGAAAATAACTGAAATCGAAAACTCCGGTGGGTGTAACAAGATGTCCGCTTGCCCCCTTCTCACTCTATCATTACTGTGTGGGGTGTAGCAAGATGGCGGCGACGGATCTGTGACAGTTGGTCTGTATTGTCGCAAATCGTTTGGAACGCATCGCGCAAGTGTTTGGACCGCATCGCGCATGCGCAGTGCATAAATTTCTCGGCGCAACGCCACTTCCGGAGCATTCTGTGATAGGGAGCGGACTATGACAATACACCAGGACATCCTTTAGTAGTTGCAATGTTAATTGGCAGACTCCAAGACTTCTATGCAGGGAAAGGCACCCAGCTGGACACCACATCTGTATATGTAGGAATGCTGTCTCCTATGGCAACAGTCTTGAACAGTTCCTAACAAAGATTACAATGAACTCTTTCACTTGCTCTACAATTTCCTCTTGTAGATTTTCACTCAACTGAGCTCCCGGTCTCTCTCACTAGACTTGCTGATTCACTGCCACTGGATCCCCTGAGCTCTTCCAACCTTCTCACTCAGTATCTTCCTCAAACGTCACCCCCGCTTCCCTGCTGGGTCCCTAGCTTGGCATTCACAGATACTCCTCAAGCGTCACCCCCGCTTCCCTGCTGGGTCCCTAGTTTGGCATTCACAGATACTCCTCAAGCATCACCCCCGCTTCCCTGCTGGGTCCCTAGCTTGGCATTCACAGATACTCCTCAAGCGTCACCCCCGCTTCCCTGCTGGGTCCCTAGCTTGGCATTCACAGATACTCCTCAAGCGTCACCCCCGCTTCCCTGCTGGGTCCCTAGCTTGGCATTCACAGATACTCCTCAAGCATCACCCCCGCTTCCCTGCTGGGTCCCTAGCTTGGCATTCACAGATACTCCTCAAGCGTCACCCCCGCTTCCCTACTGGGTCCCTAGCTTGGCATTCACAGATACTCCTCAAGCGTCACCCCCGCTTCCCTGCTGGGTCCCTAGCTTTGCATTTACAGACACTCCTCAAGCGTCACCCCACTGGCCTGCTCAGTCCCTGGCTTGACACACAAGACTGCTCTGCAAGCGTCACCTGGCTGGGTCCCTGACTTGACACCTGCTGAAGTTTCCAATTCTTCACCGTCCCCGGTTGGTGAGAATGCTGCTCCGGTACTTGCTTCAGCTACTCACTGTGGTCCCTGGTAACAAGGTGAATAGTCCCTTAGGGGCGACAGCTTCCCCTCTACCTCCGACCACGACAGGTTCTCCGGCCGGCAGACCTGTCACTTCTGGTTGGACTGCAAACTGCCCCTACACTGCTCTCTTGCTTCTGGACAGCCCATTAGCCAGATGTCCCTGGGATAGGCCTCAGCCCATAGGCGTGCGCACAGGGTGTGCCAGGTGTGCCCAGGCACACCCTAATCACCCTGTGCAGCAAAGACTCCCCCTACTGCCCTGGCACCCCCTCCTTCCCCCCGCAGAACTTCCGGCTTCCCTACTCTCCTCTCCCTCCTGCTGCTGCTGCAGGGATGTTTTAGGATGAGTGGAGGAAGGGGTCGGTAAATATGTAACTTACCGGCCCCTTTCCCTTTTTCATGAGTGATTGATAGTATGTGTTTGAGCTTTGGGGTGCACACCCTAATGCAATAGGCTGCGCACACCTATGCCTCAGCCTCTGGCCTAGCAGCAGGGGACAGCATAACACACGTCCACCCAGACAGCTGTCCAGGTGGCACAGAACCCCGAACACCTGACCCAAATAAATAGGCTCTCCCAGCAGGCCAAGGAACCCAAGAAGATCCCTGCTCATTGGCTGAGATACCCCATCTATTCCAAATCTGTCCTTGCAATACCCTTGTCTTATCTAATGCCACCAGATACCCGGCCATCTAGTGACAGAAAAAGGAAGTGCAGAAATTCCAGAATTAGAGTGGAATCAATTGCTCCCCTCTCAATTGACCAAGGCGACTATACCTGGCAGGTAAATTTACTAGCAACCCTGCCTAAACATCAGGTTACTACCCAACGATTTATGTCTTTGGTGAAGTTCTCCTTTAAGACCAATAATAAATTACAAAACATAAACAGGGATGTAGCACACGGACACTTTTTCCTGCTTACCTTCACTTGTAGGGTAAGGCACACCATGCCACATGCCCGTATCCTCCTGGTATAAGAGGTTGAGCGGTGTTCATACTATTTATGGGTCCTGCAGCGGGTTACCTCCCTCCATTGGTTCTCGTCCCTAGAGTGTAGGGAAAAGTCTATTCTTTCTCCCAAAAGAAGGCCAATGTCCAGACTGTGTTTAAACTCCAACAGATGAGTTTATTTTCCTTGCTTGGAACAGATTGGGGAAAAGGTTGAAGACAGAGATAGAGTTGGTTAGGGATATAGGGTAACTGGGTGCCGCGGGCCTGAACCTATTCTCCACTCAAGCCTGAGTGGGTATTGCTCACCCGGATAGATCCCTCTCACAGTTCTAGCAGCCGGAGTGAAGCACGAACAGTTACTTCAGATTTAGTCCTCTTCAAAGACAAGTTCAGGAGATCCTCTGCCATAGAATCCTTTAGTTCCTGAATCTAGAACTCTTTAACGCCTGCAACCTTTAGAGACCATAGGTGCCAATGGGGCACATCACAGGCGCTATTGTGCAACTCACGGAATCCTTCCCTCTGATAGGCAACGAGGCCTCTCCTGAGACAGTGACTTCCTTCACCGATCCTCCGGACAGGTCCTCCCCTGGTTTCCTCTCCTTCAGAGCGGGCCACCCTCCCTCGGGTTCCCTGGGACTCCGATAGTTTAGCTGTAGACCCATTTGAAGGTACTAGGCCTACCTGGAACACTACAGCCTCGGGCTGAAGGTGCCCGAGACTTCTCGAACCAATTCACGCACCCCTGGCCAGCAGGGCCAACGGGCGCGACTCTCGCCACCAGGGGTCCCACCTTGGAATCCCCCCCGGCCAAACTCCCCAGAACATGGCGTCTGCCCCTTATGTACCCTCTCCCGGCATGCACAGCAAGTAGACCATGCCCACTGTATGGCTGCCGAGAGAGGACACTCAATCACGCCACAATGC
Organism: Rana muscosa; assembly: GCA_029206835.1. Lineage (NCBI taxonomy): Eukaryota > Metazoa > Chordata > Amphibia > Anura > Ranidae > Rana > Rana muscosa. The sequence continues at coordinate 307,886,778 of CM055123.1, read as the reverse complement.
CATCTGTGGTTCAACCGGAGACCTGAGTGACAGCACCACCCGCAGGTCAAGGGGAACTATACACCCAGGTAACACCACAGGCAGAGCAGAGTCCAATCTATAGAATCAGAAAACCTGAGCCAAACTATTGCTCAGGCTGCCCTTAAATTTGGGGCATTGCGACTCCAATTTTGGGGGTCCGCTACAGGGACAAGTGTTTTTTTTTTTTTTTTTCTGTTTCCCAAACCCCTGGTGCCTTTTTATTATAACATAATTGTTGGGTATAAGGCTGTGAAATCCAATTTTATCTATCAGACGTAGGAGTGCACTTGTGAAGACTACAAAAAAAAGTCAGACCTGATGGAGCACACTCGTAGTTACACTTCAAAATGAAATCAAGAAATCCGCGTGTGCCAAGCTAGGTGTACGGAGCGAAGTCCCAGGAAAGCTCGGAGCCTCAGCTGCTGTTCCTAAGAAGGCAATGAATCAAGCCGCTCTATGGGGATTTATAAGCATATGGACCGTGTTTAGCCAATTTCTGCGCGTGCCTCCAAATAAAATCTGTTCACTGTCCTTAAGTAACCAGGACAATAAAAAGGAAGAGTCGGCTCCGCACGAAACTTTTCTTTATCGAAACACACAGCTCATTTATACATATAAACTATTTTATTCTATTTTTGAAAGTACGAATTAAAATATCTGCATTAACCACTTGCCTACCTGGGGCAATTTTTTTAAATTTTTGCAAACATTACATTTTTTACTTGATTTTTTTTAGGTACTTATATAGCGATGTCAGTTTACACAGCGCTTCATATATGCTGTACACATACCGGCCACTTTATTAGGTACACCTTGCTAGTAGAGGGTTGAACCCCCTTTTGTCTTCATTCTTTGTGGCAAAGATACAACAAGGTGTTGGAAACGTTCCTCAGAGATTTTGCTCCATAGTGACATGACAGCATCACACAGTTGCTGCAGATTTGTCGGCTGCACATCCATGATGCCGATCTCCCGTTTCCACCACATCCCAAAGGTGCTCTATTGGATGAGATGTGGTGAGTGTGGAGGCCATTGGAGGACAGTGACCTCATTGTCCAGTGGTGAGATGATTGGAGCTTTGTGACATGGTGGCATTATCCTGCTGGAAGGAGCCATCAGAAGATGGGGACACTGTAGTCATAAAGGAATCGACATGGTCAACAACAATACTCAGGTAGGCCGTGGTGTATAAACCGATGCTCAGTTGGTACTAAGGGGCCCAAAGTGTGCCAACACCAGCCTGACCCGGTGATACAAGGCAGGATGGATCCATGCGCCAAATTCTGACCCCACCATCTGAAAGGGGAGTTCCAGCCTTTTTTTATGTTTATTAAAAGTCAGCAGCTACAAAAAGTGTATCTTCTGGCTTTTAATAAACATACACTTACCTGTTCCACTGTCCAGCGACGCGCCACCTGGAGCTCCGCTCCTCTCCCCCCCTTCTCCGCCGGTGCCTCCATTCATAGTGTGGGCACCCGGCCGTGACAGCCTTCGGTTTCATGGCTGGGCACTCACTGCGCATGCACGAATGGCGCTGCGCTCTCTGAGTGGACAGGCAATCGCCTGGGACCTGTCACGTCCCAGGTGATCGCCTACAGGGAGAGGCCGCCAAAAGGCGATATGACGTATCGCCTAGGTGACCCCAGGGCGGAAGGAGGAAGTGGAACAGGAAGTCCCACTCCTACTGAAGCCCCCATCCCCCCCCACAAAAAAATGACATGCCAAATGTGGCATGTAAGGGGGCGAGGAGTGGATTTAGCGGAAGTTCCAAATTTGGGTGGAACTCCGCTTGAATGTCGCAGCTGAAATCCAGACTTATCAGACCCGGCAATGTTTTTCCAATCTTCTATGATCCAGTTTTGGTGATCCTGTGCCAATTGTAGCCTTAGTTTCCTGTTCGTAGCTGACAGGAGTGGCACCCGGTGTGGTGTTCTGCTGCTGCTGTAGCCCATCTGCTTCAAGGTTGGATGTGTTGTGCCTTCAGAGATGGTATTCTGCATATCTTGGGTGTAACAAGTGGTTATTTGAGTTACTGTTGCCTTTCTATCATCCGGAACCAGTCTGTCCTTTCTTCTCTGACCTCTGACATCAACAAGGCATTTTCCTCCACACAACCGCCGCTCACTGGATATTTTCTCTTTTCCCCACCATTCTCTGTAAACTCCGAGAGATGGTTGTGTGTGAAAATCCTAGAAATACTCAGACCAGCCCGTCTGCCACCAACAACCATGCCACGTTCAAAGTCACTTAAATCCCCTTTCTTTCCCATTCTGATGCTCGGTTTGAACTTCAGCAAGTCATCTTCACCAGGTCTAGATGCCTAAATGTATTGGGTTGCTGCCATGTGATCGGCTAATTAGCAATTTGTGTTACCAAGCAATTGAACAGGTGTACCTAATAAAGTGGCTGGTGAGTGTATATTATACATTCACATTAGTCTTTGCCCTTAAGGAGCTTACATTCTAAGGCCCCTAACTCATGTTCATACATACACACACAAACAATTACAGGTGTACCTAATAAAGTGGCCGGTGAGTGTATATTTCCTATCATAGATGTAGCACCCTGGAGTTTAGGCAGGGTTGCTCCTCACAAATTGACTTGCCAGGAGAAGTTATCCTGGTTGATTGATATAGATCGATTGATTTCTCCCTAAGTTTGGCCTTGTTGTACTTTTCTCTTCTACCACTAGGTGGCCGGGTACTTGGTGGTACTAGATATAAGAAGGGCAACCCAAGGTCGGATTATGGGTATATGGGGTATCTCAGCCAATGGGCAGGGGTTTTCTCGAATCCCTTGGCCTGCTGGGAGAACCTATATATTTGGGTGGAGTCAGGTGATCGGGGTTCGGTGCCACCTGGACGGCTCTCTGGGTGGACGTGTGTCGTGTGCCCCGGGCTGCTAGGCTGGAGATTGGGCCTATCACTGGGCACATCTGGCTGCCAGGCTGTGTGAGGTCCTATCCAGAAGCAAGAGAGCAGCGCAGGGTTGGGATTGCAGCTTGCAGTCCAACCAGAAGTGACGGTTCAGCCGGCAGGAGAACCTGTCGTGGTCGGAGGTAGAGGGGAAGCTGTCGCCACTAAGGAACCAATCACCTTATTACCGGGGACCACAGTGAGTAGATGAAGCAAGTACTGGAGCAGTATTCTCACCAACCGGGGGCGGTGGAGAATCGGGAAACTTCAGGCGGTGATCAAGCCAGAGACCCAACCAGCGGAGGTGACGCTTGCAGAGCAGCCTTGTGTGCCAAGCCAGGGACTGAGCAGGCCAGTGGGGTGCCAGGGACTGAGCAGGCCAGTGGGGTGAAGCTTGAGAAGTATCAGGAGTGCCAAGCTAGGGACCCAGCAGGATGATGCTTGAGCAAGATACCACCGTAAAGATTTGAGGAGCTCGAGGGATTCAGAGTCAGTGAATCAGAGGATCTAGTGAGAGACCGGGAGCTCAGTGTTGAAGAACTACAAGGAGAAGTTGTAGTAAAAGCTAAAGAACTGTTATGTTTGTGTTAGGAACTGTTAAAGACTGTTACCATAGGAGACAGTATTCCTACGCATGCAGATGTGACTTCTTGCTGGAGGCCTTTCCCTGCACGGCTGTCCTCCTATTGAAGTCTCTGAGTCTGCTAATTAAACTTGCAACTACTCAAGGGTGTCCTGGCCCTAACCCTCTTTTCCCCATAAAAGTTTGTAAGAGAAATAAACATCTCTTTTGCATTCAAGAAGTTTCTGGCGCCCAGTATCTTCCACCTTGCACCCCCTATGCCTCACAACCATTAACATACAGAAGGATGTCAACTATCTTTGGCTCTGGAGGTTTTCATTAGACTGAAGGAGCAGGGCAGCCATCACAAATTTTGGGGCCCCTTACACAGCTTTAGGCATGGCCCCCCTGGAGAAGAGAACCGGGGCGGCTTGGGGTGCTCCCGAAAATCTGAAAGAGTCAGCTCACCTCTCTCCTGCCGTGAGCAGAGACAGACAGAGAACCGGGGGGGTGCTGCCGAAAATCTGAAAATGTCCAGATCACCTCTCTTCTGCGAGCCCCTGGGTACATTCGGGCCCCTTACTAGTGTAATGCCTGTACCCCCCTGATGGCGGCCCTGTGAAGGAGGCCAGAGACCTTGCTACATATATATTTTTCCTTTAAACATATACACAATGGGGGTCTATTAATGTATTTGCCTAAGTTTCACACAACTTTCACCTAAGATTCACCCATTTCCCCTGGTACGATTTATAAAATCTGTGAATCTTGGGTGAGAATTGTGTGAATCTCGGGTGAAACCCCTAATAACTAGACCCCAGAGTTTGTTACAGATTAGATAGCGCTTGCTAGAATCTGTTATGGGCCATGTATTATATAGGGTGACCACGTGTCCCGGATTGCCCGGGACAGTCCCGCATTTTGCAGGTCTGTCCCAGGTCCCGGGCACCTTCATTCCAGGACAATACAGTGTCCCGGAATGAAGCTGACACAGCCACCCCCCCTCCCCATTATCTGTTGCCCCCCAAAAAAGGCCACCACATCGCCGCTTTACTCACTGACAGCACTTGTCCTGGCCGGGAATGTCTGGAGAGGCACAATTCCCGCCCCCTGCTTGTGATTGGAGAAATCATAAATCCCACCTCTTGTGTCCAATCACAGCAGGGCAGTGTAAAGCCAGCGTTGGAACAAGGTGGTAAAACGGGTCTCGGGCAGTCAGGACAAGCGCTGTCAGTGAGTAAAGTGGCGATGCCACTTTTGGGGGCGTGATCAGTTCTTCTGGGCAGAGCGCGCATCCGCTGCCCCAGCTGTGCTGTGATTCATTACAGCACAAGCTGATTTTTGGGAAGGGGGTCCCTGAATGGCCGTTTGGAAATGTGGTCACCCTAGGATTATATAATGTATAAATGATAAAAATTTACACCAATTTACACTGCAGCTGCTCCAGTCACGGGATAATATTCTTATCCACGATAATAACACATGCACAAGGTTATCTATATAGAATTTTGCAGTATCAGGTTATTATCCTTTGGCGCGTTGGTCCATATATTTTCTTTCACTATTATATAATGTAGTCCAGGCACATAGATCCTTGTCTCTGGTGTGTTAAATAAGTCCTTTTCATGGCGGGTCTTGATTGGCTCACGCGGTTAACCTCTGTCTGAAGCAGCACTTCATACATCGAGTGAAACGACTTGTTAATATGCTAACCAGGCAGGCACCCATGCTGGGGTCAGGAGCCTTCAATTCTTCTCTTAAATAATATTAAGTGCCATTTCTGGCCGCTCTGCGCGGTTTCTTGGCCGGGGCTCCGAATTCTTTGCTTGTCTTCTGGTATTTCAGCGGAGCCTTTCATTAGCAATTCATTCTACAATCTCACAAATATTCAGCGTAAAGTTGCTCGCCATGACAGGAGAGGCGTCTAAGAGATGGGCGTGGAATGCTTAACATACGACCTCTCCGAAATGCAAAACGACCTTGAGCAGAATGGGTAAGGCACGTTTTTAAGGGTTGGAAGAGACCCTGTCACCACCACGATTTTTTTTTTTTTAACCACTTGACCTCCGGAAGGTTTTACCCCGTTCATGACCAGGCCATTTTTTGCTATTCAGCACTGCGCTACTTTAATACCACTTGCCGACTGCAATATGCGGGGCCGACTTTAACGCAGGGCAGCTGCCCTGGGCCCAGTCATTGTTGTGGGGCCCGCAAATAGTTAAGTGGATTTGGCTATTACTCAGGAGATAAGGGTGGAATTGAATGTTAAGGGCACTGGTGATTGGTTGGGTGTTGTGCCTGCAGACATATGTCCTGTGTTATTATGGGGGAGGGGGTCCTGTATTATGATCCGGGTAGTATGGGGGAGGGGGTCCTGTGTTTTGATGGGGGTAGTATGGGGGAGGGGTTCTGTTTTATGATGGGGTATGGGAGAGGGGGTCCAGTGTTATGATGGGGGTAGTATGGGGAGGGGGTCCTGTGTTATGATGGGGGTAGTATGGGGGAGGGGGTCCTGTGTTATGATGGGGGTAGTATGGGGAAGGGATTCTGTGTAATGATGGAGGAGGAGGGTCCTTAGTAATGATTGGTGTAGTATGAGGGAGGGGGTCCTGTGTAATGATGGGGGTAGTATAGGGGAGAGAGTCCTGTGTAGTGATGGGGGTAGTATGGGGGAGGGGGTCCTGTGTATTGATGGGGTAGTAGGGGGAAGGGGTCCTGTGTAATGATGGGGGTAGTATGGGGGAGAGGGTCCTGTGTAATGATGGGGGTAGTATGGGGAGGGGGTCCTGTGTTATGATGGGGGTAGTATGGGGGCGGGGTCCTGTGTAATGATGGGGGTAGAATGGGGGAGGGGTCCTGTGTAATGATGGGGCAGTATGAGGGAGGGGGTCCTGTGTAATGATGGGGTAGTATGGGGGAGGGGGTCCTGTGTAGTGATGGGGGTAGTATGGGGAAGGGGTCCTGTGTAATGATGGGGGTAGTATGGGGGAGGGGGTCCTGTGTAATGATGGGGGTAGAATGGGGGAGGGGTCCTGTGTAATGATGGGGTAGTATGAGGGAGGGGGTCCTGTGTAATGATGGGGTAGTATGGGGGAGGGGGTCCTGTGTAGTGATGGGGAGGGGTCCTGTGTAATGATGGGGTAGTATGGGGGAGGGGGTCCTGTGTAGTGATGGGGGTAGTATGTTGGAGGGGGTCCTGTTTAATAATTGGGGTAGTATGGGGAAGGGGTCCTGTGTAATGATGGGGGTAGTATGGGGGAGGGGTCCTGTGTAATGATGGGGTAGTATGGGGGAGGGGGTCCTGTGTAGTGATGGGGGTAGTATGTGGGAGGGGGTCCTGTGTATTGATGGGGTAGTATGGGGAAGGGGTCCTGTGTAATGATGGGGGTAGTATGGGGGAGGGGGTCCTGTGTAATGATGGTGGTAGAATGGGGGAGGGGTCCAGTGTAATGATGGGGTAGTATGGGGGAGGGGGTCCTGTGTATTGATGGGGTAGTATGTGGGAGGGGGTCCTGTGTAATGATGGGGGTAGTATGGGGGAGGGGGTCCTGTGTATTGATGGGGTAGTATGTGGGAGGGGGTCCTGTGTATTGATGGGGTAGTATGGGGAAGGGGTCCTGTGTAATGATGGGGGTAGTATGGGGGAGGGGTCCAGTGTAATGATGGGGTAGTATGGGGGAGGGGGTCCTGTGTAGTGATGGGGGTAGTATGTGGGAGGGGGTCCTGTTTAATAATTGGGGTAGTATGGGGGAGGGGGTCCTGTGTAATGATGGGGGTAGTATGGGGGAGGGGGTCCTGTATATTGATGGGGTAGTATGGGGGAGGGGTCCTGTGTAATGATGGGGGTATTATGGGGGAGGGGGTCCTGTGTAATGATGGGGGTAGAATGGGGGAGGGGTCCTGTGTAATGATGGGGTAGTATGGGGGAGGGGGTCCTGTGTAGTGATGGGGGTAGTATGTGGGAGGGGGTCCTGTTTAATAATTGGGGTAGTATGGGGGAGGGGGTCCTGTGTAATTGATGGGGGTAGTTTGGGGGAGGGGGTCCTGTGTAATTGATGTCCACCATTTTATTCTCTAGGGTGTCTGCTAAAACAATATATATAATGTTTTGGGTTCTGAGTAATTTTTTAGCAAAGAAAATGATGATTTTTACATGTAGGAGAGAAGTGTCAGAATTGGCCTGGGTGGCAAGGGGTTGATTACCATAAGTAAGTAATATACAAATAATTATTATATATTGTTTTTAAGGTAATTTACTATATTTTCTAAATCTGTACTCAAGCAGGTGGCTTAACGGACAAATTACTGAAGTTTGAAGTTATAACTTCCAACCAGTAATTTCACAGTAAATAGATAAATAATAAATCATTATCTTATAACATGTAGCATAATAATATATGATTTAGCTTGTACCTTTTCAGCGGCAGCCAATTCTCATTCTCCCTCTTTTCTGTGTGTGAGAAAAACATGGGATTGTGGGTAAATCTTATACACATAAACTCATGTTCTTTCCTTCTAGTTAAGAGGTCTGGGCTGGAAGGGAGTATTTGTCTTTTAGACACACCCCCTTCTATGACACTTCGGTGAGAGGCATGCCTCAACTGCAGCATTATTATTGGACAGCTGGGACCAATGGTACTTTTCCATTGGTCCAAGACTCCAAGCTGTCCATTGAGCTCAGTGCCTCTGACAAGAAGTGAGGAGAGGCCCTGTGAGCTCATCCTCTCAGTCTGCTGCAAACAGAGTGTGCCAGCTTGTATTTAAAGTGGCCGCTCTGTATTTTGTTTCTGACAGGCTGCCCAAGGAGCCCCCGTATCTCTGGAACCATAAGTCGTGGTGGGGTAGCACTTAGGCTACATACCCCCCAAATTGGGGGTCTCTATGGCCCCAGGTCACCGAGCTATGACCCTCGAAGCTCGATTTTTTTTTTTTTTTTATGTTCATGGCAGGTGAGGCCCTGCCTTCCCTGACTGCACGTCCCTGGTGGTAGGACAGGCTCTGGTAGGGCGACACATGGGATTCCCTGGCTGGAAAACTGCAGACAGACACATACTTACCAACTGTCCCGAATTTCCTGGGACATTCCCGGGATTTAGACCCTTTTTCCGATTTCATCGTTTCCCGCGAAATCAGTTTTTCCCGATATTTCGCTGCCGGCCCCCGCTGCTTCCGTTAGAGGTCCACGGCCGGCGAAGACAATTTCTCTGCCGGCCGCCATATTTAGGAAGACCAGAAGAAGCAGAACATGGCCGGGTGGCTACAATAGAAATTTAGCTTAAACCACGCCAATTATTCGCCGCCGAGCGCTTCGCGCGCAGCATTTTTCTTTACCCTCTGCGTCACACCTACAAACGAATGCCCCACCCCCTAATTATAAGAAGACTCCCCCCACAGACAAAAAAGTGTCGCTATACATTTTTTTACAATGTTGGCAACTATGCAGACAGGATCTGACAAAGCGCATGTACAATGCATTCAAACAGCAGTTTTGTAGGCAGATGCAATGCTATGCAGATGCAAAGAGACAGCAACAGAAGGCGAAGCTGATACAAAGCCAGACAAACACAATCAGAAGCCGTAGGCCAATGCAGATTAGATTGTGAAATGAACAGATGCAAAAGTGAGAAGACCCGCGCAAACAAACTCAGACAGATGCACCAGCCCTGGTTCGGGAGGAGAGAGACCCTAAAAAGCCACAAAACACAGAGCAGAAGACACAGGTTTTCAAGAGGTCAGAAAGACAAAACAAAGAAAATGCTGCAGCAGTGCCAGATTACCAAACAGGCAGAGTAGGCACCAGCCTAGGATCCCCATGCTGTCTAAAGTGTTAGTAAACCCAGGACTCTGCATTCACCATATCTGGTCTTCACACAGAACACGGAAATTACATTATTTTAGTAAATATAAACTGCTAAATACCTTTTTCTCATCAGCAGTAGTGTTGAGCGAACCCGAACTGTAAAGTTCGGGTCCGTACCGAACTTTAGCTTTTTCCCGAACCCGAACCCGGACTTTGCGCAAAAGTACGGGTTCGGGTTCGTGTTCGGCAATCTAATTACGAATTTAGAAATGCTTCAGGGGCCAGCCAATCACCTTTTGATTAGCTGGTGTGCCCTTAGAGGCCATCATAGCCATGCCTACTAATGGCATGGCTGTGATTGGTCAGTGCAACATGTGACCCAGCTTCTATATAAGCTAGAGGCACACAGCACACACGTCACTCTGCTTCAGAATAGATAGGGAGAGGATCTAGACTGCTGCTGCTGCTTTTAGGGAGAGATAGAAAGATAGATGAGGTAGTCCTGATTCTGCAATCTGAGGGAAAAGATAGAGAGATAGTGTAGTGTAGGGCCAGGTTCCTGTTGGTGCTTTCAGGGAGAGAGAATATTATATAGGAGTCCAGATTCAGAGATTAAAATCAGCGATCTGCATAGGTTTACCTGTTTGTGTTGCAGTGCAGTCTTTTTACACTGCCATGAGCCCAGTGTCAGAGAAAATCTAACATTTAGGGGAAAAAAAAAGGCACTTTATTGTGCTCTTTTCCAAAAGACCCATAGGGCAAAAAAAAATAAAAATTTGCATTTTATTTTGCTCGTGCAAAAAAAGACCCGTTTAGGGCAAAAAAAAAAAAAAATTGCACTTTAATGTACGCTTGCAAAAAGAGCCATTCAGGGGCACAAAAAATAGTTTGCAGTGTGTTATACATATGTGGAGGTGTGTGAAATAAACAATTTCTATATAGTTTTCTCCTACTGTGCTATACTAAAAAAAAAACATTTTTTTTGAATAGCATTTTCTGCAGTTCTGTAGCTGTGCGATTCAGTGGTTACGTACTGTGGGTGTGTTCTGCTCTTCCAAAAAACGCTGTTTAGGGGCACAAAAAATAGTTTGCAGTGTGTTATACATATTTGGAGGTGTGTGAAATAAACGATTTCTAAATAGTTTTCTTCTACTGTGCTATACTAAAAAAACAAAATTTTTTTTGTATAGCATTTTCTGCAGTTCTGTAGCTGTGCGATTCAGCGGTTACGTACTGTGGGTGTGTTCTGCTCTTCCAAAAACACCCATTTAGGGCAACATCCTAAATTTGGAAAATATGAGGAGAAGGTCAAAGGGACGTGGTGGCCCCGGTCGTGGTGCTGCTGGTGGAGCTCCTGTTGCAGGGAGAGGACGTGGTGGATCTGTGCCAGATACACGCACAAGTGAAACACCTTCCTCAGGTGCGAGTAGGCGACCGAGCCTGCGGCGGTATTTTGTCGCGCCTAATGAGGCTGTCCGAATGTTTAGGCCAGGACAAGTACAGGCGATAGTAGATTGGGTTGCTGACAGTGCCTCGGGTTCCTTCACATTGTCTCCCACCCACTCTTCCGATGAAAGATCAGAGTTGGCACCTGAAACCCATGTCCATCAGTCTTTCACCTCACCCCCTTGCAAATCAGCCAAGCAGTCTGAGCCCCAAATCATGCAGCAGTCTCTTCTGCTTTTCGATGACTCTGTTAGCAGGGTTTCCCAGGGCCATCCACCTAGCCCTGCCCCAGAAGTGGAAGAGATTGAGTGCACCGATGCCCAACCACTTATGTTTCATGATGAGTACATGGGAGGACCATCGCAGTACGTCTCGGATGATGACGAAACACAGGTGCCAACTGCTGCTGCTTTTGCAATTGTGCAGACAGACAAGGAGGGCAGGGGTGAAGACTGGGTGGAAGATGATGTGGAGGACGATGAGGTCCTCGACCCCACATGGAATGAACGTTATGCAGGTGACCAGTGTAGTTTGGAGGAAGAGGCGGTGGTCGCACAGAGCCACCAGCACAGCAGAAGAGGGAGCAGGGTGCAAAAGCGGAGCGTCCGTCCCCTAGACAGTATGTCTGCTACTGCCCAACACAGCAAGGGACCGAGCACACCAAAGCCAGGTCCAAGGAGTTCCCTAGCGTGGCAGTTCTTCACACAATGTGCTGATGACAAGACACGAGTGGTTTGCACGCTGTGCAATCAGAGCCTGAAGCGAGGCATAAACGTTCTCAACCTGAGCACAAGCTGCATGACCAGGCATCTAAGTGCAAAGCACGAGCTGCAGTGGAGTAGACACCTCAAAAACCAAGAAAGGTCTCTGGCTCCTCCTGCTTCCTCTTCTGCTGCAGTCTCGGCCTCTTCATCCACCTCTGTAGTGACAGTGGCACCTGCCACCCCGCAAACAGAGGATCTGCCAGCAACACTACCACCTGGGTCACCAACCATCTCCACAATGTCCCATGGAAGCGTTCAGCTCTCTATCTCCCAAACATTGGAGCGGAAGAGGAAGTACCCCCCTAGCCACCCGCGACCCCTGGCCCTGAATGCCAGCATTTCAAAACTCCTGGCCTTTGAAATGCTGTCATTCCGTCTGGTGGAGACGCAGAGTTTTAAAAGCCTGATGGCATTGGCTGTCCCACAGTACATCGTGCCCAGCCGCCACTATTTTTCCAGGCGAGCCATCCCTTCCCTGCACAACCAAGTGGGGGACAAAATCAGGTGTGCACTGCGCAACGCCATCTGTGGCAAGGTCCACCTAACTACGGATGCGTGGACCAGTAAGCACGGTCAGGGACGTTATATCTCCCTAACAGCACACTGGGTAAATGCAGTGGCGGCTGGGCCTGAGGCAGATAGCAGTTTGGCGCATGTCCTTCCACCACCGAGGATTGCAGGGCGCTTCAGTTTGCCTCCTGTTGCTAACTCCTCCTACTCCGCTTCCTCATCCTCTACCGCCTCCTCATCCGGTCAGCGTAACACCTTCACCACCAACTTCAGCACAGCCAGGGGTAAACGACAGCAGGCAGTTTTAAAACGTTCCTGTTTGGGGGAAAAACCCCACACCGCGCAGGAGTTGTGGAGGGACATGGAACAACAGACCAATTAATGGTTGCTGTCAGTGAGCCTCAAGCCCCGCCTGGTGGTGTGCGATAATGGGCAAAATCTCGTAGCAGCTCTGGGCCTAGCCGGTTTGACGCACATCCCTTGTCTGGCGCATGTGCTGAACTTGGTGGTCCAGAGGTTCCTTAAAAATTGCCCCAATATGCCAGAGCTGCTGCAGAAAGTGCGGGCTGTGTGTGCGCACTTTCGCCGTTCTCACCCTGCTGCTGCTCGCCTGTCAGCGCTGCAGCGTAACTTCGGCCTTCCCGCTCACGCCTCATATGTGACGTGCCCACAAGGTGGAACTCCACCTTGCACATGCTGGCCAGACTGTGCGAGCAGCAGCAGGCGATAGTGGAGTTTCAGCTGCAGCAATCACGCGTGAGTCGCTCTGCGGAACAGCACCACTTCACCACCAATAACTGGGCCTCCATGCGAGACCTGTGTGCCTTGTTGCGCTGTTTCGAGTACTCCACCAACATGTCCAGTGCCAATGACGCCGTTCTTAGCGTTACTATCCCAGTTCTATGCCTCCTTGAAAAAACGCTTCGGGCGATGATGGAAGAGGATGTGGCACAGGAGGATGAGGAGGAGGAGGAGGAAGCGGGATCATTTCAAAGGCTTTCAGGGCAGTCTTTCACAAGTGGCTACGAGGGTGGGTTCCTGCACCAACAAACGCCAGGTACACAATTGTCCGGCAGAAAGGGCACAGTTCTGGAGGATGACGAGGTGGAGGAGGAGATGGAGGAGGAGGAGGAGGAGGAGCCATTTTCACAGCAGGGTGGCACCCAGACCAGCACGTGGCCATCACTGGTGCGTGGCTGGGGGGATACAGAGGACACAGACGATACACCTCCCACAGAGGACAGCTTTTCTTTGCCTCTGGGCAGCCTGGCACACATGAGCGATTACATGCTGCAGTGTTTCCGCAATGACCGCCGAGTTGCCCACATTTTAACTGGTGCTGATTACTGGGTGGCCACCCTGCTGGATCCCCGTTACAAGGACAACGTACTGTCCTTAATTCCCTCACTGGAGCGGGATCGTAAAATGCGCGAGTACAAGCGCACGCTGGTAGACACACTGCTGGTGGCATTCCCACCTGACAGCGGGCGTACGGTGGAAGCACAAGGCGAAGGCAGAGGAGGAGGAAGAGGTCGCCAACGCAGCCGGGGCACCGGCAGCACCTCAGAAGGCAGGGTTAGCATGGCTGAAATGTGGAAAAGCTTTGTCAGCACGCCACAACAACCAGCACCACCAGCTGAGATGGAACGTCTTAGCAGGAGGCAGCATTTCACCAACATGGTTGAGCAGTATGTGTCCACAGGCCTACACGTACTGGATGACGGGTCTTCCCCCTTTAACTTCTGGGTCTCCAAATTGGGCACATGGCCTGAGCTTGCCCTTTATGCCTTGGAGGTGCTGGCCAGCCAGTGTATTATCTGAACGTGTATTTAGCACGGCAGGGGGCGTTATCACAGACAAGCGCAGCCGCCTGTCCAGAGCCAATGTGGACAAGCTCACGTTCATTAAAATGAACCAGGCATGGATCCCACAGGACTTGTCCGTACCTTGTGCAGAATAGACATGTATACCGGTGTTGTGACAAAAACTGTCCGGCCATCGGATTGTGTCCAGCCCATACTGCGAAGGCGCAGCGCTTGCGCAGTACAGAGGACAAGGAGATTCACAAAATCTCCGAAGATGAACGGCGCCTGCGCTGTGAGTGCAGGTTCAAGCCCCACCATCCAAGTGGACATACGGTAGCACATAGTAACAGGGCCCCTCACAGGCTCGGTTCGATCGCCACGCTTCGGGCACAGCCTCACTTGGCTCGGCTTGAACCACGGATGGTGTGGCCTTCACCTGAACTCACCACGCAGGCGCCGTTCGTCTTGGGAGATTTTCGAAATCCCCTTGTCCTACATACTGAGCAAGCGCAGTACAGGGTGGACACTATTTGACGGGGGACAGAATTCAACACATCACCGGCCTTACCCAGCCATTGTTGTATTTTTGAACCAGTGTTGGCTACCTCGTCCTCCTCCACCGCCGCTTCCACCTACACAGCCACATCCACCGCCACCTCAACCTCCTACTCCATATGGACCTCGTCCTCCTAGGTCAAGATTATAATTTTTATTTTATTTTTTTGTAGCGCACAGATCCTTTCCCCCTTACCTGCCTTTATGTTGTTGGCTCCTCGCAGGAGGGAGAAAGGCACACCGCACTACCAGCCCGTACCCTCCTATATAAAGAGGTTGAGCGGTGTACTTGACGGGCCGTGTCCACAGCCGGAGTCAAAACTCCTCCAGAGGATGATTCTCACCTCTACTGTAGGTAGAGGCAAGTCCTTTAATTCCCAGTAAAGTCAATGTCCACACCAGCTGAAATTACAACTCTTATTCTCTCATGGCAAAATAAACTCTACTCGGATAGAAAAGGTTAGAGCAAAGAAACAGGACAGCTTAAGGTGTGGAGGAGGTCCAGGCACAAACGTAGCACATTCACTTCACTGCTTAGGTTTCTCAAACAGTTTTAGGTGCACGGTCTCTGCCACAGACCTTGAGGTTGGTCTCTGCCACAGACCAGGTGTACAAGGCACCTGCCACGGACCTGGAGAACTTTGGTCTCTGCCACAGACCAGGGTGTATAAGGCCCCTGCCACGGGCCGGGTGAATAAGGCCTCTGATACAGTCAAGATGACCTTGAGCTTCTCCTTCTACGAACCTAGCCCATATCAAGGGGAAGACATCTCTCCAGGGAGTCAACAGACCCTTCTTTCACCGTGACTCCCGCATCGGTCCATCAGAATGATCCTCCCTTCCCTGGAACATGGTCCCCTACACGAGGCGGCACCCTAAGACTCCTCGACCCTTAGCGGACTCCAGACGAAGGCTCTGGACTCCAGGCTTTACTCCCGCACCTAGGCCTCCATACCCAGGGCAGCAGGAACTCCAGGATAGTACCTCACCCCGGGCTAAAGGTACCCGAGATGGAACAGGAACACATGCACCCAGGCCGAAGGCACCTGGGCGTGGACCCCACTGGACATCAGCCCCCAGGCCAAAGGTCTGCCCCTTTTATATGCTCTCCTGGCATGCACAGCAGGTTCCCTGCCCCGCTGTACTACTGCCAAGAGGGGACACAAAAGGCACAGCACTGTATCGGCGGTTCAACCCTAGCCTACCATGGCAGCGCCACCTGTAGGCCGCAGGGAACTGCACACCAATACTGTCCCCCGAGGGACAAAATGGTCCATGAATCCTACAGAATTAGGGTGTTTGAGCCTATTTACCACTCAAACACTTCCCTTAAATGTAGCAACCCGCTACATTTTTATTTCAAAGTATTTTATTTTCCCACTAGCTTATCCATTAAATTGAATAATTTATTCCAGAAAGGGCGTATTCTGGGGCATTCCCACCATATGTGTGGCATCGTGCCGCCGAGTTTCTGAGGTTCTTAATGACTTCCCGTACCTCTTCTGCTGAAAAGGGGGCCTCCAGCATATTTTTTTATTTTTTTTATGTTATTTTAAGTTATTTCCCTATCCACATTTGTTTGTAGAGCCCTTTCCATTACTTTTTTAGAGCCTTTTTAGTCCTTAGAAGTTCGGGTCCCCATTGACTTCAATGGGGTTCGGGTTCGGGTCCGGGTTCGGGTTAAAGTTCGGTCCCGAACCCGAACTTTTTTCCGAAGTTCGGCCGAACCCGTCGAACCCGAACATCCAGGTGTCCGCTCAACTCTAATCAGCAGTATATAGCAGTCTTGTGACTTCTATCAGTGTCTGGTTCAAAGCTTGTAGGAGGAGTTTTCATTCTACTCTGATAGTCCTATAAGGCCGCAGGACCCCTGACCCTCTGTTTGTACAGTGCTGATTGGCCCTGTGCTGATCACATGTACCCTCCCAAGAAAAAAAGAAAAAATAACGGTCACGTACCTAGTGGACGAGCCCGATCTGCAGAGGAAGGCCTCTCTTGCGGCTCCGACTCACGGCCCCTGGTAGAGAGAACAGGAGTCAGGAGTGGCACGAGTGCCTGGCAGGATCAACAGCAGGAGGTAGGTCTGGATATCTGGCGGCTCTGTGCGGGAAGACAGCAGGCTGGAGCTGGATAGCAGACTGAAACCTGGAACAGCAGACTGGAACCTGGAACAGGCTGGATCGGCAGACAGGTGCAACAGACTGGAACCTGGAACAGCAGACTGGAACCTGGAACAGGCTGGATCGGCAGACAGGTGCAACAGGCTGGAACTGGACAAGAGGCTGGAACTGGACAAGAGGCTGGAACTGGACAAGAGGCTGGAACTGGACAAGAGGCTGGAACTGGACAAGAGGCTGGAACTGGACAACAGACTGGAACCTGGAACATGCTTGATCAGCAGGCATGTGCAGCAGACTGGAACTCAGGAAGGTCAGGCAAGCTGGGTCGGTTATCAGGCGGGCAGTAGAGGGACCAAAGGAGCAGGAAGAAGGGAAGTCAGACAGGCCGGGGTCGGATGCAGGCAGATGACAAGGATGGTCAGAGACTAGTCGGGTAAAGCACTGGAACAGGTTTCAGGTATCAAGAACACACGTAAAGCTGTAGAGCAGACAGCAATGTCCCAGTGTGTCAGTCTGGTTTAAATAGCCCGCTTGGTGTAAGTGGGCGTGCACGTGCGCGCTCGCGCATGCGCATTGGCGCCCGCGATCGCGCACCAGCAAGTCCAGAATGCCTGTTACTGATGTAGCGGGGTGTTCCCCTTTAATGCAGAGAGACAAGAAGTTCCAGGGGAGAGGTGAGTCGGGAGGAAGTAAAGAGACATTATGGAAGTGAAAGCAGAGGAGAGAGAGACTACATCTCCCAGTACATCTTGCAGCACCCAGGGTGCATTGCTCCAGAACAGAGACTGCTGGGGCAGACTTTATAAAGGGGAGGCGGAGTTTTGGTCGGCCTCTTTGGACCCCCCTCTCCTAGCAAGAGGATGTCTGTGCTGAACTGCTGTGTGCACAAGGCCTGAAGCCTGGGCCGTGTGCTCCTTTCCAAAGAGCCCTCTGCCAGCCTAGCAGAGCCTTAGAGACATCTAATCCTCCTTGCTGCAGTACACCAGAAGGATTGAAGACTTGGATGTCGGTGGATTCCTGTTCCTAGACGAATCGATGGAGGAAACGGACTTTGACTTGCCCGGGTGGTGAGAGCTGTTTAAAGACAGATACCTTTATCTTTACTATTCGTTGGGATTACAAAGTTGTTCTTCAAGTGCACCACCGAAAAGATTGCTAGCGAATATTGTTTCACTGAACTTCCATTTAGATCAGTCAGGCCTGACTGCATAGGTAGACATTGCTGGGTGTTAGTCTACCCATGAGGGGAAGTAGCTGTAAAAGGGCAGCGCTAGAGTTGCATAGCAATACTTAATTATTCTGATTACTCTGTGTATCTTTATTACTGTTTATTGCAGGGATCTGCAACTTGTTATACTGTTGTTTATTACTTGCCCATTAGCCTCAGTAAAATATCTGGGTAAAGTACATTTGGTGTCAGTTCCGCTTACTTTAATAGGAGTTTTAAAGTATATTCTGTGTATGTTTGTTATAGGACTGCGTCACCAACAGTTGCGGTCACGCGGTCCTATCTCTCTATCACCAGCTGTGCCACGGGAGGTTAGAGCCGATTGCCAGGGGTTGACAGCAGTGCACTACAGGGCCCAAATCAATATCAGCGGCTCTCTTAACTGGGGGTAGCGCTACACTGACAATGACTCTCTAGCGACACATATCAAACTGAGCATGTGCAGAGTGCCTCCAAGGCTCTGTACTATCAGGGGATAGATTGGGGACTGTGGAAGAAGGGGAGGATCAAAGAAGACAGGATCAAACAGCCTTTTTACACAATGCGGAGGATTAACCCCTTAGGTTCCACAGTGAGTATAACAAGCATGCTTTACTGCATATACAGACTGATTTTACTGTTGTGGGTTTAGTAACACTTTAAGGGCCCTGTGACAATGGATCAAAATAAATGTTTTTGTTTAAAAATTTTGATCTGAAAATGAATCAACGAAAATTTTCCATTAAAAACTCTATAGAGAAAATCCTTTATTCATGTCATGCTACCAAAAACAACTTAAAGCGGAGTTCCACCTAAAAGTGGAACTTCCCCTTTAAGCGCTCCTCACCCCCTTACATGCCACATTTGGTGTGTCATTATTTGGGGGGGGGGGGAGTGTGTACCTTCTTTTTAGCAGGACTTCCTGTCCCATATCCTCCTTCCTCTTCTCGGCCGCCTAGGCGACTCCTCCTCTCGCCCTAGGCGGCCCCTCCCTGCCAGCAATCTTTTGGGACACGTCACAGGTCCCAGAAGATTGCCTGGCCGATGGCAGAGCGCAGCACGACTCGCGCATGCGCACTGTGCGCCCGGCCGCGAAGCTGTAAGCTGTCACGGCCGGGTGCCCACAGTTGCTATGATGGCGCCGCGGAGAGGAGGGGGAGAGGAGCGAGGCTCCGGGCCCCGGGCCCCGGGCCCCCGCAGCGCTGGACCGTGGGACAGGTAAGTGTCTGTTTGTTAAAAGTCAGCAGCTACACTTTTTGTAGCTTCTGACTTTTAATAAACTAAAAAACGGGTGGAACTCCCCTTTAAAGCCCATAAACCGGAGACATCAGGTTCGCATTTTTCTCCTAAAAGCTCCTAAAAAATCTTCTTTCAGCTGTCAGTTTGTAGAAAATGTTGGTGCAACCTCGGTCCGTGTAATGTACAGTAGTGATGGTCATCTCCATCTAGCGGCCGGCGTGCACACTGGTTAGTTCAATGTTATCCCACTAGAGGGCGCACACAAGAAACCTCCTAAAACCTGCCAGGGATGCTCCAAGGTTTCCACTGCCTAGGGGGCCTTCCCAGAGTTTGAACCGACACTGTAGACTTCAGGCTCTGATCACACTATCTGCTGCCTTACAATGCAAAGGCCGGTATGCGGTGTGATGCAGTGACATGACTGCAGTGCTGATGCACCATTTTTTTTTTCTTTAAACAAACTTTATTGACTTCACGGCCATTGGACTGTTGGATCTAGGGTTGCCACCTTTTCTTCAAGTCCAACCCGAACACTTTATCGGCGCACAGTAATTTGTTTTTTTTATAGTATAAACAATACATATATTTTGCTATTAAATAACATTTCTAATCATATGAGGCTAATAACAAGAGTTCCCCTTTACATCAGAATCCACAGAGTTCCCCCTTTACATCTGAACTCACAGAGTTCCCCCTTTACATCTGAACTCACAGAGTTCCCCCTTTACATCTGAACTCACAGAGTTCCCCCTTTACATCTGAACTCACAGAGTTCCCCCTTTACATCTGAACTCACAGAGTTCCCCCTTTACATCCGAACTCACAGAGTTCCCCCTTTACATCCGAACTCACAGAGTTCCCCCTTTACATCCGAACTCACAGAGTTCCCCCTTTACATCCGAACTCACAGAGTTC
Organism: Rana muscosa; assembly: GCA_029206835.1. NCBI lineage: Eukaryota > Metazoa > Chordata > Amphibia > Anura > Ranidae > Rana > Rana muscosa. Next base: position 307,866,919 of record CM055123.1, on the reverse strand, counting down.
CCCCTTTACATCCGAACTCACAGAGTTCCCCCTTTACATCCGAACTCACAGAGTTCCCCCTTTACATCCGAACTCACAGAGTTCCCCCTTTACATCCGAACTCACAGAGTTCCCCCTTTACATCTGACCTCACAGAGTTCCCCCTTTACATCTGACCTCACAGAGTTCCCCCTTTACATCTGACCTCACAGAGTTCCCCCTTTACATCTGACCTCACAGAGTTCCCCCTTTACATCTGAACTCACAGAGTTCCCCCTTTACATCTGAACTCACAGAGTTCCCCCTTTACATCTGAACTCACAGAGTTCCCCCTTTACATCTGAACTCACAGAGTTCCCCCTTTTACATCTGAACTCACAGAGTTCCCTTTCACTGTAAGGGGGGACTCTGCAGACTCTGATGTAAGGGAGAACTCTGGGGACTCTAACATAAGGGATGCTCTGGGAACTCTGATTTAGGAGGGAACACTGAGAACTCTGATTTAACCACTTCAGATTTGCGCTATAGCCGAAAGACAGCCGCAGCGCGGGCCTGAATTGCCGGCAGGGCGTCCCTGGACGTCCTCCTGTTTACTTCCTGCTTCCGCGCCGCCGCGGGCGTGCATCGGGGAAAAGCTGTGCCTGCCATGTCACGCTGGTGCCGATGCGCGTGCCTGGCGGCTGCGATGTCCACCAGGTACCCGCGATCGCCAGTTACAGAGCCAGGGTTGTGGATCTCTGTGTGTAATTACATAGATCCACGTCCTGTCAGGGAGAGGAGACCGATGGTGTGTCCCTTGTACATAGGGACACAGATCCGTTACCTCCCCCAGTCAGTCCCCTCCCCCCACAGTAAGAATCACTCCCAGGGAACACCGTTAACCCCTTGATCGCCCCCTAGTGTTAACCATAGGCGTGCGCACAGGGTGTGCCAGGTGTGCCCAGGCACACCCTAATCACCCTGTACAGCACAGATTCCCCCTACTACTCCCTTCCCCCCACAGTGCTTCCATGTTTCCTCCTCTCCTTTCCCACTGGCTGCTGCTGCGGGCACACAGAGGGGGATGTTTTAGGATGAGTGTGGAAGGGGCCGGTAAATATGCGATTTACTGGCACCTTCCCTTTTTGGGTGAACACAGTGAGTGAACAGTAGCGTGTGTTTGAGCTTTGGAGTGCACACCCTAATCCAATAGGCTGCGCACACCTATGGTGTTAACCCCTTCCCTGCCAGTCATATTTATACAGTAATAAGTGCATATTTATAGCACTGATCGCTGTATAAATGTGAATGGTCCCAAAATAGTGTGAAAAGTGTCCGATGTGTCTGCCGCAATGTCGCAGTCCTGACAAAAATCGCAGCTAACCGCCATTACTAATTAAAAAAAAAAAATTCATAAATCTATCCTCTATTTTGTAGGCGCTATAACTTTTGCGCAAACCAATCACTATACGCCTCAACTGAAAAAAAAAAATATTAAAAAAAAAAATATTAAAATTGGGATATTTATTATAGCAAAAAGTAAAAAATATTGTGTTTTTTTCAAAATTGTGGCTCGTTTTATGTTTATAGCGCAAAAAATAAAAACTGCAGAAATGATCAAATACCACCAAAAGAAAGCTCTATATGTGGGGAAAAAAAAGGACGTCAATTTTGTTTGAGAGCCACGTCGCACAACCGCGCAATTGTCATTCAAAGCGTGACAGTTCTGAAAGCTGAAAATTGGCCTAGAACTGTAGAAAACCTGCGGCCCTTTGAGAAATGATGTGAGGAAAAGGGTAGGAAAGGCGTAATTTCGAAGATCTACAAGATATTAAACTATATAAAAAAGCCGGGCATACCGCCATTCATCAAGAAGTGGGAGGAGGAACTGGGGACACGGGTTAACGACTCGGAGATCAAACAAGTAATAAAGAGGGTACATTCAGCGTCAGTAAATTGTAATATAATGGAATTGAATTATAAATGTCTCGTTAGAATGGTACTTAACCCCTGATAAGGTACACAAATGCTCCATGGAAACATCCCAGTTGTGCTGGCGGGGGTGTCAGGAAATTGGGACTATGGGTCACATTTGGTGGACATGTCCAAAAATTAAAAAAATATTGGACTGAGATACAATTTTTGTTTTTGAGAAATAACTACCGTATTTATCGGCGTATAACACGCACTTTTTTCCCCTTAAAATTAGGGGGAAATCGTGGGTGCGTGTTATACGCCGATCTTCCGCCGATCCCCTCTCTGGAACGAGCGAGAGGAGCCGAGATACACGAAGCCAAAGTACACTCGGCTTTACTCGGCTCCTCTCGCAGTCCCGCCCATCTCTGACTGCGCCGCTGACATACAGAAAGCCGAGTGTACTTCGGCTAGTTTCGGCTCCTCTCGCAGTCCCGCCCCTGACTGTGAGCAGAGCCGAGTCTTGCCGAAGTACACTCGGCTTTCTGTATGTCAGCGGCGCAGTCAGTGGAGGTGGGCGGGACTGCAAGAGGAGCTGAGTCTAGCTCCTCTCCACACAGAAATCGGCGCCAATTTTAAAAATCGCAGAGACTGGCAAGGCTGCAAAGGCGCTGGGCAAGGCTGCAAAGGTACTGGGCAAGGCTGCAAAGGCACTGGGCAAGGCTGCAGATGGACACTGGGCAAGGCTGCAATGATGGACACTGGGGCAAGGCTGCAGATGGACACTGGGCAAGGCTGCAGATGGACACTGGGCAAGGCTGCAATGATGGACACTGGGCAAGGCTGCAATGATGGACACTGGGCAAGGCTGCAATGATGGACACTGGGCAAGGCTGCAATGATGGACACTGGGCAAGGCTGCAGATGGACACTGGGCAAGGCTGCAATGATGGACAAGGCTGCAGATGGACACTGGGCAAGGCTGCAATGATGGACAAGGCTGCATTTAAATGTAAGTTTTTTTTCCTTGAATTTCCCTCCTAAAAGTTTTTTTCCTTAAAATTCCCTCCTAAACTTGGGGTGCGTGTTATACACCGGCGCGTGTTATACGCCGGCGCGTGTTATACGCCGACAAATACGGTAATATCGAAGTACCGGACGACCCGTGGGGATGTTTACTACATGGTATTCGAATGCCAAATAAATATTATCTAAGAACATTGCTCCCACAGCTCCAAAACGCCGCAAAGAGCCAAATACCTACCTACTGGCAAAACTCGGAACGACCGACACTGAAGGGGTTGGTGCAATAAAATAGAAGAAATGTATGGCATGGAATACCTTAGGTTCAGTGATGGGGAGGCAATGGAAGAATTCGAAGAAAAATGGAAGGAATGGATAGCCTATAAGCACACATTGGGATATGCAGAAGTGATGGGGGGGGGGGGGGGGTCTTAACACAAAACACAAGACAAATAACACAAACCAAATAACAATAATATATTACACAAACTAAACATACTGAAATAAGAAATTATTTAGAGATGGAGAGGAGGGGAAAAGTATATAAAGTGCATAAAATCAAGAGAGAGCATGGAAGATGGAGAGATTTCAGAAGGGAGAGGTTGGGGAAAGGGGTGGGGGAGGGAGGGGGGTTGGTGTGTATTAACAAACCGAATTGTAAAAGGTTATAATGCTGTGTTTATATGAAAAATAGGGCTGTGGAAATTAACTATTATTCCTCGATTAATCGATTAATTTTTTTGATCGATCAAAATTCTTTTGATCGGTTCTCACCTCTCCGCTGGCTTCCAGGTCTTCAGGGAATTCCGTCGGAGATCAGGTGACGTCACAGACACCGGCGGGGCTTGCCGTATCCATCTGAAGGGCTCCTTTGTTGTGCCTTCATATCTGCATGCCGGCGGGACCTTACTATGTGCCACACGCAAGGGCTGTTACACTTCCCTCTATCACTTCCCTCTATCAACCTGGGATTCTACAGCCATCCACTGGGAGTTGTGATAGTTCCCTTCACGGGACATCTACATGCCGACGGACTGATGTTAACCCCTCCTCATCTGGATTCAGCAGTGGTATCATTGTACACATTTTTATACCAGTATCATACTTAGCTACATGTTTTTATGACAGCTTTTGCTACCGTTTGGTATTACTCGCACCATTTTTACAGTTTATGTAGCTACATCGATTTTTATCTCCAGTGCAATATTTATTTTGTTACCTACTTGAAGACTATAAAAGTTTTAATGCTATTCCCATCGAGCGCTGCCTTTGTGTGTTTTTTTGTATCCTGCTATCCATTTTTCCAGTGGTTGGGAGCTGCACTGGGAATCAGCCTGCAAGGAGATCAGCTAAAAGTAGTTGGATCTGTATGTGCGTTAGGCCCCTTTTACACTGGGGCGGGCAGGAGCGGTGGCGGTATAGCAGCGCGATTTTCAGCGCTGCTATACCGTCGTTCTTACCGCGGTATGCGGTCGCTAGGGGGGTGAATTTAACCCCCGCTAGCGGCCGAAAAAGGGTTAATACCGCCCGCAAACCGCGGCTATTGACGCGGTTGGCGGGCGGTATCACCGCGGTGTCCCATTGATTTCAATGGGCAGCCGCGGTAAAGGAGCGGTGAACACACCGCTCCTTACCGCTGTAAAGAAGCGGCTAGCAGGACTTTTGGAGCGGTCCTGCTAGCGCACCGCTTCAGTGTGAAAGCCTTCGGGCTTTCACATTGAAGGCTACAGGGCAGGAATTTTTCATGCGGTATAATAGCGCTGATATTAGCGCTAAACCGCATGAAAAACGCCCCAGTGTGAAAGGGGCCTTATAATTCATCGAAATTAGTCGATTAATCGATTAAAAAAAAATTGATTAATCAAAAAAGGAAAATTTTAATCAGTAAAAGTCCTAATGAAAAATTAACATAAGAGATTTAAAAAAAAAAAAACGGCATCCGGAAAACCACAAATGATGCGAAACTGAAGCAGAGACGACATTAATGAATAAAATCATGAGCAAGTCTCTTGTTATGGTTGAGTGTGAAGTGAGAAAAAAATAAAAATAAAATTGGCCTGGGCAGGAAGGGGATGAAAATGCCCGGTATTGAAGTGGTTAAGAGGGGAACACTGAGAACTCTGATGTAATGGGAAACTCTGATGTAAGGGGTGCTCTGAGAACCCTGTTTTCCCTTTGTGTACTCATTTAGAGGCAGGAGAGAGAAGGGGAAAGACTTCAGTCACAGACAGGGATGGATGGTGAGCTCACTCACCCCTTGGCAGTCAGCACCTCTCATCCAGATGTATCCGAGGCTGCTGGAATTTTAATTTCTGCCCCCCCCCCCCACTTTTCCTTTCTGGGGAAAAGCGCCAGAGATTGGAGTGTGCGCAGACACAGAGGGGTGGGGCTAGGGTTGCCACATCATCCCTTTAATCCAGGACACACATTAGTTACACGGGTTCTGTGGCTGATTAAGGTGGTTATTAAGCTCACTTGGTGCCTAAAGCCCTGTACACACGGTCGGATTTCCATCGGACTTTTCCGTGGTTTTTTGTCCGAACGGAGTTGGTTGGGAACACCCATAGCATACACACCACAGGACTTTTCTGCAAACTTTCTTAAAACTTCTTACAACATCACTTGTTTTTTCTGCTCTTTCCTGATCTTTACTGCCACCCTTTGGTCAACTTCTGCTATTGTTGGTTGATTTTAACATTAGTTGTTTAGTCCATCGGACAAAAGTCCTATGGTTTTCTGTACACACGGCAGGACTTTGCTCCATAGGACTTTTGTTGGGCAAAAGTTTGTCCGTTCGCAGACCCAACTTTTGTCCGATGAAAACAAAACCAAACTCAAAAAAGTTTGTCCGATGGAGCGTACACACGGTCGGATTGTTGGTCCAACTTGCTTAAAACTAAGTTTGTTGGGCAAAAGTCCGACCGTGTGTACGGGGCTTTATCTGCATTAAATCAGCCTCAGAACCTGTGTAATTAATGTGTCCTGGATTAAAGGGATGATGTGGCAACCCTAGGTGGGGCGGGAGGAAGAGGAGCAGATCGGGCCCTCATTCCTCTCCCCCGTGTGTGTGTGGGGGGATTGTTAGGTTAGTGCTAACTTTGGGCAGTGTGAAAGGGAGTGTAAAGCCTCGTACACACGGTCGGACTTTTTGCCAACAAACTTCAAAATGAGCAAGTTTGACAAAAAATCCGACCGTGTGTACGCTCCATCAGACAAACTTTTTTGGTTTTCATCGGACAAAAGTTCGGTCTGCAAACGGACAAACTTTTCGCCAACAAAAGTCCGACCGTGTGTACAGAAATCCATCGGACTTTTGTCCGATGGACAAGTAAGCATGCCCAGAACCAATGTTAAAATCAACCAACAATAGCAGAAGTTGACCAAAGGGTGGCGGTAAAGAGCAGAAAAACCACGTGATGTTGGAAAAGTTTTGGGAAAGTTTGCAGAAAAGTTCTGCCGTGTGTATGCTATGGGTGTGCCCGGCCAACTCCCTTCTGACAAAAATCCACGGAAAAGTTTGTTTGAAGTCCGACCGTGTGTACGAGGCTTAACAGACACTCTTGGCTTAGAGTAGACAACTGCAGCCAGCAATCCTGCTGGGAAGTCATAGTCTGGTTTAAATAATGTGTCCGGGTTTCAGGCAGTCTGAAACCCAGATGCATGATTCCAAACCGGAACTGGCCGGGTTAATCCCGGACAGGGGGCAACCCTAGTTGGATTCAAGGTAAGTATTTGCCTATAGTTCCATTTTAAGGTTGGCCTCACACCTATGTGCTTCTAGTTTCATCGGTTTTCTTGTGTTTCTGAACTTTATTGCAAGAAATGCACTTATGTGCATTTTCTTGTATTATGTACCCGGTCCCGAGCAGGTGAGGCTCTCGAGGCACTGGACTTACAGGGCAGGAGGGTACACAGGGAAATAGCAGAGAACACTGGAATACACAGAGGGACAAACGAGAGACACAGACTGGGAGTGCACAGGTGTGGATAACGAGGCAGGCTGGACTCACAAGGGAAACAGACTCATGCACAGAGAATAGTAACAAGATGGAGTGCAAAGAGAGACACGGAGGTGAAGGAAGCTGGAATACAGGTAGGAGTGTGCAGGGTGAACAGAGCAAGATACAGGTAGACATACAAGGTAGGGAACATGCTGGGACAAACTAGGAGCAAGGATGGAAATAAACTGGGACACGCTGAGAGCAATGCTGGGAGCAAGGCAGGAAGAAATAGGAACACTGAGGGTCAAATAAGTGTAGCAAGGTCCCAGGCCCCCTAAGTCTAATGAGGACCTTTAGAGCCAAGAGCTGCTGACCTCCTTCCATATAGAGTGGGTTGTAAGGCATAGTGGGTGTAGTGTAAAGTAGATTTATTGGGTGGCAGACACTTCTTGAATGCACAGAGATTTTATTTCTCTAAAACAGAACTTTGGGAGAGAGGGTTAGGGCCAGGACACCCTTAGGCAGTTGCAAGGTTAATTGGCTGACTTCGAGACTTCTACAGGTAGACACAGTAGTGTATATAGGTTTTGTGCTGCCCTAGGCCTGACTAAACTCTTGCACCCCCTAATTTCAATATGACCCACCCCTTCCTGTCAAGGCCACACCCCTTGCTGTTTAACCACTTCCCGCCCAGTCAATAGCAGATTGACGTCCGGGAAGTGGTTCTGTTATCCACACTGGACGTCATATGACGTCCTGCAGGATAACAGCCGCCGCGCGCCCGGGGGGCGCGCATCGCGGCGATCGGTGGAGCGGTGGGTCAGTCTGACCCACAGCTACACTGATCTCGGTAAAAAGCCTCCGTCGGAGGCTTTTTACCATGTGATCAGCCGTGTCGAATCACGGCTGATCAGGAAGTAAACAGGAAGAGCCGTTGATCGGCTCTTCCTCACTCGCGTCTGACAGACACGAGTAGAGGAGAGCCGATCGGCGGCTCTCCTGACAGGGGGGGTTCGCGCTGATTGTTTATCAGTGCAGCCCCCCCTCAGATACCCACACTAGACCACCAGCCCCCCAGGACCACCAGGGAAGCCCCAATCATGTGGATGGCCCCTATGGCCATCCACATGTAATAAAAATAAATAAATAAAAGAAAAACATAAAAAAAAATATGCCAATCAGTGCCCACAAATGGGCACTGACTGGCACTTTCACAATGTGTGGTGGCTGGCATTTCTGGGCACCAGTGCCACCAATGCCACCTACTAGTGTCCATCAGTGCCACCTATCAGTGCCCATCCATGCCAATCTGTGCCCACCTATCAGTGCCCGTCCATGCCACCTATCAGTGCCACCCATAAGTGCCCATCAGTGCCGCCTATGAGTGCCAATCAGTGCCGCCTATGAGTGCCAATCAGTGCCGCCTATGAGTGCCCATCAGTGCCGCATACCAGTGCCACATATCAGTGCCCATCAGTGCCGCCTATCAGTGCCCACCATCAGTGCCACCTCATCAGTGCCACCTCATTGGTGCCACCTCATCGGTGCCCATCAGTGTCGCCTTATCAGTGCCCTTCAGTGCCGCCTTATCAGTGCCCGTCATTGAAGTAGAAAAGGTACTTATTTACAAAAAAAATTAACAGAAACAAAGAAAAACTTAGTTTTTTTAAAAATTTTCGCTCTTTTTTTATTTGTTGTGCAAAAAATAAAAATCGCAGAGGCGATAAAATACCACCGAAAGAAAGCTCTATTTGTGGGAACAAAATGATAAAAAATTTGTTTGGGTACAGTGTAGCATGACCGCGCAATTGTCATTCAAATTGCGACAGCGCTGAAAGCTCAAAATTGGCTTGGGCAGGAAGCTGTATAAGTGCATGGTATTGAAGTGGTTAAGACACGCCCTGAAATTTTTGAGTAGTGACACTAGTTCTGAGGGCCTGGGGGGGGGGGCATTGTATTCCCTTAATTTTCATAGATTTCCTCTCACTTCCTGTTTGGCTATGGGACAGGAAGTGAAGGGAAATCTCTGCAATGGGACAGGGATGGTAAAAAATAAACAGACAGGGGCTCTAACCCTCCCTTACTCTATCCAAAATGGAAAAAAAAAGTGTTGCCTATAGTTCTACTTTAAGTACAAATTTCTGATAATTTTATGGAGAGGACTAAGAAGATATTTCCATGCCAATGGTGCAGCAGAAAACATATAGCACAGCGAGGAAGGTTTGTGGTCCAGGAGGATAGGACAGTCAAAATTAGAACCAGCGCCCCCCACAGTTGCGCAATGCTGGCCGCCTGCATACCGGAAACAGTGCGGCCGCTTTATGGGGACGCTAGACTAATTTGCCTCTCAGCCCAGTCCGCCCCATAAGACTGGCACTAAACTAACAGTGGCGGGGACTCTTTCCGTGCTGCCCCCCTGAAAAGTGCTGCCCTAGGCCTAGGCCAGGATACAGCGTTGGGTAGACAGCCATGCATGGAAAAAAGACATCCAGCACATCTGTATGTGTAGAGATGCTGTCTCCTATGGCAACAGTCTTTAACAGCTTCTAACACAAAGTGTAACAGTTCCGTCACTTGCACTACAATCACTCCTTGTAGTTCTTCAACCCACTGAGCTCCCAGTCTCTCTCATTAGACTAGATGATTCACTGCCACTGAATCCCTTGAGCTCCTCCAATCTTCACTGTAGTATCTTCCTCATGCGTCACCCCCAACTCTCTGCTGGGTCCCTAGCTTGGCACTCCTGATACTTCTCAAGCTTCACCCCCACTGGCCTGCTCGGTCCCTGGCTTGGCACACAAGGCTGCTCTGCAAACGTCACCTCCCCTGGCTGGGTCCCCTGGCTTGACAGCCACTGAAGTTTCCTGGTTCTTCACCGTCCCCGGTTGGTGAGAATACTGCTCCAGTACTTGCTTCAGTTACTCACTGTGGTCCCTGATAATAAGGTGGTTGCTCCCTTAGTGGCGACAGCTTCCCTTCTACCTCCGACCACGACAAGTTCTCCGGCCGGCAGAACCGTCACTTCTGGTTGGGCTGCAAGCCGCAATCCCAACCCTGCGCTGCTCTCTTGCTTCTGGATAGGCCCTCAGACAGCCCAGAAGCCAGATGCCCCCCGGGGGGGGGGGCGCCGATCACGCGGGGGGGGGGCCGAGCACTGTTTTGACCACCAATCTGGGGGGGGGGCTTACCTGCTGGTTGATGTTTCCTCCTCTTCATGCTTCCTGCTGTGCGGGAAAGATGACACTCTCGCGGAACTGCGGGAAGGAGGCGCCTATGCGGGTAAAACCTGCAGAATCCGTGCCAGTTGGGAGGTGTGCATGTCCACCCAGACAGCCGTTCAGGTGGCACAGAACACCGGTCACCTGACTCCACCCAAATATATAGGTTCTCCAAGCAGGCCAAGGGATTCAAGAAAACCCCTGCCCATTGGCTGAGATACCCCATATACCCATAATCCGACCTTTCAATGCCCTTGTCTTATCTAATGTCACCAGATACCCGGACATCTATTGACAGAAGAGAGAAGTGCAGCAATTCTAGACTTGGGGTGAAATCAATTGATCCCCAACAATGAAGGTAAATTTAGGAGCAACCCTGCCGAAACATCAGGGTGCTACATCAGGGAAGCACCGAATATGCTGACGGTCCGGTATGATGTGTAAATGCATCAACATATTGGGTGCTTCCCTTATTTGACTTCATATATGGGCCATCCCAACTTTTTCAGCATATCCTGCTAGTGAATTGGTGTGTGAGGATTTTATCCCCCTTTCTTCTGGGGTGACCCCTGCCTGTGGGTTGATATTCCTTTTCCTCTATGTATACTCCAATTATCTTGGTTTAACTGGCATTAATATCTGTTGCAAGAAACATCTCCACCATAAGGATCATTCACTGCTGGATTTTTCATGTATCAGTATTCTTCTTCATATCTTGATTGGGTGTTAAAGTGGGAAACACAAAGTGGTTCCTGAAGAAGCCCAGCAAGTGTGAAAAGCGTTGATCCCGGCATTCCATGTTTACTCTCAAGTGATATGCTGACAGAGGTTATAACCCCCCCTTACTCTATCCAAAATGAAAAAAAAAAAAAAAGTTTTGCCCTTAGTTCTTCTTTAGGTTCTTAGCTTCCTTTTGGTTGTATCCATTACGAGGGAGGGCCACATGTGACTTGATGATATTGATTTCACAATTTAGAACTTTCCCTTTAGGCCGAGTTCACACTGGTACGACAAAAGTTCCGACATTGGGAGCTCATGTCACATGACGTGTGAAAATCAATGTTTCCCTATGAGAGCCGTCTTAACTGGTCTGACTTTAAAAATGCTCCCTGCACTACTTTTTGTCCGACTTTGATTCTACTTCAGCCCATTGAATATCACTGAAGTCAGATCGCCGTCTGGACTGATCCGACTTTGGCGTGCGACTTGTGCTCTGATGATCTTGAAGGGGAACTCCATGCCAAATAAAAAAAAACGTCATTGGGTTCCCCCTCCAAGAGCATACCAGGCCCTTTGGGCTGGTATGGATTTATCCCCTTTCCGGCTTTTTTAGGTGAATGGGTAGAGGTACAATGTACCCCATACTCATTCACATAGGGCGGGGGGCTAGGACCTTGGGGCCCCTTTGTCAAAGGGGGCTCCCAGATTCCGATAAGCCCCCCGCCCGCAGACCCCGACAACCAATTGTCAGGGTTGTGGGGAAGAGGCCCTTGTCCTCATCAACATGGGAACAAGGTGCTTTGGGGTGGGGGGCCCCTCTGCCCCAAAGCACCCACCCCCCCATGTTGAGGGCATGCGACCTGGTACGGTTTAGAAGGGGGGCGCTCGCTCGTCCCCACCCCCTTTTCTGACCTGCTGGGTTGTGTGCTCGGATAAGAGTCTGGTATGGATTTGGGGGGACCCCCATGCCGTTTTTTCGGCGTGGGGGTTCCCCTTAAAAAAAAAAACCGTCATGGGTTCCCCTTCCAAGAGCATACCAGGCCCTTCGGTCTGGTATGGATTTCTCCCCTCTCCAGCTTTTTTAGGTGAATGGGTAGGGGTACAATGTACTCCATACTCATTCACATAGGGCCCCGACAACCAATGGCCAGGGTTGTCGGGAAGAGGCCCTTGTCCTCATCAACATGGGGGACAAGGTGCTTTGGGGTTGGGGGCCACCCCCCATGTTGAGGGCATGTGGCCTGGTACGGTTCAGGAGGGGGGGGCGCTCGCTCATTCCCACCCCATTTCCTGACCTGCCGGGTTGTGTGCTCGGATAAGGGTCTGGTATGGATTTGGGGGGACCCCCACGCTGTTTTTTCAGCTTGGGAGTTCCCCTTAAAAAAAAAATGGAGAACACAGCGTGGGGGTTCCCTTTAAAATCCATACCAGACCGAAGGGCCTGGTATGCTCTTGGAGTGGGGGAACCTATGCCGTTTTTTTTTAACATTTTGCGTGGAGTTCCATCTAAAGATTCATACCAGACACAAAGTGCCTGGTATTGTCGGGGATCAAAGTCGGATCCCTGTTCATAGAAGTCGGATGGATGTCGCAGGGCAAAGTCGGATCCAAAGTGGTACAACTGTCCTGTCATACCAGTGTGAACCCGGACTTATATCAGATCTTCATTCTTCTTTCTTCCTTCTTCTGTCTTTCTTCTTTTTTCTTCTTCTTTTTCTTTCTTTTTTCTTTTTTTTTTTCTTCTCATTCTGTTTTTCCTTCTTCTTTTTCTTTTTTTTTTTCTTCTTTTTTTCTTCCTTTTCTTCTTCTTTTTTTTCTTCTTCCTTTTTCCAAAAAAAAATAAAATAAAAATTTCAATCTGTGTACGCGGCATAAGACCCCTTTCACACTGAGGCGCTTTGCAGGCACTAAAACGCTAAAAATAGCGACTGCAAAGCGCCCTGAAAGAGCCGCTGCTGTCTCTCCAATGTGAAAGCCCCGAGGGCTCTCACACTGGAGCGGTGCGCTAGCAGGACGGCAAAAAAAGTCCTGCTAGCCGCATCTTTGGAGCGGTGAAGGAGCGGTGTGTATACCGCTCCTGCCCATTGAAATGAATGGGCACCGCGGCTATACCGCCGGCAAAGCGCTGCTGCAGCAATGCTTTTGCGCATGGTTTTAACCCTTTTTTGCCCGCTAGCGGGGGTTAAAGGCACCCCGCTAGCGGCCAAATAGCGCCGTGAAATTGACGGTAAAGCGCCGCTAAAAATAGCGTCGCTTTACCGCCGACGCACCCACCGCCCTAGTGTGAAAGGGGCCTTACATAAATGTAAGGCCTCAAGGAACCCCTTACTAAAAAGTATTATATCTCCATTTCACAGTAAAATAGCGTGATCAGTAGGGATGAGCCGAACACCCCCCCGGTTCGGTTCGCATCCAGAACATGCGAACGGACCGAAAGTTCGCGTGAACTTTCGAACACCGTTAAAGTCTATGGGACTCGAACGTGAGAAATCAAAAGTGCGAATTCTAAAGGCTAATATGCAAGTTATTGTCCTAAAAAGGGTTTGGGGACCCGGGTCCTGCCCCAGGGGACATGTATTAATGCAAATAGACGTTTTAAAAACGGCCAATTTTTTCGGGAGCAGTGATTTTAATGGTACCCATTATTCAGATATCCCCCCTCAAAGTCAAGGACGTCATATGACGTCCTTGGTGGAGAAGTGGTTAAAAGTGTTTGGGGACCCGGGTCCTGCCCCAGGGGACATGTATCAATGCAAAAAAAAAAGTTTTAAAAACGGCCGTTTTTTTCGGGAGCAGTGATTTTAATAATGCTTAAAGTGAAACAATAAAAGTGAAATATTCCTTTAAATATTGTACCTGGGGGGTGTCTAAAGTATGCCTGTGAAGTGCCACGTGTTTCCCGTGTTTAGAACTGTCCCTGCACAAAATTACATTTCTAAAGGAATAAAAGTCATTTAAAACTGCTTGCGGCTTTAATGTAATGTCTGGTCCCGGCAATATGGATGAAAATCATTGAGAAAAACGGCATGTGTACCCCATCACAGCCCCCCCCCCACCCCAGCCCCTTTAAAATCCATACCAGACGGAAGGGCCTGGTATGCTTTTGGAGTGGGGTGGTATTGTCGGGGATCAAAGTCAGATCCCTGTTCATAGAAGTCGGATGGATGTCGCAGGGCAAAGTCGGATCCAAAGTGGTACAACTGTCGTGTCATACCAGTGTGAACCCGGACTTAGATCAGATCTTCATTCTTCTTTCTTTCTTCTTTTTTCTTCTTCTTTTTCTTTCTTTTTCTTTTTTTTTCTTTCTTCTTCTTTTTCTTTACTTCTTCTTTTTTTTCTTCTTTTTCTATTTCTTTTTTTTTCATTTTCTTTCTTCTTTTTCTTTTTTTTTTCTTCTTCTTCTTTTTCTTCTTCCTTTTTTCTTCTTCTTTTTCTTCTTCCTTTTTTCTTCTTCTTTTTCTTCTTCCTTTTTCATAAAAAAAAAAAATCAATCTGAAAGCTTTTAGAGTTCTGCATTCCGTATTAAGATATGACATGTCTTTTCTATTAAAAATCTGGAAGTGAGCATATGCAGAGATGGTTCCGCTACATAGAACAGATATAATGGCTAAGAAGTAATTGGAAAATCTTTACAGACACTTACTTGGCAGAGAACCCCCCTTATGTAAACCGTATCCCAAAAAAAAAAAGTAGAACGCTTCCTTACCTGCATTGATGGAGGCGAGCACAAAACTCTGTCATTTTAAGTAGAAATGTAAACCCCCCCCTCCCCCACCCTGCAGAAAGTGCGATCGCTGGAATCTTTTCATCATCTCTTTTTAACGCAGTTTTTATGTTAAATTATTCGGCTTCAGCTGCTTTATTACACCTGCAGGTTTACACTAAAACGCTGTTTCATTTCGCTACACCGCAAACCGGCGGGTTCCCGTTATAGGTGTGATGGGCAGTTGTTGGCGTTGTCACACTTCTTCTCCCATGATGCTCCGCAAGAGACTTGACTGCAGACCGTACCAAGCTGGCCGTCTTCTCTATTAAATTATAGACCTTCACAAAGTCAAAAATATGAACAAATATTACACAGCCTGCAGGTAACATTGACAAACTTTCTTCTCTCTCTAGGTGTAAATTCCAGGCAGTATCTGCAGTGCTCACAGCTTGTTACTTTTTTTCCCCTCTTTCCGGCGGCTTGTTCTTAAAAATTGCTTCTCCGCTTCTCCATTTCATTTTGCTTATTGGCCTTTTTTTTTTAGTATTTCATTTGTTCTTTGTCACCTCCCCTCTTAATCTCCTTCTGGAACTGCTGACAAAGCTGACATTAAAATGTGCTGCATTTTCTGTCTTGAAAAAGTTTTCAGCTTCGAGGCAAGAGCCGAGCGCGCCGGGCAGTGCCACGATCAGAGTCATTTTACAGCGCAGTGGCGGCTGGTGCTCAAATTTTTTCATTGGTATCAGTGGGAGGAATAGTGCCCCATCATTGGTGTCAATGGAGGTAATGGTGCCCCATCATTGGTGTCAGTGGGAGGAATAGTGTCCCATCACTGGTATCAGTGGGAGGAATAGTGCCCCATCATTGGTATCAGTGGAGGTAATGGTGCCCCATCATTGGTGTCAGTGGGAGGAATAGTGTCCCATCATTGGTGTCAGTGGAAGGAATAGTGCCCCATCATTGGTGTCAGTGGGAGGAATAGTGTCCCATCATTGGTGTCAGTGGGAGGAATAGTGTCCAATCATTGGTGTCAGTGGGAGGAATAGTGTCCCATCATTGGTGTCAGTGGGAGGAATAGTGTCCAATCATTGGTGTCAGTGGGAGGAATAGTGCCCCATCATTGGTGTCAGTGGGAGGAATAGTGTCCCATCATTGGTGTCAGTGGGAGGAATAGTGTCTCATCATTGGTGTCAGTGGGAGGAATAGTGTCCCATCATTGGTGTCAGTGGGAGGAATAGTGTCCCATCATTGGTGTCAGTGGAAGGAATAGTGCCCCATCATTGGTGTCAGTGGGAGGAATAGTGTCCCATCATTGGTGTCAGTGGGAGGAATAGTGTCCAATCATTGGTGTCAGTGGGAGGAATAGTGTCCCATCATTGGTGTCAGTGGGAGGAATAGTGTCCAATCATTGGTGTCAGTGGGAGGAATAGTGCCCCATCATTGGTGTCAGTGGGAGGAATAGTGTCCCATCATTGGTGTCAGTGGGAGGAATAGTGTCCAATCATTGGTGTCAGTGGGAGGAATAGTGTCCCATCACTGGTATCAGTGGGAGGAATAGTGCCCCGCCCATCATTGGAGCACAGGTGTGTCAGGAGGAAGGTGCCTCTGAAGCTGCTCTGTGAGAGGGGAGTGGTGGTGAAATCTATCCCAGCTCCCTGGCCCCCTTTCTGGGGAGGCCATGGAGACCAGCAGGGCCTCTCCTGCTGGAGGCTCCCAGCCATCTCCTGGGCCATCAGGTGAACTGCCTGCCTCTGCACAAGCTGATCTCTCTACCCCTGGTGAGGATGAAGGCTCGGAGGCCATTCGGGAGCGAGTGGTGGCCGGGATTAAGGTCCTGAACAGGGAGAGGGACAAGCTCTATAAGCTGAGAGCGGAGCTGAAGCGCCTGCGAAGGCAACGTGAGGGCTTACACAGCCAGAAACGGGGATCCATGGATCCGGAAATCCAGCTGGCCAAGATCCGTGTGGATCATCAGGAGACCATCGTGGCCATGATGGAAGGCAGAGATGGGCCCTTTAAAAAAAAAATTTGTAACGACAAAAGGTTTGGAAGGGTGACAAAGATGGAGGTGGAGGAGGAGGAGACCCCCAGTTCTGACCCCCTGCCCCCCCAGGGAGAGGTAAGCAGCCCCAGGCCTTCCCAAGATTCAGGAGGTATGCTGAGGGCCATCCAGGTAATGGAGTCTCCTATGCGGGGGGATCAGATGATATTTAATGAGGAAGACATTACTGATGATGTACCTGATAAAGTAAAGCCTGCTAAGTCCCATGTTGTGGATAAGACTGTTTTTGTACCATCTAGCACCATGACTGACAATGTGCCTAATGACAATCAGGCTGCTAGTCCTGTGTGCAGCAATGTTGTGCCTGCTGAGGCTGCAATGCAGCAAGAGTTACATTTAAAAAATGTCATTTCTGTGGATGGACTGCAAGTGTCAGCACAGCCCATTAACTCTTCTTTGGCTGAGTCCAAAGCTGTTTGCCCCACTGCTGCTGAGGACTCTACAGTGCAGCATCAGGAGACAGCTGGTATTGCAGCCACTGTGACTATTCCTGATGGGAATTTGAATAGTTCTGGGACTGATAACAATCACCCCAGTACCAGTGTGATGAACAATCCTGCTACAGATCCTGCCATTTCAGTTCATACAGTTGATAATAATAATAATATACAGAGTGATGTGGCTTCAGTGTCGGCCCTTGGCCCTGATAAACCTACTTTTGCACAGGTGGCACACTCTGCTCCTGGTAGTCCCGCTCCCAAGCGGGGTTTTCCACTGCAAGCTGCCACCTTGAGCACCCCAAGATCTGGTCTTGGGTCTCTGGCTTCTGCTGGGGGTCCAAGACGTAATGTAGTTATCCTGAAATGGGAAGGTGGTGCCATCCCTCCAGCACGGCGTGCAGTGGTGGACTTGATATTGGAGATGGGTTTTGGTGCAAATGACCTGTATGCCTTTATACATGTAGCTGGGACAAGGGACTATACGGTTAGCTTCACCAGGCCAGAGGGTCTTGACCTGTTCTGGGAGCGATATGAGGCTCGGTGCAGGTCAAGACCTGAATGGGAAGGTCTGGTCCCAGTTGCGGTGTCTCAGAGGTCAACAGTAAAAAAAATAACCATTATCCTGACCAATGAGAGTGTTCCTGCTCGGGATCTAGAGGTCTGGTTAAGGAACTATGGGGAAGTTTTGACCAAACCTAATAAAATCCATGATGAGCGTAACATCTGGACTGGGGGATGGTCGGTAACAGTCAGGTTGGCCAGGGATGGGAATGTTGTCCATCACTTGCCCTCCTCAGCTTTCATAGGGAGGGATAGGATGACTGTTTTCTACCCTGGTCAGCCGAAGCTGTGTCACCGCTGTGGAGAAAAGGGGCACTTGAGCTCCTCCTGTTCAGCCTTGATGTGTTCAGTGTGTCGGGGTCAGGGTCATATGGCTAAGGACTGCACTAAGATGATCAGGTGCAACCTGTGCCTGCGCCTTGGCCACCCCTACAGCAGATGTCCTGAAGCCTGGCACAATATGGAGAAGGAGGTAGTAGAGGACATGTCAAGGCTGGATAGGATGGAGGGTGAGACCCCTGGTGTACCATCCTCCTCTGCGGTGACCCCCTCCCCTGGTCCTGCTCAGGATCCCTCTCCAGTTCCTGTGGCCACCCCTCCTGTGTCTGTAAGTACTCCTTCTGTTTCTGTCTCTGTGTCCCCCCAGCCTACTGTACCCTCTCCTCTTGTGTCGGAACCTTCCAAGTCTGTGCCCCCCGAGTCTGTTACCCCCCAGGAGTCTACCCCTCCCGAGTCTGACTTAAAGGGATCACCCCCCCCACCAGCGTGTACTAAAAAGGGTGCCCCTTCCTCTGTAAAGAAGTCTTGTGGAAAGACTTTAAAGAAAAAAATAAGAGATGAGGGCATCTCTGAGGCTGACCTGCGGTACCTGGAGGAGAGAAGGAAGGTTGGGAGGCGGAAGAGGCAGGCTGTGAGGACGGAACGGGGACGAGAAGCTCCGGTTTCTGTCTCCAGCCGTCATAGGTCCTCCAAGTGGGATATTTCTTCATCTGGAGCTTCTTCTGAAAGAAGTTCCGATTCTGAAATGGACTTTGAGGCGGCCTCTAGAAAGAGAGAGGCTTCTGGTGATGAGCAGCAGAGGGGAGCTAAGAAGCAATCCACCCAATAACCCAAATGGCGGTTCCCCCTCCGTTAAAAGTGGTGACAATTAATGTCGCCAGCATTAAGTCAGTAAGAGCTCGTTCTATGGCCTTCTTTTTGTTCAGCCAATTAGAAGCTGAAATTTTATTTTTGCAAGAGACTAGGCTCACCTCCTTGGCAGATATTCATATGGCCAAGAGAGAGTGGAGGTATGGTCCATCTTACTGGTCTCTTGCGGCCGAGCCTTACGGCGGTGTGGCAGTGTTGTTTAAAACCGGCATGGTAACTGTCCGGCGGGTTATTGAGGTGGAGATTGGGAGATGTATGGTCTTAGACGTCCTTGTGGGAGGGCAGGACCTGCGCCTAATCAATGTTTATGGGCCGCACACAAAGTGGGACAGGAAATGCCTTTTTACAAGGATCAAGCCATTTCTTTTTACATCCCGGCAAGTGGTCTTTGGAGGTGACTTTAATACAATAACTAGGCCCAAGGACAGGAAGGACTTCAAGGACAGGCTGGGATATGATAGCGTTTTTTTAAATAGTATGGTTAGGGATGCTGGTCTTGTGGATGTGCACATTAAGCACCTCCCAGATGACACCGGGTTCACTTTTCATCGTGGTAATAGTCAGAGTAGGATAGATAGGTTTTTTTTGAAGGAGGCCTCTGCTTTCTCGCCCCCAGTGGTGCAGGCAGTAGAGTTCTCTGATCACTGTATGCTATCTGTGGTACTGAATGCTTCAGACGCCCCTCAGAGGGGCAAGGGCATCTGGAGATTAAATTCGACACTACTCAAGGAAGAACATGTTAGACAATCCTTTGAGGAATTCTTTCAGGCACAGGTGACCATCCTGGACTTTTGTAGCAGCAAGGCTGAGTGGTGGGAGCTGACCAAAAAGAGGATCGCTGGATTCTTCAGGGGCCTAGCCAATAGAAATCAGTTTAATAAATACATGACCTACCAACGTTTACGGAGGAAGCTGGATATTCTTGTTTCGAGAGGAGGAGATCCCGGGGCAATCTCCGAAGTGAAACTCCTTCTCAGGAAGTGTCAATATGACCGGCATGCCTCTTTGGTTCTGGAGAGGGACTATGGGAAGTACCACTCGCCTGACCCTTACCAGAACTGCAAACAAGGTGTAGCTGTTAAAACGGTCGTTGGCCTTAAGGACAGTACAGGTTCCTTGACAAAGTCCAGGTCAGGGATTCTGGAGGTCGTGAGGTCCTTTTATGCCGACCTTCTTGGGAGGAAAGAGCTTGATCGTGACAAGATGGAAAGCTTTTTGGACTCTACTCCAGGTCTAAATGGTGGAGATGTTCCATTGATGAATTTGACAGAGGAGATCACAGTCGAAGAGGTGATGAGGGCAATTGAACAGCTTGCCATCAAAAAGTCGCCTGGACCGGATGGCTTGACGGCTGAGTTTTACAAAGCCTTTAAGTCTATTCTGGCCCCGCATTTGGTAGAGGTTTTTAACAGTTGCCTTGCTGAGGGGGTGCTTTCCCCTTCCATGAGGCACTCGGCTGTGATTCTTCTTTCAAAGGGTAAAGATCCTTCGATGATTGAGAATTGGCGCCCCATCAGCCTTCTTAATGTCGATAGAAAGATACTGGCAAAGATATTTTTCTGGCGCCTATCGTCAGTGGCAGAGTCTTTGCTTTCTCGCCATCAGCACTGTTCGGTCCAGGGTAGGAGCACCTTCACAGCGGTTTTAGCTGTCCGGGAGGCCTTGGAGCGGTGCAGGGCTGCAGGCTGGGGAAAGTATTTGCTGACATTGGATCAGGCAAAGGCTTTTGATCGTGTTAACCATGAGTACCTGTGGTTGCTCCTTAGTAAGTACGGTCTGCCGGGTGGTTTTGTCGATTGGCTGAAAGTCTTGTATAAGGGGGCAGAAAGCTTCCCTCTTGTTAATGGTTGGGTTGGACAGTCCTTTGGGGTTGGCTCCGGGGTGCGCCAGGGTTGTCCCCTGAGTCCCCTGCTCTATGTGTTTGCAATCGACCCCTTCATCAGGAGGCTAGAGAGCGGCATGTTGTGTGGGGTACCAGTGGGGCTCCCGGGTGAGCCGCCATTGAGGGTTGTTGCCTATGCGGATGATGTGTCGGTGATTGTCACTGGGACGGATGAAGCGGAGGAGGTGGTCTCTCTGACATCACGGTATTCTGAAGCATCAGGCTCCAAGATCAATCAGGAAAAGACTGAAGTTTTCTGGATGGGAAAGGATGGTGAGGGTTTTGATCTCCCGGACACCTTTCCAGTGCCCCAGGAAAGAATTAAGATACTAGGCATTGAATTTGGACCCGGCGATTATGGCCTCAAAAACTGGGAAGGCAGACTGGAAATTGCCAATACTAAGGTGGTCAGCTGGAAGAGATGGAAGTTATCTATGAGGGAAAGGGTTGATCTGATTAAGACTTACCTGATTCCGATCTTCTTGTATGTCAGCTTTGTCTGCATCTTGCCAGTGTCTCTCTATGCTAGGGTCAGTAGTGTGTTCTTCCAGATGCTGTGGGGGAACAGACTGAACCCCATCAAGAGGAATGTCACCTACCTATCCAGGAGGGAGGGTGGCTTAGGTATGGTCAACCCAGTTCTTTTCTTTTCACTGCTATTTCTAAAGTTTAACATTGGTAATATGCTTGCAGTGGAACCTCCTGGATGGGTAGGCATATTTAGATCTTGGTTTAGGCCTTTTCTACGACTTTGGGAAGAAGGTGGCCAAGTGAAGAATCGCAGGGGTCATCGTGGTCAGCTACCAGCCTATGTCGCTCCGTGCCTGAAGTTACTGCGGCAGTGGCGATTGTCGGCTGAAGATCTCAGATCGGTTCCAAGGAAAGTCCTTATGAGTCGAGTCTTGAGCGAAGTCTTTCATGACCCACTGGCCTTAAGGGATTGCCCGGGCCCAGTTTTGAGGGCGGGGTTAAGACTGATTAATTTGGATAGAGTACCCCCTAAATTTAGGGATCTGGCCTGGTTGTGCTTCCATGGGAAGCTCTATGTTCGGGGCAATTTGAAATTCCGCAGTGGGATGGATCGTAGCTGTCCTCAGGAGGAGTGTGCAGATGAGGAGGAGACTATGGATCATTTTCTGCTTCATTGCCCTTTTAACATAGAGGTGTACAAACAGGTGGGGCGGGCCCTCGGTGTCCCTTTCCTCTCCAGGCTGGGTTATGCTGAGTGGGTGTACGGAGCATTCAATACCGGTGGAGTTTTTTGTTTGGATACACTTTTTTTAGTTAGCCTAGTAGTCCGTTATTTCACCTGGAACGCACGGTGTCAGGTCAGCATTCGGCAAAAACTCCTTCCTGTTGAGGTGGTGGTGTATGACATTTTGCATGAGGTGGGGAGGATTCGGGAGCTTGAGAGAGACAAGCGGGGTCAGGGGGCTTGGTTGAAGGCGTGGAGGGGTTTCAAGCCTCCCTGACTGCCAGGAGTCTCTTTCCCGGGTGTGGCTGTCTGTCTCTTATCACCCTAGATTATCAGTATTTTTGATTAATTTTTGATAAATGGCTGCGTACATAGGTGATGGGTTGTGCCTCTTAGGCCCTCTCTGCTGCTTTATGTAGATAGTTTTCTAGGGATGTTTTGGTAGTGGATTATGTATATATTGTATATATTCTGAACATGGATGTGTATTCCTTTGTTTTCTGTTGAAGTTTTGTACCATGGTTTTGTTTTTTACTTTTGTATAAAATTGGTTGCTTGATTCTTTTCAATAAAAGATCAATAGTGTCCAATCATTGGTGTCAGTGGGAGGAATAGTGCCCCATCATTGGTGTCAGTGGGAGGAATAGTGTCCCATCATTGGTGTCAGTGGGAGGAATAGTGTCTCATCATTGGTGTCAGTGGGAGGAATAGTGTCCCATCATTGGTGTCAGTGGGAGGAATAGTGTCCCATCATTGGTGTCAGTGGAGGTAATGGTGCCCCATCATTGGTGTCAGTGGGAGGAATAGTGTCCCATCACTGGTATCAGTGGGAGGAATAGTGCCCCATCATTGGTATCAGTGGAGGTAATGGTGCCCCATCATTGGTGTCAGTGGAAGGAATAGTGTCCCATCATTGGTGTCAGTGGAAGGAATAGTGCCCCATCATTGGTGTCAGTGGGAGGAATAGTGTCCCATCATTGGTGTCAGTGGGAGGAATAGTGTCCCATCATTGGTGTCAGTGGGAGGAATAGTGTCCAATCATTGGTGTCAGTGGGAGGAATAGTGCCCCGCCCATCATTGGAGCACAGGTGTGTCAGGAGGAAGGTGCCTCTGAAGCTGCTCTGTGAGAGGGGAGTGGTGGTGAAATCTATCCCAGCTCCCTGGCCCCCTTTCTGGGGAGGCCATGGAGACCAGCAGGGCCTCTCCTGCTGGAGGCTCCCAGCCATCTCCTGGGCCATCAGGTGAACTGCCTGCCTCTGCACAAGCTGATCTCTCTACCCCTGGTGAGGATGAAGGCTCGGAGGCCATTCGGGAGCGAGTGGTGGCCGGGATTAAGGTCCTGAACAGGGAGAGGGACAAGCTCTATAAGCTGAGAGCGGAGCTGAAGCGCCTGCGAAGGCAACGTGAGGGCTTACACAGCCAGAAACGGGGATCCATGGATCCGGAAATCCAGCTGGCCAAGGTCCGTGTGGATCATCAGGAGACCATCGTGGCCATGATGGAAGGCAGAGATGGGCCCTTTAAAAAAAAATTTTGTAACGACAAAAGGTTTGGAAGGGTGACAAAGATGGAGGTGGAGGAGGAGGAGACCCCCAGTTCTGACCCCCTGCCCCCCCAGGGAGAGGTAAGCAGCCCCAGGCCTTCCCAAGATTCAGGAGGTATGCTGAGGGCCATCCAGGTAATGGAGTCTCCTATGCGGGGGGATCAGATGATATTTAATGAGGAAGACATTACTGATGATGTACCTGATAAAGTAAAGCCTGCTAAGTCCCATGTTGTGGATAAGACTGTTTTTGTACCATCTAGCACCATGACTGACAATGTGCCTAATGACAATCAGGCTGCTAGTCCTGTGTGCAGCAATGTTGTGCCTGCTGAGGCTGCAATGCAGCAAGAGTTACATTTAAAAAATGTCATTTCTGTGGATGGACTGCAAGTGTCAGCACAGCCCATTAACTCTTCTTTGGCTGAGTCCAAAGCTGTTTGCCCCACTGCTGCTGAGGACTCTACAGTGCAGCATCAGGAGACAGCTGGTATTGCAGCCACTGTGACTATTCCTGATGGGAATTTGAATAGTTCTGGGACTGATAACAATCACCCCAGTACCAGTGTGATGAACAATCCTGCTACAGATCCTGCCATTTCAGTTCATACAGTTGATAATAATAATAATATACAGAGTGATGTGGCTTCAGTGTCGGCCCTTGGCCCTGATAAACCTACTTTTGCACAGGTGGCACACTCTGCTCCTGGTAGTCCCGCTCCCAAGCGGGGTTTTCCACTGCAAGCTGCCACCTTGAGCACCCCAAGATCTGGTCTTGGGTCTCTGGCTTCTGCTGGGGGTCCAAGACGTAATGTAGTTATCCTGAAATGGGAAGGTGGTGCCATCCCTCCAGCACGGCGTGCAGTGGTGGACTTGATATTGGAGATGGGTTTTGGTGCAAATGACCTGTATGCCTTTATACATGTAGCTGGGACAAGGGACTATACGGTTAGCTTCACCAGGCCAGAGGGTCTTGACCTGTTCTGGGAGCGATATGAGGCTCGGTGCAGGTCAAGACCTGAATGGGAAGGTCTGGTCCCAGTTGCGGTGTCTCAGAGGTCAACAGTAAAAAAAATAACCATTATCCTGACCAATGAGAGTGTTCCTGCTCGGGATCTAGAGGTCTGGTTAAGGAACTATGGGGAAGTTTTGACCAAACCTAATAAAATCCATGATGAGCGTAACATCTGGACTGGGGGATGGTCGGTAACAGTCAGGTTGGCCAGGGATGGGAATGTTGTCCATCACTTGCCCTCCTCAGCTTTCATAGGGAGGGATAGGATGACTGTTTTCTACCCTGGTCAGCCGAAGCTGTGTCACCGCTGTGGAGAAAAGGGGCACTTGAGCTCCTCCTGTTCAGCCTTGATGTGTTCAGTGTGTCGGGGTCAGGGTCATATGGCTAAGGACTGCACTAAGATGATCAGGTGCAACCTGTGCCTGTGCCTTGGCCACCCCTACAGCAGATGTCCTGAAGCCTGGCACAATATGGAGAAGGAGGTAGTAGAGGACATGTCAAGGCTGGACAGGATGGAGGGTGAGACCCCTGGTGTACCATCCTCCTCTGCGGTGACCCCCTCCCCTGGTCCTGCTCAGGATCCCTCTCCAGTTCCTGTGGCCACCCCTCCTGTGTCTGTAAGTACTCCTTCTGTTTCTGTCTCTGTGTCCCCCCAGCCTACTGTACCCTCTCCTCTTGTGTCGGAACCTTCCAAGTCTGTGCCCCCCGAGTCTGTTACCCCCCAGGAGTCTACCCCTCCCGAGTCTGACTTAAAGGGATCACCCCCCCCCACCAGCGTGTACTAAAAAGGGCGCCCCTTCCTCTGTAAAGAAGTCTTGTGGAAAGACTTTAAAGAAAAAAATAAGAGATGAGGGCATCTCTGAGGCTGACCTGCGGTACCTGGAGGAGAGAAGGAAGGTTGGGAGGCGGAAGAGGCAGGCTGTGAGGACGGAACGGGGACGAGAAGCTCCGGTTTCTGTCTCCAGCCGTCATAGGTCCTCCAAGTGGGATATTTCTTCATCTGGAGCTTCTTCTGAAAGAAGTTCCGATTCTGAAATGGACTTTGAGGCGGCCTCTAGAAAGAGAGAGGCTTCTGGTGATGAGCAGCAGAGGGGAGCTAAGAAGCAATCCACCCAATAACCCAAATGGCGGTTCCCCCTCCGTTAAAAGTGGTGACAATTAATGTCGCCAGCATTAAGTCAGTAAGAGCTCGTTCTATGGCCTTCTTTTTGTTCAGCCAATTAGAAGCTGAAATTTTATTTTTGCAAGAGACTAGGCTCACCTCCTTGGCAGATATTCATATGGCCAAGAGAGAGTGGAGGTATGGTCCATCTTACTGGTCTCTTGCGGCCGAGCCTTACGGCGGTGTGGCAGTGTTGTTTAAAACCGGCATGGTAACTGTCCGGCGGGTTATTGAGGTGGAGATTGGGAGATGTATGGTCTTAGACGTCCTTGTGGGAGGGCAGGACCTGCGCCTAATCAATGTTTATGGGCCGCACACAAAGTGGGACAGGAAATGCCTTTTTACAAGGATCAAGCCATTTCTTTTTACATCCCGGCAAGTGGTCTTTGGAGGTGACTTTAATACAATAACTAGGCCCAAGGACAGGAAGGACTTCAAGGACAGGCTGGGATATGATAGCGTTTTTTTAAATAGTATGGTTAGGGATGCTGGTCTTGTGGATGTGCACATTAAGCACCTCCCAGATGACACCGGGTTCACTTTTCATCGTGGTAATAGTCAGAGTAGGATAGATAGGTTTTTTTTGAAGGAGGCCTCTGCTTTCTCGCCCCCAGTGGTGCAGGCAGTAGAGTTCTCTGATCACTGTATGCTATCTGTGGTACTGAATGCTTCAGACGCCCCTCAGAGGGGCAAGGGCATCTGGAGATTAAATTCGACACTACTCAAGGAAGAACATGTTAGACAATCCTTTGAGGAATTCTTTCAGGCACAGGTGACCATCCTGGACTTTTGTAGCAGCAAGGCTGAGTGGTGGGAGCTGACCAAAAAGAGGATCGCTGGATTCTTCAGGGGCCTAGCCAATAGAAATCAGTTTAATAAATACATGACCTACCAACGTTTACGGAGGAAGCTGGATATTCTTGTTTCGAGAGGAGGAGATCCCGGGGCAATCTCCGAAGTGAAACTCCTTCTCAGGAAGTGTCAATATGACCGGCATGCCTCTTTGGTTCTGGAGAGGGACTATGGGAAGTACCACTCGCCTGACCCTTACCAGAACTGCAAACAAGGTGTAGCTGTTAAAACGGTCGTTGGCCTTAAGGACAGTACAGGTTCCTTGACAAAGTCCAGGTCAGGGATTCTGGAGGTCGTGAGGTCCTTTTATGCCGACCTTCTTGGGAGGAAAGAGCTTGATCGTGACAAGATGGAAAGCTTTTTGGACTCTACTCCAGGTCTAAATGGTGGAGATGTTCCATTGATGAATTTGACAGAGGAGATCACAGTCGAAGAGGTGATGAGGGCAATTGAACAGCTTGCCATCAAAAAGTCGCCTGGACCGGATGGCTTGACGGCTGAGTTTTACAAAGCCTTTAAGTCTATTCTGGCCCCGCATTTGGTAGAGGTTTTTAACAGTTGCCTTGCTGAGGGGGTGCTTTCCCCTTCCATGAGGCACTCGGCTGTGATTCTTCTTTCAAAGGGTAAAGATCCTTCGATGATTGAGAATTGGCGCCCCATCAGCCTTCTTAATGTCGATAGAAAGATACTGGCAAAGATATTTTTCTGGCGCCTATCGTCAGTGGCAGAGTCTTTGCTTTCTCGCCATCAGCACTGTTCGGTCCAGGGTAGGAGCACCTTCACAGCGGTTTTAGCTGTCCGGGAGGCCTTGGAGCGGTGCAGGGCTGCAGGCTGGGGAAAGTATTTGCTGACATTGGATCAGGCAAAGGCTTTTGATCGTGTTAACCATGAGTACCTGTGGTTGCTCCTTAGTAAGTACGGTCTGCCGGGTGGTTTTGTCGATTGGCTGAAAGTCTTGTATAAGGGGGCAGAAAGCTTCCCTCTTGTTAATGGTTGGGTTGGACAGTCCTTTGGGGTTGGCTCCGGGGTGCGCCAGGGTTGTCCCCTGAGTCCCCTGCTCTATGTGTTTGCAATCGACCCCTTCGTCAGGAGGCTAGAGAGCGGCATGTTGTGTGGGGTACCAGTGGGGCTCCCGGGTGAGCCGCCATTGAGGGTTGTTGCCCATGCGGATGATGTGTCGGTGATTGTCACTGGGACGGATGAAGCGGAGGAGGTGGTCTCTCTGACATCACGGTATTCTGAAGCATCAGGCTCCAAGATCAATCAGGAAAAGACTGAAGTTTTCTGGATGGGAAAGGAAGGTGAGGGGTTTGATCTCCCGGGCACCTTTCCAGTGCCCCAGGAAAGAATTAAGATACTAGGCATTGAATTTGGACCCGGCGATTATGGCCTCAAAAACTGGGAAGGCAGACTGGAAATTGCCAATACTAAGGTGGTCAGCTGGAAGAGATGGAAGTTATCTATGAGGGAAAGGGTTGATCTGATTAAGACTTACCTGATTCCGATCTTCTTGTATGTCAGCTTTGTCTGCATCTTGCCAGTGTCTCTCTATGCTAGGGTCAGTAGTGTGTTCTTCCAGATGCTGTGGGGGAACAGACTGAACCCCATCAAGAGGAATGTCACCTACCTATCCAGGAGGGAGGGTGGCTTAGGTATGGTCAACCCAGTTCTTTTCTTTTCACTGCTATTTCTAAAGTTTAACATTGGTAATATGCTTGCAGTGGAACCTCCTGGATGGGTAGGCATATTTAGATCTTGGTTTAGGCCTTTTCTACGACTTTGGGAAGAAGGTGGCCAAGTGAAGAATCGCAGGGGTCATCGTGGTCAGCTACCAGCCTATGTCGCTCCGTGCCTGAAGTTACTGCGGCAGTGGCGATTGTCGGCTGAAGATCTCAGATCGGTTCCAAGGAAAGTCCTTATGAGTCGAGTCTTGAGCGAAGTCTTTCATGACCCACTGGCCTTAAGGGATTGCCCGGGCCCAGTTTTGAGGGCGGGGTTAAGACTGATTAATTTGGATAGAGTACCCCCTAAATTTAGGGATCTGGCCTGGTTGTGCTTCCATGGGAAGCTCTATGTTCGGGGCAATTTGAAATTCCGCAGTGGGATGGATCGTAGCTGTCCTCGGGAGGAGTGTGCAGATGAGGAGGAGACTATGGATCATTTTCTGCTTCATTGCCCTTTTAACATAGAGGTGTACAAACAGGTGGGGCGGGCCCTCGGTGTCCCTTTCCTCTCCAGGCTGGGTTATGCTGAGTGGGTGTACGGAGCATTCAATACCGGTGGAGTTTTTTGTTTGGATACACTTTTTTTAGTTAGCCTAGTAGTCCGTTATTTCACCTGGAACGCACGGTGTCAGGTCAGCATTCGGCAAAAACTCCTTCCTGTTGAGGTGGTGGTGTGTGACATTTTGCATGAGGTGGGGAAGATTCGGGAGCTTGAAAGAGACAAGCGGGGTCAGGGGGCTTGGTTGAAGGCGTGGAGGGGTTTCAAGCCTCCCTGACTACCAGGAGTCTCTTTCCCGGGTGTGGCTGTCTGTCTCTTATCACCCTAGATTATCAGTATTTTTGATGAATTTTTGATAAATGGCTGCGTACATAGGTGATGGGTTGTGCCTCTTAGGCCCTCTCTGCTGCTTTATGTAGATAGTTTTCTAGGGATGTTTTGGTAGTGGATTATGTATATATTGTATATATTCTGAACATGGATGTGTATTCCTTTGTTTTCTGTTGAAGTTTTGTACTATGGTTTTGTTTTTTACTTTTGTATAAAAATTAGTTGCTTGATTCTTTTCAATAAAAGATCATTAGTGTCCCATCATTGGTGTCAGTGGGAGGAATAGTGTCTCATCATTGGTGTCAGTGGGAGGAATAGTGTCCCATCATTGGTGTCAGTGGGAGGAATAGTGTCCCATCATTGGTATCAGTGGGGGAAATAGTGTCTCATCATTGGTGTCAGTGGGAGGAATAGTGCCCCATCATTGGTGTCAGTGGAAGGAATAGTGTCCCATCATTGGTGTCAGTGGAAGGAATAGTGCCCCATCATTGGTGTCAGTGGAAGGAATAGTGTCCCATCATTGGTGTCAGTGGAAGGAATAGTGTCCCATCATTGGTGTCCGTGGGAGGAATAGTGTCCCATCATTGGTGTCAGTGAAAGGAATAGTACCCCATCATTGGTGTCAGTAAAAGGAATAGTGTCCCATCATTGGTGTCAGTGGAAGGAATAGTGTCCCATCATTGGTGTCAGTGGAAGGAATAGTGTCCCATCATTGGTGTCAGTGGGAGGAATAGTGTCCCATCATTGGTTTCAGTGGGATGAATAGTGCCCCATCATTGGTATCATTAGGGGAAATAGTGCCCCATCATTGGTGTCAGTGGGAGGATTAGCGTCCCGTCATTGGTGTCAGTGGGAGGAATAGTGTCCCATTATTGGTGTCAGTGGGAGGAATAGTGTCTCATCATTGTTGTCAGTGGGAGGAATAGTGCCCCATCATTGGTATCATTGGGAGGAATAGTGTCCCATCCTTGGTATCAGTGGGGGGAATAGTGCCCCATCGTTGGTGTCAGTGGGAGGAATAGTGCCCCACTGTTGCTGACAGTGGAGAGAAGAATGCCCCAAGAAATAGATAAAAGCAAGCAAAAGGCTGCATCCGGCCCCCTGAGCCACAGTTTGAAGACCATTAGTCTATGCCAGGGGGTCTCCAAACTATGGCCCTCCAGTTGTTCAGGAACTACAATTCCCATCATGCCTAGTCATGTCTGTGAATGTCAGAATTTTACAATGCCTCATGGGACGTGTAGTTCCGCAACTGCCTTTAGGGTCGTACGTTGGAGATCCCTGGTCTATGCCAACACCAGGAAATTCCGGGAGAGACCCCACCCCCTCCAGCGTACAGCAGGTGATTAACAGCCTCCGCTGTGCATTTTTCCCTATGAGACTGTATAGAGGGGTGTGTCTATTCCCTACACTCTAGTCTCAGATTACACCCAGCTCTGTGCTTTGCAGTGTGTGACATCAAACCCCCACCCCTGCCTTCAGAAAGTCTATTTACATTGTGAACAGATGTATGGGGGGGGGGTGCTGCAGATAAACAGATACAACTTAAGTAGGAGGCTTTGCTTCATCTCTGTCTATCATCTGAGGCCGGTCACCTCACTGGGGATATGGAAGGGTTTACAACCCCTTTAAATAAAAGTTTCTTTGTTTTTATTGTTTTTCTCAAAACAAATCTTCAAAATAAAAGTTGTGTCACATGTGTGGCATTTGGTTTCCAGGTGTAGGACAGCCGGAATTCCCGGGAAAACAAGCTGCTATTCGGACAACTGCTGAAGGCTTTTTTTTGGACATTCTCTTCTGCTCTATGGCTCTGGTGCCTCGTACACACGAGCGGTTTTCCCGTCGGAAAAAAAAAAAAGCGATGGTTTTCCCGACGGGATTCCTCTCAAGTCTGCCTTGCATACAGACGGTCACACAAAAGTCCGGTGAACCTTTGACTGCCAAGAACGCGGTGACGTCAAAGACTACGACGAGCCGACAAAATGACGTTCTATGCTTTCCGAACATGCGTCGAATTGTTTCCGAGCATGCACGTTTTTTTTCCCCTGTCGGAAAAGCATACAGACGAACGGTTTTCCCGCCAGGATTTTTTCTTGGGGAGAAAAAATAGATCCTGCTCTCTTTCTTTTTTTTTTTTTTTTCGGCAGTTTTCCAGTCGGAAAAATTGCGATGGAGCATACACACAGCCGGGATTCCCGGCCAAAAGCTGTCATGGCAGTTTTTCCCGTCTGAAAAAACGGTGGTGTGTACGAGGCATATGTCATGTACACTCACCGGCCACTTTATTAGGTCCACCTTGCTGGTCCCGGGTTGGACCCCCTTTTGCCTTCATTCTTGGTGGCAAAGATACAACAAGGTGTTGGAAACGTTCCTCAGAGATTTTGCTCCATAGTGACATGATAACATCACACAGTTGCTGCAGATTTGTCGGCTGCACATCCATGATGCCAATCTCCTGTTTCCACCACATCCCAAAGGTGCTCTATTGGATGAGATGTGGTGAGTGTGGAGGCCATTGGAGGACAGTGACCTCATTGTCCAGTGGTGAGATGATTGGAGTTTTGTGACATGGTGCATTATCCTGCTGGAAGGAGCCATCAGAAGATGGGGACACTGTAGTCATAAAGGGATGGACATGGTCAGCAACAATACTCAGGTAGGCCGTGGTGTATAAGCGATGCTCAATTGGTACTAAGGGGCCCAAAGTGTGCCAAGAAAACATCCCCCACACCATTACACCACCACCACCAGCCTGACCCGGTGATAGAAGGCAGGATGGATCCATGCGCCAAACTCTGACCCCACCATCTGAATGTCGCAGGTGAAATCCAGACTCATCAGACCCGGCAACATTTTTCCGATCTTCTATTGTCCAATGTTGGTGATCCTGTGCCAACTGTAGCCTCAGTTTCCTGTTCTTAGCTGACAGGAGTGGCACCCGGTGTGGTCTTCTGCTGCTGTAGCCCATCTGCTTCAAGGTTGTATGTGTTGTGCATTCAGAGATGGTATACCTTGGGTGTAACAAGTGTTTTTTTTTGAGCTACTGTTGCCTTTCTAGCGTCTGCCCATTCTCCTCTGACACCAACAAGGCATTTTCCTCCACACAACTGCCACTCACTGGATATTTTCTCTTTTCCCACCATTCTCTGTAAACCCAGAGAGATGGTTGTGTGTGAAAATCCCAGAAATACTCAGACCAGCCCGTCTGCCACCAACAACCATCCCATGTTCAAAGTCACGTAAATCCCCCTTTCTTCCCTCATTGTGATGCTCAGGTTGAACTTCAGCAAGTCGCCTTCACCACATCTAGATGCTTAAATGCATTGAGTTGCTGCCATGTGATTGGCTGATTAGCAATTTGTGTTACCAAGCATTAGGGATGAGCTTCGAGTTTGTGTCGAACTCATGTTCGACTCAAACATTACCTGTTCGCCGAACAGCGAAAAATTTGGGGTGTTCGCGGCAAATTCGAAAAGCCGCGGAACACCCTGTAAAAGTCTATGGGAGAAATCTAAAGTGCTAATTATAAAGGCTTATATGCAAGTTATTGTCATAAAAAGTGTTTGGGGACCCGGGTCCTGCCCCAGGCCCTAAAGGGCCTGGTAATTGAATTTGGGGGGACCCCCACGTTTTTTTTTTTCTTTTTATCAATGACTTTTCTCTGTATTGCCGGGAGCCGACAATTCATTAATAGCCGCGAGTGAGTTTTAAATGACTTTTTTTTCCTTCAGAAATGACACTTTGTGCAGGGACAGTTCTAAGCACGGGAAACATGCGCTACTTTACAGGCATACTACAGACACCCCCCAGGTACGAAATTTAAAGGAATATTTCACTTTTATTGTTTCACTTTAAGCATTATTAAAATCACTGCTCCCGAAAAAACGGCCGTTTTTAAAACTTTTTTTTTTTGCATTGATACATGTCCCCTGGGGCAGGACCCCGGTCCCCAAACACTTTTAACCACTTCTCCACCAAGGACGTCATATGACGTCCTTGACTTTGAGGGTGGGGGGGATATCTGAATGATGGGTGCAGCTACAGGCATCATTCAGATATCATTCTGTCGGGCCGGCAATTCTGTGCACCATAAGAACGATCATAGCGGCGGTTCCGCCGCTTGATCGTTCTTATAGGCGGCGGGAGGGGACATCCCCCCCTCCCGCCGCCATCCGGTGCTTCTCCGGGCTCTCCCGTGCCATCGGGGGCCCGGAGAACGAATCGGCCGGTGCCGGATGACGAGCATAGAGATTTCCGGTGACCAGATGGTCGCCACTCACCAGTCATCTCTATAACCGTCGGAGTCCCGGGCGCGACGTTGTGACATCACGCCCGGTACCCGGAAGTAAACAAAGCCGCAATTGCGGCTGTCAGCATGAGATCGTGAATTTTTTTTTCCACCGATCTCATGCTTTCCAGCCTGGAGGAGAGATGTGGGGGGGGGGAGGGGGAGGTCTCATTGACTCCGCATCTCTCAATAAAGAGGACCTGTCACACACATTCCTATTACAAGGGATGTTTACATTCCTTGTAATAGGAATAAAAGTGATCAAAAAAAAATATGTAAAAAAAGTGTCAAAATAAAAAGAAAATAGTAAAATAAAATGAATTTTTTTTTTTTTTTTAAACGCCCCTGTCCCCGGTAGCTCGCGCTCAGAAGTGAACACGCATGTAAGTCCCGCCCACATATGTAAACGCCATTAAAACCCCACATGTGAGGTATCGCCGCGTGCGGTATAGTGCGAGCAACAATTCTAGCACTAGACCTCCTCTGTAACTCGAAAATAGTAACCTGTAAAAAAATGTAAAGCGTCGCCAATGGAGATTTTTAAGTACCGAAGTTTGGCGCCATTCCATTAGTGTGCGCAATTTCAAAGCGTGACATGTTAGGTATCTATTTACTCGGCGTAACATCATCTTTCACATTATACAAAAAAATTG
The DNA here is from genome assembly GCA_029206835.1 of Rana muscosa. Taxonomy (NCBI): domain Eukaryota; kingdom Metazoa; phylum Chordata; class Amphibia; order Anura; family Ranidae; genus Rana; species Rana muscosa. The sequence continues at coordinate 307,833,084 of CM055123.1, read as the reverse complement.
GGCTAACTTTACTGTTTTGTTATTTTTTAATTCGTGAAACCGTTTTTTTTTCCCAAACAAAAGGCGTTTGAAAAATTATTGCGCGAATACCGTGCAAGATAAAAAGTTGCAATGACCGCCATTTTATTCCCTAGGGTGTCTGCTAATATATATATATATATATATATATATATATATAATGTTTGGGGGTTCTGAGTAATTTTCTAGCGAAAAAATGATGATTATTACATAAAGGAGAGAAGTGCCAGAATAGGCCCGGTGGAGAAGTGGTTAATGACAATAACTTGCATATTAGCCTTTAAAATTAGCACTTTAGATTTTTCATGTTCGAGTCCCACGTGACTTTAACGGTGTTCGGATGTTCGAACGAATTTATTGCATGTTCGCAAGTTCTGGTGCAAACCGAACTGGGGGGGTGTTCGGCTCATCCCTACCGAGCAATTGAACAGGTGTACCTAATAAAGTGGCGGGAGCAGGGCCGCCATCAGGAATTTTGGGGCGGCCCCTTACACAGCTTCAGACATGGGGCCCCCCCTGGAGCAAATTGAGAAACTGGGGGGGGGGGGTGTGCCACGAATTGAGAAGCAGGGGGTTTGGGTGCTGACGAACACAAAAAAAAAAAAAAAAATAGGGGGGTTGCCATCCAGGGCCCTGGGGACCTCCTGGGCCCCTTACAAAAAAAAAAAATAATTATAAAAAAATAAATAATAATAATCATTTTTATAAAAAAAAAAAAAAAGGGGGAGGTTTCCATCCGGGGCCATGGGGACCTCCGGGCCTCTGGGGACCTCTGGGCCCCTTACAAAAAATAAATAAATAAAATAAATTAATAAAAAAATATATAATAATTTATTTTTATAAAAAATAAATAAAAAAGGGAGGTTTCCATCCGGGGCCCTGGGGACCTCCAGGCCTCTGGGGACCTCTGGGCTCCTTACAAAAATAAATAAAAAATATTAAAATAAATAAATAAAAAAAAATGTAATAAAAAAATTAATAATAAAAAAAATTATTAAAAAAAATACAAAAAAGGGGGGTTGACATTCGGGGCCCTGGGGAACTCCGGGCCCCTGGGGACCTCTGGGCCCCTTACAAAAAAAAAAAGGGGGGGCATCCGGGCCCCTGGGGACCTCCGGGCCCCTTACAGGTGTACTGCCTGTACCCCCCTGATGGCAGCCCTGGGGGGTAGTCTATATGTATGTGTATATATATATATATATATATATATATATATATATATAGCTTTATGGAGGGTTTGTCCACCATGCATGAGTAAATCCCATTGAAAAACCCTCATTAATGGTTGTGATCTTCTCTGATGGTTGTGATCTTCTCTGATGGTTGTGATCTTCTCTGATGGTTGTGATCTTCTCTGATGGTTGTGATCTTCTCTGAGTGTGAGAATCTCCATTCTCAGTATTTGTATATTTAGAAGAATCTGTCGGCTTTGCTTACATTGAAAGTCACTCGAGGTAAAATGCTGGGAAGGAACTTTATTAAAAAGTGTCAAGTTGTTAACATGAAGCATTTGTGGTGTTAATCAAATCCTAATGATTTATTATCCTTTTTACGGCTTTATTTCCTTTGATGTTTTATGACCCATTTTCTGTTATGTTCCCAGCGAGGTGAAGCCGTGTACTTCAGATGTTTAGAGAATCAGGAATGCCCCAGTTTGTAGGATTAGAGGGCTATTTATTACAATTACATTCATGTTTTGGAGGGTTATATATATTTTTTCACATTGGAGCAGACAGTGAATTAACCACTTCAGCTCTGGAAGGTTTTTCTCCCTTCATCACCAAGCCTTTTTTTTTTTTTTTTTGCGCTACTTTTAACTGGTAATTGTGCAGTCATGCAACACTGTACCCAACTGAAATTTATATACCGTATATACTCGAGTATAAGCCAACCCGAGTATAAGCCGAGAACCTAATTTTACCACAAAAAACTGGGAAAACTTATTGACTCGAGTATAAGCCTAGGGTGAGAATGCAGCAGCTACTGTAAGCGGAAAAGAGGGTCAACAATGCCCATTTGCACGCCTCACTGTGCCCATTGCAACCTCACTATGCCCATTGCAGTCTCACTGTGCCATACCTCACTCTGTGCCCATTGCAGTCTCACTGTGCCATACCACACTTTGCCCATTGCAACCTCACTGTGCCCATTGCAGTCTCACTGTGCCATACCTCACTGTGCCCATTGCAACCTCACTGTGCCATACCTCACTCTGTACCCATTGCAGTCTCACTGTGCCATACCTCACTCTGTGCCCATTGCAGTCTCACTGTGCCATACCTCACTGTGCCCATTGCAACCTCACTGTGCCCATTGCAGTCTCACTGTGCCATACCTCACTGTGCCCATTGCAACCTCACTGTGCCATACCTCCCTCTGTGCCATACCTCACTCTGTGTGCATTGCAGTCTCACTGTGCCATACCTCACTCTGTGCCATACCTCACTCTGTGCCCATTGCAGTCTCACTGTGCCATACCTCACTGTGCCCATTGCAACCTCACTGTGCCCATTGCAGTCTCACTGTGCCATACCTCACTCTGCCCATTGCAGTCTCACTGTGCCATACCTCACTCTGTGCCATACCTCACTGGGTGCCCATTGCAGTCTCACTGTGCCATACCTCACTGTGCCCATTGCAGTCTCACTGTGCCATACCTCACTGTGCCCATTGTAACCTCACTGTGCCATACCTCACTCTGTGCCCATTGCAGTCTCACTGTGCCATACCTCACTGTGACCATTGCAACCTCACTGTGCCCATTGCAGTCTCACTGTGCCATACCTCACTGTGCCCATTGCAACCTCACTCTGTGCCATACCTCACTCTGTGCCCATTGCAGTTTCACTGTGCCCGAGTACCTGAATTCTTGACAGGCATCCATTTTTTTAAAAGTCGCGGCTTTCTCCTGGCGTTACGTTTCGTGACACTGTGTTCAGTGTTCCGCCAATCACGGACATTCTTTCATCCTCGGACAAGAGGACATCCGTGATTGGCGGAACACTGAACACAGTGTCTGCTGGGAAACTGAGTCCGAGGATGAGAGGACCTCCGTGATAGGCAGAACACAGTGTCAAATGCCTATCACGGAACGGAACGCCAGGAGAAAGCCACAACTTTTTTTTTTTAAATGGACGCCTGTCAAGAATTCAGGTACAAAAGAACACAGACTCGAGTATAAGCCAGGGGGGGGGGGGGGGCATTTTCAGCCCTAAAAAAAGGGCTGAAAATCTCGGCTTATACTTGAGTATATACGCTAATTTTTTTCACACAATTAGAGCTTTCTTTTGGCGCCATTTAATCACCACTTGTTTTTCAATTTTTTTGTGATATAAATGAAAAAAAGACTGAAACGTTTGAAAAATAAAACAATTTTCCACATTTTACATTATAAAACACATCCAATAAAATCAAATTTCTTCAGGCCGAAATTTATTTTGCTCCATGTCTTTGGTAAAAAAATAAAATAAAAATCCAAGTAAGTGTTTATTAATAGTTTATTCAAAAAAGGAGAAGATTTGGGAAGGGACTATAACGGTGCTTATCTAGATAATAATGGAAACCAGACAGAGATATATACACTGTTCAAAAAAATTAAAGGAACACTTTGAAAACACATCAGATCTCATGCTGGATATCTATACTGGTATGGACTGGGTAATGTGTTGGGATCTATACTGGTATGGACTGGGTAATGTGTTGGGATCTATACTGGTATGGACTGGGTAATGTGTTGGGATCTATACTGGTATGGACTGGGTAATGTGTTGGGATCTATACTGGTATGGACTGGGTAATGTGTTGGGATCTATACTGGTATGGACTGGGTAATGTGTTGGGATCTATACTGGTATGGACTGGGTAATGTGTTGGGATCTATACTGGTATGGACTGGGTAATGTGTTGGGATCTATACTGGTATGGACTGGGTAATGTGTTGGGATCTATACTGGTATGGACTGGGTAATGTGTTGGGATCTATACTGGTATGAACTGGGTAATGTGTTGGGATCTATACTGGTATGAACTGGGTAATGTGTTAGGATCTATACTGGTATGAATTGGGTAATGTGTTGGGATCTATACTGGTATGGACTGGGTAATGTGTTGGGATCTATACTGGTATGGACTGGGTAATGTGTTAGGAATGAAAGGATGGAATATCATTTGATGGAAATGAAAATTCTCCACCTACAGAGGGCTGAATTCAAAGTGTTCCTTTAATTTTTTTGAGCAGTGTGTGTGTGTGTGTGTGTGTGTGTGTGTGTGTGTGTGTGTGTGTATATATGTGTATATATATGTGTATATATATATACACACACACAGTGGAAACTCGGATTGCGAGTAACGCGGTTAACGAGCGTTTCGCAATACGAGCAATCATTTTTTTTAAATTTGCGAGTGTTGTCTTGCAAAACGAGCAGGATTCAAGCCTCTGCGGCGTGCAGTACTGCATTTGGCCAGAGGTGCGGGGGTGCCGGAGCCAATCTGAGCCGTTCAGAAATACTCGTAAACACTCGGAAATACTCCATTCCTGGGTGTTTCCGAGCCTTTCGGGGGGTTTCCGAGGGTAGCCGGACGATCTTCGAGTATTTCCGGGTCTCTCCAGCGCCCCCCCCCCCCCCACCTCTGGCCACATGCGGCATTGCATGCCATAGAAGTCAATGTGGAACAAATTATTTTTGTTTCTATTGACTTCTATAGGGAAACTCGCTTTAATATGCGAGTGCTTTGGATTATAAGCATTCTCCTGGAACGAATCATGCTCGTAATCCAAGGTTCCACTGTGTATATATATATATATGTGTATATATATATATATATATATATATATATATATATTGTGAGGGGGTTAGCTCGGCAGCGGGTGTGTGTGACCCCCGGGATGGGCTCCCCACACAAAACAGGCCCAGCAAACGGAGGTTGTGGTTTTCAAAATCAAAAAGGTGCGGTTTATTTTCTATTTACAGTGACAAAACACAGCAAAGCAAAAGAAACATAAACAAAATAAATCCTGGTCAAGTTGACCTCTGACTAAACATACAGGTTTCCTAACTAACAACTGGGATCAGCCTAGGGCTGTCCTAGTCCCTAAGTCCCTGGTTTTAAATGTCCAAGCAAATAGCCACACAGGCTTTGTCTCACCGCACAGGGGTTCACTCTCCCTAGACAGTCCACACAGGTCTGGTTCCAGACATGAGCTAACATCTAATGAAGCTGGGAGTTCTTATAGAGGCCTAAATGAGCTGACAAGGTTCAGCTGGTCTCATCAACTCCCTGTCTGTACGACGCCCAGCACTCTCCCTAGAGGTATGAGTCATCCATGAGCCCACTAGCCTTAGCTGGGCTTATACAACTCTCCACCTAGTTGTATAAGTCGGCGTAAAGCCTGAATCTGGGCGAAATATATCTACCCCCCTGGATGCAACCAGGTGACTTTACCTTCCTGCTGTCACATACCCCCCCCTCTTGTTTTAACCTCGGGGTTGGAACACCAGCAATCAGGCATTCATGTACTCGAGACAAAGCATCCACATTCCCCATTTGAACGCCAGGGCGATGCTTTACTGTGAAGTTGAATTCCTGGAGGGCCAGGAACCACCTATTCACTCTTCTATTTGTTTCCTTGTTTTGAGCCATCCACTTTAACGGAGCGTGATCCGTAACCATGTCAAAGTGCCTACCTAGCAGGTAGTACCGAAGGGAATCTAGAGCCCACTTCACCGCTAAACACTCCTTTTCAACGGTGGCGTAATTTACCTCATGGGACTTCAACTTCCTGCTGAGGTAAATGACTGGGTGCTCTTCCCCGTTCCAGACCTGGGACAATACTGCTCCTAACCCCACATCTGACGCATCACTTTGTACGACAAAGTCTTTAGAGAAGTCGGGTGAGTACAACACTGGCTGGCTACATAAGGCTTGTTTCAAGAATTGGAATGCTGCCTCAGCCTCGGGGGTCCATTTAATCATGACCGACCCTTTCCCCTTCGTCAGGTTGGTTAGGGGCACAGCCTTAGAAGCAAAGTGGGGAATGAATCGCCGATAATACCCAGCGATTCCCAGAAAGGCTCGTACCTGCTTCTTGCTGTTGGGACGTGGCCAACTCTGGATGGCCTCGACTTTGTTGAGTTGGGGTTTTATTACTCCCCTCCCAATGGTGTACCCAAGATATTTGGCCTCCTCCTGCCCAATGGTACACTTCTTGGGGTTAGCCGTAAACCCCGCTTCCCGAACAGAGTCCAGGACTGCTTGCACTTTTGGCAGATGTGAGGCCCAATCTGTGCTATGGACAATTACGTCATCCAGGTAAGCCGCAGCATACTTCCGATGGGGCCTCAGCATCTGGTCCATTTTCCGCTGGAATGTGGCCGGCGCATTCTGTAACCCGAACGGCATTCTTTTATATTGGAACGCCCCGTCTGGGGTTACAAATGCGGTTTTCTCTTTGGCCGACTTGGCCAGGGGGATTTGCCAATACCCTTTTGTGAGGTCAAGAGTCGTCATGTATCGGGCTGTTCCCAGCCGGTCGATCAACTCATCTATACGTGGCATGGGGTAGGTGTCAAATTTTGTAACTTTGTTCAACTGACGAAAATCGTTACAAAATCGCCAGCTCCCATCCGGTTTAGGCACCAACACGATGGGACTAGACCAATCACTTTGGGACTCCTCTATCACCCCTAAGTTCAGCATTTTCTGTACTTCCTCCCGTATTGCCTCCCGTCGGGCCTCTGGGATCCGATAGGGTTTTAACTTCACCCTTTCACCGGGCGGGGTAATGATGTCATGCTCTACCCCAGATGTTTGTCCCGGCAGCTCAGAGAATACCTCCTTGTTGCGAAGCACAAACTCCTTAACCTCCTGTTGTTGGGGTTGTGACAAGGTGGCTGCTATTCCAACCTCAGGAATCACGCAACCAGTTTGAGCTGGTGACCAAGTGTCTGCGACTAGGGACTCTCTATCCCTCCAGGCTTTCAACAGATTAACGTGATAGATCTGTTCGGGCTTTCGCCTTCCTGGTTGTCTGACCTTGTAATTCACTTCGCTCACTTTTTCCATTATCTCGTAGGGGCCTTGCCATTTGGCAAGGAATTTACTTTCAACCGTAGGGACAAGTACCAGTATCCTATCCCCCGGGGAAAAGGTACGGGTCTTGGCTCCACGGTTGTACACTCTCTGCTGTGCTAACTGCGCTTGGGCCAAATGTTCCTTCACGATGGGCATTACCTGTGCAATTCGGTCTTGCATCAGGGCGACATGCTCAATCACACTCCTGTGGGGAGAACTCTCACTTTCCCAAGTTTCCTTGGCAATATCCAACAGCCCTCTTGGGTGTCTCCCATACAGTAACTCAAAGGGGGAGAATCCCGTAGAGGATTGGGGCACCTCCCTAATAGCAAACATCAGATAAGGAAGTAGACAGTCCCAATCCTTTCCATCTCTATCCACCACTTTCTTCAACATTTGTTTTAGGGTTTTGTTGAATCTTTCAACCAGCCCATCGGTTTGGGGGTGATACACAGATGTACGTAATTGCGTCACTTTGAATAATTTACACAGCTCCTTCATAACCCGGGACATAAAGGGTGTACCTTGGTCCGTAAGCAGTTCTTTACAAATACCCACCCGGCTAAACACAAGAGATAGCTCTTTGGCTATGGTTTTGGCCGAGGTATTTCGGAGAGGGATCGCTTCTGGATAACGGGTGGCATAGTCCATTATAACTAATATGTACTGGTGCCCCCTAGCGGACTTGATTATAGGACCTACCAAATCCATGGCGATCCTCTCAAACGGGACCTCAATGATGGGTAGAGGGACCAGCGGGCTACGGAAATGTGGCATCGGGGCCGACCTCTGACACACAGGGCAGGAGGAACAATAATTTTCTACGTCCTTCATCACCCCCGGCCAATAGAATCTCTGTAATACCCTCTCTCGGGTTTTCTCTGTCCCCAGATGACCTCCAAGAATGTGCCCATGGGCCAACTCCAACACCAACTTCCTGTAAGGTTTGGGCACCACAAGCTGCTCAACGGTTTCTTCTGCCCTTTTTGCCACCCGATACAGTAGGTCCTTCTCTACGCTGAAGTATGGGTAAGTGCAGGTATTATCTGGGTTCACTAACTCGCCATCTATTTTCACTACGTTTTCCCGTTCCTTTATTAGGGCGGGGTCTTTCAACTGTTCTGTGGCAAAGTTTTCCCTGTGAACCTCAAGATCAGAAAACTCCACAGACGGTAGGTTTTCGTCTGAGGAGGTGGGCTCCTCTCCAGTTTCTTGAGTCTCCCCTGCCAATACTGATAAGGGAAATTCCGGAGAGTCCTCACCACTCTCAGGGGAGTTTTGTCTATCACATTCCTGGTACATAGGGGCACCAGTGAGGGGCTCAGGATCATCCCACAGTTCCCAGAACTTCGGAAAATCCCTTCCCACAATGGCGTCATGCGGTAACTGAGATACTAAGCCCACTGGATGAGAGAGGGTACCTTTGGGGGTCTCGAAACACACTGTAGTCACTGGATACTCTCGGGTGTCCCCATGCACACAAATAACAGCTACCTTGCTATTCCCAGAGACCTCTGTTTTAACTAACTCAGCCTTTATCAGGGTCACAAGGCTACCTGAATCCAGCAATACCACAACATTTCTACCATTAACACACATTTTGCATAAATGTTTCTCAGTTCCTCGAATGGCAGTGCATGCGACTGTCGCACACAGCGACTGACGTCTGCCCGTCAGAAAGTCACACTGCATGGGTTCCTCCACAACCGGGCAATTGGCTGCAATATGTCCCGCTTGCCGGCAGCGGTAGCAAACGATCCTTCTTGCCGCCTCTTGAGCCGCTGATTTCCCAGGCTGTTCTCGCCAAACTTGGGGTAGAGCTCCCACCCTCTCACTCTCTCCACCCTCACCCCTTGGAATCCTCTTATCCGCCCCTGGGGATGGTCTGGTCTTAGGGTGGAAAGTCCGAGTGTCTCTGGAAGAGGCCGTCAGGTTCTCTGTAGCCAAGTATTTCTCCACACGATCCACAAGACCATCGGCCGTCTCTGGGTCTCCATGGCTTACCCACTTTTGGATGGCAGTAGGAAGAGCTCTCAAAAACCGATCCATTACAACACGTTCCACAATCTTTGGTGCGGACAAAGTCTCTGGCTGTAGCCACTTTCTGCTCAGGTGAATGAGATCATACATTTGAGACCTGGGGGGTTTTCCAAGCTGGAAAGTCCAGTTATGCACACGCTGAGCCCGGACAGCCTGGGTGACACCCAGCCTTGCCAATATTTCAGCTTTTAGCATCACATAGTCTTTTGCTTGGTTAGGCTCTAGGTCATAGTAAGCTTTCTGCGATTCACCAGTTAACAGAGGAGCCACCAGTCCAGCCCACTGCTCCTCAGGCCACTTTTCTCTTTCAGCGGTCCTTTCAAATGTGGTCAAAAATACCTCTGGATCATCCTCTCCAGTCATTTTTGTCAATAAACGACTCACCCCAAAGGACGCGGTATTAGTGGGACGGCTTTCCTCACTGGTCTGCGGACGTTGCTGCATTACTGCTTCCATCTGTTGTTGTAGTCTCTGCTCTTGCTTCTGCAACAGGTCTATGAAGCGGGCCTCAGATTGCTGCTGGGCTCGTTGCTGAGCCTCCAGACTCTGTTGCAAAGTTGCGTTTGTCTGCTGCTGGGCTGCAAGGCTCTGTTGATGAGCTTGCTGCTGGGCTGCGAAGTTCTGTTGTTGAGCTGCAAGGCTCTGTTGATGAGCTGCAAGGCTCTTTTGCAAACCTGCATTTGTCTGCTGTTGATTGGCATTTGCTAGAGCCAGCTGCTTCAGTATCTCCTCCATGCTGGCTTAAAAAAAACTGCCACTGGTTCTCCACCAACTGTGAGGGGGTTAGCTCGGCAGCGGGTGTGTGTGACCCCCGGGATGGGCTCCCCACACAAAACAGGCCCAGCAAACGGAGGTTGTGGTTTTCAAAATCAAAAAGGTGCGGTTTATTTTCTATTTACAGTGACAAAACACAGCAAAGCAAAAGAAACATAAACAAAATAAATCCTGGTCAAGTTGACCTCTGACTAAACATACAGGTTTCCTAACTAACAACTGGGATCAGCCTAGGGCTGTCCTAGTCCCTAAGTCCCTGGTTTTAAATGTCCAAGCAAATAGCCACACAGGCTTTGTCTCACCGCACAGGGGTTCACTCTCCCTAGACAGTCCACACAGGTCTGGTTCCAGGCATGAGCTAACATCTAATGAAGCTGGGAGTTCTTATAGAGGCCTAAATGAGCTGACAAGGTTCAGCTGGTCTCATCAACTCCCTGTCTGTACGACGCCCAGCACTCTCCCTAGAGGTATGAGTCATCCATGAGCCCACTAGCCTTATACAACTCTCCACCTAGTTGTATAAGTCGGTGTAAAGCCTGAATCTGGGCGAAATATATCTACCCCCCTGGATGCAACCAGGTGACTTTACCTTCCTGCTGTCACAATATATAACCAGAGTGTCTATATATCTGTCTGGTTTTCATTAATATCTGTATAAGCACCATTATAGTCCCTTCCCAAACCTTCTCCTTTTTTGAATAAATGATCTCTTGGGATGAGGTGCGTAATTTTAGGTGTCTACCCTCCGTCGGACAAAAACTATATAAATGTTTATTAATTGGTTTGTGTGAAAGTTATAGGGTCTACAGACTATGGTTTAAATTCAGGATTTTTTTTTGTACTAGTAATGGCGGTGATCAGCAACTTATAACGGGACTGTGATAGTGTGGAGGGCAATCTGACACTAACTGATGCTGGGTGGGAACCAGTGGTGGCCCATAATGCAGGGTGCAGGGGCGCTGCCCCCCTATGCATGCGTCCAGCCCCCTAATCTACATGCAGGTCACCGCCCCCCCCTGTGCATGTGTCCAGCCCCCTAATCTACATGCAGGTCGCCGCCCCCCCTGTGCATGTGTCCAGCCCCCTAATCTACATGCAGGTCGCCGCCACCCTTATGCATGCGTCCAGCCCCCTAATCTACATGCAGGTAGCCGCCCCCCTGTGCATGTGTCCAGCCTCCTAATCTTCATGCAGGTCGCTGCCCCCCCCCCCTCGTGCATGTGTCCAGCCCCCTAATCTTCATACGGGGCGCCGGATTTTAATGTTTTTTTTAAGCATGTGATTAGAGCCAAAAGGCTCTAATAGGATTCAAAAAAGGGGGGGGGTCTCGGGGCGCAGAGCCCCGCACCCCGAACCCACCCAGTTGTGTGACAATAGCGAATGAATATTCGCTATCGTCTTTCTGATTCTCCTCCCAGCCAATCAGGAAACGGGTCCTAAAACCTGTTTCCCAATTGGCCGAAAGAAGAAGCAATCCTATTGGCCTAAGAGGAGGAGGGAGGAAGCCGCCGTGATGCAGAGGAGGAGGAGATGCAGGGGAAGCTGCCGCCCCGAAGAAGCGCTGCCCGCAACCTACATGGGTACGTGTGGGGCCGGTGACCAACCAACAAGGATGGGGGTGGCTGTGGGTGCATTGTTTGCCCCCCCCAAAAAAATATACCACCAGTCCCCACTGGTGGGAACTGACATCACCAGTGACAATAATACAGTGATCAGTGATAATACTATACACTGTCACTGTATTAATGACACTGGCTGGGAAGCAGTTAACATCTTGGGTAATCAAGGGGTTAACTATGTGTTTAACAATGTGTAATGTGTGTATGAATAAAATCTTTAACTTTTTTTTGCCAATAACATGGTGTGGGCAGATCTCTACCAGTCACAGGCTGTGTCATGCCCCTCCAGCCTGTGTCTTAGAATAAGAGGGAAGTGAAGCCTCCGTCAATCTACATGTAATATCTTGACCCCCCCATTATGTTTAGCTCATTAGTGGGCATAAAGGGGGGAGGGAGGGAGTGGGCTGTCATTTACCACTGTGTATACACCCACTTGTGTGACTCTATAGTCACATGGGCTGCTCAGATGTGATAGGGAGGAAATGCTCAGCATAGAAACTCACTGAAAACTGAGCATGTGCAGAGCTGCCAACACTGCTCTGCCAAATTCACTAGCTGCATTGGGGGATGTGAACAAAAGGGGGAGATAGAAAGCAGCAGGATCAACCAGGATTTTTCCAGGATACAGAAAAGGAATCTCATAGTGATGAGTGAGTATGATCAGTATGAAATACACAATTTATTGATCGTTTTTTATGATGTGGGTTTATTATTATTATTATACAGGATTTATATAGGGCTGACTGTTTGTGCAGCACTTTACAACATGAGGGCAGACAGTACAATTTCAATACAATTCAATACAGGGGGAATCAGAGAGCCCTGCTCGTTAGAGCTTACAATCTAGAACAGGGGTGTCAAACTCCATTTCATCGTGGGCCGCATCAGCATTATTGATTACCCTCAAAAGGGCCGGTTGTATCTGTAAGATTAGATGTCCAGCGCATCCCCTCCCCTTACATTAGATGTCAAGAGCCACCCCACCATCAGAAGTTGAGCCCCCCACCCTTCTTTACATCACAGTGCACTCCCTTTCCTTATGCTGCTGCTGGGAAGAAGCTGGATGCATTGCTTGAAAGCAGAAAGTAAGGGTCTGGAGGAGGACCAGAGGAGGGCTGGAGCTCTCCGGCAGCTGCAGAAGAGGTGCGAGGGCCACATGAAATGGCCTGGAGGGCCGGATTCGGCCCGCGGGCCTTGTGTTTGACACCTGTGATCTAGAAGGTTTAGGGACACTCTTCACGTAGGAACCTGCCTACAACTGCAGAAGTGTATCCATAGACTTCCAATAATTTTTAGGTCCAGTAATTATCTATGTCTGTGTCTGACTTTGTATGAAAACCATTTTCCTGTTATCGCGCAAACAAACTGAAAAAAACAAAACATCAATTGCCGCCTCTGTGCCGATAAAACGTAGCCACTGTGCCCAAATGCCAGCAGTTTCCCCCCAAATGCAGACAGTTTGTCCCCAAATGCAGCCAGCTTGTGGACTCCGATGCAAAAGTTGACCTGGCCCCTGGGCTGTTCTCACCGTGTTCTCCTCTCCTTTCAGGAAATGGCTCACAGCTTGTCCCCAGCCAATGAGAACAGAGGGTTGTGGACAGTTGCGGCTGGTGCTCAAAATTTTTGGGGTGGCGCAAACAAACTGAAAAAAAAAAATCATCAATTGCCGCCACTGTGCCCATTAAACACAGCCACTGTGCCCAAACGCCACCAGTTTGCCCCCTTAAATGCAGCCAGTTTCTCCCCAAATGCAGCCAGTTTCCCCCCAAATGCCTCCAGTTTCCCCCCAAATGCCTCCAGTTTCCCCATCAAATGCAGCCAGTTTGTCCCCAAATGCTGCCAGTTTCCCCCCAGCCCTGCACTTACCTTCCTCAGGTCAGCACCGTCCTCCTCCACGCTCCCTCATGTCTTCTTCCATCCTCGATGTCTTCTCCCGCCCTCAATGTCGCTTCAGCCAATCAGGTTACCGGTAACCAGACCCGGTGAACCTGATTGGCTGAGACGCGTGTCTGTGTTAACCAAGGAACTCACAGCCTGTGCGTCCCCTGGCTAACTATTTGGAAGCCAACTGCTGTTATTCAGATGTCCGGAGCTCGCCAGGGGGCCGGCCATCTGAATAGTGGGCGGCAGCGGCGCCGGCGACAATACATACCTTCATGCAATGCATGAAGGTATGTATTGTTGACGGTGCAGGGGAGAGAGGGGGCGGCGCTCCTGCGCCCACTATGGACGCACCGCCACTGGGTGTGGACCGTGGAAGGCAAAGTGGAAGCCCAGTACTGGAGCGTGGCTGTGGGGCCCTTGGGCAGATCGGAGTTGGACTTTGTGGAGGATATGATAATATGACAGGGAGGCAGCAGGGGCCCCCTGGAGCTAGGGGTGGGGTTGCGATTGTGACCCCTGCAACCCCTTATGCTACGCCCATGTATAAAGGAATCGGATGTAGTAGGTAAAGGCGGGGAACCATACTGTGTGCTGTTAAAGGAATCCATTTCTGCATTTAGTCTGTTACAAACCTTTCTTCTGAGTTTCTCTTTTTTTTTTTTTTCAAGGCAGATGGATAAAAGTGTTATTTGTGTTGCTTTCCGTAATTTAGAACCCAAAATGGATTATGGTGTTTACGCCGTGTTCACAGGAGCTGATAAACGACTTGCAGAAAGAGTTATCTCTTTCCATTAAAATTGTCTTTTAGAATGTCTGTAGGTTGGCCCCGGGAAGTCGGTAAGGTCCGTGGTGCCAGAATCACAAAGTGTTCCAATGTTCTGTCTTCAGCAGATATGAGAACTTTCAGACCAGAAGAGAAATGCTTCTCTTTTTCTTTTTTTTTTTTTCTTCTCTTTTCTTCGAGTAGCTTAGTATCGTATAAAGAGATAGTGAGACCATCATTTGCATTGCAGCAAAAAAAAAAAAAAAATCTGCCTTTCAGCCAACAATTTCAAAACAGATTTTCTTGGCCTAAGAGACTTCTAGAATAGAAGAGAAGCGAGTGAGGTCAGCGAAAAACCTTTCATGCGATGCAGAGGTCACTAACTCATTACTGCCGGGGAAGCAGTATTACATGTCAGATAAAACCCTGCATTCTACTGTCCTGACATACAACGCCTCCGGAACTTTTTATTGGAGAATTCAAAGTGCATTGTGTGGCAGGTCCTCCATAAATGTACAACTGAGGTCATGGTGGGGGTGATTAACCGCTTCAGCCCCAGAAGATTTGGCTGCCCAATGACCGGGCCATTTTTTTGCGATTCGGCACTGCGTCGCTTTAACTGACAATTGCGCGGTCCTGCGACATGGCTCCCAAACAAAATTGACGTCCTTTTTTTCCCCCACAAATAGAGCTTTCTTTTGGTGGCATTTGATCACGGTTTTTATTTTTTGTGCTATAAACAAAAATAGAGCGACAGTTTTGAAAAAAACACACAATATTTTGTACTTTTTGCTATAAAAAATATCCCCATTTTTTTTTTTAAAAAGGGAATTTTTCCTCAGTTTAGGCCGATACGTATTCTTCTACATATTTTTGATAATAAAAATGTCAATAAACTGTGAGGGGGTTAGCTCGGCAGCGGGTATGTGTGACCCCCGGGATGGGCTCCCCACCCAAAAACAGGCCCAGCAGACGGAGGTTGTGGTTTTCAAAATCAAAAAGGTGCGGTTTATTTTCTATTTACAGTGACAAAAACACAGCAAGGCAAAAAAAAACATAAACAAAATAAATCCTGGTCAACTTGACCTCTGACTAAACTTACAGGTTTCCTAACTAACGACTGGGATCAGCCTAGTGCTGTCCTAGTCCCTGGTTTTAAATGTCCAAGCAAAATATAGCCACACAGGCTTTCTCTCACCGCACAGGGGTTCACTCTCCCTAGACAGTCCACACAGGTCTGCTTCCAGGCATGAGCTAACATCTAATGAATCTGGGAGTTTTTTATAGAGGCCTAAATGAGCTGACAAGCTTCAGCTGGCCTCATCAACTCCCTGTCTGCACGACGCCCAGCCCTCTCCCTAGAGGTATGAGTCATCAATGAGCCCACTAGCCTTATACAACTCTCCACCTAGTTGTATAAATCGGCGTAAAGCCTGAATCTGGGCGAAATATATCTACCCCCCTGGATGCAACCAGGTGACTTTACCTTCCTGCTGTCACATACCCCCCCCTCTTGTTTTAACCTCGGGGTTGGAACACCAGCAATCAGGCATTCATGTACTCGAGACAAAGCATCCACATTCCCCATTTGAACGCCAGGGCGATGCTTTACTGTGAAGTTGAATTCCTGGAGGGCCAGGAACCACCTATTCACTCTTCTATTTGTTTCCTTGTTTTGAGCCATCCACTTTAACGGAGCGTGATCCGTAATCATGTCAAAGTGCCTACCTAGCAGGTAGTACCGAAGGGAATCTAGAGCCCACTTCACCGCTAAACACTCCTTTTCAACGGTGGCGTAATTTACCTCATGGGACTTCAACTTCCTGCTGAGGTAAATGACTGGGTGCTCTTCCCCGTTCCAGACCTGGGACAATACTGCTCCTAACCCCACATCTGACGCATCACTTTGTACGACAAAGTCTCTAGAGAAGTCGGGTGAGTACAACACTGGCTGGCTACATAAGGCTTGTTTCAAGAACTGGAATGCTGCCTCAGCCTCGGGGGTCCATTTAATCATGACCGACCCTTTCCCCTTCGTCAGGTTGGTTAGGGGCACAGCCTTAGAAGCAAAGTGGGGAATGAATCGCCGATAATACCCAGCGATTCCCAGAAAGGCTCGTACCTGCTTCTTGCTGTTGGGACGTGGCCAACTCTGGATGGCCTCGACTTTGTTGAGTTGGGGTTTTATTACTCCCCTCCCAATGGTGTACCCAAGATATTTGGCCTCCTCCTGCCCAATGGTACACTTCTTGGGGTTAGCCGTAAACCCTGCTTCCCGAACAGAGTCCAGGACTGCTTGCACTTTTGGCAGATGTGAGGCCCAATCTGTGCTATGGACAATTATGTCATCCAGGTAAGCCGCAGCATACTTCCGATGGGGCCTCAGCATCTGGTCCATTTTCCGCTGGAATGTGGCCGGCGCATTCTGTAACCCGAACGGCATTCTTTTATATTGGAACGCCCCGTCTGGGGTTACAAATGCGGTTTTCTCTTTGGCCGACTTGGCCAGGGGGATTTGCCAATACCCTTTTGTGAGGTCAAGAGTCGTCATGTATCGGGCTGTTCCCAGCCGGTCGATCAACTCATCTATACGTGGCATGGGGTAGGTGTCGAATTTTGTAACTTTGTTCAACTGACGAAAATCGTTACAAAATCGCCAGCTCCCATCCGGTTTAGGCACCAACACAATGGGACTAGACCAATCACTTTGGGACTCCTCTATCACCCCTAAGTTCAGCATTTTCTGTACTTCCTCCCGTATTGCCTCCCGTCGGGCCTCTGGGATCCGATAGGGTTTTAACTTCACCCTTTCACCGGGCGGGGTAATAATGTCATGCTCTACCCCAGATGTTTGTCCCGGCAGCTCAGAGAATACCTCCTTGTTGCGAAGCACAAACTCCTTAACCTCCTGTTGTTGGGGTTGTGACAAGGTGGCTGCGATTCCTTCCTCAGGAATCACGCAACCAGTTTGAGCTGGTGACCAAGTGTCTGCGACTAGGGACTCTCTATCCCTCCAGGCTTTCAACAGATTAACGTGATAGATCTGTTCGGGCTTTCGCCTTCCTGGTTGTCTGACCTTGTAATTCACTTCGCTCACTTTTTCCATTATCTCGTAGGGGCCTTGCCATTTGGCAAGGAATTTACTTTCAACCGTAGGGACAAGTACCAATATCCTATCCCCCGGGGAAAAGGTACGGGTCTTGGCTCCACGGTTGTACACTCTCTGCTGTGCCAACTGCGCTTGGGCCAAATGTTCCTTCACGATGGGCATTACCTGTGCAATTCGATCTTGCATCAGGGCGACATGCTCAATCACACTCCTGTGGGGAGAACTCTCACTTTCCCAAGTTTCCTTGGCAATATCCAACAGCCCTCTTGGGTGTCTCCCATACAGTAACTCAAAGGGGGAGAATCCCGTAGAGGATTGGGGCACCTCCCTAATAGCAAACATCAAATAAGGAAGTAAACAGTCCCAATCCCTTCCATCTCTATCCACCACTTTCTTCAACATTTGTTTTAGGGTTTTGTTGAATCTTTCAACCAGCCCATCGGTTTGGGGGTGATACACAGATGTACGCAATTGCGTCACTTTGAACAATTTACACAGCTCTTTCATAACCCGGGACATAAAGGGTGTACCTTGGTCCGTAAGCAGTTCTTTACAAATACCCACCCGGCTAAAAACAAGAGATAGCTCTTTGGCTATGGTTTTGGCCGAGGTATTTCTGAGAGGGATCGCTTCTGGATAACGGGTGGCATAGTCCATTATAACCAATATGTACTGGTGCCCCCTAGCGGACTTGATTATAGGACCTACCAAATCCATTGCGATTCTCTCAAACGGGACCTCAATGATGGGTAGAGGGACCAGCGGGCTATGGAAATGTGGCATCGGGGCCGACCTCTGACACACAGGGCAGGAGGAACAATAATTTTCTATGTCCTTCATCACCCCAGGCCAATAGAATCTCTGTAATACCCTCTCTCGGGTTTTCTCTGTCCCCAGATGACCTCCAAGAATGTGCCCATGGGCCAACTCCAACACCAACTTCCTGTAAGGTTTGGGCACCACAAGCTGCTCAACGGTTTCTTCTGCCCTTTTTGCCACCCGATACAGTAGGTCCTTCTCTACGCTGAAGTATGGGTA
This sequence comes from Rana muscosa, assembly GCA_029206835.1. Lineage (NCBI taxonomy): Eukaryota > Metazoa > Chordata > Amphibia > Anura > Ranidae > Rana > Rana muscosa. Next base: position 307,814,768 of record CM055123.1, on the reverse strand, counting down.
AGTGCCGGTATTATCTGGGTTCACTAACTCGCCATCTATTTTCACTACGTTTTCCCGTGCCTTTATTAGGGCGGGGTCTTTCAACTGTTCTGTGGCAAAGTTTTCCCTGTGAACCTCAAGATCAGAAAACTCCACAGACGGTAGGTTTTCGTCTGAGGAGGTGGGCTCCTCTCCAGTTTCTTGAGTCTCCCCTGCCAATACTGACAAGGGAAATTCCGGAGAGTCCTCACCACTCTCAGGGGAGTTCTGGCTATCACATTCCTGGTACATAGGGGCACCAGTGGGGGGCTCAGGATCATCCCACAGTTCCCAGAACTTCGGAAAATCCCTTCCCACAATGGCGTCATGCGGTAACTGAGATACTAAGCCCACTGGATGAGAGAGGGTACCTTTGGGGGTCTCGAAACACACTGTAGTCACTGGATACTCTCGGGTGTCCCCATGCACACAAATAACGGCTACCTTGCTATTCCCAGAGACCTCTGTTTTAACTAACTCAGCCTTTATCAGGGTCACAAGGCTACCTGAATCCAGCAATACCACAACATTTCTACCATTAATACACATTTTGCATAAATGTTTCTCAGTTCCCCGAATGGCAGTGCATGCGACTGTCGCACACAGCGACTGACGTCTGCCCGTCAGAAAGTCACACTGCATGGGTTCCTCCAAAACCGGGCAATTTGCTGCAATATGTCCCGCTTGCCGGCAGCGGTAGCAAACGATCCTTCTTGCCGCCTCTTGAGCCGCTGATTTCCCAGGCTGTTCTCGCCAAACTTGGGGTAGAGCTCCCACCCTCTCACTCTCTCCACCCTTACCCCTTGGAATCATCTTATCCGCCCCTGGGGATGGTCTGGTCTTAGGGTGGAAAGTCCGAGTGTCTCTGGAAGAGGCCGTCAGGTTCTCTGTAGCCAAGTATTTCTCCACACGATCCACAAGACCATCGGCCGTCTCTGGGTCTCCATGGCTTACCCACTTTTGGATGGCAGTAGGAAGAGCTCTCAAAAACCGATCCATTACAACACGTTCCACAATCTTTGGTGCGGACAAAGTCTCTGGCTGTAGCCACTTTCTGCTCAGGTGAATGAGATCATACATTTGAGACCTGGGGGGTTTTCCAAGCTGGAAAGTCCAGTTATGCACACGCTGAGCCCGGACAGCCAGGGTGACACCCAGCCTTGCCAATATTTCAGCTTTTAGCATCACATAGTCTTTTGCTTGGTTAGGCTCTAGGTCATAGTAAGCTTTCTGCGATTCACCAGTTAACAGAGGAGCCACTAGTCCAGCCCACTGCTCCTCAGGCCACTTTTCTCTTTCAGCGGTCCTTTCAAATGTGGTCAAAAATACCTCTGGATCATCCTCTCCAGTCATTTTTGTCAATAAACGACTCACCCCAAAGGACGCGGTATTAGTGGGACGGCTTTCCTCACTGGTCTGCGGACGTTGCTGCATTACTGCTTCCATCTGTTGTTGTAGTCTCTGCTCTTGCTTCTGCAACAGGTCTATGAAGCGGGCCTCAGATTGCTGTTGGGCTTGTTGCTGAGCCTCCAGACTCTGTTGTAAAGTTGCAAGGCTCTGTTGATGAGCTTGCTGCTGGGCTGCAAGGCTCCTTTGCAAACCTGCATTTGTCTGCTGTTGATTGGCATTTGCTAGAGCCAGCTGTTTCAGTATCTCCTCCATGCTGGCTTAAAAAAAAACTGCCCGCATTCTCCACCAACTGTGAGGGGGTTAGCTCGGCAGCGGGTATGTGTGACCCCCGGGATGGGCTCCCCACCCAAAAACAGGCCCAGCAGACGGAGGTTGTGGTTTTCAAAATCAAAAAGGTGCGGTTTATTTTCTATTTACAGTGACAAAAACACAGCAAGGCAAAAAAAAACATAAACAAAATAAATCCTGGTCAACTTGACCTCTGACTAAACTTACAGGTTTCCTAACTAACGACTGGGATCAGCCTAGTGCTGTCCTAGTCCCTGGTTTTAAATGTCCAAGCAAAATATAGCCACACAGGCTTTCTCTCACCGCACAGGGGTTCACTCTCCCTAGACAGTCCACACAGGTCTGCTTCCAGGCATGAGCTAACATCTAATGAATCTGGGAGTTTTTTATAGAGGCCTAAATGAGCTGACAAGCTTCAGCTGGCCTCATCAACTCCCTGTCTGCACGACGCCCAGCCCTCTCCCTAGAGGTATGAGTCATCAATGAGCCCACTAGCCTTATACAACTCTCCACCTAGTTGTATAAATCGGTGTAAAGCCTGAATCTGGGCGAAATATATCTACCCCCCTGGATGCAACCAGGTGACTTTACCTTCCTGCTGTCACAAAGCGTATATTGATTGGTTTGCGCAAAAGTTATAGCGTTTACAAAAAAGGGGATAGATTTATATAATTTTTATTTTTCTTTTTACTAGTAATGGCGGCGATCTGCGGTTTTTTTTTCCGGACTGCGACATTATGGCAGACACATCGGATACTTTTGACACGTTTTTGGGACCATTGGCATTTATACAGCGATCAGTGCTATAAAAATGCGCTGATTACTGTAAAAATTTCACTGGCAGGGAAGGGGTTAACACTAGGGGGCGATCAAGGGGTTACTTGTGTTCCCTCGTGTGTGTTCTAACACTGAAGGTGGGATGGGACTGACTAGAGGAAATTACAGATCGTGTTTCCTAGCTATTAGGAACTCGAAGGCCTCGTACACACGGCCGAGATTCTCGTCGAAAAAAACATGTCGTTTTTTTCGACGAGATTCTTGGACAAGAAACTTGTCCCGGCCGAGTGTACACACGCTCGTTTCAAAGAACCCACGGTTCTTTGAATGGAGCGTACGCGGTGACGTCATCGACTACGACGAGCATGCGCTCGTCACATTCGATGCCGTCGCCGCCATCTTGGTATACCCTACGTATGCCTAGGAAGCTACCGCGCATGCGTCGAATTCATTTCGAACATGCGCGGGCTTCCCGGAGGACAGGTAAGTGTACACACACTCACTTTTCTCGTCGAGAAACAGGCTGACGAGAATCTCGACGAGAAAATAGAGAGCAGGTTCTCTATTTTCTCGTCGAGGTTACTTTTTGGTTTTCTCGACGAGAAACCCGATAGCCGCGTACACACGACCGATTTACTCGGCAAGACCTCTCTGCCAGCAAGTTTCTTGCTGGTTCTTGCCGAGAAAATCGGTCATGTGTACGAGGCCACAATCTGCATTTCCTCAGCTCACAGAACAGGGATGTGTGTGTTTACTTGTAAGGGGTGCTCTGAGAACCCTGATTTACCTTACTGTACTCACTCAGAGGCAGGAGAGAGAAGGGGGGAAGGGAGAGTCACAAATAGGGATGGATGGTGAGCTCACTCACCCCTTGGCAGTCAGCACCTCCCATTCAGATGTATCTGAGACTGCTGGACTTCAAATTTCCAGCCCCCACTTTCCTTTTCTGAGGCAGTGTGGGCAGACACCGAGGGGTGGGGGAGGAAGAGGTGCCGGTCGAGCCCTCTCTCCTCTACCATCTGTGTGTGTGTTTGGGGGGGGAGGTTAGTGTTGGCTTTGGGCAGTGTAAAGGGGGTGTAACAGACACTCTCAGCTTAGACAACTGCAGCCAGCAACCCTGCTGGGAAGCCATAGTCCAGTCTGAATAATGTGTCCGGGTTTCAGGCAGTCTGAAACCCAGACGCATGATTCCAAGCCCGAACTGTCCGGGTTTGGAATCATGTGTCCGGGTTTCAGACTGCCTGAGCAAGTGGTTAATAGCGGGAACTAGAAGTAGAAAGTGGATGGACTGGAAGCTCTAGCCGCTGTATCTGCTGATTTTTTTTACCTGCAGGTTGTCTTTAAATCAACACAAAACTTAAAGCAGAGGTTCTGCGGCAAATCATTTTTTCTTTTTTTTCTGGTATTCAATAGGTTTTCACGTTATAAATAAATACTCGCTCGTTTGATGTCATGAAATATCCCATGTCCGTTTTCCGGCAAAAGAAGAACTTTGAAAATGCGAGCACGGCAGTTTCCATTTTGCTTGTGGGCATGTTGAAGCCCACAAGCACTGATTTCCTGTATGCGGTGAATGCTAATCTCCCAGCATTCACCGCTCGTTTCCGCGCATGCGCGGGGTTTATGGTTGCCATCACAACGGGCGGCGTCTTTGAAAGTTCACGCCCCGTTGTGATGGAAATCCTAGTACGGCGTCCCGCAATGACTTTTGGGAAGCATGACACCAAGCTCCCAAGAGTCATTGCGGCGCCAGGGAATACAGTAATGTAGCACACGGACCCTTTTTCCTACCTTTGGCTCACTTGCAGGAAAAGGGCACGCCGTACTATATGCCCGTACCCTCCTGGATGAGGAGGTTGAGCGGTGTTATGTATTTGGGTCCCACAGCTAGGTTCTTCCGTCAGTTGGTTCTCGTCTCCTAGGATATAGGGACAAGTCTCTGTATTCCCCCCAAGTAATTCCAATGTCCACACCACTCTAAACTCCAACGTTGAGTTTATTTTTCTCAATGTTCAGCAGATAGGAAAGGGTGGATGAGAGACAGGACAGCAAGGCTTTCGGAGGTAGGTCCAGGCACAAGTATATTTTACAATCACTACTCTATCCCTGAGTAGGTTTAGCTCACCCGGATAGTCTCCTACAAAGTGGATCCTAGCAGCCGAAGTGATGCTCGGACGATTAATCAGGTTCTTTTCCTAGATACGATCGGGAGACTCTCTGCCACAGAATCTATCAGGTCCCGAACTTCTCAGCTTTTTGCAATACATCAGGTGCCAGCCACAGCACATTACTAGGCCCTTGGTGGATAGATGAATCCCTCCAGAAAGTTACCGGCCCCTTTCTTCACCGTGAACTCTCACCGGTCCATCAGAAAGGTCCTCCCCCGGCCTCCTCTTCTTAGAAGTGGGCTCCCATCGCGAGGGACACCCTGGCATTCCTCTTCCCAGAAGTGGGCTCCAGCTAAAGGTGCTGGGCTAGGGTGACCAGACATCCCCAGTTTCCGGGGACAGTCCCCGGATTGAGGACAGTGTCCCCGGACCAAGTCTGTCCCCGGATTTAATTTGAACAGGGGCTGGGGCAATTTCAAAGACAGAACGTGCAGAAAAAAAAAATCTGAATTACACCCCTCCCTCTCTGCCGCTCCTGCTGGGGGGGGGGGGGGTGTATTTTTTTCCATTATCTGAGCCCCTTTCTGATGATCATGTGCTGGTCGGAGCGGAGGGAATATTTCTTCAGTTTCGGGTACATGCCCATTCAGCTCCGCTCGCATGTTCTTCTGCCTTGGCTCAAATCCCGGCCAGCCGCCTGCTTATCTCCTTGCCTTCCCTGGCAGAGTGATCTTTTTCTGCTCCCCACCCAGTAGTAGCCGGGGCCTGGAGAGTAAGACTTGACAGGCTGTGAGCTGCGCGGCGGGGGGCCATGGACAGAGAGTCGCTGATTGCCGCCATTACTAGTAAAAAAAAAAATATGTCCCCGGATTTCATTTAAAAAATATGGTCACCTTATGCTGGGCCCAGGGCTAAAGGTGCCTGGGACTGATGCGTACGTGGCTCCATGGCCTGGAGGGCCGGGCGCCACGCACCTGGACTCCGACTCCCCTCTCGAACTCCAGAGAGCGACTCCTCCAAGGCGGCGTCTGCCCCTTATGTATCCTCTCCCAGCACGCACAGCAGGCCAACTACACCCACTGTACCGCTGCCGAGAGAGGACACCCTAAGGCACAGCACTAGTACTGATCGTTCAACCCTGACCCGTCATGGCAGGTCACAGGGAACTGCACACCAGTATATCACCTGGAGAAATAAAGTAGCACAACCTATCAATGAGAACGGTCTGAGCCCAACTACTAACTCAGACCAGCCCCTAAATTTGGGTAGCACCCCTAAATGGGGTGGGCGATACAGTAGCAACGCCTACTCCCGCGGGAGTCACGTCCCGGAAGTCAATCTTGAACCAGCAGTAATACGGTATTTACAGAGGAAAATAAAAAAAAGATTTGTCAAGTGAACATGTCGGCAGTGTGCTGAAGGGGATAAGATAAAGTTGTTAATCTGGGTGGAACTCCGCTTTAACAATCTGGACTTTGCTACAGATCCACAGAATGTTTTGCTCAGCAGCCGAGCTAAATTGAAGCTGTGACATTGCATGCAGCCCTAACCCCCATCAAACCAGGGCCTTTGCCTGGCCTGGATTGTGAAATAGTCCTAGGGTGGCCTTGTCTGCTGCGACTACGGAAATCAAAGTGACAGTACCAATCCCCCGAAGGCCGCAAAGGGCTTTTTCCAGTGTTTCCTTACTGAGGGCAAAATCTAGTTTCACATTTGATTACCTTTTCTGGTCTGAAGCTGATTCGGTGCGGCAGTCAACCAAGTGAAATCAAACCTGATTAACAGAAATACTTAAACAACGTCTGTCCTTGCTGTGGACGGACATCTCCTTCTGGGACTCCGCAGTCCTCTCAGCCACACCAGGACAGTGTGAATTCTGAATAGGAACATGGAGTCCCCCTGGCTATGCTGATTTTTTTTCCTGTCTATCCTAGAAAGTCCCATTATCCCAAGCTTTCTTTTGACATAATATAGAATAGAATAATGCTGCTCTCCTAATTAACCACTTCAGGCCCGGGCCAATTCTGACACTTCGCTTCTACGTGTAAAAATCATTTTTTTGCTAGAAAATGACTTAGAACCCCCAAACACTATATATGTTTTTTTTTTTAGCAAAGACCCTAGAGAATACAATGGCGGTCATTGCAACTTTTTATCTTGCACGGTATTTGCGCAGCAATTTTTCAAACGCGTTTTTTTGGCTTAAAAAAAAAAAACAAAACAGTAAAGTTAGCCCAATTGTTTTGCATAATGTGAAAGATGAAGTTATGCCGAGTAAATAGATACCTAACATGTCACGCTTCAAATTTGCACAAGCTCGTGGAATGGCGCCAAACTTCGATACTTAAAAATCCCCATAGGCGACGCTTTAAACTTTTTTTACTGGCTACATTTTTTGAGTTACAGAGAAGGTCTAGGGCTAGAATTATTGTTCTCGCTCTAACGTTCGTGGCGACACCTCACATGTGTGGTTTGAACACCGTTTTCATATGTGGGTGGGACTTTGCTATGCGTTCGCTTCTGCATGCGAGCACACGACGACAGGGGCACTGTAAAAAAAAATGTTTTTTATTGTTAACTTTACTTTAAAAAATATATATTTTGATCACTTTTATTCCTATTACAAGGAATGTAAACATCCCTTGTAATAGGAATAGGGCATGACAGGTCCTCTTTACAGTGAGATATGAGGTCAATAAGACCCCACATCTCACCTCTAGGCTTGGAAGCCTAAAAAAAAACACAAAAAAAACGATCACAGCTTCAAAGCCGAAGCGGCGCCGTTTTTTTGAATGCAGAGGCCGGGCGTGAAGTCATAACATCGCGCCCGGTCTCCGACGATCATAGAGACTCCGGCGACCATCTGGTCCGCTAGAAATCTCTTTGATCAACATCCGGGGCTGGATGGATCCTGCCACCAACTCACCGATCGCACAGGTAAGTCGGTAGAAGCACGGGAGGGCGGCGGGAGGGGGGGGACGTCCCCTTCCGCTGCCCGTAAGAACGATCAAGCGGCGGAACAGCCGCTATGATCATTCTCATGGTGTAGGGAATCGCTGGCTGAAACCGGCAATATCTGAATGATGCCTGTAGCTGCACCCATCATTCAGATATACTGTACCCCCACAAACCCGAGGACGTCATATGACGTCCTGTGGGCCTGAAGTAGTTAAAAAAAAAAAATCCTTTAAAAATTAAATCCCTGCAACATATAGAAGGGCTGTCCGGGGGCTGGTGATCTGCACCAAGGGGGGTCTTGTGGTGGCAAGATTGGTTGTATGCAGAGTACACAGCCATTTTGCCTTGTGCTAAGTAGCACACACTTCATCTTAATGCAATAATGCTTCTTAAGCTAAAATTCATTCACCATTCATTCGATTTGCCATTCATTCAAGTCAAGAGACATCACCACCCTGTCCTTATCATCTCGTCATCACAGCCTCACTGACTGTCAACGCCCTCAAAGGTTCTTTTATTAAACTCCCAGCAGGAAGTGATGTCACAACATGTGACCTCCTCCATAGGAAGTGACCATATAAGGAAATAATACAACAAAAGAACCAATCACAGACATGTATACATTCAAAAAGACTAGCAGTGACGTGCACCGCTTCCAATGACGGGAACCATACGAAAGCTATGGCGCTCAATGGGCCACAATTGTCGTATCGTTATGCTATCGTTCTAGTGGACGCAGATCTGTCCACTCGGAGTCATTTAATGCCAACGCCAAGAAGTGGCCAGTCCCTCGGTGAGGCATAAAACAAATATCCCTAAAAGGAGCAAACATTGCTGTGTCCGCAGGAAGATTTTCCCGCCACCGGTCTTCCACCAACGTCTGTATGTGCGAATACGTTCACATGAGCGCATTACAGCAAAACCAACACTGGGGGACATCTGACAACATACATTCATAACATTTTCCACAACAGTCTCCATACTTTCCAATCAGAGGACCAGCTTACTGCCCTTCAGACTTTAACCACTTCAATACCGGGCACTTTCGCCCCTTCCTGCCCAGGCCATTTTTCAGCTTTCAGCGCTGTCACACTTTGAATGACAATTGCGCGGTCACGCTACACTGTACCCAAACTAAATTTTTATAATTTTCTTCCCACAAATAGAGCTTTCTTTTGGTAGTATTTGATCACCTCTGCGATTTTTTTATTTTTTGCTAAACAAACTAAAAAACACCAAGATATTTGAAAAAAATATGTTTTTTCTTAGCTTCTGTCAAAAAATGTTGTTTTCTCTTTCACTGATGGGCACTGATGAGTTGGCACTGATATGTAGAATTGATGGGCACTGATAGGCGGCACTGATGGGCACCAATAGGTGGCACTGAAATGCAGCACTGATGGGCACTGATAGGTGGCACTGATAGGTGGAACTGGTGGGCACTGATAGGTGGCACTGGTGGGCACTGACAGGCGGCACTTATTGGCACTGATAGGCGGTACTGATTGGCACTGACAAGTGGCACTGATGGGCAGCACTGATAAATTACTGACACGTGATACTGCTGGGTACTTTGGTGGGCTCTGATTGGCACTGTGGTGGGCACTGATTGGCACTGTGGTGGGCGTTGGCCATGAACTTGTCTCGCATACAAATGGCAAGGAATTGTCGGCCAACAAACACAAAACTATGTGGTTTTTCAGCTCTTAAGCGCCACCCTTTGGGCAACTTCTGCTCATGTTGTGTTATGGTGAGCATTCCTTCCGAGCATGCGTGTTTGTACTTTGGATTTTTTCCTGAAGGACTTCTGTACACACGATCGGATAATCGGACAACGCAGATTTGTTGTCGGAAAATTTTAAAGCCTGCTATGTTCTTCTCATCACTTTACCATCAGCGTTACGACTTTTTTTTCCTGTTTCTCGCTATGCTCATAGCTCAGGGCTTTGAAGTTTGTTATTGCGGTGGAGACCTCACAATGACCTGATATTGATGAACTGATAAACATCATTTAGAAAAGGTTACGCCCTGCAGCTGATTGCTCACTTTGTTCTTTTTTGGTGCGGACTTATTTTGTCACTTGTGACTTTGTTAGAAATGCTTCGTGCCTTCCTCGGGGGGCCTTGTCCCTTCCAGAGTCGGCTTTGGACTCGCCACTTAGTATCTCGTCTGAGCCAAAAGATAATAAAAATATACCGTATATACTCGAGTATAAGCCGAGTTTTTCAGCCCTTTTTTTTTAGGGTGAAAATGCCCCCCCTCGGCTTATACTCGAGTCAGTGTACCTGAACAGTGCGACGCTCCTCCGCATGGCAGCAGCCACTACTATAGGCCATGGCTTCGGCCTAGTCTTCGGATCCGGCGGCCTTCTTGCTCCTCCCGGCCTCTCCACCAGCACTGTATGCCGGCCTCCCTGGTGTCTGGCTCCCTCACCGCACGCAGATGCTGCTCCACGGGCTTCCGGCCGGGCAGGGGTCTGAACGGAGCGGTGCCCTCCCGCCCAGCGGCAGCCCCAAATCCAGACCGCGGCTTTGGCCTAGTCCCAGGCTCCGGCGGCCATCTTGGTACTCCCGGCCTCTCCACCAGCACTGCATCCAGGGCCGCCATCAGGAATTTTGGGGCCCCTTACACTGCTTCAGGCATGGGCCCCCTGGAGAGCAGAGGAGAACCAGGGGGGGTGCTGCCGCCACAAATTGAGAAGCGCGGGGGGCAGCTGCGAATTGAGAAGCGGGGGGTGCTGCCCCGCCGTGAATTGTTGATGTCGGGGGGGGCTTTGGGTGCTGCCAAACAAAGAAAGAACAACAAAAAAAAGGGGGGGTTGCCATCCGGGGCCCTGGGGATGGCAACCCTCTGGGGACCTCTGGGCCCCTTACAAAAAAAAAATAATAATAATAATAATAATAATTTATAAAAAAAAAAAAAGAAGGGGTTGCCATCCGGGGCCCCTTAGAAAAAAAAAATATTATTTTTTTTTATAAAAAACACATAAAAAAGGGGGTTACCATCCAGGGCCCCGGGGACCTCCGGGCCTCTGGGCCCCTTACAAAAAAAAAATGTTATAAAAAATATATTATATATTTTTATATTTTTTATATTTTTTATATATATATTTTTTTTTTATTAAAAAAAAGGGGGGGTTGCCATCCGGGGCCATGGGGACCCCTGGGGACCTCTGGGCCCCTTACAAAAAATAAATAAAAAAAGATAAAATATTTTTTTTATAAAAAATACATAAAAAAGGGGGGTTACCATCCGGGGCCCTGGGGACCTCTGGGTCCCTTACAAAAAATAAAAATAAAACAAAAAAAAGGGGGGGTTGCCATTCGGGCCCCTGAGGACCTCTGGGCCCCTTACAGGTGTACTGCCTGTACCCCCTGATGGCGGCCCTGGCTGCATCCCTCCTTTCCTGGCTTCTGCACTCAGGCCTACGGACGCTTCCTGCATCCTCCAGGTGAGTGGCACACAGTGAGGTTGCAATGGGCACACAGTGATGTTGTATAATTAGGTGCCTCGGCTTATACTCGGGTCGGCTTATACTTGAGTATATACGGTACTCCTCATCCTCACTGGGGATTTTATGTTGCCAGACCCAAAGTTGGCTTCATTGTCATCTGAGGTATCAGAAAGGGAAAGGGGATAAGGGAAAGGACATGGACCTTTTTGTGTCAACTGGCCAGGTCAATGGTAGGAGTTCCGACTCATCCAAAGTGAGGACGGAGTTCACCAATAAGGACCAATAAAGGATTCCCAACGGGCAGAGGGTGAGGAAAGAGAACCTCAAAAAAAGGGGTCCGTACCCTCAAGAAGCCATCTTTTGTGAATGTTTATTTGTGTGCAATTTTTCAATAAAGTGTATCTTAGGAGTACCCGCTGTGTGTTCCCACCTCTCTTCTTCAGGGTACGAACCCCCTTTTTTTTGAGGATATCTTTCTTCACCCTCTGCCTGTTCTGAATTTATTGTCACCTGAGGCTGCAAATCATATGCCCCGTCATACCAGCATTAAAGTGAAACTCCAGGCAAAACACAAAAAATTATTGTAAAGCCTCGTACACATGATCGGATTTCCATCGGACAAATCCGTGGAATTTTGTGCGAAGGGCGTTGACCGTGAACTTGTTCTGCATACAGACGGCAGAACTTTTTCAGCCAACATACACGAAACGACGTGGTTTTTCAGCTTTTTAGCGCCACCCTTTGGGAAACTTCTGCTAATGTTGTGCTATGGTGAGCATTGGTTCAGAGCATGCGTGTTTGTACTTTTGGATTTTATTCCGAGGGACTTGTGTACACACGATCCGGTAATCCGACGGCACACATTTGTTGTCGGAAAATTTGAGAGCATGCTATAAAACATTTGTTGTCGGAAATTCAGACAAAATTGTCCGATGGAGCGTACAGACGGTCGGATTATCCGACAAAACCCTGCCATCACACATTGTGTTGTCGGAAAATCAGATTGTGTGTACCAGGCTTTAGAATACATAATATGTTTAGCTGCAAAAGTTGGTATTGGTTGACCGCTTATCCACTTAACTTAAGCCCCAGACCATTTGGCTGGCCAAAGACCAGGCCACTTTTTAAAATTCGGCACTGCGTCACTTTAACTGACAATTGCGCGGTCGTGCAACGTGGCTCCCAAACAAAATTGATGTCCTTTTTTCCCCCACGAATAGAGCTTTCTTTTGGTGGTATTTGATCACCTCTGCGGTTTTTATTTTTTGCGCTATAAACAAAAAAAAAGCGACAATTTTGAAAAAAATTCAATATTTTTTACTTTTTGCTACAATAAATATCCCAAAAATATATAAAAAAAACTATTTTTTTTCTCAGTTTAGGCCGATATGTATTCTTCTACATATTTTTACTAAAAAAATCGCAATCGCCGTTTATTGATTGGTTTGCGCAAAAGTTATAGCGTCTACAAAATAGGGGGTCATTTTATGGCACTTTTATTAATATTTTTATTTTTTTTACTAGTAATGGCGCCGATCAGCGTTTTTTTTTTATCATGACTGCGACATTATGGCGGACACATCGGACACTTTTGACACCATTTTGGGACTATTGTCATTTTTACAGCGATCAGGGCTATAAATATGCACTGGTTACTGTAAAAATGACACTGGCAGTAAAGGGGTAACCACTAGGGGGCGCTGACGGGGTTAAGTGTGTCCTAGGGAGTGCTTCTAACTGTAGGGGGGATGGGCTACATGTGACACGACACTGATCAGGGCTCCTGATTACAGGGAGCGGTGATCAGTGTCCTGTCACTAGGAAGAATGGGGAAATGCTTGTTTACATCAGCATTTTCCTGTTCTTCCTCTCCGTGAGACGATCGCGGGTATCCCCGTGGACATCGAGTCCGCTGGACCCGCGGTCGGACTCACGGAGCTCGCGGCGCGCAAAAGCGCGTCCACAATGCCGCTTCTTAAAGGGACGTATATATACGCCCATCTGCTTGTCCGTGCCATTCTGCCGACGTATATCGTTGTGCGCTGGTCAGCAAGAGGTTAAGGACCGCCCCATAGCAGATATACTGCTACACGGAGGCCCTCCTGTGCAGAATCACTGAATCACTTCCGCCTAGGGGGCGTGTGTGCACCGCCAGGACAATTCCGACAAGAAAATGTGAGCTTTTGGTCGGAAATTCCGACCGTGTGTGGGCTCCATCTGACTTTTGCTGTCGGAATTTCCGCCAACAAAAGATTGAGCGCAGGTTCTCTATTTTTCAGACGGAAAAAGTTCCTATCAGAAATTCCGATCGTCTGTAGCAATTCCGGCGTGCAAAATTCCTACGCATGCTTGTAAACAATTCGACGCATGCTCTGAAGCATTGAGTTTCAATTTCTTGGCTCATCGTAGTGTTGTACGTCTCTGCGTTCTTGATGGTCGAAAGTTCAGAGAACTTTTGTGTGACTGTGTGTATGCAAGCCAAGCTTGAGCGGAATTCCGTCGGAAAAACCATCCAAGGTTTTTCCAACGGAAATTCCGATCGTGTGTGTACGCGGCATAACCCTGTCTAACAATGGTCTGGTTTCCACAAAACTTTCCCGTTGGACATTTTCTGATGCTTTTCTTCATGTAACCAACCTGTATTTTTCTGGTCTTTAAAGGTCGTAAAGGTTTGTTTTTTATTTTCTAAATAGGTTCCTTTAAGCTTAGTGCATTGTTGGTTCACTTACCTTTTCCTTCGATTTCCCTTCTAAATGTTTTTTTTCTTTGTTTTCTTTGTCTGAATTTCTCACTTCCTGTTCCTCCTCAGTAAGCTGTTCAGTAAGCTGTTCTGGCTGACTCCACACCACTCGGATGATGGTGTGAAGTTTACTGAGGAGAAACAGGAAGTGAGACAAAGAAAAAAAACATTTAGAAGGGAAATCGAAGGAAAAGGTAAGTGAACCAACAATGCACTAGCTTAAATGAACCTATTTAGAAAAAATGAAACAACGAACCTTTACAACCCCTTTAAGGACTAATCTAAATTCCCGAGGCTTGGAGAGCAGAATGCTGCTTCTGTCATTATAATACTAACAAAGGTCATTATTTTATGAGCATGCCATGCACCTGTTATTTTGTTTCTTGCAATTAAACGCGTTCAACCCTTAGGCCCCTTTCACAATGGGGCGGACAGGTGCGGTGGCGGTATAGCGGCGCGATTTTTAGCGATGCTATAGCGTCGTATTTACCGTGATATTCGGCCGCTAGCAGTGCGGTTTTAACCCCCGCTACAGCCGCGGTTTGCGGGCGGTATTACCGCGGTGTCCCATTGATTCCAATGGGAAGGAGCGGTATACTCACCGCTCCAAAAATGCGGCTTGCAGGAGATTTTTTCTCCTCCCGCTAGCGCATCGCCTCAGTATGAAAGCCCTCAGGCTTTCACATTGAGCATACTGGGGCAGGATTTTTTCAGGCGTTATTTATGCGCTATTTTTAAAAACTCCTCAGTGTGAAAGGGGCCTTACCTATTTTATAAAAGGGATTGGTGACAGCACATCCATGAAGACTTGTGGTCCTGGGGACAACATCATTGAACTGACCTCTAGATGAGGAACGTCAATGAGATTTGGCCCTGGGGCATGTATCTGCTTACCAACATCTGTGATGTAAAGTGCCTGTAACAGAACTGGAGAAATTTATTGAAAATGTATAAAGGATACGCATACAAATCACTATACCCCATACATACAGCATTACAACTTAATGTTCTGCGGGCCAATATATGGACGGTAACATCAGGGAAACCCTTACAGAGAAATGCAGGTCACTCACTAAAAAGAATGTCCTGGATCTTAAATAGAGTTCACACAAGACCAACTAAAACAGTAGAGTGCATGGTGGGACAATCCAATATAAGTGTAGCACACAGACCCTTTTTTTCCTGCCTACCTTCACTTGCAGGAGCAAAATGGCACACCATGCCACATGCCCGTATCCTCCTGGTATAAGAGGTTGAGCGGTGTTCTTGGAATTTTGGGTCCTGCAGCGAGTTATCTCCCCTCCATTGGTTCTCGTCCCCAGAATATAGGGAAAAGTCTATTCTTCTCCGAAAGAAGCCAATGTCCAGACAGTAATCAAACTCCAACAGATGAGTTTATTTTCTTCTGCTTGAAATAACTTTGGGAGAAAGGTTGAAGACAGCAATAGAATCTAGTAGGGAATTAGGTTCAGGCATGCGGCACCCAGTCACCCTATTCTCCACTCAAGCCTGAGCGGGCATTGCTCACCCGGATAGATCCCTCCCACAGTTCCAGCAGCTGGAGTGAAGCACGGACATGACACTTAGTTTTAGTCCCCTTCATGGACAAGTTCAGGAGATCCTCTACCACAGAATCCTTTGGTTCCTGAATTTAGAACTTCACAATGCCTGTAGATTATTAGAGACCATAGGTGCCAATGGGGCACACTACAGGAGCTATCTTGCAGCTCACAAATCCTTCCCTCTGATAGGCAACCAGGCCTCCCCGAGACAGTGACTTTCTTCACCGATCCCTCGGACAGGTCCTCCCCCGGTTTCCTCTGTTTCAGAGCGGGCCACCCTCCCTTGGGTTCCCTGGGACTCCAGTGGTTGGTTTTGTAGACCCAGTTGAAGGTACTGGGCCTACCTGGAACTCATTAGCCTTGGGCTAAAGGTGCCCGAGACTCCTCGACCAGTTCACACACCCCCCGGCCAGCAGGGCCAAAGGGCATGACTTCGCCACCAGGGGTCCTCCTTGGAATCCCCCCGGCACACCACACCAGATCATGGCGTCTGCCCTTTATGTACCCTCTCCCGACATGCACAGCAGGCAGAACCCGCCCACCGCACGACAGCCGAGAGAGGACACCCAATCACACCGCAACGCCACCTGTGGTTCTTCCCAAGACCTGGGCAACAGTGCCATCCGCACTGGGGAACTATACTCCAGGAAACATTACAGCAGAGCAGAGTCCATGCTAAGCAAAATTGAAGAACCTGTGCTAAACTATTGCTCAGGCTACCCTTAAATTTAAAGCATAGCGATCCCCATTTTGGGGGTCCGCTACATAAGCTTACTTGAAAAATTTCCTTTCATGCTCTGAGTTCTGTCTGCTGACCGTCTCTTTTTACAACTTCCTGGATACCCTATATGCTTTGCAGCTTCTCCTCCTTTTCTAAACACCATATGTTCCAAGTGCTGAGCACTGTGAAAACCCACACTGCATGAAGACCAACCTGATGCAGCTGCCAGAAAGTATACAACCAGTAATTATAACCACAAGGAACAAAATTGACAGCGCACTCCAGATTGGTTATGAGTAGTCCATTGAGCCATAGGAGTTTATTGCCAGATATATACAATATAGGCCAGGTGTCAAGGCTAACCAGTATGTAGTTCATTGATCCCAAAATAAGAATTAAAAACAATCTTAGTCTGTACTGGGAGTATGTAGGTGTAGATGGGCTGATCTCCACACGGTCCGGAACCCATTGAACAGAGGGGTCACCTGAATTCGGGACACACACCACTCGAGAGCAGAGCCGGGGTCCGTCGGCGCTCCCCGATGACATCACCGCAACCAAGAAAGTGGAAGTCCAGGACCGGAGATGGATGCCATTCAAACCAGCGTGGAACGCAAAAAGAGTCTGTTGCCTCCTTTTCTAAAGACTACATGTCCCAAAGTACCTTGCTGCCTGCAAGCTGTGATGCCTGTACTGACTCCCCCTCCTGAAACTCCTCCTCTCAGAAGGTGGGCTCTGTGAAATGTATGACATACCAGTGCCTTCTTACAGGGCATAGTGACTACGTGTCGCAGAATTCAAGGAAGAAAATGTGTGGAGATCTTCACAAAGTAAGATTACAAACTTTACAATGGTTCAGAAAAATAGGAGTAGGCTGGAAATAATTGGAATACAATGTGGACATGAAGATAGGAGTTTACATTTTGACCATAGACACACTTAAATAGATTTATGACTTGAAGAAAATGCAGTTCGAGGTTGTCCAATTTAAATGTAAAAGCTGAGGGCTTTAAAGAGAACTTTTAGGTTCACTGCTCGTTTTGTCCAGGGGCGCAAAGAAAGGCTATACTTATTAGACATGTGCACAACATAAAAATTTGTTTCGTTTGGTTTCGTTTCTGTTAGTTTCCGTTGATTCGGAACGATTTGTAATTTCGTAAGACGTGGGTTTTCGTATTGGGACTCTTTCATATTTCCGTAAGGGTTATTTTTCCGTTGATTCCTTTTTCCGTTAGTCTAATTTTCGTTGATTCGAAATTTGTATTTTTCGTTATATTTTATATTCGGCCGCGTTCGTATTTTCGTAAGAACTATATTTTCGTTGATTTGCAATGATTCCTATTTCCGTGTCTAATTTCCGTCGATTGGAAAATTTTACTTTTGTAGATTTAATTACATTCGTACTTTCGTTAGAATACATTTTCCGTTTATTCGAAACACTACTTGTCGTCAGTTGGTAATTCGTACTTTCGTGAGATTGACCGGCTCATTTATTCGTACTTTCGTAACATTGTTTTTGTAGATTCGTAATCGGGGCATAATTCGTAATTAGGGATGAGCTTCGTGTTCGAGTCGAACATACGTTCGACTCGAACATTGGCTGTTCGATCGTTCGACGAAGATCGAACGATTTGGGCCGTTCGCGCCAAATTCGAGTGACGCGAACGGCCCACAATGCACTACGCCATCGCAGTGTCATCCAGGCGCTGTGATTGGCCAAGCATGCACTGTGACCCCGCATGCTTGGCCAATCACAGCGCCGGCAGCGAGGAGAGCAATGATTGGCCACAGGCAGGATGCCTGTGGCCAATTATTGCTGAGGGTGTTTAGTACACGCCCCACACTATAAAAGGCCGCCAGCACGGCGGCCTAGTGTAGTGTGTTCCGGAGCAGGGATAGAGTAGCATAGGCAGGGACAGTGACTGTTATTTCTTTCTTGCTTAACCTGGATTCCTTTAGTTTAGGGAAAGAGAAGGATAGGTAGGGAGAGTGTCAGTGTGTTTTGTGCTTCTGCTATAGTGTGCTTAAAAAAAAACATTTATTCTAGGGACAGAAAACTCTAGGTAGGGACAGTGTCAGTTTCTTTCACTCTGCAAGTCCTTGTTTCCAGGGACCTGGAAGGACAGTGAGTGAATTGTCCTTTTGCTATATTGTGATTAAAAAAAACATTTATTCTAGGGACAGAAAACTCTAGGTAGGGACAGTGTCAGTTTCTTTCACTCTGCAAGTCCTTGTTTCCAGGGACCTGGAAGGACAGTGAGTGAATTGTCCTTTTGCTATATTGTGATTAAAAAAAACATTTATTCTAGGGACAGAAAACTCTAGGTAGGGACAGTGTCAGTTTCTTTCACTCTGCAAGTCCTTGTTTCCAGGGACCTGGAAGGACAGTGAGTGAATTGTCCTTTTGCTATATTGTGATTAAAAAAAACATTTATTCTAGGGACAGAAAACTCTAGGTAGGGACAGTGTCAGTTTCTTTCACTCTGCAAGTCCTTGTTTCCAGGGACCTGGAAGGACAGTGAGTGAATTGTCCTTTTGCTATATTGTGATTAAAAAAAACATTTATTCTAGGGACAGAAAACTCTAGGTAGGGACAGTGTCAGTTTCTTTCACTCTGCAAGTCCTTGTTTCCAGGGACCTGGAAGGACAGTGAGTGAATTGTCCTTTTGCTATATTGTGATTAAAAAAAACATTTATTCTAGGGACAGAAAACTCTAGGTAGGGACAGTGTCAGTTTCTTTCACTCTGCAAGTCCTTGTTTCCAGGGACCTGGAAGGACAGTGAGTGAATTGTCCTTTTGCTATATTGTGATTAAAAAAAACATTTATTCTAGGGACAGAAAACTCTAGGTAGGGACAGTGTCAGTTTCTTTCACTCTGCAAGTCCTTGTTTCCAGGGACCTGGAAGGACAGTGAGTGAATTGTCCTTTTGCTATATTGTGATTAAAAAAAACATTTATTCTAGGGACAGAAAACTCTAGGTAGGGACAGTGTCAGTTTCTTTCACTCTGCAAGTCCTTGTTTCCAGGGACCTGGAAGGACAGTGAGTGAATTGTCCTTTTGCTATATTGTGATTAAAAAAAACATTTATTCTAGGGACAGAAAACTCTAGGTAGGGACAGTGTCAGTTTCTTTCACTCTGCAAGTCCTTGTTTCCAGGGACCTGGAAGGACAGTGAGTGAATTGTCCTTTTGCTATATTGTGATTAAAAAAAACATTTATTCTAGGGACAGAAAACTCTAGGTAGGGACAGTGTCAGTTTCTTTCACTCTGCAAGTCCTTGTTTCCAGGGACCTGGAAGGACAGTGAGTGAATTGTCCTTTTGCTATATTGTGATTAAAAAAAACATTTATTCTAGGGACAGAAAACTCTAGGTAGGGACAGTGTCAGTTTCTTTCACTCTGCAAGTCCTTGTTTCCAGGGACCTGGAAGGACAGTGAGTGAATTGTCCTTTTGCTATATTGTGATTAAAAAAAACATTTATTCTAGGGACAGAAAACTCTAGGTAGGGACAGTGTCAGTTTCTTTCACTCTGCAAGTCCTTGTTTCCAGGGACCTGGAAGGACAGTGAGTGAATTGTCCTTTTGCTATATTGTGATTAAAAAAAACATTTATTCTAGGGACAGAAAACTATAGGTAGGGACAGTGTCAGTTTCTTTCACTCTGCAAGTCCTTGTTTCCAGGGACCTGGAAGGACAGTGAGTGAATTGTCCTTTTGCTATATTGTGATTAAAAAAAACATTTATTCTAGGGACAGAAAACTCTAGGTAGGGACAGTGTCAGTTTCTTTCACTCTGCAAGTCCTTGTTTCCAGGGACCTGGAAGGACAGTGAGTGAATTGTCCTTTTGCTATATTGTGATTAAAAAAAACATTTATTCTAGGGACAGAAAACTCTAGGTAGGGACAGTGTCAGTTTCTTTCACTCTGCAAGTCCTTGTTTCCAGGGACCTGGAAGGACAGTGAGTGAATTGTCCTTTTGCTATATTGTGATTAAAAAAAACATTTATTCTAGGGACAGAAAACTCTAGGTAGGGACAGTGTCAGTTTCTTTCACTCTGCAAGTCCTTGTTTCCAGGGACCTGGAAGGACAGTGAGTGAATTGTCCTTTTGCTATATTGTGATTAAAAAAAACATTTATTCTAGGGACAGAAAACTCTAGGTAGGGACAGTGTCAGTTTCTTTCACTCTGCAAGTCCTTGTTTCCAGGGACCTGGAAGGACAGTGAGTGAATTGTCCTTTTGCTATATTGTGATTAAAAAAAACATTTATTCTAGGGACAGAAAACTCTAGGTAGGGACAGTGTCAGTTTCTTTCACTCTGCAAGTCCTTGTTTCCAGGGACCTGGAAGGACAGTGAGTGAATTGTCCTTTTGCTATATTGTGATTAAAAAAAACATTTATTCTAGGGACAGAAAACTCTAGGTAGGGACAGTGTCAGTTTCTTTCACTCTGCAAGTCCTTGTTTCCAGGGACCTGGAAGGACAGTGAGTGAATTGTCCTTTTGCTATATTGTGATTAAAAAAAACATTTATTCTAGGGACAGAAAACTCTAGGTAGGGACAGTGTCAGTTTCTTTCACTCTGCAAGTCCTTGTTTCCAGGGACCTGGAAGGACAGTGAGTGAATTGTCCTTTTGCTATATTGTGATTAAAAAAAACATTTATTCTAGGGACAGAAAACTCTAGGTAGGGACAGTGTCAGTTTCTTTCACTCTGCAAGTCCTTGTTTCCAGGGACCTGGAAGGACAGTGAGTGAATTGTCCTTTTGCTATATTGTGATTAAAAAAAACATTTATTCTAGGGACAGAAAACTCTAGGTAGGGACAGTGTCAGTTTCTTTCACTCTGCAAGTCCTTGTTTCCAGGGACCTGGAAGGACAGTGAGTGAATTGTCCTTTTGCTATATTGTGATTAAAAAAAACATTTATTCTAGGGACAGAAAACTCTAGGTAGGGACAGTGTCAGTTTCTTTCACTCTGCAAGTCCTTGTTTCCAGGGACCTGGAAGGACAGTGAGTGAATTGTCCTTTTGCTATATTGTGATTAAAAAAAACATTTATTCTAGGGACAGAAAACTCTAGGTAGGGACAGTGTCAGTTTCTTTCACTCTGCAAGTCCTTGTTTCCAGGGACCTGGAAGGACAGTGAGTGAATTGTCCTTTTGCTATATTGTGATTAAAAAAAACATTTATTCTAGGGACAGAAAACTCTAGGTAGGGACAGTGTCAGTTTCTTTCACTCTGCAAGTCCTTGTTTCCAGGGACCTGGAAGGACAGTGAGTGAATTGTCCTTTTGCTATATTGTGATTAAAAAAAACATTTATTCTAGGGACAGAAAACTCTAGGTAGGGACAGTGTCAGTTTCTTTCACTCTGCAAGTCCTTGTTTCCAGGGACCTGGAAGGACAGTGAGTGAATTGTCCTTTTGCTATATTGTGATTAAAAAAAACATTTATTCTAGGGACAGAAAACTCTAGGTAGGGACAGTGTCAGTTTCTTTCACTCTGCAAGTCCTTGTTTCCAGGGACCTGGAAGGACAGTGAGTGAATTGTCCTTTTGCTATATTGTGATTAAAAAAAACATTTATTCTAGGGACAGAAAACTCTAGGTAGGGACAGTGTCAGTTTCTTTCACTCTGCAAGTCCTTGTTTCCAGGGACCTGGAAGGACAGTGAGTGAATTGTCCTTTTGCTATATTGTGATTAAAAAAAACATTTATTCTAGGGACAGAAAACTCTAGGTAGGGACAGTGTCAGTTTCTTTCACTCTGCAAGTCCTTGTTTCCAGGGACCTGGAAGGACAGTGAGTGAATTGTCCTTTTGCTATATTGTGATTAAAAAAAACATTTATTCTAGGGACAGAAAACTCTAGGTAGGGACAGTGTCAGTTTCTTTCACTCTGCAAGTCCTTGTTTCCAGGGACCTGGAAGGACAGTGAGTGAATTGTCCTTTTGCTATATTGTGATTAAAAAAAACATTTATTCTAGGGACAGAAAACTCTAGGTAGGGACAGTGTCAGTTTCTTTCACTCTGCAAGTCCTTGTTTCCAGGGACCTGGAAGGACAGTGAGTGAATTGTCCTTTTGCTATATTGTGATTAAAAAAAACATTTATTCTAGGGACAGAAAACTCTAGGTAGGGACAGTGTCAGTTTCTTTCACTCTGCAAGTCCTTGTTTCCAGGGACCTGTAAGGACAGTGAGTTAATTTTCCTTGTGCTATATTGTGATTAAAAAAAACATTTTTTCTAGGGACAGAAAACTGTAGGTAGGGAGAGTGTTTTTTTTCTTTCACTCTGCAAGTCCTTGTTTCCAGGGACAGAGAAGGACACCTGAAGGTAGCCCTTATTGCTTTTTTCCCATCTCCCTGCAGGCCATCTATTAGAATGTCTGGAAGGCAAACAAGGAGAGGCAGACAGTCAGGAGGCAATAAAAGAGGGCAAGCAGGCTCTGTGTCTGGGGGCAACAGTGCTGGTCGTGGACGCGGTGCATTGTCATCAGCACATGGCCATGGGACACGCTTGTCCTTCTTTTCGGCAGCTGGACATGTTGAGCCACATCATGCCGAAGACTTGGTAGAGTGGATGACCAAGCCCTCCTCCTCCTCCTCATCCTCTCTCACCCAGGCTCAGGGTACTGGAAAAGCAGCTGCCAAAGCGTCGTCTTCCCTGGTATCAATGTCAGACAAATCATCAGTCACTCCTTCCCTAGACCCACCATGTCCTCCTCCTGAGGAGTCCCCCGAACTGTTTCAGCACAGTGTTGGGTACATGCTCCAGGAGGATGCCCAGCGTTTCGAAGGGTCTGATGATGAAACCCAGCTAGAGGAAGGCAGTAGCGTGAGAGCAGA
The DNA here is from genome assembly GCA_029206835.1 of Rana muscosa. Lineage (NCBI taxonomy): Eukaryota > Metazoa > Chordata > Amphibia > Anura > Ranidae > Rana > Rana muscosa. The sequence continues at coordinate 307,791,895 of CM055123.1, read as the reverse complement.
CAGAGGGGATGCTCAAGAAGGACACCAATCTGGCAGTCATGTTCCAGCAGCTGCAGCATACTGCCAGATTGGCTCCAGTGATGAGGAGGGAGGGGATGATGAGGTCAATGACTCCACGTGGGTGCCTAATAGGAGAGAGGAGGAGGAGGAGGATGAGGAGGAGGCACATCTCCAACGAGGCAGGATGCCCTTTGGTGGCCAGCGTAAGGGCAGTACACCGACGGAATCACACCGCAGAGCTCCGCCTGTGCAGGGCGCTGCCTCTGCCCGTCATTCAAAAAGTTCTTTGGTGTGGGCCTTTTTTGAGGCTAGTGCATCAGATCGCACAGCTGCTGTTTGCAACATATGTCTCAAGCGTATATCGCGTGGCCAAAACATCAGCCGCTTGGGTACCACATGCCTGACCAGACATATGTTGACCTGCCATGCAGCTCGTTGGCAAGCCTACCTCAAAGACCCACACCAAAGAACAAAGCGGACCTCTCCTTGCACCGCATCAGCTGGGATCTCCAACCCCACTATAACTTCAGTCCTCTCTGAAACATGCACTGAGAGGAATGAAGGTGTAGAATTAGGTGTGTCACAGCCAAGTACTTGCGCCCACTCTGCTAGCAGTACACCGACGTCCGATTCTAGCAGGCAAATTTCCCTGCCCCAGCTGCTGGACCGTCGAAAGAAGTTCACTCCCAGCCATCCACATGCCCAGCGGTTGAATGCTAGCTTGGCTAAATTGCTAGCGCTTCAACTGCTGCCTTTTCAGTTGGTAGACTCGGCCCCCTTCCGTGAGTTTGTGCAATGTGCGGTTCCTCAGTGGCAGGTTCCCAAACGCCACTTTTTCTCACGGAAGGCTATTCCGGCTCTCTACCGGCATGTGGAAGGCAATGTCTTGGCCTCGCTGGACAGGGCGGTCAGCGGTAAGGTGCATATTACCGCTGACTCATGGTCCAGCAGGCATGGACAGGGACGTTACCTTTCTTTCACGGCCCATTGGGTCACTCTTTTGGCAGCTGGGAAGGATTCAGGACAAGGTGCAGTAGTGTTGGAGGTTGTCCCACCGCCACGCCTCCAAAATGCTACTACTGGTTGTGACACACCTCTCTCCTCCACCCCCTCCTCTTCTTCTTCCTCCATGGCCTCTTCCTGTGGTTTGTCCTATGAACCAGCGGTGCTCCGTAGCCGTTCACGGGGCTACGCAAGTACGCAGGCAAAAAGATGCCATGCCGTGCTTGCGCTGGTGTGTTTGGGGGACAGAAGCCACACTGGGGCAGAGGTCCTGTCTGCTCTGCAGGGCCAGGCCGAGAGGTGGTTGACGCCACGCCAGCTTAAGCCAGGAATGGTGGTTTGCGACAATGGCACCAACCTCCTCTCCGCCCTCCGACAGGGACAACTGACCCATGTGCCCTGTGTGGCTCACGTCCTTAACCTGGTGGTGCAGCGGTTCTTGGGCAGGTACCCGGGCTTACAGGATGTCCTGAGGCAGGCCAGGAAAGTCTGTGTGCATTTCCGCAGATCTTATAATGCCAGTGCTCGCCTGGCTGAGCTGCAAAAGGAGTTGAACCTGCCCAAGAACCGCCTTATATGTGACATGCCCACCAGGTGGAACTCAACGTTGGCCATGCTGCAGCGGCTGCACACGCAGCAGAGGGCCATCAATGAGTACCTGTGCGACTACGGCACCAGGACAGGGTCAGGGGAGCTTGGTTTTTTTTCTCCACGCCAGTGGGGCATGATCAGGGATGCATGCACTGTCCTGGCACCATTTGAGGAGGCCACGAGGATGGTGAGCAGTGACAGTGCATGCATCAGTGACACTGTACCTCTTGTCCACCTGTTGGAGCACACGCTGCGTGGAATAATGGACAGGGCACTTGAGGCAGAACAGAGGCAGGAAGAGGAGGACTTCCTTGCCTCTCAAGGCCCCCTTTACCCAGACAGTGTTCCTTCTGTCCCACCCATCGCACAGGAAGAGGAGGAGGAGGAGGAGGAGGAGGAGGAGGATTGTGTCAGCATGGAGGTGGAGGCTGGCACTCAGCATCATCAGCAGCAGTCTTTTAGGGATGATTTACAGTCCCAAGAAACCAGTGGACTTGTACGTGGCTGGGAGGAGGTGGCTGCGGATCATGTCGTCCTTAGTGACCCAGAGGACTCCGGAGCGAATGCCTCAGCAAACCTACGCTGCATGGCCTCCCTGATCCTGCAAAGTCTGCGGAAGGATCCTCGTATTCTTCGGATCAAGGAGAGGGACCATTACTGGCTGGCCACTCTCCTTGATCCACGGTACAAGGGTAAGGTTGCGGACCTTATGTTACCGTCGCAGAGGGAGCAGAGGATGAGACAACTCCGGGAGGCCTTGCAGAAAGGTCTGTGCAACGCGTTCCCAGAGACTGGGAGGTTGCAAACTCCTGGTCCTGGACAACGAGTTGCTGAGGCTTCGGCCAGTCAAAGAAGGAGCGGTGGGGAAGGTGGCCGTCTGACCGATGCGTTCAGACAATTCTTTAGTCCGCAGCCCCAAAGTATGATTGGTTCCAGCAACCATCGCCAGCGTCTGATAAACATGGTGCAGGAATATCTAGGGGCAAGGTCAGACTTGGACACCTTCCCCACCGAAAATCCTCTGGCTTACTGGGTCTTGAGGATGGATCACTGGCCAGAGCTTGCACAGTATGCAATTGAGCTACTGGCCTGTCCTGCATCCAGCGTTCTTTCGGAACGCACATTCAGTGCTGCTGGAGGATTTGTCACGGATCACAGGGTGCGCCTGTCCACCGACTCGGTTGATCGACTGACTTTCATCAAGATGAACCAGTCTTGGATCACCACCAGCTACCACACACCTGATGCTGATATAACAGACTAATTGATTTTAAAATGTCACATCCCTTCAAGACTGATGCTGATGCTGAGTGCCTGTGCTGTTATGTTGACTGGCTATCCTCCTCCTCCGAGTCCTCAATGATACGATTGATGATGATAGCTTGGAAGATCATTTTTGTTTATGGGTGCCGCCACCAGTGCCTAACGCCCAATTTTTCAGCCCCTGTTTAACAGGGGCGTGTAATTACAATTTTTGAAGCAATACTTTGCAACAGGGCTCATTGCTGTGCTCCAAGTACAGTATCTGTGAGGAGTTGCAGTGTTGTGCCACCAGTGCCTAAGGCCCAATTTTTCAGCCCCTGTTTAACAGGGGCGTGTCATTACAATTTTTGAAGCAATACTTTGCAACAGGGCTCATTGCTGTGCTCCAAGTACAGTATCTGTGAGGGGTTGCAGTGTTGTGCCACCAGTGCCTAAGGCCCAATTTTTCAGCCCCTGTTCAACAGGGGCATGTAATTACAATTCTTGATCTAATAATTCACAGCAGGGCCCATTGCTGCACCCACCAAGAGTAACTGTCAGGGCTTACAGTGTTGTGGCACCAGCACCACCATCAAAGGCCCAATTTTTACTACCACTGTTCAACAATTATATGTAATTAAAATTCCTGATATAATAGTTGACAGCAGGGCGTTCCAGCACCAACCAAGAGTAACTGTGAGTGCTTACAGTGTTGTGCCAACACCAACAACTAAGGGGCCTATTTCTGCAGAGTATATACGGCAGGTCCCTACTTTCAAACATCCAACTTACAAACGACTCCTACTTGCAAACGCAAGAAGACAACAGGAAGTGAGAGGAAATCTACCACTAGGAAGGAAAATTCTCTCCTGTAAGAATAAATATGGGAGAAAGGTGTCTCCTCTGTACTGATGCTTTATCAGCAATCCTTGTTTCAAGAAAAACACCACATTTCAAAAACAGTTGTCATTGGGACGGAAAGTGAGGTGAAATGTTCT